>CM019825.1:4274251-4874251 GCA_009763385.1 Coix lacryma-jobi var. lacryma-jobi | reverse complement strand
TTCTTGACACCGACACGTGGATGGACACCGTCCACCAGTTCTGTGGTCGTACGCCCCCCGACGACGCAGACGCTAAGAGGAACAAGTAAGCTAATTTTTTTTTCTAATTTAGTTGCATACGATGTGCTACTATCCTTTCCTAACTTTTACTTTTTGTATACAAACAGGAAGACTACTGGGGTGCCTTCGTCGTGGATCTCCCAGCACTTTTCGTATTGCCCCCTCAACGCTGACCCACAGGTAGTCGAGAGGTATGCCAGAGTGTGGCTGTGGCACTTTATTGGGGCCTTCCTGTTTCCCGACTCATCGGGGAACACCATCAGCTGGATGTTCGTCCCCATCCTCGCACAGCCGTGGGAGAACATCGCCGGCTACAGCTGGGGGAGCGCTGTTCTAGCATGGCTGTACAGACAGCTGTGCGAGGGGTGCCGGCGGAGGCAGGCCTCCTCTAGCTTGGGAGGGTGTCTGCCCCTGCTCCAGGTTTGGGCCTGGCAGCGGCTGCCTGTGGGTCGTCCCAGCGTACGAGAGGAGGCGGTAAGTACATACCTCTTGCGTGCGTGTGCTTTTACAAATTTACAGTCATTTAACTGATTCAAATTGGAATGCAGGTGTGGACGCACCCGGACACCCGACCCACTGCTCTGTTTGTCTGGTCCACGGCAGAGGCAGTTAGAGGCAACCCCCAGCGCCGCTACCACCTGTACACGGACTTGCTGGACGTCCTGACACAGCACCAGGTAATTCCGGAATGAGTTCAATTTTTTTATATTGAAAAAGGAACATCACTAACTATGTCTGTTCATTACAAACAGGTCAGTTGGGAGCCCTGGGACCTGTACGACAACGTGTTCGACCCCGCCACGGAGCTGGACCGTTTAGATTGGCGTTGCACCGTCCCTCTTATCTGCTTCTACGTGGTCGAGATGCACTTGCCCATCAGGGTGATGCGTCAGTTCGGCCTACGACAGGAGTTTCCTCCACCTCTGATTAGCACGGATCAGAGGTTGCACAAGTAAGTATCCTCCACAGTGTTGTTCAGTTACTCTAGTAAATTCTATCTTATGCTCTAACAGATGGGTTTCCTTTGCAATGCAGGGTGAAGCGCCAAAGCAGACGGAAGAATCCCGTTGATTGGCGCGCGGAGCACGCCGATCATGTCCTGAGTTGGACAAACAGGTACCAGCAGGACGTTGACGACGGCGAGCCGTACGACCAGGGCGTCTTCGACCAGTACCTACAGTGGCTGCACCGGAGCACCCGGTTGCACATTAAGCCACCGTACTACGAGGCCACGGCTGAGGACGAGTCGGACGACGACGAGGACCCGTACGATGCTACCACTAGGGCATCGACTCAGCCTGACAGAGCCCCTCTACACAGCTACGTGGTAATATATCATGTCCTTCAACTATTGTTTGTGTTTCTGTACTTGGTGCTGATTACCCTCTGGTCTTGTGTCGGCAGGCGTCGCAGCTGTCTCGGTACTCCGACGAGGCAGCGCAGCTTATACACCACACCAGCTCTACTGGGGACCACGCCCCGGTAGAGGCTTTTCTGCAGGTATCATAACACATTCGAACTGCACGTGTAAATTTTAAGAAGTCATAAACTGTACTAATATTTATTATTATTATTTTCTTATTTGCAGAAAATCAGGAAGGGCTGCAGGAAGCTTGCTCAGAAGCTTGGGTGCATGGACACAGCGTGGGCCCCACCGCACCTTCCTCAGCCTTCGAGCCCTTTGGTGTCAGACACTGTCCCAGCAGCAGCAGCGTCGTCCGACGCTCGGACGGGAGGCTCTGCGGATCCACGGGAAAGGCCCACTAGCAGAGGAGCAGCCCGAGGAGGAGGGGGAGGAGGAGGACGACGAGGAGCAGTACGTCGAGCGCACGACACCACCCTACACGGCTAGTGCAGGCTACATGGCCCTCGCCATAGCTCGCACTACGCTGGAGGGTCCTCCTCCAGAGGTGGCCTGGACGACACGGCGTGGCAGGTACCTGGTGCTTACGACTACCCTAGTGGCTACTACACCGGCCCTGGCTGGCAGCCTTGGCCAGAGCAGGGCGCAGCACAGGAGCTGGGGTACTCATAGCTAGGTGGAGCTCCACTACCTACTCAGGAGGACGTGCAGGTACATAAGTTGACCGCTATACATTTAAGTTCGTCAGATATATTTAAGTTGTTTGCTAACATTTATTTTGAATGTTGCAGGGACCTAGTCAGACGCAGGGGTCACCACGCCGGCAGCCACGCGCACGAGACCGCACGGACGTCACGTTCACGCCGAACATGGATCTGTCGCAGCCGAGGCGTCGGAGGCGGCCTCGTCAGCCGTACACACCTAGCTAGGCTTAGTGTTAGACTGTATGGATAGGTGATGTATATGTTAGATAACTTGTTTGAGAACCCTATTATGTACTTCGTGGAGCCTGAGCCACTAAGCCTGGTTTTTATGACCGCTATTATGTTTCCGTTTATTCAAATTGTGTCAATGTTTGGTTCCTTGTTATTCCGTTTGCGGAAAAAGACAGGAAAAACGGAAAAACACATTCGATCAAACAGAGACAAACATTAGGACAAAGATCGATCAGGAACTCGACCAGTCGGCGGGAAACCTTGGGGCTTTGCCTGAACTTCATGCCAGCTTTTGCCGCGCCAACCCTGGGGGCGCGGCTGACGCTTTTGCCGCGCCAGGCGGGGTGGCGCGGCAAATGCATTAGCCGCGCCATCCCGCCTGGCGCGGCAAAAGCGTCAGCCGCGCCCCCAGGGTTGGCGCGGCAAAAGCTGGCATCTTGTTGCACAGCCTTTTCAGTGTCGTGTCCTGTCCTCATAAGTGCTCTGCAGTTTTGATTCTCATAGACTTTTCAGTGTATAGGCTTTTCAATGTATAGGCTTTTCAGTATATAGGCTTTTCAGTGATTAGATTTTTCAGCGAATAGCCTTTTCAGTTGCATTAACTACACACTCACAATGCAGCTGAGATAATTCACAAGTTCAAAACCAGGGCTCCGCCTATATAACCCATCAGCGCCTTGCATATTCAACAACTTCAGCAGAGCTTGCGAGGTTCGTAGTAGAGATGTCTGGAGGTTCGTCCAAAGGCGGGAGAGGAAAGGGTGGGAGGAAGGGACCTCCCATTGTGTGGGAGGGATCTCTTGGTCCTGATTTCTTCTTAGAGGCACTATATGACTTTCCCGTTGAGAGCAAAAAGGATTTCAGCCGGGACCGTCCTCTTAGGGGATATGATAACCGTTTAGAGGACTGGCCAAAATGCCGCCATGGTGAGGACTGTTTGGTGCAGATGCTCCACGACGACCTGGAGGCAGGCCGACGTTTCTTCAAATGCCCGCGAGCATGGGTAACTTTATTTAATTGTTGTTGCTATGCCTCTCATGTTTGCTAATACTTAGTCATTTTGTGAATGTCAGTCTTCTATTTCCGAAGAAAACTGCGGCTTCACCAGATGGGTGGATCCTCCTCCAATATGGCCGCATCAGGAATACATCTATTATCTGCAGCGTCGTATCGATGATCTTGAAAGAGAAGTTAAAAGCATGCTCAAGGACTATGATGATGACGACAGCGATGCAGGCGGTTCAGATGAAGCAATATGCCTTGATCCATATTGCAACTGCCCGCATCACAAGAACAAGGGGCCTCCACCGCCACCACCACCACCACCACCCCCGCAATGGGAGGCTATTACGGAGAAGGGTCTACTCAGTTTGCTATGTGGGACGGCTTCTAGACTACTTAGATCACTATGTGCGTGTTGTGTTGTGCCAATCAATTACCTAAGGCATGTTAGGATTAGTCTAGGACCTTTTAACCAAGTTACGGTAAAAGGTCCTCACATGCCATGTACTAGTTTGTTATTCGTGTAATGGTTTGCTCTATTCTATTTCGTACTTTATCCCACAAAAAATCAACGACACATGAACTACCGCAAAATACAACAACATATAATAAAGCCGAACAAAGTGCAGTTCAAGACTACATAATCGAGGATCCGAAATAAACGGTACACGGAAGTACAAACCAACAGTACAATACACTAACAGTCCAACCAAATGACAACGATGTTCATTACTCAATAATGACTACTGAACCTACCACACTACTGAGTGCAACGAGGCCCTTTCCCTTCCTCACAGCATCCGGATCCTGCTCCATGGCAGCCTTGGCACGGCGCACACGCTCAAGCCTCTTCTCCCTCTCCCCCCTACGCTTAGCTGCATCCCTCATTCTTGCCTCTTCCTCATGCTGCTTTTGTGCTGTCTTCTTTGCGTCTCTTCTCCAAACGCTCCTTGTCCTCCGCAGCCCACTTTTTCATCCTCTCTACGTGCTCCTTGTCCTCCGGCTTCATCTCAGTGTCGATCCACTGCTCGAAGTCACATAGTGGTGGAGGCTCCTGCAAAATACGACTTAATCAATTAGGTAATAAAATATAAATGATTTTCATTCATGTATAGAACAAGTCATCAGCTTCTCACCATCAGTCCAATACGGATCTGTTTAGGTGTAGGGTCAAAGGCATAATTCTCACACATCCAATACCTCTGACCGTATGTGTGCTCCTCATCAGATATTGCGACCTTACAATCATCGCCGCAGTAGCACATGGGCACCGGAACACCGCTAGGCAATGGCAAACGGGCATAGGCATTGCCCGTGAGAGGCTGCCTACAATCATCAACGCAATAACAAATGAACATAACACAAAATTACTTCATTAAACAGACAAATAAATAAACAATGTACCGATCTTACCTTGCCTTACTAGCTTTGCCACGCCGCGGCATCCTAACAATAAAAAATATGTCAACGCTACACATACATTCATGATTAATTATAAATCTACATAATGACGTAACAAATATTACACAAAAAATTGTACACAAAATGAACAAAATATTAAGCAAAACAGATATAAAAAGTCTAATACATGAACAAATCCATCATTAATTAACAACTAACGTCACGACAGTATCAAAATAAATATTGTCTACAAACCCTAACTTACAAAAATATGGTTCAATCCTACATTGCAAATATGGATAAAGAACAATCAATATGGATCAAAATACCTCTTGTAGACAAGTTTGATTGGGGAGGGAGATGAAGAGAGGAGGAATGAAATGAAATGGAATAGATTGGATTGAATTGGTTTGGGAGAAGAGAGGAATGAGGAGGAGCCTGCTGCTCGGCGCGGCGGCCAGATCTAGATCGGCTTTGCCGCGCCACCCGCCTGGCGCGGCAAAGCCGTTGACCGCGCCAGGCCGCCTGGCGCGGCAAACGCACTAGCCGCGCTAGCCCGCCTGGCGCGGCAAACTGACAGGCGGGGCCCGCCCGAGACTGCGTGGCGGGCGGTGCCACGGTGGCACTTTTGCCGCGCCGCCATGCATGGCGCGGCTAACGCTTTTGCCGCGCCATTGGGGACGGCGCGGCAAAAGGGTTAGTTTTGCAAAAAAAAATAGACAGTGTTATTTATGAAATTTTTTATTTAATTGGGTTATTAATAAAAAAAAAATTCCCCGTGATCCAGTGTTCCAGATCCACTAGTTTAGTCAAAAGCGGGTTTATGGGTGGTGACCCGACCCGTTACTGTTTCGGAAGCGGGTTTTGGCAGCGGTTCGGGTCTTTCGGCGTCTTTCGGAGCTCCACAGGTCAAGACCAGATACACAGCCGAGATCAACATTATTCGACATGGACATGTTTGGAGAAGAGCTCAGACGAAGTTTCATTCCAGAGGCCATGCAGCCCCAGAAAAGTTCAATCTTTTTCACATAGTCACATGTTTCCTCTAGTTCGACATCTTTTCGTAGCTGATCATCTGAGTCCGGTGTTTCCTCCATCATATCCACGACTCAGTTCTCAACCTCAGCAGCTTATCCTCTTTGGAGGTCCTCGATGGCCTGTGTCGCCAATAACCGGTGCAAAGTTCATCGTGTTTCTTTTGGGACACATTATGGGTCCATCTTCAACTGCGAGACTGTCGAGTCTAGTGCCCAATTTAGATTTTCGTGTGACTCTTCGGCTTACTGCTCTGGCAAACATCTTTATGCTCTCGGCCATCTGGGTCATCTGGCTTGTATTTGGGTATCCAATACCCAATCTCATGTACTATCTTTCTAAATTTTAATATATTTGCTTTGTGTCAAAAAAAAAAAAGTGCGCGTGGCCATGTGCACGGGCAAGTTTGCCAGATTTCATCTTCTGACCTGAAAATAATTTTAATAAAGAAATCTGATTCTGATTGGCGATGATGAAAAATACCGTGTGCTTTCTGTTCCCCTGAATGAAAAACAAGATGCTCCTGCTACGATGGGTTTTTTTATCTGACCGGCGAAAAAAAACTTCTTTATCTGTCCCATGTAGATCGGTTGGTCTAGCTATTCTTCTTGCACCCTGCCGGCCAGAGTTCGAATCCCCGTAGGAGCGGATTTGTTGGTCGGAGGAGGCGCAGTTTATCTGCGCGTTGAAAAAAAATCCCCTCGTCTACCCCATGCCAAAACACAGGTCTAAGGCCAGCTCAGTCTCACGGCAAGGATGAGACAGGGGTTTAAGGGGTTTTCTCGATCTTCCTCTAACCATAATGACCGAGGCGTTCATACCCCGTGGGTCGTTTTTTCACTATGACCCTACTTAGTTCCTCCCATTTCACAAAATTTTCCATCACATCAAACATCACATCAATATTCGGACGTGTGCATGGAGCATTAAATGTAGGTAAAAAAATAATTAATTGTACTTTTAGTATGTACATGTCGAGATGAATCTTTGAAGTCTACATAGTCCATATTTGAACAAAGTTTATCAAATAACAACGAAAACGCTACAGAAAAAATTTTGCAAAATTTTTTCATCTAAACAAGGCCTACGATGGTTTTTGAATGAATGAAAATATATAGAGCAAAAAGAGAAGGGAACGACTGGGCCAAGAGCCCACCAAAGCATGGCAGGCTGCCGGCCCAACCATCTAGTCCCGTAGTTCGGCTCCGACAGAGCAGCCCATCTGGGCATCACCTCGAGCCCAAACTGAGCATTTAGATGTACCGACAGGTGGGCCCGAAGAGCCTCGTGCTCGTCCGGCTCCAATTCCCAACCAAGCCGCCCTCCTCCGTCCGACTCCGACCCAGACCCAACAGGAGGGAGGAGTCTCTCTCTCCTCGGCTCCGGACGGACTCAAGCCTATTCCGTTTCCATTGTCCTGTCCTGGCGTCCTCTCATCCGTAACATCGCCGCCCCGATTCCCCCGACTCAGCGCGGGCGAGACGTGGATCTCGGCGGAGGAGACTCCGACCGTCGCTCCCTGTCGAACCATGGCGGCCGCGGACTCCGACTCTGCCATCTCCACCTCCACCTCCACCTGCCCGCACTGGTAACGCTCGCTCGCTCGCTCCCTCCCTCGCTGGCCTCCCTCGCCTTCCCAGCGTTTTCGCTTACCCGCCACTTGGTCGATTCCTTCGTCCGCCTCCGCCATGCCGACAGGATAGGGTTGGGGTCGTCAACTGCATATTTACGACACTGATTTGTTAGTTCTTATGCGTCGCTTCGCTGCTTAATAAGGTATTTAGTTCAGGCTTATTTTGTGATGGTTAACTAGTAATTACTCATGACATGCGACGTGATACCGTTGCTCTGTGGATTACCTTCTACAAACTATCGAACGAGCAGTCACGTTTACATATATAATCAGTTTTACCAGTATCGTATCAGGTACTTTGCTTGTATGATTACCGCAGTGTCCGTCCAGGGTATGGTTTTTAGTCAGTTGTACAGACATTATTAACTGTGGTTCTCCCCCATACTCTTCGTTTAGTCAGCTGGGGTTAAGTATGTTGATTACTGACGAGATTTCTCTGTTTATTCTATATAGTCAGCGGGAGATTCCATCTTCAAACATTGCATTGCACAGCGCGCACTGCGCTAGAAACCTTCAGAAGTGCGAGCATTGTGGAGATATGGTTCCAAGGAAGCTTATGGATGAACACTATGATGAAAACCATGCTCCGGTATCTTTCCAAACTGCAAGCTTCTCTTAGATTCATTGTTTGGAGTCCCCTAATTGTTTTCCCTGTCAATTCATAATTATAATATTGCTGAAGTTAAGTGTTACATTAAGAAGCACAGAAGCCTGCATTACTGTTCAGCTTTTTTTTCTGAGTTATTATTATCTTACTCTAAAGAAGCTGCAACATTGTGACAGAAAAAGGTTATGACAGTTTCTTACATGCTTATGGTAGGCAACATAATTTCTTGTGACCACTGGGTTAAAGTAAACAGATGAAAGCATCTTCGTCAGCCACTAAGTTAATTTAAATCGTAGATAAATTAAAGAGATGGAAATAGATGTACAGGTCCCCCCCCCCCCCCCCCCCCCCCGCCTCCTCCTCCTCCTTACCACCTCTTAAGCTACTAGTTCATCTGCAGCACTAATCTTATTACGGCTACAGATGAATTGCTCACTTTGCAAACACACAGTAGAACGTGAGCTATGGGATCTTCATACAGGCATACAATGCCCACAAAGGATGCTCGCGTGCCAATACTGTCAGTTTGAACTGCCTGCAGTCGATCTTTTTGAACATCAGGTGTGGATATATCTCACATGGTAACTATTATTCAAGAAACTAGTTTTCGATACAGTTCTCGGTGTCCTAATTAGGGTCGGTGTGCTACAGGATGTGTGTGGAAATCGAACAGAATATTGTCAAAGTTGCAGGAAGTATATCAGACTTCGTGAATGGATTGGACATGAGCTCCAGTCCCATACGATTTTAAATGCTGCCTCAGAACTTTTAAGGTAACCTTCCAACTGATGCCTACCAGTGCATTCAATTATCAAGACAACGTTCAGCTACATTGGTGTTATTAATTACTTGACAGTCCCTCTGTTCTAAAATATAAGGTGTTATAGAAAAATTATCACTTTTGCCAAGTTTATAGAAAAATGTTTTACTACGAGTCTACAGTAACAATAAATGCACTATGAAGACGTATTTCAGTGGTGGATTTTAATGTAACTAATTTGAAGTTGTACCTTACAGTTTGGAACGGAGGTTAACCTTTCAATATATTTTTCAGGAAGTAAATAAATTATGTCTTATGCTAGCTTAGTGATTCCTTCATTGAAGTATCATTTGCATATACATCGATTACGTTTAGTCTGACATCAAGCTTGTCCTGTTGCCGTTGCAAGTAGCAACTATTAAATGATGAGAAAATCAAACCGACTATTGCTGTAGCAACTAGCAATGATAAATAGCATATTCTTAGAAAACCAAGGTCTTGTTTAGATGAGAAGATGAGAATTTTCTCAACCGTAGCACTTTCGTTGTTATTTGACAAACTTTGTCCAAATATGGACTATGTATACTCAAAAGATTCGTCTCGACATGTACATACTAAAAGTACAATTAGTTATTTATTTTACTAACATTTAGTGCTCCATGCATGCGTCTAAACATTGATGCGATGGTGATGTGATGGAGAGGGAGTGAAAAAAAGTTGATAGTTTGGTGGCAAGGCCCAAGCTTACCTTGTGATATAAATTTCAGTGACAGGACTCCAGCAGCAGCAGCAGCAGAGCAGCCAGTACCAAAGCCAGCACGACTTGCTACTGGTTCACTTCACAAACAATTGCTCTTGACGGTTGCAATAGCTGGAGTTGCAGTTTTGATTGGATCAATACTGTACCAAAGTAAGGGGAAGTAGTTCCGGGGATAGTAATTTGATGCCCTTTGATGTATAAATTCCCTCATAACCATGATTACAGTTTAGACCCTAGCTGAGGGGGAAAAAGAAGAAAAAAAAGGAGAGAGTACGGCTGAAATTAGAACATTTATGAAAGTATCGATGAAATTATGTTCTGTGTTCGTTGTTCTTTGTAAATGGTACTCCGTATAATTTTCCATCATACTTGTGGGCGTTTGGTAATCAATATATTATGGATTCATGGAAAAACTTACCCTGCCTTGTTTAGTTCGCGAAATTTTTGATGAAAATTTCCTGTAGCACTTTTATTATTTGATAAACTTTGTCCAAATATAGACTAACTAGACCCAAAAGATTCATCTTACATTTATACATTTAAAGACAAACTGTATAATTAGTTTTTTTACCTATATTTAATACCTCTATCATATAATTTTTAGACGTATACATAGAGTATTAAATGTAGATAAAAAATAATTGATTGTATAGTTTGTCTGTAAATATCAAGACGAATTTTTTGAGCCTAGTTAATATGGACAAAGTTTATCAAATAATAATAAAAATGCTACAAACTTTTTCAAAAAAAAAATTTGCGAACTGAACAAGGCCAAACCTCCAGCTCATCCCCAGCAGGCCAGTCGGCGTGCCCGGCCAATAATTACATCACACACACTGTCCAGCGTACGTATGTGCCAGTGCCACGCCGGTCGTCGTCAGCGCCGATATCCACTCCGACTATATCCACTCCGACTAGCTGCTGCCCCTGCCCGCGCGGCGCGGCGACCATATCGAAGCTAAGCATTGCTGGGCGGCGGCGGGAGCAGTTCCTCATCTCGAGGTGGAGGCCGCCGGCGGGTTGCCGTCACGACGTCGCCAGCGGCTGCGGTTCTGCGGAGAACAAGTTGAACAGCTTCGTTCGCGCAGTCGCGCTGATCGAGAGGCTAAGACCATCCGTACTGGTCTACGGTACCATTTCCGCCACAGCAGCCACGTCGGATTTAGCGTAGAAAAAACAGTGCAGCGGCGTCCGCCACCATCGACGCTACGACCCGGGTTCCACTACAGACAGCGGAGTAGCAGGCTCCCTCTACGCGCCGTGCGGGGCCCGCACGTCTCGTTCTCCGCGCCACGCTTCTCTCTCCTCCGTCCCTGCGCCCAGCGCTTGCCCGCCGGCCCGAGGTCGCCGCCATTCGCCGGATAGGAGCCAGACGCCCGCCTGCCCGCGCGGACGCCGGTGGTGCTGTCCATGAGCCGCCTCCGTCGAGCTGCAGAGAAAAGGAAGAGGAGAGCTGCAGCGCCGGAGAGGGAGGAGGCGCCGCGGAGGAGGTCGGAAGGCACCGAGGCCGCCACCGTCGGGGGAGCCCACTCGCCGTCGCCGAGGATCCGCCGCCGGGCAGCCCACCGCGCCTCCGCCAGGGGTGGAGGGAGCCCGCCAAGGCCGCCGCCGGGGGAGCCCACTCACCGTCGCCGTGGATGGGTGTGGCTGCGAGGGGAATGGATAAGAAGAAGAGGAGAAAAAAAGAAAAAAAAAGAAAAAAAAATCCTGGCAGGTGGGTCCCACAGTAGATAGAGGATGATATAAAGGATGGATGGATGCGGGAGAAATGAGTATAGAGGAGAGAATCTTGATGACTAGACAGTATAGAGGATAAAAATAGAAGAACATGAGTGTGAATAGTCTAAGGCTTCGCAATGCGCTCCGGGCGTTGGCTTTCACATGGGCCACAGTCGTCCTACTAAACCCGACGGTGCTCGACACAAGGGATTTTCAATACGTGTCATCATTTTTCTTGAAGCCCTAAGGTACTTACATAGGCTCTTCTCGTTTAAACTTATCAGTCGTAATATAACTTATTCTTTGTCATAAAATATTATTAAAATATCTAAAATTAGTCAAAATAATAAGTTCAAGCACAAAGGTTCGCAGTTAATATATAATTCATCCTCGATGGTACCATGCAGGGAGTGCAACCCAAATAGCGAGGAACGAGATCCTCTGCAGTCGGAGGCCTCGACTTGTCTCTGCAGTCGGTCATCTGAACCATCTATTTCGCATCCAACCGTGACCCTGTAGAACTCTGGAAGCCAGCTATTCTCACGGGCCAGCAGCCGGCCCATCAGCACAAGGACGCACGCAAAGGACCCCTGTCTGCCTCCGTCGTTGTTGCAGGTCACCGTATGGCACTCCCATCCCTGCGAGCTGACACGTGATGCTCAAGCATCGTTGTTGTGGACGATATGGCTGGGCACGTCGGCGTTCTGCACCTCACCGGAGCTCGCCTCGTTGCTACAGTGCTCAGGCGTCGTCACCACATATGCTACCGCCTCGTGGTCGGGCACATCATCAGTGTTCGCCTCCTTGCCACCGCAACGTCGAGGCATCATGGCTGCAGACGTTGCGCCGTCCCGCTGCCGAACATATCGGGGTAGCTAATTACATGGAAAACAACTCTAAGTGATGCATAATAAGGATTGTAAAATCTATTTGCATGCATAGTGTTCTCGGTTCTGTAAATTGTGCAAGTGCTAGCAAATGTTGCCAATATATATACTCTGTATCACTTAATGATAGACATAGCCACCATCTGCTTAATAATTAATTTGTTTGCAACTGAAGTTTCACATCAGCACACCTGTAAATATTTGGTGAAATAAAAACTCGGATTCATCAATATAATATTTTTGCAAACCATTAGTTCCACATCGTGGTGCAGCAGTGCAGCTAGAGGTCACGCGATGGGAGCCCATACTCAACCATGGCGGAGGTGCACTTTGGTGAAGAAGTGCAGCGCTCACCACTGACCAGGCCCGACCACCCCATGGCAGCAGGCGCTTGCGGCCTGTCTGGCAGTTACACGAGTGGTATGAAACGCAGGGAATGCCCAGCGGCGCGGGCCTGGCCGGACAACAGCGGCATCCCGGGGCTGTAGAACCGTTGGTTGAGGCCACGTGATGAGGAAGACGATGCCCGAGCACTGTGTGTGGCAAGCCGGGGAGCTCCGGCGAGGTGCGGAACGCCGACGTGCCAATTCGTATCTTCTGCAGCGATGACGATCGAACAACACGTGGCAGCTTGCCGGAGATGTGAGTGCCCATACAACGATGTGTAGCGCCGACGGCGGCAGACAGGGTTGCCCATACGACGACCTGCAACAACGACGAAGGCAGACAGGGGTCCTTTGCGCGCATGCTTGGGCTGATGGGCCGGCTGCTGGCTTCTGAGAATAGCCGGCTTCTAAAGTTCTACAGGTCACAGTTGGATGCGAAATAGACGGCTCAGATGACCGACTGCAGAGATAAGTCGATATCTCTGACTGCAGAGGATCTCATTCCATAGCCCAAATAGCACTCACTCGTATACTACTCGTAGCCCGTGTATGGGAAATGAATTATTAAGTACTGTACACAAGTACATTTTAATATTATTGCTTGCATGCGTTCTAAATAAAAAACACGGCACACACTACGTTGTTTTTTTAATAATAATATAATGATGGTGAAGAAAAAGAACATGTAATTATATAGGATCAGTTTGGTTCTCTATCTATTCTTAGTCTGGTCAACTTTCTAAGCCAGAATACCTAAAGCCTCGCTACGGATATGCAAGATCCACTTGTTTTTTTCTCGATCACGCAAAAACTTTGCATGTTTTTTTTTTAAGAAGGGGTTTTAAAGTTTATAAATGGGAGTTTGGTCTTACAAATTGCTCACTAAGCGTGTGCCCCCTCAACTGATACAAGACTACTCGACTACTCGCTGCAGGAGACAACCAATGGATTTTGCGTTGGCTTGCATCCAAATATCTGCCTCATGATTGATGTGCCTGAGTAACTCGAGAAGCTGGGTGGATGCTATGCTTAGATAAGTCTCGCTTAGTTAAAGTGTGTTTGGTTGCAACAATTATTTTGATGCACTCACCTCATCGTTAGGAAGGTGAGCTCACTTCCACCTGTTGTCGTTTGATCATTTTTTCAAGTGCCATTATAATTTTGTAAAATTGGAGATATGTCATTGGTATCTCATTGACATGTGGGGTATACATGAGTTAATGACATATGGGCAGTGGCGGATCCAGGATAAAAGTTTAGGAGGGGCTAAGTTCAAACTTTTTAGCAAAATTAAGACCTAAATCTCCTCTTTATAACATTATCTTTCACCTAAAACTCTTTTTAACCTTGTATCATGACTAAAAATTTATGGAGCTAAGGAGGGGCTCTATGTACGTGGCCGCCGTAGGGGGGGGTGGAGCCCCGGCAGCCCCCCTGGCAGATCCACCACTGCATATGGGTCAAGATGACATATCTCTAATTTTGTAAAATTATAATGACAGTCTTCAAATTTTCCCTTTCTTCAAACAGGTGAAAGACGTACACAACATGTGCTAACAATAAATTGATTAATCTTAATAAATTCGCATCACGATTTTCTAATGGAATATGTAATTTGTTTTTTATTAGTCTATTTTTAATAGACCAAAAAACTTTTCATCCACCAACTAAACATGAACGACGGTTCATGTATCGTGAGAACCATAACTTGACTTGGCATGGATGCTTATGTTTTTTTTAAATTTATTCCAGAATTTAACGACACTATGTTTTTAGTTGTAGACGACGTTCCTGTCCACAACGAGATGTCTGTGATGACTTCGTGAATCTGAAGAGTGTCAGCTCAATTATTCGTAGATGCTCATAGGAGTAGGGTTTGCATACGTGTGATTATAGAGAAACCAAATAACCTTGTTTATTAAGTAGATTTTAATTCTAAACAACCTTTTATTATTTTTTCTTTAATAACAATGTTGGGTAGGAGAACGATAAAGTACGATGGTTCATGAATCATGAGAATCATAACTTACTTGATATAAGTGTTCGTGTTTTTCTGAATTTATTTTAGAATTTAACGGCGCTACGTTTTTAGTGTTAAATGACGTTCCTGACAGTGACAATAAGGTGTTTGTAGTGACTTTATATGAATCTTGAGACTATCGGCTTAGACATTTGAAGATGTTCATGTAAGACTGTCTCCAACAAGGTGACTTAAAAATAGAAGACCTATTCGTGATATGAGTCACGCCGAAAGAAAAAGGTCGCGTACCTAAAAACTACCTTCTCCAACAACGAATGCAAAAAAAGCCTGGAACACAAACGACCTTCTCCAACAACGAATGCAAAAAAAAGCCTGGAACACAAACGGTTTGTTTCGCGGGCGATTGATGAATTGCAAGTGTGAACGAATTGCAGCAGACCGGGGGTAATAGTTTGGTACTGAATTCTCTCGCATCAAGCGAGACAGCACTCTGTCTACTACTAGGTAGAAGAAATTAGAAATCGTTCTCCAAACAAAAAAGGCTTCTGAATCACTTTGAAGCAGTACAACACCGCCATGTGCCCAAACAACTTTCGTCTATCCCCGTCCATCTCCAAATCAGTGAATCACCAAATCCAAAATCCACCACCAAAATCCAAATCCCCTTCCCGCAAAGCCACACGCAGCAGGACCTGCTGCAGCCTAGGCGGCTGGGCCCCCGGTGAGAGCCTGCCGACCTGACCGCCTGGGAGCTGGCCGGCAGGCGGTGGTGGATGGGCAGAATCGCACCGTCGCAGGGCTGGCTGGCCAGGGATCCGCCTCGCCCGGTGTGAGTGCGCGGAGGCAGCGAGCAGTGAGCCTAGAGGGCGAAGCTGTGGAGGCGGGCAGCGGCAACACAGGCATAGTCGAGCGGCAGCAGCAGACCTCGCTCGGTGCAGATCTCGCCGGCGTCGAAGCTTTCATTATTGCCGTGTACGTTTTCTTCTTTCCCCTCGCGCGAAACGGTTGTGCGATAGATATTTGGGTCGAAGAGAGAGACAGTGAGAGAGGACGTTTAGGGCACCTCCAGTGTATGAAGCGAACCGAACCATTCGGAGATAGCGAATTGAAGTATGGTTCGCTAACTCTAGCGTCTGCATCGGTTTTATGGGCCCCATACATAATAAAAAAAATTCTCTCCCTTGGTATTCCCTTCTCGCGCGATCAGACGGAAATATCCACCCAGTCTTCGTCTCGGCCGCCGCCTCTTCGCTTCCGTCGCCTCCTCCCTCCCTCCCCTCAATCGATCCCAAAATCATGCAATAAACCTAGAAATTAGTCTTGCAGATAAATAGATCAGATCGACCCCTTATAGATCCACATAATCGAATCAGAATTAGAGTGGGGTTGCAGCAGCTAGCATGCGAGACGACGACATCGAGCTTCTTCGGTCGCAGCAACCAGCAGGCGAGCCGCCGCATCGCAGGGAAGCTCGCGGCCTAGGGTGGGCACAGAGACGAAGAGGAGGAGAGGACGCCGTTCTTCCAGCCGCCCGGTCGGTCAGCCTGCCTCTGCTGGGCGCTGCAGCAGCAAGGCGTGCGTGCCCCAGTGGCGGTGAGACCCTCCGGAGGGGACGATGCGGTTGGGGCATGGCCTGGACACTCGCAACTCCTCGGGCTCTAGCAACATCGGCTTCTCTAGTAGTAAGTTGCTGATATTGATTTTATTTTTTAAAAGCAATATTAGAAGCTTTGATGTTGAAAACAAATATTTCTAAATGCTCAGACTCCATAGCACTAGAGGTCATTGTCGTCCCTTCCAAATTTGAGCGGTTCCCCGTGAATCAGTATGTACCTGAAACTCTGATCTCACACGGAGCTCTTCAATCTTGAGTGCCTCAAGAAGATTTTTCTAGCCATCAGTTTATTTTCTCTGCATATAGATCTTCAGGTCCACAGCTGCTGAATAATTGAATCGAACCCTCTTCAGTGCAGTTTTTGTAGCTGACATTGATTTTATTTTTTAAAAGCTATACTAGAAGGTTCGACAAGCCTAACTAGGAGCACATTCACTTTCAAGAAAAGAATATAATTGTATAGTACAATATTTAGTACATAAAAATAGGACTAATGCATCTTAGAAGGTTCCGTTACAAGGCTAAATAGGAGCACAGTTACATTCAAGAAAAGAAGATAATTAGATAGTGCAATATTTAGTACATAAAAATAGGACTAATGCATACATAATTACTGTCTAGCTTGGTTGGGTCTAAATTTTTCCCAGATGTGCTCAGTCAAGTCATTCTGAGTCGACGATGCATTTCTCTACTCCGAATAGCCACACCTATCTCAAGAACCCTATCAAATCCATGAATTGGCCCTTGACCATATGCGTTCAATGGTACAGGAGAGCTCCCTTGCTCATAGTTATAGTCATGGCGACCTTGATAAGTCTCTCTTTCATCCTCGACGATCATGTTATGCATTATAATGCAAGCATACATGATCTCACCAAGAGTCCTTGCTTGCACATACGTGCCGGGGCACGTAAAATGGCAAACGAGATTGTAACACACCAATGCACATTCAATATCTTTTCTTCCCGATTCTTGATGTTGAGCAAATAGCTGGTGCTTCTCATCTTGAGGAACTTTATATGATTTGACAAAGGCCGCCCACTCAGGATATATGCCATCAGCTAGATAGTAACTCATGTCATATTCGTTGCCATTGACTGTAAAGTGAACCTCTGGAGCTATTCCTTGTCTTTGTGTTGTGAACAATGGCGATTGGTTTAACACATTGATATCATTATTTGACCCAGCCACCCCAAAAATGCATGCCATATCCACAAGTCATGTGAGGCAACAGCTTCAAGCATGACAGTCGGCACGCCCATGATCACCTCGGGTGTACTGTCCTTTCCATGCTGTTGGACAGTTTTTCCACTCCCAATGCATGCAGTCAATACTGTGGCAGAACCTCCCGGTAATGTGACCCACCTGCACACGTCACCGTCTCTCCGAGCCCTAATGACTGTGCACATGTACCACATCCTGGAAAGATCTGTCGGTGTCCCCGAGAGAACCCCGAATTATCCACGCACCACAGGATCATCATCATGAAGGTTGGAATAATTACAACATTACGACAGTTGATACAAAATACCATCAGAGTGCGGAAGCAAGATAGATAACCTTTACAAACATGAATAAGTTACTTTTAAATAAACATAACTTGTATTGAGGAAACAGGAGAGTATTACATAACTACACTTAGGTGGAGTACCTAAGTTGAAGAAGAAGAACAACCAGATCATGTCAAGCCCACTGACATGATCATGATCAACATCACCTATTAAAGAAACCTGCAAAGGGAATTAACAAACCCTGAGTACAAAAGTACTCAACAAGACTTAATCGACTAGAAAAGAGGAGAAGACTCAGGAATGAAAGGCTTAGGAAGTCAAGGTAAGGCTTAAGCCAGATCAAGTATTTTGCAGAAAAAGCATTTTTGTAAATCTTGTTTTATTTTGGAAAGATTCAAGTATTTCTCAATTCTTCATTGTTCATGATTCATTTTACCTTTCAAAAACATACCTAGTTGAGAACCACTCTCCGTTGACAGTCGAAGACCAAGTCTCCATAACTGAGGAGCAACGTTAATCCGGATAAATAATACTCAGCTGAGGATCCCTATCCACACTGCATATGTAGCACCCAAGCTTGCATATGCCAACTCGTCTACCACGATTCCTCCAATATTGGACCCCGGTCCTACGCCACCCAGAAGTACAGTACACCACTCTTATCCAGGTACGACGACCACGTGGGTACAAGCTACTTCCGCCATCTCTCCACTCCCAGTGCGCGGTTGTCGGTCCCAAGAAAGGATTCCTCGGAGCCAGAGCTTTCCGTAGTATGTGAATAGTTGCAAGTCTTGGCCAGCAGGCTCCCATACGGATGGTCCCTAATTTTTCCGCCAGAAACTGTACCTTGGTTATATCTCACCCAAGCGTCACAGTCCTGTCAGTTTTTTCAACCCTGTCCCGGTCGGTGTCAACTGTTGAGTCCCGGACTACAACATGACGGCACCGTACGCTAAGACAACCTCTCCTTGCCATTGACTAGGTACGGATCAGATACTTAGCCAACAGTCGGGAGTAAAGCCAAATTCCCATAAATTCTTTAAGTGATCACACTTTTGAAATTGACATTTTTGCAAATCTATTGTATAGCATCACTAAGCATTTTGCAAATAGTTTTTAAACAAGGCAGGTGGTTCTTCAGGTGGAGGTAAAAAGTGCAAGAAGTAGGTCATCACACAACTCCTATAACCTAATGCAGTAGTTTATCTAAAAAAACATTTTAATAAAACCTTTATAAAAACAAGGAAAGGTTAAATGCACCGGGGCTTGCCTTCGTTGCAGGGAAGACAGGATCCAAGAATGATCCACAAAGGTTAGTTCCTTCATCTAGAAGTTAAGCCTTCTCGACGAAGCTTGTCCAACAAGGGTCACCTTCCGAGGCTTGTTCGACAAGGGTGATCATCAAAGCTTGATCAACACGACTTCAACACTCTCGGATACTACACGTAGATAAATGTGTATGCTCAGTATGATGGCCTGGAATGCATGCCAAGGTGCAGGACAATATAACAAAAGATTAAACAAACTTAAGGAAAGTCGAGTACAACTTACTTCGCGGAAAAGTTGCAAACCAACAAAACCAACTAAGATTCCTAGCTATACATACAACTTCCACCAAACATCTTTAGAAAGAAAACTAAAGATGGCTAAGGTTCATTAAACATCAATCAAGCCATAGGAACACAAGATGAGAGGTGTCCCATGGTCTTCAAACAATAAACCAAAGTCACACAAGATGTAAACACTGCTGTTCACACTTTGGATAGATTACACCACTCATACTAATCAAGCCATAACCAGAGCTACCAGATCAAAAGGGTGATCCTAGACAATTTGAAAGCTTATCAAATTGTCTACAGACTTCCTAATATCACCCATGGTTGGTTCTATAGACAACTAGGCCAAACAGTTGGAATAATCATTTCTGTCCAACGCTAGGACAGATTTGCTAATCCAACTTCAAACAGCTATAACTGGAGCTCTGGGTCATCAAAAAGAGTGATCCTTAACAATCTAGAGAGCTTATGAAAAACTCTAAAACTTTCCTATTATACTTAGCAGGTGATTCACAACTTAAATAGCTCAAACAACTATAAACATTCAAACGATTAAATAAAGCATATAAATAAGAATAAATTTTATTTTCTTCAACAGACCTCAAAATTTTTGTGAAGATACATTTTCAGCTAAAAACAGCTTCAAAAATAGTTTCATGATTTTTGAACCTTTAACTAGGCCTACAAAAATCATCAAAGCCCATTTATTAATTAAAAGCCATATTTAAATCAGTTTCAAAATTTGTTCAAAACTCAAGTTTTATTTTTTTATATTAGCACAAACATGCTATCACTAATCATGTCAAATTTCATAAATAACAGAGCTACAAATTAATTATAGCAAAAAGAACAAACTGAACTACTGTAAAGAAAACTAGAAAAAGAAAAACTTTAAACTAGCCCAAACGGGGCTTTCGGCCTAGCCCAACTCAACTCAGCCTGGTTCGAGCGCACGGTGGTGAGTGTGTGTGCGTTCGCTCGAGGCCCGGCTCGAACGAGACAACAGCGCCCGAGGGTCCGCTCGAGGCCTAGCTCGATCGAGACGATAAAAACCAACGTCTGTCCGAGGCCTGACTCAGGGCTCGGCGAGACGGAAAACAATCGCCCGTCCGAGGCCTGGCTCGGAGGCTCGGGCGATACGCTGCGCATGTGCCCGCTCAAGGCTTAGCTCGAGGCTCGGGCGAGACGGAAAACGCTCGTCCGTCCGAGGCCTAGCTCGGGCGGGACGGTGAACGCGTTCGCCCGAGGTTTGGCTCGAGCGAAGCGGAGGGTGTGCCTGCTCAAGGCATAGCTCGAGACGGTGAACACGTGTCCATATGTCCGCTCGGGACCTGGCTCGAGTGAGACGGTGTGTCCTGATAGCTTTGCAGAAAAGCCCTTCGGCTTACGCTAAAATAACCCGCAGCCCACCACACTATTCACGTGAGTCTGGAACTTTTCAACCAACACCCTGAAACTTCCTGTCTTTACAACCGCAAGGTCCCCGACCATGGCCGGCGTGAACGGCGGCGCACCGAGCGGCGGCGAACCTTACGCCGGCCATCTCCGGCCATTAGAGACTCGGCTGACGCGAGCATCAACACCGGCAAGACAGCCGCAGTCGATTGAGCCCTCAACCCTACACTCTACCACTCGGGTTGAGCCTGGCCACGCACGGCGGCGGATCGGATCTCGCTAGCCCGTTCCGGCGAACCTAGACCGGTAGCAAGCAAACGGAGAGGCTAGGAAGGTCTAGTAGCTCACCCTGATGCTGTTGGTGTAACTGGTTTAAGCAGAGGTTGCACGGAGGGGAGAGTTCCACGGAGCAGTGGCCTGCGCGGAAACTCCGGCGAAGACGAAGTTGTTCCGGCGAGTCTTGAGCATCAAACAGGGAACCATCGAGCCGATGAGTTCTCTGAGGCCAAGATAAAACAAAAACACAGGATAAAGAGCACAGAGGGAGGCCCAGTTGAGCGGACCACGGCGGAATCGAGCTCGTCGGAGTTTTTCACCCGCCGGGGAAGAAGAACGGCGAGCTCTTGCTCTCTGAGACAGAAGAGTTAGAAGTGAGAGTTTCTGGAGGTGCGCAAGGAAGTAGGAACTTATATCTGTGGCCAAACTTGGATGAGGATGTTTGGTTCACCGTGAACTCTAGATTGGGACAGAGAGGAGCACGTCGGTGCTATGGTGGCGCAACGACAACGGCAAGCACGGGAGAAGACGCCACGGTGCAAAAGAGAGCGCCAGCAGCTGCTTCACCTCGCCACGGAGACGTGCACGGCGCATTCGATAGAGGACGACGCCCATCGTGCTGGCTCACGAATTTGGCTCGGCCGGTCACCGCCATAGAACAGGGGTAAGAGCTTTTATCACCTGCCCCGGTTACTGCTCACAACAGAGACATCTAGACTTCTTTCCCCTAATTTCTCCCAAAACACTATACAACAGGAAAAACTCCAACAGAAGTGTCCAAAAAATTAAGGATCTACAACTTTTCATTTAAGGAGCACAACCAAAATCTTGCCTAGATTTTGAAATGACATTTGAATTTAAAAAGCATTCAAACCTTAGATTCAAATTAAACTTTGAATCTTCTAAACAACTTCAAATTTTACAAGATAAAAGTTGTTCTTATGAAATTATCTAAATTGTGTTGACAATATCCAAATTGTGCTTAATTTTGAAAACTACATCAAAGGGATAAAACTATGTGAAAGGACCTAAGGTGTCGCCTAGAGGGGGGGAATAGGCTTTTCTGAAAATTTACAACTTATAATGCGGAAGCAATTAGTATGCGAGTTTCCAATTACTTGGAAACTCCCAATCGGAGTATAAACAACCCCTCAAGAGACAAACACAAAGTATATGACTAGAAATTAATCACCTAGAAGGCAATACCCTGCACCACAAAGATTAGCTCAAGGATTAAACAAATTGGGCACAGTCAGTAAATACCGGACATGTCCGGTATCAATACCGGACAAGTCCGGTATGCACGGGTTGTGCGGGACTGCTCCTTTTCTTCTCCAATTTCTCACACAACCTGCAATCACTATGTATGATGTATATATAAACTGATTGCTTGCAAAACAACTAGCACAACGAAGAATAACAAATAGCCGAAAGTAAAGCACAAAGGAATGACACGGTATTTGTTTCACCGAAGTTCGGCACCCCCTCGGGTCCTACTCTCCGTTGAGCCGGCTGCGAGCTACCACAAAGGTGGGCTCTAGAGGACACCACGGGTCACTCTAGCCGCGGTCTATTTCACCCGCTATGCTCCTTCCACTAGTTGATCTCTTTTGAGGAGAGATCGAACCTTCACAAACTTTCCGAGGCACTCCACAAATCTCTTGGGTGCTCAACGGCGACGCCTAACCGTCTAGGACCGTAGAGTCCAAGAGTAACGAATGCGCACAACAAGATCGACGATTTGCACAAGTGCTCAAGAGATGGCTTGCTCTCTAATTTTGAATCTCTCTCAACCCACAAATGGATTTGGCAATTAGAGGACAATCACTCACTAAGAGAGGGTTGGAAAGTGTTTTGAAAGGCTTAGAATGAGTGTGGGAACCAGTAGAATCAGCAGCCTCCAAAGGTGGAGGTTGGGGGTATTTATAAGCCCACATTCGAAACTAGCCGTTTTCTAGCCGTTGGCTGAGTCAGCTCATACCGGACATGTCCGGTATGCATACCGGACATGTCCGGTATGACTTTACTGCGTGAGGAACACACTGAACAGACCAACTTTCAAACTTCCCAACAGATCTCGGTAGTACCGACCACAAGGTCGGTAGTACCGCTAGTTGTAAAGGGGGTTTTCACAACCTCTCTGGAAGTAGCCAATTTTGACCTACCGGTCGTACCGCTATAACCCCGGTGGTACTCTCGGTGGTACCGACCCAAGCGTCGGTAGTACCGCCTATCACAAAGATACTGTTAGCCACAAATCCGCAAATACCGGACATGTCCGGTATGCATACCGGACATGTCCGGTATGACTTGACTGCGCGAGAAGCACTCTTAACCAACCATCTTTCAAACCCCGAATAGGATCTCGGTAGTACCGACCACCAGGTCGGTGGTACCGACAGTTAAGAGGGGGTTTTGCAACCTCTCTGTGTTGGGCAAAATTTGGCCTACCGGTAGTACCGCCATTACTCCGGTAGCACCTGTCGGTAGTACCGACGCAAGAGTCGGTTGAACCGCCCAAACACAAGCTGCGAGACAGAACTCCGCTAATACCGGACATGTCCGGTATGCATACCGGACATGTCCGGTATGGACTCCACAAGAGCGCCCGAGGCCGAGGCCTGGCGCAGAGGCTCGGGCGAGACGGAGCTTGAGCGCCGAGGCCGAGGCCTGGCGCAGAGGCTCGGGCGAGACGGAGCTTGAGCCGAGGCCGAGGCCTGGCGCAGAGGCTCGGGCGAGACGGAGCTTGAGCGCCGAGGCCGAGGCCTGGCGCAGAGGCTCGGGCGAGACGGAGCTTGAGCGCCGAGGCCGAGGCCTGGCGCAGAGGCTCGGCCGAGACATGGCCGCACTGCTGTGGGCATACCGACATGTCCGGTATGGACAGACAGTGCAACACTCAGCTGAAAGTTAGCTCTAGCTCTCTCATGTCTCACTTAGGTTGGTTTGAGCACTTATGAAGAATCATCTACTCTATGTTGCATCCCTCTTAATAGTACGGCTTTCCTATTTACTCAAGATAAATTGAAATACGAATTTTAAACCTCTTGAGTTGATTCCCATTTGAACCAAAGCCGCTTGACTTCATTTTCCATATTGGAGAGGAATGGTTGTCATGTTTAGAAGTAGATATCCCTCGAGCATAGCCATCTTGAACATGTGACTTGACTCCATGCAAGTGATATAATGAAGTTCCAAATGTGCCAAGTCACTCCAATCAATATTGTTGCTAGGAATGTCGATTCTCCACTAGATGCGATCTTCAAGCTTGATTGATCCTTCGACTAAATGCAAGTACTTTCTTCTTCACTCTAGCTAGGTTCTTCGGCCGCCAAGCCGTCGCTTGCCCTTCACCCTTGCTTAGTACCTCAAAGACTCTTTCCTTGCTATCTTCACCATTTCAAGCCATTCAACCATGCTTCATTTTGAATCGTTTCTTAGCAAACATAAATGCACTATGATTATCCCACAATACGATAACCCTTTATATCAATATCATTCTCATTGTTGTTTTGTGCTTGTGACATGATCTTCATACAACAATCCATCATTTTGGCTTTGCATTACATTTCAAGTACATAGTGAGATAATCATTTCCCTGTGTCACACTTAGCAAACATATTAGATCTTTAATCAACATTGTCATCAAATCATCCAAAATCACACTTAAGTGCAACATGCACTTTCAAACTCCCCCTTTTTGGTGATTGATGACAACCTTGATTAAATTTTACCAAAGGATAAACAATTAAGCTTATGGGTTCAATGATTTATGAAGAGCTCCCCCTTAATATGTGCAATATGAATTGAATTCATAAAGGACCTCAAAATGTCAATTTGCACATACTAAGGTGAGTTGGAAACTCCCCCTAAATCATTGCATCCGAGAAATGCAAGTGTGTGAGCAATATAGATCATGATGCATATGACAAGATATATCACACAAGTCAATAAATGAAAAACAATACACCAAGACATATGCAACACACTAGTAAGTAAAGATCTTATGAAGAATAAATTACTACTCATATCACACACATAGCACTCACACAAAGATTTCTCAAGTCCACAACCACTAAGATAGATTATATTACAAGATAAGGATCATGTCTCATCACAAAGATATCTCTGATATCGGATACACAAAGAACTCATACATGCTCATGATATTACAATAAAGCTCAAACTCTGAGAACTAAACCACCTGCAGTACAAAACTCCAGATACAAGATACATAACTGATAACATGAAGTCTGGAAGCTCTAATCAACTATCTCTCCCCCTTTGTCATCCATCTCCAAAAAGGTAAAGGTGAAGCTCAAGGATGACACCAGGAGGGCTGCAGGCGAAACTGTCACTCGTCGTCGTCCCCAGGCTGCCGAGAGCTCTGTCCTGGGTCAGGGTAGCCGTAGGTACCACCAAGGAAGCTGTCCCACACGTCTGAAGCAAACTCCTCAGCTGAGCTAGGACGAAGTAGGGGGTCTGTGGAGAACCTGGGAGCTGAAGGAGTGTCGTGGGGCTGCTGCTCAGCCTCTACTCCCTGCCTCTGACTCTGCTGCTCTGACTCTGCTCCCTGTCTCTGACGCACTGAAAGGTCGTCAAACTCCCTCTCATACCTCTGCTGCTGCTGCTCAAACGTCTCAGGCTGCTCAGTCTCGTCATCTGACGGTGGGATCTCGGGGGCTGAAACCTGTAGTGCTCGTGAAGCATCTTCAGCGTCCTCGAGTCCTCTCTCCTAGCCTGCCTCTCACGGTGCTGCTGAGCCTTGATCACATTGACATCCTTGCACACGCCGAGAATACTGCTAAGAACCTTGCGCAAGAGAGAGCGCTGCCTGCCACGTCCCTGAGAGGTGGAGTGTGAACGAGTGTGTGGCTGTGGCGAGCCTGCCACGGCTGCTCCTCCTGCTGCTCCTGCAACTGGGTCCTCTGGCTGTGGCTCTGCTGCTGCTGGAACTGCCCCTGGTCCAGGTGGAGGTATAGGAGACTCAAGAAGATCTGCCTGGAACCTCAAGGGCCTGTGTGAGTGGTCATAGGTGAAAGTGGCACCAATCTGCTGCTCAATCATATGCTGAATGTATGGTGCAAATCCACATCCCTTGAGTGGCCTCTCACCCACTCTCTTGATCTCATACCAGATAAAATCAAAGACACTGAAAGGCTGTGCTCCTGGTGCTAACCTGTGCAGGAGGTTCCTCGTGTAATCTGCAAGTGTCCCTCTGTCTCCTGACTTGCAATCAATAGTGGCCCTGAGCATCCTGTTGAGATAGCCATAGGTAGGGTGAATGCCTCTCACCTTCCCTACAACTGCCCCAGCAGGTAGAGGTGGTGGGTACATGTACCCAAGCTGCTCTGGAGGAAGCACAACCTCATCGTGAATACAAGCTCTCTGAAGATCCTCCTCGTCAAAGCCAAGATACCCTGCAAACTCCCTGTAAGACACGGAGTACCAGACACCCTCAGTCATCCAGTTCATGCGCTTCTCATCAATCTCGTCAGACTCCTCAACATATAGGGTGGCATAGAACTGGGCTATCACCTCATCACACCAATCATGCTGAAACTCCAGAATGCGGTAGAGGCCTGTCTGCTGGCAAATAGCAATAGCATGCTCAACTGAAGGACGGTGATGATCTCTAGCATGCTGCCAATCAACGTACTGAGCTCTAATGATCACAGGGTTTCTGGTCAGAAGCACCTTCTCATAATAGTCAATGTGGAACAAGGTGTGAAACCTGTAATCATAGATGTTCCTCTCCTGACCCCTGGGGTCTCTCCTCCGCTCTCTCCTGGCCTTCTGTGTACCACCGGACTCCCGATAGTCCACACGAGCCACCCAAGCAGGAATCAGGGCAGCAGGGCGTATCGCAAGAGCCCCAAAGTGTAAACCCTCCTGCTGCTGCTGAGGTGCATCTTCTTCCTCTTCCTCTCTTCTTCTTCTTCTTCTTCTTCTTCTTCTTCAATTTCTTCTTCCACTTCTTCCTCTTCCTCTTCTTCCTCTATGTCATCATGAGCTGCAAACTGATAAGGAGCTCTAGAGGCACCTCCCCTTGGAGGTCTAGTAGTGCCACGACCACTACCACTCCCACTGCCACTGCTGCCTCCAACTGACAAGCCGGAGTGAGAATCTTGCCTCCTCTTCTTATGCCTTTCCAGCTGGATCATGTCTCGTCTTGGTTCGAGGCTCGACTCTGTCACTCATAGCTGCTGCCCTGTGACCAAACAATCCACAAAGATGTCTCAGAAGCATATTTATAGGATTTGTCAAAAGTAGTTGAATTAATAGAGATACGATTAAATGCCTCATGAATTGCAAGCACCTAGATCCAAACCGATCACTAGGTTTACAACACAATTATAGACATCTAATAATACCCCTAACATCAACTAGAGAGGGCCTGAATCGAGAAAAACAGAAAGTTTTCTGTTCTGCTGGGAAAAACCGGACATGTCCGGTCTCATACCGGACATGTCCGGTATGGACGTTCACAGCACCCCCTTCCTAGGGTTCCTCGGTTCACCACCAATTCAAACCCAATCCATCTCAAACTTGATACATTGCTTCTAGACCATGAATCCAACATCTTGACCGAAGGAATTTGAGAATGATTTAGCGATGAATAGATCGGACAAGTCCGGGATTTGAAATACCTTGGGATGAGAGGGAACGAGGGAAAACTTCAAATCCAACACCGGCACTTGCTTTTGATGGAATCCTTCTCCAAATCCTTCTCCCTCTCTCACTTTTCTATGGAGGGAGCACTAGGTCGCCGTGGGTGGAGACGGTCGGCTCCTTGCTTGGCCGGTTTGGGAAGAACAGAAGTGAGGGAGAGAAAGAGAGCCCGAAGGGGTACGCTGTCCTTATGTCCCCGCTCATACCGGACATGTCCGGTATGGATACCGGACAAGTCCGGTATTGGCGGGTTTTCTCCAGAGCTTCTCTGCTTATACCGGACATGTCCGGTATGGATACCGGACAAGTCCGGTATTAGCAGATTATGTCCAACAGCTCCAGATTTGCTTCTTTTTCATCCAAAAACCCCTTTCTTTCCTCGAACATGTAATCCATCATATTTTATTCTCTTCTCTTCATATGATTTCACAAAGAGTACTTGTGTCCAAATCTCAAGTTTTCTTTTCTCTATGTTTAATCCAAGGTTTTCAACACACTAAAGATTAGAGAGAAACCTTATGTCCATGTTTCGTTTTGACAAGAGGATTATCAAGGAATATATTTACTTTAGAGATATAGGACTTGAGAGAGATCCATGCCACTTGTAATTAGCCAATCAAACAATCAAGGGGAACAATAATTACAAGTGTCATGGATAGGTCACAAAGACCAAGTGTCAAATATTTTCACAAAACACACTTCCTACTCATGCTAGTAAGGAATTTGGAAATATCTATCCTATCACACATAAGTGCACACGCTAGCATATTATAGGCCTATTATGCACTTTCAATGCATATATTAAAAACACCTTTGCCTTGTGCCCACAATTCCACTAGCATAATCATGACATGGTGATGATTTAGTTGACCTTATTGCCAAATAGTCATGTCTCATCGAGAAGTCAATTTGATCAAGATGAACTACAACATATGCTAGATAAACCTTATTAGCTCATAAAAGGCACAAAGTTGAAATTGAGCTCCCCCTCAATTAGTGCTTCAAGTATTTGAATTCCTTTCCAAGCACTTTCATTCCATTAAGAATGTGAGAGTCAAAGTTCAACTTTGGCCAACACAAGTAATTTTCCATATATGATATGAGAGTAAATTCTAAGCACAAATCACTTGAGACACAACGACATGTGAGATCTAAGTTAAGACAATAAGCATAACAAGTAGAATTAAGCTCAAATCTCATGTAGGCAATGATGGGCAGCTCACTGCCATACGGTCATGTCGGTAGGCATGACAGGCAGAGATGATTCAAAGATGTTTTTCATAACCAACTTTTCACAAATAAATCAAATAATGAACATGTGAGCATAAGTGGTGAAATGATGGCTATCCTACCAAGTTTCGGTGCTCTAAGTCATGGTGAAGATGAAGAGATAGAAAGACGAACTTAGATTACCAACGGGTCAACCATAGAAGCAAGTATGATGAAAATAGGTTGATAGGTTGAGTTAGAATTTCAAATTGACTTGCTCAACCACCCCGAAAGCACATTCTAGCATTATGAATCCTATATGCACTTACATAGCATGTATGTAACCACATACCTTGGCCTTGAGCTCGCATATGTTCCACTAAGAGTAACCATGACATAATCATCTTCGTGTTGACTTGACTTGTCAGGTGATCATGCCTTTGTCAAAGTGATCTCCTTTTCATTTAAAGAACTATCACATCACTTTAGAGGAAATTGTTAGATCACAATGGTTCAAGGTAGAAACTAAACTTCCCTTTAATAAGTGCTCAAGTCATTTTGAATTACTTGTGAAAGCACTTGGTTTTCTTTTAAGGAAAAGGGAATGTTTTTCTACCTTGACCAAGACACATAGATTTGCCAAATCCTGAATTAAGTTCAAGTACTACTTACAAACACTCAGTATAGATTAATGTGCAGGTATTTAGTTAGAGCAAAAGACTAGTCCACAAAGATCTAGCAATTCTTCTAAATCCAGAAATCTCATCCTTTCTCTGCCCATACCGGACATGTCCGGTAGCCATACCGGACAAGTCCGGTATGAAGTGACTTTGTCCAAATCTGCATATGGAGTCACTGGTCTTAACAGAGTGAGTAACTCATACCGGACATGTCTGGTACGATACCGGACAAGTCCGGTATTTGCAAATCAGAACCAGTAAACAGCCACTTCTGAGATTTCCTTTTGGCTCTAGTTCATTTCACTTCCCTGCACTTCATCAAAGATAATGCTCTACTAGAGAGCCATTAAGAGCATCGAATGACAAATGTCGTAAGGTTAAATTAAATTCATTTGATTACTAAGTTTTAGGCACTTATCAACAATGGTGGAGATGAGTAAAAATGAAATCGATCATCACACAGTGTTCGGGTCAACCATATAGGGTAATATTGACAACATAGGTTGATAGTTTGAGTTGAGATGTCATTTTGCTTACTCAAACACCCCGAAGGCCTTCATCTCACCATTGGAACCTACATCAACATCCTAAGCACATTTTGGTACCCAACTTTTGTTGGGTCCTTGAAAGTTAGTCAACAAGTGCTTAGGCACCCAAGTGGCCTTAGAGCTAGTATGAGGTGAACACATCACCTTACTAGTGCTAAGTCCCTTTGTGACCTTCCTAAGCACCTTATCATTTGCAAATGTGTTCGGCTTAGGAAACATACCATTTGGGCAATCATAGCTTAGATGCCCCTTTCTCCTACAAGCATAGCAAATACGCCCATTGTTTGCTCTTCTCTTGTCTTGCTTGTTGGGACATGCATCAACCATGTGTCCCGGCTCATTGCATGCATAGCATCTTCTTATTGCAACTTGAGCCATCTTCCTTGCCTCTTGGTATGTGGGGCAACTCTTGGTGAGGTGACCCAACTTGTTGCATTTGAGGCAAGGACTTGGTGCATCATTCTTCATTTGCTTGGACAATTTGGTTGATGCCTTTTGTTCGGCCGCTTCACATTTGTCGGCCCAAGTCTTGTGTGGACACTTAGCCCACTCATGTCCATACAATCCGCAACCATAGCATAATCTCTTCTTTTGTTTCTTGCCCTTGGTTGCTTTCTCATGACTTGAGGAGTGACTAGATTGTTGGATTTTGGAGGAAGCAAGGTTTGAACCCTTCTCAAGCTTCTTCACCATGATATCACGGTTATCTTGAGAAGGTTGTGCTTTCTCCTCATCCTTCAATCTAATCACATCCTTCTTTAGATTTCCCACTTCTTCGATGAGCCTAGCATTTTCTTTAAGAGTTTGCTCAATCGAAGATTGGCTTGCTTGAGAAGCACACTCATTAGCACAAATAACATTTAATTGAGATGGTGCACTAGTGAGTGTAGTAGTGTGAGGTTGAGAGGATTTTACCATAGCAATAACAACCTCATGTGCAATCTCAAGCATTGCATTTGATTCCACTAGCTTCTCATGTGAGCACTTGAGATAAGTGAAGTCCTCTTGTAGGAACTTGTGCTCATATGAGAGATCACTCATTTTTGCCTTAAGCATGTAGTTCTCCTTCTCTAGCCTTTCCACATTAGATAGAGAGTTAGTAGCTAAGGCATGCTCAATTGACAATTTTTCATACCTTTCTTCTAATGCCTTTAGCTCTTCTAATTTGGAGATGAGGAACTCTTCTTGATTTTGAAGGGATTGCTCTTGTTCATCCACCTCCTTTTCTAGCTCATCATTTTTCTTCAGCAAGTTGACGAACAAGAGCTTGTCTTCATACTTGAGATAATCAAGCGATTCATCATCTTCATCATCCTCATCGCTCTCTACTTGATTATCTCTTGATGCCTTCTCCTTGATCTCACCAAGAATCTTCTCTTGATCTTTCTTGGTTGCTTTCTTCTTGTTCTTCTTGGCCATGAGACACAAGTGATGAGTATCATGAGCTACTGAGGTTGACTCATCACTTGGTCGCCACCGAGCATGAGAGCCGTTGCTGTCTGCTCCTAGCTCCCTGTCTGCTGGGCTGATACCGGACATGTCCGGTACCCATACCGGACATGTCCGGTATGGACAGACAGGGTCCAGAGCAGCAGCTGGCAGCCCTCGATCCGGCTCGTCTTCCTTGAGGCTTCTTGAGGCTTCCTCACATGATGATGACTCAATGGACTTCATTTCCATTGAATCACAATCATATGCTTCATCACATTTGGACTTCCCATACAAGTGGGAAGTCTAGTCCAAATGACATGAGCACTCTCCGGTGGAGATTCTCCGTTGTAGATAGCCTCCTTAAGAACCTCTGCACTCAATGAGTTCAACATGATCAAACACGCATGAGCATTGAGTTGCACACATATCTCTTCCTCTTTTGTCAAGTTCTTATAGTTGCTCCAATCAACTATAGAAAGAGATATGCTTGCATCCACAATATGCTCAATAATGGGGCTAATAGCCCGAAATGCATTGAGTACATAAGATGACCAAGATAGAAAGTTTGAACCATCATTTTGGAGAAGCACCACGTTTGTCTCCATAGGCGAATCCATCGGTTCTCACAAGCGGTGAAGCTCAAACGTGAGTCCAAGCTCCGATACCAATTGAAAGGACCTAAGGTGTCGCCTAGAGGGGGGGTGAATAGGCTTTTCTGAAAATTTACAACTTATAATGCGGAAGCAATTAGTATGCGAGTTTCCAATTACTTGGAAACTCCCAATCGGAGTATAAACAACCCCTCAAGAGACAAACACAAAGTATATGACTAGAAATTAATCACCTAGAAGGCAATACCCTGCACCACAAAGATTAGCTCAAGGATTAACAAATTGGGCACAGTCAGTAAATACCGGACATGTCCGGTATCAATACCGGACAAGTCCGGTATGCACGGGTTGTGCGGGACTGCTCCTTTTCTTCTCCAATTTCTCACACAACCTGCAATCACTATGTATGATGTATATATAAAACTGATTGCTTGCAAAACAACTAGCACAACGAAGAATAACAAATAGCCGAAAGTAAAGCACAAAGGAATGACACGGTATTTGTTTCACCGAAGTTCGGCACCCCCTCGGGTCCTACTCTCCGTTGAGCCGGCTGCGAGCTACCACAAAGGTGGGCTCTAGAGGACACCACGGGTCACTCTAGCCGCGGTCTATTTCACCCGCTATGCTCCTTCCACTAGTTGATCTCTTTTGAGGAGAGATCGAACCTTCACAAACTTTCCGAGGCACTCCACAAATCTCTTGGGTGCTCAACGGCGACGCCTAACCGTCTAGGACCGTAGAGTCCAAGAGTAACGAATGCGCACAACAAGATCGACGATTTGCACAAGTGCTCAAGAGATGGCTTGCTCTCTAATTTTGAATCTCTCTCAACCCACAAATGGATTTGGCAATTAGAGGACAATCACTCACTAAGAGAGGGTTGGAAAGTGTTTTGAAAGGCTTAGAATGAGTGTGGGAACCAGTAGAATCAGCAGCCTCCAAAGGTGGAGGTTTGGGGGTATTTATAAGCCCACATTCGAAACTAGCCGTTTTCTAGCCGTTGGCTGAGTCAGCTCATACCGGACATGTCCGGTATGCATACCGGACATGTCCGGTATGACTTTACTGCGTGAGGAACACACTGAACAGACCAACTTTCAAACTTCCCAACAGATCTCGGTAGTACCGACCACAAGGTCGGTAGTACCGCTAGTTGTAAGGGGGTTTTCACAACCTCTCTGGAAGTAGCCAATTTTGACCTACCGGTCGTACCGCTATAACCCCGGTGGTACCTCTCGGTGGTACCGACCCAAGCGTCGGTAGTACCGCCTATCACAAAGATACTGTTAGCCACAAATCCGCAAATACCGGACATGTCCGGTATGCATACCGGACATGTCCGGTATGACTTGACTGCGCGAGAAGCACTCTTAACCAACCATCTTTCAAACCCCGAATAGGATCTCGGTAGTACCGACCACCAGGGTCGGTGGTACCGACAGTTAAGAGGGGTTTTGCAACCTCTCTGTGTTGGGCCAAAATTTGGCCTACCGGTAGTACCGCCATTACTCCGGTAGCACCTGTCGGTAGTACCGACGCAAGAGTCGGTTGAACCGCCCAAACACAAGCTGCGAGACAGAACTCCGCTAATACCGGACATGTCCGGTATGCATACCGGACATGTCCGGTATGGACTCCAAAGAGCGCCCGAGGCCTGGCGCAGAGGCTCGGGCGAGACGGAGCTTGAGCGCCGAGGCCGAGGCCTGGCGCAGAGGCTCGGGCGAGACGGAGCTTGAGCGCCGAGGCCGAGGCCTGGCGCAGAGGCTCGGGCGAGACGGATGGCCGCACTGCTGTGGGCTCATACCGGACATGTCCGGTATGGACATGACAGTGGACAACATGCACTCAGCTGAAAGTTAGCTCTAGCTCTCTCATGTCTCACTTAGGTTGGTTTGAGCACTTATGAAGAATCATCTACTCTATGTTGCATCCCTCTTAATAGTACGGCTTTCCTATTTACTCAAGATAAATTGAAATACGAATTTTAAACCTCTTGAGTTGATTCCAATTGAACCAAAGCCGCTTGACTTCATTTTCCATATCGAGAGGAATGGTTGTCAAGTTTAGAAGTAGATATTCCTCGAGCATAGCCATCTTGAACATGTGACTTGACTCCATGCAAGTGACATAATGAAGTTCCAAATGTGCCAAGTCACTCCAAACAATATTGTTGCTAGGAATGTCGATTCTCCACTAGATGCGATCTTCAAGCTTGATTGATCCTTCGACTAAATGCAAGTACTTTCTTCTTCACTCTAGCTAGGTTCTTCGGCCGCCAAGCCGTCGCTTGCCCTTCACCCTTGCTTAGTACCTCAAAGACTCTTTCCTTGCTATCTTCACCATTTCAAGCCATTCAACCATGCTTCATTTTGAATCGTTTCTTAGCAAACATAAATGCACTATGATTATCCCACAATACGATAACCCTTTATATCAATATCATTCTCATTGTTGTTTTGTGCTTGTGACATGATCTTCATACAACAATCCATCATTTTGGCTTTGCATTACATTTCAAGTACATAGTGAGATAATCATTTCCCTGTGTCACACTTAGCAAACATATTAGATCTTTAATCAACATTGTCATCAAATCATCCAAAATCACACTTAAGTGCAACATGCACTTTCACTATGTTGGAAATTATGGCAATTTGAAACTAAATTCAAACTGGTTTTCCAAATTACTTCAGATTTTCTTTGTAACATGATCTATCTTAATAAAAGTTGTTTCTTTTACCTCTCTACAACTTTGATTAAAGACCAAGGTCTAACTTTTTTATTTTTTGAAATCTAGTTTAGGGGTCAAATTGAGGGTTTGAAAGATTCAAAATTATTCAAACTTTGTACTGAAACTTTAAAAAACTTTGATACCAAAGTCGTTCCTCTCAACAAGAGCTACAACTTTGCTTTTGAAATATGACATACTTTTTGACTTATCAAAAAGGGGACAAAAAGAGAGATTTAAAAACCAAGGTTCTTCTCACTTGCCCTTTCATGTAACACCAAACATCACAAGCAAGCCACATATATATCAACATGGAAATCAACACTCAAAAACATACAACACTCTGGTCAAACATATAAAGCATCACATTTATGCCTTAAACATGAAAACATGAAATGCTTTATGCCAAGATGCCAGATGATTATGCATACTAAACAACTTAATTAGAATTTTAATTAATGCTTAACACCAGAGGTGTTACAACCCTTCCCCCTTAAAGAAATCTCGTCCCGAGATTTAAGAAGCACTTAACGGTTTGGGGTTGAGTAATGGACAAGGAAAAGTGTCACACTTGTTTACTCGCAAGGAGTTCACAAGGCAACTGGGTTTGGGTTCAGGATTACAACCGGGATCAGAACACGGTGGCAAGTAGCAAGGTAGTGAACATTTGAGTGAAGGAAAAATTATCAAGGTTCAAGAGAGAGTGTACATTAGTTGCGGACTATAATGGATCATAACTGTAGACCGCGATACCGGCGGCGCACCCAGCGGAAACTAGTGTGATCCGGACACATGAGATTCCCTAGGTTCCGACGCGGCACCGTGGTCACCAATCATGGCACCACAATAGCGCACAACTTCTATATCTCTCATCTTATGAAGAGGAAAATTATAACCAAAAGCAAGGGTTGGTTATAATTACAAGGAAAGTGGCTTTGAACTCCCTTTCGGGCGTTCAGAAATGAAAGCACTTTAACATTGGACTAGAAAGAATCATGACTATAGGCCTAGACATTAGCGAGCACCCAGCAGTAACACCTTATGGCGCCGTCCACAGGTGACTCCAGGTTCCCACGCTTTTATCCGGTCCACAGATCAGGGTCCTTTCAAAGAACACAATTTTAGTAACTTTCAACCACCATTCGTCGTTTTCACGACATCAAACAACTGGTATGTGCCAATTCAAGGCATGGTACACACATCTAGGAAGAACCAAAGATTTACCCTGATTCTGACTTTATGTGGTAGAGTGTATGAAAGATATCCAAAAATTCCCAAGGATCAGAACTTATGGAACAACAGTATCAAGGGTAGCGGATTATAGGGACGATCAGCTATCGGGGATCATAGCTGCTTTTAGAATTTAGAAAAAGAAGCACATTTTATCATTATGCATGATATGATATATATGCTCGTCCTATACGACCTCTCACTGACAGGAGATCTCTGTCTTCACCTGTTAGTTAGGTATAAGGCTATACTTTATACTTTTAGCTTCACAGACTTGGTACAGGTGTTGAATAGCTCTTCTGTCTTGGTTTGACAGGGAGGTTGATTCTCCATTACTTTCAGTAGAAGAGTTGGAACTTCCCAACATCTTCCATTGGAGTCACTGGTATAGTCTTCACGAAGCCTTCCAGCAAGAAAGAAACTCAGGGAAGGATCATTTGTTACTTTCAAAAACTTTTAGTTTAAGAAACCATTTTGAAGTTTTTCAAACGTAATGTTGTAACCAGTCTTCCCTTGATGACAATCCTGCTCCGATACCATTCTGTGGCAGAACCTCCCGGTAATGTGACCCACCTGCACACGTCACCGTCTCTTCGAGCCCTAATGACTGTGCACATGTACCGCATCACTGGAAAGATCTGTCGGGTGTCCCCGAGAGAACCCCGAATTATCCACGCACCACAGGATCATCATCATGAAGGTTGTAATTATTCCAACCTTCATGATGATGATCCTGTGGTGCGTGGATAATTCGGGGTTCTCTTGGGGACACCCGACAGATCTTTCCAGTGATGTGGTACATGTGCACAGTCATTAGGGCTCGGAGAGACGGTGACGTGTGCAGGTGGGTCACATTACCGGGAGGTTCTGCCACAAATACTTCCCAACATACCAGGGAACCCGCGAGCCTCTCCTACATGAAGCAACCTCTGAATGTCTTCTGCAGTGGGCCTTCTTAGATAGGTTGGCCCAAAACATTCAATAATACCTTTGCAAAAATTCTCCAAAGTCTCAATGACAGTGCTTTCAGCAATTTGTAAATTTTCATCAAACATATCAGCACAAGTTCCATATGCCAACATTCGCAAAGCTGCAGTGCATTTGAGGATAGGTGAAAAGCCAACCTTACCGAAAGCATCCCTCCTTTGACGGAATATTGGAGACCAATCACCAAGTGTTTGCACAATATGCTCAAATAGATGCTTCCTCATCCTATATCTCCGGCGAAATTGGAGATCAGTGTACATTGGGTTTTCTGAAAAATAGTAAGCCCTCAATCGATTTTCAGCATCCTCACGATTCCTTCTAATGTACCTTCGAGAAAACCTTTGTTGTTGATGTCTCTCTTGCTCTTGAATTTGAGACTGAATTTGCTCTTCAACCTGACTATCAATTGGATCGTTGATGTACTCCCAAATCATGTCAAATGGGATAACATCGAAGTTGCTAACTTGAGAACTGTCATGCTGGGAGTTCGAATAATGTGTGGACATTTTTGCTTTGTTGGGGAAGAGTGGATGGCAATCTGTTGGCAACCTGGTGGAGTAGAATGAATGTGAGGGACTGGTTGGGAGAAGAGTGGAGTGACCTCTTTTTGTAGAGCAAGTTCCCAACAACTAGTTTTCCAACAGCTACTTTCCAACAGCTAGTTTTCCAACAGCTACTTTCCAACAGCTAGTTTTCCAACAGCTATTTTCCAACAGTTACTTTTACAATAAGTTACTTTTACAACAGCTACTTTTTGAACAAATACTTTTGCAGGTACATTACATGCAGGTGAGCTGGTACCAACATTTATATTTGATGGCAAAATGACAGATTACAGTAAGATTCAGATGCATTAACGATAGGAATTCTAACATACCTTACAACACATGATAGCAAATCTAGACTACATTACAACATCAGATAGAAAATCTAGCATACATGATCAGCACTAATACATACTGCCTAATAAACCTACGTCCCTCTAGCTACCATATATATCAGCAGATAGGAACTCTAGCATTTTCTTTAAACTTGCTTTTTGGTCCTCACTGTATGAAGAGGTGTCAATCATCAACAGTTCCTTGTACTCCTTGATTTTTTTCCAACTTCACCTTCTCCTTCTCAGTTGCAGCATGTTGAGCTAGTGCGTGAGCATGTTCTCTTGCAGCTGCAGCCATGTTATCTATTGCTGCTTTTTTTTCTACCTGGAGACCATTGAACTGTGCAACATTTTCATCTGTTAACCAGGTCTTCCCAGCCTTACTCTTTCCCTTCCGCTGCTCTTTCGCTGCTTTCTGCCCTTGTGGTCGACGACGTTCAGTTGGCTCATCAGTGTCTTGATTTGAAGAAGAAGAAGTGTAAGCTCCTGAGGAAGACACCTTGGTTTCTCTTATTCCTAATGTTAGCAGCCACATCTCGATTAAACCATTTGGGTTCGTCCTTCACCACTTTCCACCAGTACTCAAATGGGAATGGCTTGTCAGTTTCCTTGACCCTTCTGTATTCCGCATGGACCTTCTCCATTAGTTGCTCATCAGATCGACCACTTTCATATGTGTTGCTTATTTCTGTCCAACATCCATGGAACCTTGTGACAAGTGCATTGGTTGTATTGTAATGATTCTTGCATTGTGTAGCTGTTCTTTTCCTGTCCTTAGGAGCAGTCTTGTTGTATTCAGCAGCAACTTCCTTCCAGTAACGAGCTCCTGCCTTTGAATTGCCATCAATTGGGTCATTTGAGTTGTTGATCCAAGCACTTAGTAGTCGCAGGTTGTCTTTTTCAGACCAATACATGCGCCCACCTTTTTTTTCCTCATCTGAACCAGCATCACTCCATTCTTGAATTCTAATTGGATCTTTGTTTGTATTCTCTACAGGAGGTATTGGAGAGCTTACCGGTGAAGCTGAGCCCTCACATGTTGAATCATTGCCACCACCAACTCCAAACAATGATGCTGAAACAACTGGTGATGAAGGACTGCCGATCATATCCGCACCATGGAAATTACCATGGAAAGGAATGCCATGCTGGTATCCTGAACTTGGAAGTTGCTGGAAACTTGGAGGACCTCCAAATGGATGGAAACTTTGTGAGTAGAAGGGAGTCCGAAAGTTGGGACCAAACTGATATGGTGGAAAGTTCATGGAAAAAGGGGCTGCTGGTGTGGCAGAACCGCCCAATTTAACTTAATCCCAAGTACACTCGTCAACCATTTGACACTAAGCGTACTTAAGACCAAGTCAAATCCGGTAGTCTATCGAGCACACCCAACGGGAGAACTCGAAAATCCACATTTTCTTCCAGAATCACAATTGAGGACCAAGCATCCAAACTCGAAAAACATTTCTTTTATTACAAGATTACATCATCAGAAATATTACAATAGTTTGATATGCAGCAAGAATTAAAACTTTATTAGATTAAACAGAAGTTATACATATGATCAAATTAATACAGAAGGAAGCAATGATATAATAATTCTAGGAATTTATCGTAAAGACAGGTTATAACCATTTGTAAACCTTTTCCTTTGTAAAAATCTTTTGCAGAATGTTATAAATAAATACTATGGTCGCAGCGATAAAAAGAAATCCTCTCTGAGCCCACCAGGAGGAATCCACACACAAGAGTTAGCTCCAAACTTCACCTGCTACCTGCAACAATGGGAATCAACCCTGAGTACTCAATTGTACTCGCAAGTCTTACCCGAATGGGAAATATAGATCCCGACTCACAAGGATTATGAAAGGCTATGTGGCTCTGGTTTTCTTTTGTTTGCAAAGAGCATTTTTAGTAAAAAGGTTGTATCATGTTATTTAGCCATATTAGTTGTTACTCCTATTTCTATGTAAGCACCTATTCTATTTCCAAACAAGTGGTAAACAATACAATATAGTTCTTCATCCTTAGTTCCAGTTGTTTAACTATGTTGTCGGGCGATTGCCATACCGGTACCGTTTAAACAACGGCGATTCGCGAATCAATGTAGCCCAGCTGGGTACCCCAAACACACGCCCCGTTTGCACCAAGCACAACCGAGACCAACTCGCTAACTCCTGCCAAGGGGTCCAGTATCCGCATCCAGGACCGGGACTCCAAGCCCCCACTCACCCGCCCGGCCGTGAGTGGTGCAAGGACCTCCTCCTACCAAAAATCTAACGGTCGGATCACATAGAGCCGGAAACCGAGGCAAGAGTCAGCTAGCCTTCCCGCTCCCATAAGCAAGTATGTGTTCGGGATAAGAGGATCTGTGACATAGCTCACACCCACAACAACGAACAGCCCCTAAGCGACACAGACAGGGAAACAGTGCAACCGAAGCTAAGCCCGTGGTCGCGGGAACATAACTCGTCACACCACCAGAAACCAAACCACATCCCTGCCCGGTCTCAGTTTCTTTCCATCATCATTAGTTTAAAGTAGAGCACCTACTTTGTGAGCAACGACAGGTCGCCCACGCTACCGTTCATCCTAAGCATAGCGCTACTCGAACCTGTACTAGTAGGACTCATGGGATATGTATATTATGCAGGTGGGTTTCATATAACTCCTGAACATAATGCATAACATACATATATTCATTTAGAGATATTCAAAATATAGGTTATGCACCGGGGCTTGCCTGGGTAAAAGATTTCAGAAAGTTAGTATTCCATCTTCATGCCAACGATCATCATTGCACCATCTTTTGGTTAAACACCACGTCCTTCGGGTTCTCGTGACCAAAAGTAACGTACCTAAATGAGATGCAATGCATATGTATGAACATAAAGAATACACACACGATTCTCTACGAAAGATATACTAGCAAACTCATAAGTATAGCAAAGTGACACAAATAAACTCAGAATCTGAATAGCAACAAAGCAGTTACTGTTTTAATCATAACTGAAGATATAAGTATCCAAATAAGGTGATCCAAGACTTTCTGGAAAGCTAATAAAATTATCTACAACTTTGCTATTATCACCCAGCGCTAATTCACTAGTTAACAAGACCAAAATATGTCAACAAGCAGATCTCCACAAACAATGGACAGAAAACTGATAGGAAGTTCAAAGAGGCATATCTGAAGTTCTAGGCATCCAATACCCATGATTCTTAACTTTTTAGAAAGCTTATTAAGTTGTCTATAACTTTCTTATAATCATCTAAAAGTGATTCAACATATAGTAAGGCCAAACAACACCAAGAAGCAAATCTGTCCAGACTTGGGCAGATTCTGACAATCAACTTCAAACACTCATAACTGGAGTCTATGTCACCAAAAGATATAACATAGGATATTTTGGAAAGCTTAGAAAAAGTAATAAAACTCTTTTATTAACATCAGTAGGTGATTCTAAAGTTATATTAACCAAACAACTCGATATTTCAGACCTGCACCGAGAGCATGTAAAACCTGACACTGAACTTGTAAAATCTATAACTCATAAACTAATTGTCCTAAAATCATAAAATTCTAGGACAAGAAAGATATGAAATTTATATACAACTTTTGTATTCATCACTTTTACAGAAAATATCATTTTAATTTCGAAGTTAACTCCACAACAGGAACTGCTCTGCCAGCCATAACAACACTCATGCAAAAAGTACCTCTCCTTTGTTTAGTTAACATGGACATACACATATATATCATTTTAAGGGTTCAACCAACAGCAAAATAACTTATTCATACTTTATTCAAGATATTGCAAGCAAAGCATCATCACAAGACTTATCTACACGTATCTCATATTAAACTTTCCATACGTCTCATATATTAAAAGATATGCATATTATTTTAGATGGTGTTGCCAACATGTAGTTTGGGGCTCAGATTTTTATGAGTGATAAGGAATGACAAAACATGACTACTGTAAATTATTTCATGCTCAGGTTTTATAAATTAATCACTACAGGTAAAACAAGTTTTAATTAAAAAAAGGCAGGTGAGAGCAAGATAAATCTAAAATCAATATTTTCAGTAACATATGATCATATAAAATTTTCTTAGGCTACAACATCATCATGCAAGACCAGTGAAACCATATTTTCTATTTTTACATACAAGTATCATTCGCAAATCATTTATTTCCATTAATAAGCCACAACAAGCTAAATCCATAACTCTGTCATACATGCATAACTTTATATACAAACTTGTAGATCACAGAGAAAGGAAACTAACAAAATTGGTTTCATAAAATTTTTAGACTCATAAAGGTCGAGTTATGAATTTTTCCCTAGAAAAAGTCTATTTACAAGGACAATAAAAACAGCAGAAACTTTCGTCACTAAAGCATATCATAATATATAACCACTGCGTAGATCTACTCACAAGGATTCCAAAAGTCCACATATGTCATCATACAATTTTTCTACGATTTACTAAGCATTTTAGAAGTTTCAGCTATAAGCATGGATAAAGAAAACGAAAAGATAACAAGTTTGTACCTAGGACTCTGGGCTTTACATCCATCAATCAAAAAACATGTAAGTAAACACATGAGTCATAATATATTTATAAACACAGCAAGAGACTCTAATCATTTTTACCATTCTTCTGCCTCTTCACGAAGCACGACATAGGATTTTTGGTACGGGAGTCGACGTCGCTCGCCGGCTGGCTCGGTCGTGGTTAGCAACGGCAGCTATAGCAGGCCTGACTAGGGCCGGGCACAGCTGGCTGATGACCAGATGGCGGCCCGCTGTGATTTGCAGATGGTGATGGTTGGCATGGTTGTGACGGTTTTGGCCAAAGCCAGCGGCGGCGGTGGCGGACTCCGGCGACGACGACTTCGGCCATGGCCGTCAGCATCAGCTAGCAGCAGCAAGCACGAACAGCGGAACAGAGAGAGAGCTAGCAAAGAGCGAGAGAGTTAGAGGAGAGGCATGGCCTCCGGCCTCTATCTAAGTGCAAACACTTGAAGGCGCTGGGCAATGCACATGCAAGGACGACGGCTGTCTGCACCTCTGCATGTGGCCACCGCGTGCAGGGCCGAGGAGGGGGGGGGGCGCTGGCTGCTTGCGGCGTTGGCTGTTTGCGGACGCTGGCTCCGTGCCTCTCTGTGCGGCGCTGTAGAAGATAGGATTGCTCGTCTGTACAGCCCCGCACTGTATGCCCTGGCACTTGGGCAGTGGGCACTCGTGCTCTTTCTCTCACACTTACATGCACTGCTTAAAAGGAACGCTTAGACGAAGCATCACATCGCAAACAGAGAGGACGAGGGCGCCTGGCCTGGCCTGAGCGGCCATGTGCTGGGTGTCGTGTGTGGCGTGCGTCCTTTCTTTTCAATTTCTTTCTTTTTTTACTATTTTATTTATTACTTTATTTTATATATACTTATATATATAACATATAAAATAATTATATTATTAATTTATACTTATGTATCTATTCTTTGTTACACTAACTTATTCATAAACTATTATTAACCAGTTGATAACAACAAGTTTTATTGTTAAAAGCCATTCGTAACACTGGGTGTTACAGCTGGCCTTGTCTGTTGTTTGTGTTCTGTTGATCTGAACTTGCCATTGCAGAGTTCATCATATTTGTGAAGCTAGGTCTGGATGAGTTCTCCATATTTCAAGTCAAGTGTAATGATGAGTGTATGAATTTGTATTCATCCAATGGTCTTGTATATGTAGGAGGAAGGAGGCAAGCATGCCTAGGCCAGCGGCTCCTTGGCCAACGGCCATATACCCTGTAGCCGTATTATTTTATTGAATTGGAGAAGGAATCCCAACGGCCATGTGCTGCTACGAATATTTTAATATGTAGAGTTCGACTCTTCTGCAAGCTTCGTTTTTACTTCTGACACAAATGGTTCGCATACTCCAGTGTTGACGGTTCGATTTGCATGTTCCATGGTTCGATTTCAACCACACGCTGGAGGTGCCCTTATTTGGGTTTCAAGTCGTCTCGGACGCAAAATGGGTCTTTGGTTTGCCTACTCCGTTGGACCATGATTTTTTCACGCAAAGCAACGTGAATAACGCATATTTGAGTTGGGTGCCGTAATGGCTACTCGGTTGGAGACAGTCTAAATAGAGTTGCGTATATGTTTATATCTATGAGTGTGCGTACGTGTTTGGGACAATCTACGTTGAAATGTGTTTTTTTTGAAAAAAAGGAGAAACTTTATTATTATACTTATATATAATAATACCGGAAAGCGACAATGGTGGTGGGAGCTGGCGAATTGGCACAAAAAAGGAGATGCGATCAGCCAATCAACGGAACGGGAAACGGCCGTCTGCTCGAGTGGAGCCTCGGGCCTCGGCGGCTGCGTATCCGAGTTCACTGCGCGCTCCGCCTCTCCCCCACCCACCCACCCCTATCCATCCATCCATCCATTCATCACACCTGCGCCTCCTCCCGCTCCACATCCTCCCCTCCGCCCACCAACTCAGCAGCAGCCAGTCCGCCGCCTCCCCTCGCCGCTTGAGATGGCGGTCACGCGCGTCGCCGTGGCCGCCGCCCTCTCGGCGGCCCCGCTCTCCTCCGGCGCCACCGGGTGGCCCTCCCTCCTCCTGCCGCCTTCTCCCTGCGGCGGCCACCTGCTGCAACAGCCGCGCGCCGATGTCGCTGCAGGCCGCCGCGGCACCCGCCGCCGGCGCGGTCGACGAGACCCTCGCCTCCTCCTCTCCCTCAGGTGCGCCTCCCCCCTCTAGGGTTGTCGTCAAACCGCCGAGAGTGCTCGTGCAACTGACCGAGACGATATAGCTACTCGCTGCCTTAGCCGCATTTGATCTGTGAGCGGTGGGAGTGAGAGCGGGCTACTAGCAACGTTTCTAATCTAAGAGCGAAGCGTGGCGAAGTAATTGGTTGTTTGGCTGACCCTGCAGATGCTAGCAAGGGGGTGGAGAACCTGGTGATCATCGGCTCTGGACCGGCCGGTTACACTGCTGCCATCTACGCCGCCCGGGCGAACCTGAAGCCTGTCGTGTTTGAAGGGTACCAGATGGCGGTGTCCCTGGTGGGCAGCTGATGACCACCACCGAGGTGGAGAATTTCCCTGGCTTCCGGAAGGTATAACTGGGCCTGATCTCATGGACAGGTGAGACTGTTCTGATAGCGGAGCCATTCACAGTGTCATGTTGGTATGTTACGGTGCTTACACCATTGCCGGTGCATTGATTAAAACTAGAATGCGCAAGCAAGCAGAACGCTGGGGCGCAGAGCTCCACCAAGAGGATGTTGAGTTTGTGAATGTAAAGAGCAGCCCGTTTGTTGTTTCGCCAGCAGCGACCGTGAGGTACACTCTGTCTCTGTCATGCTATTCCTCATGCATGTTCGTCCTCTATAATCTGTTTTGAGTTTGAATTTTGAATTTCATTTGCACAAGGTGGTGTGTGTGTGTTATTTGTTGGGCATTCAATGGACGGTATTAGCATATTTTAACAATCTAATCAAAGATAAAGACCATTGATGATAATAAAAAACACAGGAGCTTTTATATAGAGGGGGGGGGGGGGGGGGGGAATGTAAGAATGCATATCTACAAGAGCAGGCTTTGAACTGTAGGCCAGTCCAGTGTTTATGTGGTTTACCATTGTTTGTACAATTTGTACCCATTTGGTATTGCAGATTTGCATCACCTGGTACTCTTGTTTTTAAATATGTGACGTTTATGGCTAGTTCATTTTTAACTAATTAGCTTGCCCTAAACATCACATAATTAAAAACGGATGGAGTATAATGAACACAACTATTTTAGACATTTTCTTCTCTGCATTAATCTCAGGGCATATGTAGGTGAAATGTCATAGTCTAATCATTGCAACTGGAGCTACGGCTAAGCGCCTTCGGCTGCCTCGTGAAGATGAATTTGGAGTAGAGGCATCAGCGCATGCGCGATATGTGATGGAGCATCACCGCTGTTCAAGGGCCAAGTTCTTGCTGTTGTTGGGGGTGGATGTAGCTACAGAGGAGAAGCAGTATATTTGACAAAATATGCTCGACATGTTCATTTACTAGTTAGAAAGGATCAGCTACGGGCATCCAAAGCTATGCAGGACAGGTAAAATAATTCCAAGTCTTTTTCCTAGGAATGTTCTATTTTGTTCGCACAGACATACTACCAGCAGATTGTCAGCATTTCACTTATCTTGGGCATCAGCACTAGGAGTATAGTGGATTGAATTAGCTATAGTATATTTTTGTAACCCATAAAATTTATGCTAGCACTGTATTATTTTAGTCTAGGGACTAGGGCTACTGCTTTGAAGTAGTGGTATATAGGTGACATTGTAAAATGCTGTATTTAGCCAATAATCTATAGTTTGTTGGATGTGAGCTAGTAAATATGGTAACTAGGTTAGTTAGTGTTAGCTGTTGCCAATTTAAATAATAATTAAAATCATAGTATTACCTGAGTTTTGTTAGATCCTGCAGACCGTTATGTTTGGGAACTTATCTGTAGATTAAGTTATTATGTTCTTTGAAGGACATGAGCTCCTCTTTAGTCACATGAAATATTAATGAGGTAAACTTTCAATTCCCTGGATGTTTGGTTAACAGGTTAATATGGCGAATGTTTCAGAGTACTCAACAACCCCAACATAACAGTACATTTCAATACAGAAGCCATGGATGTTGTTAGCAATGACAAAGGGCAGATGTCTGGCATTCATCTGAAGAGAACAGATACAGGAGAGAATCAGTTCTTAAGGTGAAAGGTCTATTTTATGGCATAGGACATACTCCAAACAGTCAGCTGTTGCAAGGCCAAATCGACTTGATAGTGCTGGTTATATTTTAGTTAAAGAGGGCTCAGCAAAACTTCAGTTGATGGTGTATTTGCTGCTGGTGATGTTCAGGTAACTCCATCATTCACCTTCTGTATGGAACTTCTACATGGTTTGCAATTTATCTTATTTTCTGAAGCTCCATTGTCACTAGCATGTCATGTTTTGTTATCTCGCATAAAACCATTTCTTGATGTCTTTAGAGGAGGAACCACTGCAGCTAAGTATTTGGAAAGTCTGTCAGTATAAAATGCAGTATATGTTGTGCTAGATATACATTTGTGAATTGAGATATTCCTATGGTCATTTTGGTTTTTATACTTCTCCAGTGTGTACCTGCAGGATCACGAATGGAGACAAGCTATTACTGCAGCTGGATCTGGATGCATAGCTGCTTTGTCAGTTGAAAGATACTTAGTTGCCAATGATCTTCTTGTTGAATTTCACCAGGTAGTCCTTTTTCCTCACAGTATCTGTTTCTTTATGACATCTGATGCACATACCAACTTGTTTTGCCTGGACATGTATTATAATGGACGATGACTGTACAATCTTAGATTACTGGACCCACAGTATCATGAACAGCTGCCATCATCTGCTTTTGTTATTTTTCCTGGTATTTGTAGTTTCTGGGTTATCACATATCAGCGTTGCCATGACTTGTAACTACATCAGAATTTTTCATATATGAAAATTTGACCCTAGGCTTTCATCACATCTTATATAGCATGGTAATTCACTTTTACTATCTTTTGCTGCCTATTTTCTGTAGTAGCCCTGATCAAGTTTACAAGGTACTGTTCTTTCTCATAATTTTAATTGAACTGCAGCCTGTTCAAGAAGAAACAAAGAAGGATATTACAGATAAAGATGTTGAAATGGGCTTTGACATTTCTCACAGAAAACACAAGGGACAGGTATATGCATAGATTGGCCCATATGATGAAAATGTTAATTTGAAAATGACACTGAGCTTTCTTCCTTGCAGTATGCACTCCGCCAACTATACCATGAGAGTCCACGACTCATTTGTGTTTCTATACACTTCTCCAACGTGTGGTCCTTGCAGAACCTTAAAACCAATTTTGAACAAGGTTAGTTCCTGAAGTCAAAACTGAACGTTGCACATAATCTCACTCTATATAAATTTTGTTCAATAAACATCTATTTTTGAACTACATAACTATAAATCTGTTCCTGAAATTGAAACTGGACCTTGAACTATATAAATTATTAAATTACCTTTGATAAGCATCTATTTTTGAACTACGTAGCTATAAATCTAGAATATCAATTCCTGACAATTTGGCATTATAGTGCCTACCCAGTTCTCGTGATTTTGATCTGCTAAGGCATGTTGGAGGCTTGAATACCAAAACATGAAAGAATGGCTAAGCAAGCAATATATGAATTCAAGGACCTGAACTTTGTATCTGATTGGTCTAATTAAGTGCTCATATTCTTTCCAAAACAACCTACAATGATAATAGGATACATACAACTTGGGTCTTAAAATGAATTCAACATTTGCTTCACAACTTTGTGCATGGCACAACTAGCAGACACATGCTGCTATCATGATGCAAAATTCTCATTGTATGATCTGTGTGTATCTTAGTTAGGTGCTTGTTTTATTACTTGCTAATTGCTAATGATAGTTGATCTTGCAGGTCATAGACGAGTATGATGAGTTTGTTCATCTTGTTGAAATGACATTGAGGAGGATCCTGAATAGCAAGAAGCTGCAGGCATCATGGAACACCTTGTGTTCAATTTTTTAAGAACAAAGAAATGCTCAGGTTTGTTATCTGTACTTATTTTTAGACCAAAGGCTTTCAGCCCAGCTTATATTGAAAGCTTAACAGAGGATTGCTGGGGTTACCAGCTTATGGACCAAGCACTTCAAACCCTCCCAAACACCCCTCTAACCCTGCCACCAAGAAAGTAACACAAAAGAACCAAAATCAACGAGCTCGAACAATAGGCCTATTGCCATATGCCTAAATGCCTAATGGAGGCCCCCCACACTGGAGCTAACGGACCAGGAAGGGTCGCGTTCCCTAGGGGTCACACGCCCTAGGAGGGAGGGCGCCGCCGCCCTCGACGACCCGTCGCTGTACCATATCGAGTCTATTAGAGTTTGGTATTATGGAACTAGAGTTTGGTTATTTATGGAATTAGAGTTTGGTTAGTATGGTAGGGAGAATCCAATCCTATAAGGATCTCTCATGAGTTGCTTGGAGTCCAAGTCCTATAGGGACTATAAATACTAGGGCGATGTAATCATCGAAAGTGCAGCCGCCTCCCTCTTCCTCCCTGCCCTAGCCGCCGCCTCCTCTCCCCCAGCGCTGCCTGCCCTAGCAGCCGCCGGTCCGCTGCCAGCCCCCTCCCCCATCAGCGCTGGTCTCTTCTTCTTTCTCTATTTCTCTATTTTTTTTCTTTCCTCCACCTCCTTTTCTTCCTCACTCTCCCCATATTTCCATTGATGTGTGTGTGTGTGTGGGGGGGGGGGGGGGGGGTGGACCCCCCGCCCCCCTTTGGATCTGCCCCTGCTTATCATCTCATCATTCAGATTAATACCAGATAGCTTCTCCATCATTTCCTTCCACTCCATTTCCTTGTCTCCAAAGTTCCTTCTGAAATGTAACATCCGATCTTTTCCCCAGCCCCTTCCACTGATATATCTTGATCATAAACATTCTGTACAATTTTGGGAAAAAATTCGTAAGTGGAAACCTTGTTTGTTTACCACCAGCCACTGTATGCCCTTTGCCCTTCTCATATGTAACCTTGCAAAATTGTGACCCTCCTTTACTATTGCTTTGGCTAAACCCTCTGCCTCTAAGATATTTCTCTCAACAATTTCATACATAAATTGTCCTCTCCACTTTCTAGTCTAAACAACAACAACAACAACCAAGCCTTAGTCCCAAGCAAGTTGGGGTAGGCTAGAGTTGAAACCCAACATAAGCCCCTAGTCACGGTTCAGACACGTCAATGACTGCTTTCCATGCACTCCTATCCAAACATAGATCCCTAGGTATATCTCAACTTTCAAATCTCTCTTTATTGCCTCCCCCATGTCAATTTTGGTCTTCCTCTACCTCTCCTCACATTAATATTTGACTTAGAACTTCACAGTGCACTAGTGTCTTTGAAGGTCTCCTTTGGACATCAAATGATGTTGGACAAGCTTTTGTTCAATTGGTGCTACCCCTAGACGGTCACATATATCATTGTTACTAATTCGGTCCATCTTTGTGTGACCACACATCCAGCGTAACATACGCATTTCCAAAAACACTCATTTGTTGAAACATGTTTTCTTTTGTAGGCCAACATTCTACTCCATACAATATAGCTGGTCTAATCGTCATTTTATAAAACTTGTCTTTGAGCTTTTAAGGTACCCTCTTGTCACAGAGAATGCCAGAAGTTTGGCGCCACTTCATCCACCCTGCCTTGAATCTATGGCTAACATCAATCCTAGATATCGGAAACATCTTTCTTAGGCACCACTTGACCTTCCTTGCTCGCTTCTCCCTCCTCGTGCACAGCGTTGTCAATGTCACATCTCATGTATTCATTCTTAGTTCTACTTACTCTATACCCTTTGGACCCAAGGGTCTGCTTTTGACTTTCGCAAAAAAGCATACATCAAGGGATGTCCCCTGTATGCCCCTTGTAACCTCATCCATTACCAAGGCAAAGAGATACGGGCTCAAGGCTGACCCTTGATGAATCCTATTTTTTAATCGGGAAGCAATCTGTGTTACTATCATTTGTTCGCACACTGGCCACGACATTGTTGTACATCTCCTTGACGAGGGTAACATACTTTATTGGGACTTATATTTGTCCAAAGCTCACCACGTAACATTCCTTGGTATCTTGTCGTAAGCCTTCTCAAGTCAATGAAACCATGTGTAGGTCCTTCTTCTGCTCCCTAAACCACTCCATAACTTGTCTTATTAAGAAGATTGCTTCTATGGTTGACCTTCTAGGCATGAAACCGAATTGGTTCATAGATATTGTGTCGTTTCTCGCAGTCGATGCTCGCTAACTCTCTCCCACAAGCTTCATTGTGTGGCTCATCAACTTAATTCCCCGATAATTAGTGCAACTTTGGATGTCTCCTTTGTTCTTGTAGTTGGTACCAATATGCTTCTTCTCCACTCTTTAGGCATGTTGTTTGATCGATAGAGATTGTTGATCATCTTGGTTAGCCATACTATAGTTATATCCTCAATAGTTATATCCTCAAGACATCGCCATACCTTGATCGGTATACCATCAGGGCCCATTGCTTTATTTCATCCTTTTCAAATCTTCTCTAACCTCCTGCTCTTGGATCCTCCGCACAAAGATCCACTTACAGAAAATATTGCTGAATTTGTTGCTGTTATCTGTACTTAGATTAGTGGTTAGTTATGTTGTGATAAGACTCCTCATGTTTGTGCCTATCGTTCTCGTCTAGGAAATGGTAGATCGTACACTTCTTTAGGGAATGCTGAATGAACTTGCAATCCGAAGGCACATCTGTCGGGGGAACACCAAAAGGGTACCCCCAATCAACGCAAAACCAACAGGTTAAAACCAGAACACCATTAATAGCAAAACCTAACAAATATAACCTTCTAAAAAGCCAACTCCTCGAGCCCCGGTACATAGCCCTCGAGCCCTCCGCAGCCATACATCGCTCCTCGAGACCCCACGCGGGGACCTCGAGCCTCTCTGGCGCGACAACCTATCCCCTCGAGACGCTCCACGCCTCCCTGAGCGGCACAGGGCACCGGATACCAACCCCATACGCGTATTTTAATGCGTTCACCTACTCCGGTCACGTCTTCTGGTGCACGGGACATGCGCCACAGTAAACCGGAGCCACAGTCAAATCTCGCTTTCACCTCAAGCATGGGCAAAAAGGCGCAAGTACAACACTGTTGGGCCGTTGCCCTGCACCGTAGCACACTCGAGCCTCATCCCGAGGCCGGGGATCCGCTGTATGCCCGGGCGTTCCGGGACTTGCCCGTACCTGCGGGGGCTCGAGCCTCCGTAGGCGCCACCTCGAGGCCGGCTCCACGCCCCTCGAGCCCTAACTGCCTTCACGCTATTGGAGGGCAGGTACCCCAAGACCCGGAGGGACCCCGCGTGTCCTGTAGTACGGGATGGGTGCTGTACGACTTCCACATCGCCACGCCTCCACGTCCGCCGCCCGGGTGGACGGCCACGTATCAAGGGACGCCTGAACATCAGCAACACCCACGTTGGCTACAGTGACTTCGACGAGACAGAGTTCCTACCCTTCGCCATACCGAACGCTGTACATGTCAATCCTATGTAAACCCTGGCCTCCTCTTGTTCTATAAAAGGGGACGTCAGGGCCCTTCGCGCGCAGGGAGAGACACACGAGTCCACACACAAAAACACGAGTCCGGACTCCGGTCCACGCTCATTGAGCTTGTATTGCCCCTGTACAAGCACTTAGGTGCAAGTAATACGAGAACCTCCTCCCCCGCTGGACGTAGGGCCTTCTTTGCCCGAACCAGGATAAATTCTTGTGTCATCTTGCATCACCATCCAGGAAGAGAACACGCGATCATATTACTAGTTGGTGTCATACCCCCGGGGTCGAAACACCGACAGTTGGCGCGCCAGGTAGGGGCCTTCGCGTGTCCGAGCCGATTTCTCGTTGTTTTCTGGATGGCTTCGTCCCCTCCTTCGTTCTCGGCTGGTGCCGTCGTCTGGTTCGGGAGCCTCGAGTTCCTGGCCACCGGCAACGGCAACGAGCTGACCCTGCTCTCCACGGAGAGCCTGAGCGGAGGGCGTGTCGCGCCACCCCGCGCGGGGGGCGTGGCGCGTCGCCCGCACCACCACGCGTCGCCACCTCGCGAGCGGCGCCGTCGTCACCATCGACGCCGGGCACGGGCGGTGCCCGCGGCGCACGCCCACTTCCCCGCGGCCGACGCAGTCCCCGAGGGGAAACCTGCCCGGCGCACGGCCGGAGACTTCTAGGGCGCGCGCGCACTCCCCCAGCGAGTTCGCGTTCGTCACGCGCACGGACCGGGAGCCTGGCCAGAGGCCCCCGAGCCGTGCTCCGTCGACACCACCAGGCCTCCTCCCGCACGGGGTGTACCGCGCCCGACGCCAGCGGTTCCCGTTTGGCCTCAACAACCCCGCGGCAGTTCACGCCCACCGCCTCGGCGAGCTCCGTCAGGACCGGGCGGCCGCAGAGCGGGAGGAGCGTCCGGGCGTACTCCTACGAGCCACCACCGACCTGGAGATCGTCTACCCCGTGCACGTCGACCGCGGCCTCTCACGAGCCGTCGAGCCACCTCGCCGAGCCACCTTCGGGGAGTGGTACCGCGAGCTACAGTCCCGGCACGAGCCAGGGCGGCGCGGCATCAGCAGCTCCGACTCCGATGAGTACGACTACCACGACCCTGACCTCTGGGACCCCCACCAGGGAGTGCTTCCAGCTCGAGGGGGTCGTGGACGACGCCGAGGACGACGGCGACGACGACGCCAGGCCGGAGCTCAACCTCGAAGAGCCCGGAAACGTGGCTGCGGCAGGAGGATCACGCGTTCAGGGGAGGGACGAACCCCCGGCACGGCTGCACCATCTCAGCACGGCGACGACCGGGCGGCGCAGCTCGCGCAGCTGCGGGAGGCCATCGCCAAGGCTGAGGGGGAGCGACAGCGCCTGTTGCAACTCGAGAAAACTATAGCACAGGACCCGGCACAGCCTCGAGGCGCCGGTGTTCGTGGCCGCGCTCGAGATGTCCACCGGCAGATCCTCGAAGACGAGGCACCAGCACGCCCCGAGGTGCGTTTCCCGCGAGCCGGGCAGAACGTGGTGGCGGCGGCAATGTTGCTCCGTGATCTACCCGCCGTCTCCAACCCTGACGCCAGGCGCATGCTTGGGGAAATGAAGAACCTCCTCGAGACAGCCGCTGTGCAGCAGGCGGAGAGCTCAGCCTCGCGGCGGCGCGGGGCGGCCTCGGGGAAACCAGCAGACACGCCCCGCAACGAGCGCGAGATGTCCGTCCACCAGCCGGACGCCTCTCGAGCTAGGCCAGTCCGGGAACGGATCGTCGACAACCGGCCGCCTCGAGACCCCAACGACGCCCGCAACGACATCAACCGCCGGCGCAAGGACAAGGGGGCCCAGGAGCGTGGCTATAGCGCCCATCGAGGGGGGCGCTACGACAGTGACGAGGACCGGCAAGTCCTCGAGCCCCCGGGCCCCAGAGTCTTCAGCCGGGCCATCCGCAGCTCAACCCTCCCCGACCGCTTCCGACCACCGACCAACATCGTGAAGTATGACGGGAGGTCGAGCCCAAGCTCTGGCTCTCGGACTTCCGCCTAGGCTGCCAACTGGGCGGAGCGAAGAACGACGACCGTGTGATCATACGCCAACTCCCGCTTTACCTCTCGGACACCGCCCGCCGGTGGCTCGAGGGGCTCCCGCCGGATCGGATCGACGACTGGGCCGACCTAGTCAGGGTCTTCGACGGGAATTTCAAGGGAACTTGCGTGCGCCCAGGCAACCCCTGGGATCTACGGCGTTGCAGGCAGGCAGCGGACGAGCCCCTCCGCGACTTTGCTCGGCGGTTCTCGAAGCAGCGCCTCGAGCTCCCCCACGTGCCTGATGAGGACGTCATCTCAGCGTTCCTCGCGGGACGACATGCCAAGAGCTAGTTCATGAGCTAGGGCGCTACCGTCCCAGGACGGTCGAGGACCTGATGGATCGTGTCACCAGCTTTGCCTCAGGCGACGAGGCAGTGGGGGCCTTCTTTGGCCGCTCCACGGACAAAGGTAAGGCGGTGACCGCGCCAGAGGGCTCGAACAAGGGCGACGACGCCAAGAACCGCAACAACAACAACAAAAAGAAGAAAAAAAAAAAAGCAAAGGTCAGAAGGCGAAGCGCGACGCCGACGACGACAACGATGAAGAAGTGCTCATGGGCGCCCTCGACCATAAGAAACCTCGAGGCCCCCCTGACGGGGCTGTTTTCGACCAGATGCTCGAGGACCCCTGCCCTTATCACAAGGGCCTCGTAAATCATAAGCTAAAAGACTGCCGACTGTTGAAGGGGTTCTACTCCAAGCTCGGCGACAAGAAGGAAGACACGCCTAAGGGCAAGGACAACAATCGACGCGACGACGGGGACGCGGGTTTCCCCCGGTGCGCGACTGCTTCATGATCTACGGGGGCCCAACCGTCGGGCTCTCGGCTCAACAGAGAAAGGAGCGCCGGGAGATCTTTGCACTCCGCCACGAAGCACCCCGGTACCTCGACTGGTCTGATGCGCCGATCACGTTCGACCGTGACGACCATCCGGATCATGTCGTAAATCCAGGAGCGTACCCTCTTGTCGTCGACCCCGTCATCATCGATGTACGGTTCTCCAAGGTGTTGATGGATGGGGGCTCGAGCCTCAACATCATATACCTCGAGACCCTCGACCTCCTGGGGATTTCGAGGGACCAGCTCCGACCCAGCGTCGGGGGGTTCCACGGAGTCGTACCTGGGAAGAAGGCACACCCCCTCGGGCGCATCGACCTCCCTGTCTGCTTTGGCACGCCGGCCAACTCCGCCGGGAGACGCTCACCTTCGAGGTGGTCGGGTTCCAAGGGACCTACCACGCAATCATCGGCAGGCCCGGCTATGCTAAGTTCATGGCGGTCCCCAACTACACGTACTTGAAGCTCAAAATGCGGGGCCAAAAGGGGTTATCACCGTCGACACCTCCTACGAGCACGCGTACCACTGCGACGTGGAGTGCGTCGAGCGTGGGGAGGCAAACGTCCAACTCGACTCGCTCGAGGCCCTAGCCGCCCTGGCCACCGAGGAGGCCCCTGAAGCAAAGCGCCACGCTGGCACCTTCGAGCCGGCGGAGCACACCAAGCAGATACCCGTCGACCCGACCTCGACCAATGGCAAGACGCTGACCATCAGTGCCAGCCTCGAGCCTAAATAGGAAGCAGTGCTCGTCGACTTTCTCCGCGCGAACATCGACATGTTTGCGTGGGGCCCCTCGGACATGCCGGGCATACCGAGGGAAGTCGCCGAGCACGCCTTGGAGATCCAGGCCGGGTCCAGACCGGTGAAGCAACGCCTGCGCCGCTTCGACGAGGAGAAGCGCAGGATCATCGGCGAGGAGGTGCACAAGCTTTTGGCGGCCGGGTTCATCAAGGAGGTATTTCACCCAGAGTGGCTAGCTAACCCTGTACTAGTTAGGAAAAAGAATGGAAAAGTGCGGATGTGTGTAGACTACACTGGTCTGAATAAAGCATGTCCAAAAGTTCCATTTCCTTTACCTAGAATTGATCAGATTGTCGATTCCACTGTGGGGTGTGAAGTACTTTCGTTTCTCGATGCGTATTCCGGCTACCACCAGATTAGGATGAAAGAATCCGACGAGCTCGCTACCTCTTTTGTTACGCCTTTTGGTATGTATTGCTACGTTACGATGCCCTTCGGCCTTCGAAACGCCGGGGCAACGTACCAACGTTGCATGCAGCATATCTTCGGCGAACACATAGGCAAAACCGTCGAGGCCTACGTCGATGACATCGTGGTTAAAACCAAGAAAGTCGGGAACCTCATCAGCGATCTCGAGACCACGTTCGAGTGCCTCCGGGCCAAGAATGTGAAGCTCAACCCCGAGAAATGTGTCTTTGGTGTGCCTCGAGGCATGCTACTTGGCTACATTGTCTCACGACGGGGGATCGAGGCCAACCCCGAAAAAATCTCAGCAGTCACGAGGATGGGCCCAATTCGAGACCTCAAGGGTGTACAGAAAGTGACAGGCTGCCTAGCCGCTCTCAGCAGATTCATCTCGAGGCTAGGGGAAAAAGCGCTACCCCTCTACCGCCTGCTGAAGAAGACGGAACGCTTCGCGTGGACTGTCGAAGCCGAGGAGGCCTTAACCAAGTTGAAGGGGTTGCTGACTTCCGCGCCAATTCTCGTGCCACCGCGACCGGCCCAGGGTGACGATCCCCCCGAGCCTCTCCTCCTCTACGTGGCCGCAACCACTCAGGTGGTCAGCGCGGTCATAGCCGTCGAGAGGCGCGAGGAGGGTCATGCGTTGCCGGTCCAACGGCCGGTGTACTTCACCAGTGAGGTGCTCTCCGAGGCCAAGATCCGGTACCCGCACATCCAGAAGCTGCTCTACGGCATCATCATCACGAGACGCAAGCTCCAGCACTACTTCCTCGCTCATCCCGTAACGGTGGTGTCATCCTTCCCCCTCGGCGAGATCATCAACAATCGGGAGGCCACGGGGCGCATCGCCAAGTGGTCCGCCGAGCTAATGGGGGAGGCCATCACCTACGCCCCGCGAAAAGCCATCAAGTCACAAGCGTTGGCAGACTTCGTTGCTGAGTGGACCGACACCCAGCTCCCGCCGGCACAAATCCAAGCCGAGCTCTGGACCATGTACTTCGACGGATCCCTCATGAAGACGGGGGCAGGCGCAGGCCTGCTCTTCATCTCACCCCTCGGAGTCCACATGCGCTACCTGCTACGCTTACACTTCCCCGCCTCCAACAACGTCGCTGAGTACGAGCCCTCGTCAACGGGCTGCATCGCCCTCGAGCTCGGGGTCCGACGCCTCGATGTTCGAGGGGACTCGCAGCTCGTCATCAACCAGGTTATGAAGGCTTCAAGCTGCATCGATCCCAAGATGGAGGCATACTGCGGGGAGGTGCGCAAGCTAGAAGATAAGTTCTACGGCCTCGAGCTCAACCACATAGCTCGAAAGTACAACGAGGCCGCAGACGAGCTGGCAAGGTTGGCGTCCACGCGCGGCACCGTTCCACCAGACGTCTTCTCGAGGGACGTTTTCGAGCCATCCGTCAAAATCGGCCCGGGGGCTGGCCCCTCGACGCCACCCCTCGAGACAGACGCGGGGGCTCGACCGTTAACGCCACCCCTCGAGAACGACCCTCGACATCCGATGAGGCAATGCAGATTGACACGCCCGCCTCTTCTTCATCACGACCCCTCGACTGGCGGACGCCCTTCCTCGACTACCTGACGCAAGGCGTGCTACCAGAAGACAAGACGGAGGCCCGACGCATCGCTCGAAGGGCCAAGACCTACGTCATCTACGGCAACGAACGAGAGCTGTACCGTCGAAGCCCATCGGGAATCCTTCAACGCTGCATCCCCCTCGAGGAGGGACGCAGGCTCCTCGACGACATGCACTCGGGGGCTTGCGGCCATCACGCAGCGCCAAGGACCTTGGTAGGGAACGCCTTCCGACAAGGCTTCTACTGGCCAACCGCCATCGGAGACGCCAAGCGCCTGGTCCAAGCTTGCCAAGGGTGTCAGTTTTACGCCAAGCAAACGCATCAACCCGCGCACGCCCTGCAGATGATCCCCATTACTTGGCCGTTTGCCGTCTGGGGGCTCGACCTCGTGGGTCCCCTCAAGATGACAACCGGAAAGTACACGCATGTGCTCGTGGCCATCGACAAATTCACCAAGTGGATCGAGGCCAAGCCCATAGGCGACCCCACCTCCGAGAAGGCGGTCGAGTTCATCGCCGACATCATGTACCGGTTCGGGGTACCTAATGTCATCATCACCGACAATGGGCACCAGTTCAAGGGCAAAAAGTTCACCAAACTCTACGCCGAGTCGAGCCACCGGGTTCACTTCAGTTCTCCTAAACCTACGGCGCCGAGGCCGTCTTGCCTACGGACCTCGAGTACGGCTCACCTCGACTTCGAGCCTACAACGAGCAAACCAACGACGAAAAGCTCGCCAACGCCAAGGACCAGCTCGAGGAGGCCCGAGACGTGGCGCTCATCAACTCCGCGCGCTACCAGCAAACACTTCGACGCTACCACGACAAGCACGTGCGCAAAAGGGACCTAGCGGTGGGGGACCTCGTGCTTCGACGACTGCAAGATAATCGAGGGCGCCACAAGCTCACCCCTCCATGGGAGGGCCCATACACCGTAGCTGAAGTGCTCAAGCCAGGAACGTACAAGCTCTACGACGGTCAAGGCAGGATCCTGGCAAACGCATGGAACATATCTCAGCTACGTCGCTTCTACCCTTAAGGGCCTCGAGGCCTTGTTCATTTTGTTGCTTTGTACAAACACGTTGAGTATGAATGAGCCACTCGTGTGCCATCTTTCATATTACTTAGCAACTTAAGGCAGCCTCGACCCTGCTATGCTCAGGGTCGAGCCTCCCTCGGGGGCTGACAGGCCCCCCCCCAGACTCCGGAAAAAATGCGCGTTTTCTTTTCAAAAATTCGACCCCGTCTCAATTCGCACCTCGAGCATAATAGCAGCGTCTAAATCCGTAAGTACCCCGAGCCTCCAAGAGTCGGGGGCGTCGACGTAGACGGCCACCTACGCCCCCGGGCTACGGTACCCTACCTACGCCTCCCCTCGAGGTACTCGTGGCGCGTACCGAAGGAACACGGACCAAGCCGGTTGAAGCTCGAGCTAGAGACAAAGAGAATTGATCGAATAAATTTGAAAAGAAAACACTTCTTTAAATAAACAAGTCATATATACACATGATTGGCCTCGTCAGGCCACAAGTAATGACACAAATTTTTACAAAGGGCCTCGATGCCCAAATTTGACACGCAGGTCTCAATCCTCGTCGGTCTGGTACTCCTCCCCGAGATCTTCCGCGGCGGGCTCGGCCTCGACGTCCGGGCCAGGAGAAGGGGGGCCACCTACACCGCTGTCCGCATCCGGAGGCAGCACATCCTCCTCGAAGAGCTTCGCGAGCGCCGCCCCCGGCTTGTCCACCTTCTCGAGGATCTTGTCGACGCGGCGATCGTTCCATTCCTCGTCCCTCCCCTCAATCTCAATGAAGCCCTTGGCGACGACATTGACCGGGAAGCGGAAGGCGGAACGGACGGCCGCGAGCGCCTGCTTGACGCCATGGTGGAGAGCGTGCCGGACTCGGTCCCGCGCGGCCGCGTCAAAATAGCATAAGGCGTCGACCAAAGCGTCGCCTCGAGCCACCGCGCCCTCTGCCGCGGCTACCGGAGCGACGCCCCACATAGAGTCAAGCCTGTCGAGGGTGGCGCGCGCTCGTTCTGCCACCATGGTCTCGTCCTGGAGTTGCCCCAGGAGAGCCTGGTTCGTCCCGCGAAGCTCCTCGGCGGTCTTCTCAACCTCTGCGCAACAAACAAGAAGGAGTGAGATCGCGGCGTGGCAAAAACCTCGAGATCAAAACAAGGCAAGGCATGAAAATTACCTTCGCAGTGCATGCCCAGAGCGGCGAGGTCGCTGGTAAGGCCCTCGACGCGCTGATCAAGCCTACGCTTCTCGGACAGCACGTCGCGCTTTTCGGCCCTGAGGTCTTCTACCAGCTTGCCCGTCTCTGCGAGGCCCGGATCCTTTTCCCGGTTCACCTCTTGCCGCGCCGCCTCCGCCGCGGATCGGGCGGTGGGCGGCTTCGCTCTGGGCACCCTCGGCCTCTTTCTTCGTCGCCTCCGCTGCGGATCGGGCGATGGCGGCTCCGCTTTGGGCGTCAGCGGCTTCCTTCTTCGCCGCCTCCGCTTCAAACCGGGCGGTGGTTGGCCTCGCTTCGAGCATCGGCGACCTCCTTCCTCGACGCCTCCATAGCGGTGGCGGCCTCCTCCTTAGCTCGGGCGGCCTCCCCTCGAGCCGCCTGGCCTCTACCCGCGCTTCGTTGAGCCGGCTCGCCATTTGGGCATAACGGCCCAGCTCAGCGCGGAGATCCTGGAGCTCCGCCTCCGCCCTAGCGAGGGCAGCCTCCGCCCGCGCGGACCGTCCGTCTCCCCCGAGAAGGACCGCTCCGCCTCCGCCATGAGCTCGACCACCTCCCTGAAGATGGACCGCGCCTCCCGCGGGGCCCCCTGTTGAGCCGATCGCTCGACGGGGACCATGACTCGGGGCGAGCTCGGCGCGTGAGGAAACTGCCACAACCGGTTGATCAACCTCGACGAGGGGCAGACCCTCCTCCTCCGGCTCGAGCGGTGCTGGCTGCGGCCCACAAACCGGTGGCACAGGATGCGGCTCCCTCCGCCCCTCCTCCATCTCCGCCCGCTGCTCCGTCTCCTCCCGGGGCGATGGCGCGGCCTCGCGTGGAGGCGGGGACTCGAGCGGTAGCGGATCGCTCGAGGGGTGGCTCGCCCCAAGCTCTCCTCCCTCGCCGAGTCCTTCGGCGCCTTGTCGCCCTGGCCGGGGTCTCGAGCGCTTCTTCCAGTGTTGAGCCCTCGACCGGAGGCGGCACCCGCTCCAGCTCGTCCAAGAGCTCCTCCACCGTCGGCACCAACGCCTCTCCCTCCTGCCCCTCCTCCGCGGGCCGACTCTCGTCGACTGGGGTCTCGGGGACCGCCGACCCCCCGGCCTCAGACACCGACGGAGCCGCGCCTATCTCCGGCGCTCCCCCCAAAATGGCCGTCATGGCGGGGGGGAGAAGCGGCCCTCTCGATAGGTACCACCGGAGCAGGAGGAGGTGGTGTCGCGACGGACGCGGTGACGGCAGGATCGATGCCAGAAGCTGCGGTCCCTGCTGAAAAAGATAACGACGTTGTCTGAGTCAGGAAGATGCCTCGACCTCCGTGGTCGATGGCGGCGGCCTCACCAAGATCCGCGGCGGCCATCCGACTTCCCCGAGCCATGGCCGCTCGGGCCTTTGCCAGCCAAGCGGCCTCCCCAGCAGAGGAAGAAGCCGTACCTCGAGGTGCCTGTTCCACAGCAGAGCTCGAGGTCTTAGTCCGCTTGGACGCTGCGAGGTCCACCTCCTGCCAGGAGCGCTTTCCCCTAAAAAACCATAGACGGCGCGCATCACAAAAGATAAAAAAAGGGGGGGGGGAGTAAAACCTCACTACCAGCAAAATTGAAAAACACTACTTACCCAAAGTGACGGCGGGCCTTCTTCCCCGAGCTGCGGGATTCACCCGGGGGCTTCGAGCCCGATCTATGGGTCGAGCCATGCTCCCGAGCCGTCTCTGTGTGGCTCGACCTCGATGGGGAGCCCTCCTTCTGCCCCTTGTCTCTAGGGAGCGACCGTACCTCCTTCGAGCAGTCATCTCGGCGCCTTTCCCGGCGCGGGCTTCCGAGACCTACTCTGGCGCTCGGGCCGGCGGTCCGCGCCTCCCCACAATCTGCCTCCTTCTCCCGGCGGTGGTGCGGCGACGGACTCCGGGGTCGGTCGCGACTCTGGTCGCGAGACGGCCGGGGACTCCCCCCTTGACGGTCATGGTGACGGGGGCTCGGCGCCCTCTCATGCTGCCCCGCTCCTCCGCAGGCTCGACGGCGCCCTCGACGCCTCGTGGCGGACGGCCCCGGCATCCCCTCCGGCGTGATGATCACTCCTCGAGGTCCGGCCCTTCTCGAGACCCCCCGCTTGGGTCGATGTGGCCGAAGCCTCCTTCCGTGCCGCGGCGACGGCGCCCCGGGTCCGAGGCTTCTTTGCGTCCGGGGGCACGTCCGGCACGGAGCTCGACGGTCCTCGTGCCCCCGATGAGGCAGGGCTCGGCGCCGCCTTCTGCGGCTGCGTCCCGCGCGATCCCTTCGCCGGGGGGATCTCCAGTATACCCTCCTGCACAGAGGAGCGGTCAGCCCCGACGTCGATGACCCCCGCGCGCCTCAGACGCGCATCCATTCCCTCGTCGTCACTCTCCTCTTCATCATCACTCTCCTCCTCCGAGCTCGAGGAGCTCAGCTCGGGGGACCCATCTCCAGGCTGACGGTTGCGACGAGCCTTCGCCAGCCTCTGCTCCCGAGCCGAGCGACGCAGGTTTTTGTTTTTCTCTTTCTTCTTTCTGGCATCCTTGCTCTCCTTATCTTTCTGAGCAGAGAGGCGCCTCACCTGGGTATCCGCGGCGTCCTCCCTCACCGGGGGCCTCGACGCACGACAAGTAAACGCCCCCTGCAAAAAAGAAGAAGCGTGACGAGACAAACCACAAGAAGGGTGTGCCAGGTTCGGAGAAAGAGAAAGGGGGAGGAGGCTCGGGACCGTTTAGCTGGAGAGGGGCTTACCAGGTCTAGACACCCCTTGTCGGGTGCCATGGCGATCAGGTTGGTGTCCTCGGGGATAAACGGCCCTTGGATCGTGATCGACACCCGCGAGACGCCCTCGCTCCGAGGCAGCCTCCCCTCGGCCATCCTCGACCGATTTAGCGCCTCGAGCTGGGCCTTCGGCCCCATCTCGTGCAAGAGAAGGGGGCGGCCGCCAGCGGAAGAACCCTTCGCTGATGGAACGCCCAGATGACCGCCTGGACGGTCAGGTTCTTCTCGTCCACCAGCATCATCATCTCCATCAGTGGAACCAGGTGGCGTTGCCTGTCCGCCGCGACCCCCCAGGTCCACTTCTCCGGGCGCTGAGTGAGGACCCTGCCGGTGTACTGCGGAAGGAGACCACCTTCATTCCGCAGGTAGAACCAGTGGTCGTCCCACCCGGCCTGATTGGTGGAAAGCTTGTAGCGGAGGTATTCGCGGGGGACATTGGCCGACGAGGTCCCAGTCCTCGCAGTGACGGTGAGGGAACCCATGCGCACGAGCCGCCTCCCGCTGGGCTTCAAGGCCTTGATGAAGAGCTCGCCCCGGAAGAGGTGGACGAACATCTCCCAGTGCGGCTCGATCTTCAGGTACCCCTCGCACACCGCGGCGAAGATGGCGGCGTGCGAAATCGAGTTGGGGGAGAAGTGTTGCCGCTCCACCTCCTAGTGATGGGTCAGCGCCCGCATGAAGCGGCTCGGCGGAACACCGAGCCCCATGCGGTGGTAGCGCGTGAAGCTCACCACGTACCCCTCCGGCGGGTGCGGCTCCCGGTGATCCGCCGACGGGATAACCCACCACGCCGGTCCCTCCTCCGGGTTGGGACGGAGAAGCCCCTGGGCCACCAGCGACTCCATCTCGCGCTGCGTCACCTTCGTCGAGCTCCAGTCTTCGGCCGGCAGCGCTTGTGTCTGGGCAGCCATGGCGATGACGGCGCGTACCCGAGCGGCGGACGGACGGCCGGAAAATTCCCAATCGACTAGCTCGAGGGAGAGGGCACGTGAAGGCTACGACGGCGGTGAAGGCAAAGGCAAAGTAAAGGGTTCCTTTTCCCCTCTTTCGATATTTATAAGGGAAAACCCCAGCGGGCGGGGTCTCCCACGACGTAAAAAGGTAACTGCATGCATTTAATGCGCCCACCTAACGACGTCTCGAGCCGGTTGACAGGTACACGCGGCAACATCTCAACCGCTCAACTACCGGGGCCCTCCGTGGCCGCCACTCCAACTTCACGTCCGCTGCCCTGGCGCCACAATCTCCACTCCCTGACGGTTTCCGCCTAAAAAGGCGCGCCCAACGGGCAGAAGGATTCCAAGCGACGAAGGCTTCTTCAGGAAGGTAAAAACGGGCCCCGGCCCTAAGCCTCGAAGCAGCGAAGGCTGGCCCTCGAAGGGGGTTCGACAGCCGGCTTCGAGCACCCGAGTCAGGGACACCAAGGGGCGCCACTCGCAGCATCGCTCGAGGGCCAAGCCCTCGAGGCCCCTCACGTGTATCCAAGGCGGGGGGCGCGACGTGCAGTGAGATCCCCTCGGAGGGAGGCATCGAGCCACCGGGTCCTATCGAATGGACCCGGCACTCCTGCAGACTGAGCGCCCATGCTTTATGAGATCGCCTCCGGGCTACAGTCGACCCCATCGAACGGGGCACGAGGTCTCACTTGGATTTCCCCGCTACCAGCTCACCGGGAACCTCGATACTCGCCCACTCGTGGTAGTACGAGGCATCCCCCCTCGCATCCGATCGAAAGGACTCGCGGGATGACAAGCCAGGGCAATTGGCGTGCCGGACAGCTCGAAGAGCCGGCCGGTCAGTTCAGCCTGGCACCCCTCGACGAAAGAGGGTTAAAAAACTCGGGGGCTCGACACTCCCAAACCTAAAAAACGTAACTAACACTCGCAAAACAGCCCACGAGGGAGCCCTAACCACTCCCCCGTGGCCTCGGGGGCTACACCCGCGGGTGTCGCTCGCACGACACCCACGGAATCAAAACGGCCAAACCCTCGAGACCGGTTAGCTAACCCTCGAGATCCCAGTCGGGAGCCCCTGCTCGAGTGCCAGCACTCGAGCAAGGGCTCGGGGGCTACTGTCGGGGGAACACCAAAAGGGTACCCCTAATCAACGCAAAACCAATATGTTAAACCTAGAACACCAATTAATAGCAAAACCTAGCAAGTATAACCTTCTAAAAAGCCAACTCCTCGAGCCCCGGTACATAGGCCTCGAGCCCTCCGCAGCCATACATCGCTCCTCGAGACCCCACGCGGGGACCTCGAGCCTCTCTGGCGCGACAGACTATCCCTCGAGACGCTCCACGCCTCCCTCGAGCGGCACGGGCACCGGATACCAACCCCATACTACGTATTTAATGCGTTCACCTACTCCGGTCACGTCTTCTGGTGCACGGCGACATGCGCCACAGTAAACCGGAGCCACAGTCAAATCTCGCTTTCACCTCAAGCATGGGCAAAAAGGCGCAAGTACGGCACTGTTGGGCCGTGCCCTGCACCGTAGCACACTCGAGCCTCATCCCGAGGCATGGGATCCCGCTGTACGCCCGGGCGTTCCGGGACTTGCCCGTACCTGCGGGGGTTCGAGCCCTCCGTAGGCGCCACCTCGAGGCCGGCTCCGCGCCCCTCGAGCCCTAACTGCCTTCACGCTATTGGAGGGCAGGTACCCCAAGACCCGGAGGGACCCCGCCGTCTCCTGTACGTACCGGGATGGGTGCTGTACGACTTCCACATCGCCACGCCTCCACGTCCGCGCCCGGGATGGAGGCCACGTATCAAGGACGCCTCAACAGCAACACCCACGTTGGCTACAGTGACTTCGACGAGACAGAGTTCCTACCTTTCGCCATACCGAACGATGTACATGTCAATCCTATGTAAACCCTGACCTCCTCTTGTTCTATAAAAGGGGACGCCAGGGCCCTTCGCGCGCGAGGAGACACACACGAGTCCACACACAAAAACATGAGTCCGGACTCCGGTCCACGCTCATTGAGCTTATATTGCCCCTGTACAAGCACTTAGGTGCAAGTAATACAAGAACCTCCTCCCGCGCTGGACGTAGGGCCTTCCTTGCCCGAACCAGGATAAATTCTTGTGTCATCTTGCATCACCATCCAGGAAGAGAACACGCGATCATATTACTAGTTGGTGTCATACCCCCGGGGTCGAAACACCGACAACATCTTGGCTAAATATTGGACTAGTTGGTGTATGTGTATTTTATCGTGCTTGGCCAAACCTTTTGTTGCTAGACGCAAAAAAGAGGGAGCACATATTCTTTGTTTTTTATATGTTGTCTGAAGAAGTTCTCCAACAAAATTTTGTTAACCTCAGGCATGCAATTGAACTCTTAAATCTGCCTTCGTTGAACTTTGATGCTTGCCAGTGATGTTGAACTCATGGCGCCGAGTTCTGTATTAGCATGGTGTCTTAGGTACGCCTTTGTCTTATCTTTTGTTATCTTGGAACATGCAGGACTGTACCTGGTGTGAAAAAGAAGAAGGAATATCGGGAGTTTATCGAGTCGAACAAATGAGTTGAGTTCGCAGTACACGCCCCAAAAAGGTTTTTGATGTGCACTGGTCTTTTGCGCTATTTTGACGCCACCCCCGGTGGCCAATTTTTTATCAGATTTAAGATGAGCCTTGTGTAATGCAATGCCAAAGGAAACTAGCCGATCGCTCATATTGGATTATACAGCTCAAAATATATTCTTTGCTGTGTACAACATACATGGAATTGGCCCCCCTGCTGATCAATGATCATTGTCTTGACACTGTCACTGTGCAAACTAATTCCACGGATTAGTACCCATTAATCTTCAGTATATACTCGGCAATGCCGAATCTGTCACTGCAGAATTTACCGGTCACCAGCGCTCCATCGAACACCAGCTTCTCCTGCAGCCGTGGCGACCGTTTCGCCTTCTAATCGCCCGCCGGACTGCCTGACTCTACTCGGCTACCACTTCGCCGCCGCTCTCCGTCCCCGGCGCCGGTCTCGTCACCTGCGCTGCCGGTCCGCCGCCGCGGGGAAGGAAACCCTTGGCCGCTTCCAGAAACCAACGGGCTCCACCTGTCGCCCGAGATGAGTCAGCACACCACGCGTCAGGTTACAGCCGACACGGAAACAAACCAGCAGCGCACGGGTATGGCGATACGATGCGACCCGCCTCCCCCAAGACAGTTCCTTCCTTTATCCGCCACCCAAATCGGCAAATCCGGCGAACCGCCCGCCCCGCCGCGCCAGCCAATCCTCACCTGAAATAACCCCCGGCGCCCGCGGCCGCGGCCCCACCCGCCCGCCGAGGGAAAATACTGTGGAGTAGTACAAACAAAGCCTGCACATCCACACGCCACCGCCGCACGAAGCGAGCAGCCGAAAAGGCGCAGGCGAAGCCAGCGGGGAGAGAAAACGAGCGGGATCCCCACCGCCTCGCGCGCCACGGCGGCGTCGGCCGCCGCAGCAATGGAGGTCACCTCCTCCTCCTCGCCTTCTGCGCCGCCGCCGGGCTCCTCGAAGCCGGCGCTCCGGCTCAACCCCGCGGCCGTCCTCCTCCGCCGCCTGCCGACCCCGACGCCGACCACAGCGACGCCCGTCACCGCGTCGGCGCCCCCCGCGCGGCCCGGCGGCGCGTCCAACCCGCTCGCCGTCTTCCTCTCCTCCCTCATCCCCTTCTGGCGCGAGCGGCGGCGGGGGGCGCCGAAACAGCCGGCCGCCTCCGCCGCTGCGGCGCGGAGGGCGGCCGAGCAGGAGGCGGAGGCGCGGCAGCTGGTGGGGTGCGCGGTGCCGCTGTTCCGGCCGTACGTGGCGCAGCTGCCGTGGCACGGCGGCGCGCGGGCGTGGCTGTCGAAGCTGTTCCCGCGCTACGGCCACTACTGCGGGCCCAACTGGTCCAGCGGCAAGGAGGCCGGCTCCGTGCTCTGGGACCGCCGCCCCGTCGACCACCTTGACTTCTGCTGCTACTGCCACGACATGGCCTACGACACCCACGACCAGGCCCAGCTCCTCCGCGCCGATCTCGCCTTCCTCCGCTGCCTCGAGGGCAGCCGCCGCACGCCCGCGCGCGACGGCATCGCCGCCGCAGCCATCTACCGCGCCATGTGCATCTTCGGTGAGCCCACTTCTCCGTTGCCAATCCTCGCGCCGTAGCCTTGAAACCTAGCATGTCGATCCTAGCGTGCGTGCGTGCTTTCAGGTCTGAAGACGATCCTGATCCCGTACCGGACGAACCTCGTGCGGCTGCAGACAGGGCCCAGCTACGCGGATTTCTTCGCCGATTTCGTGAAGAGGGTCGCATCGTCGTCGGGCAGGCCGACCGGCGGCGAGAAGCAGAGGCTGTGAACGAATTTGATCGCCTGGTCCTACATGTAAGGTGGTAGATCGAGCCGAATTGGTTGGAGAATGAGATCATAGAAATTTGTCTATATTTAACTAGCTTGAGTTTTTTCTTAATCGACAATATGGCCAGGGATCTATGCCATCGTGTCTAATTGGGTAATTGTAGCAACTGGTGATGCCCTTGGTTGAAATTGAAAAGATCAGGGCAACCATGCTGCTGCCTTTCTGTATTTGATTTTTCATATCTGGTATCTATCTGCCTGTCTGGACTGGAAGTCTGGACACAATGGCACCTGACTAGTGTTGACAGTGGGGAGTATAGCTATTAGCAAATGTGATGCGCTTGGTTTCATATAGATATATACTCCATCCGTCCACAAATGATATTCGTATTAGACTAGTCAAAAAGTCATACAAAATATACTTTGACCATTAATTTCTCTTGTAATATAAAGTTGGTGGCTAAAAACTCAATAGCATCTTAGAGACACTTTTAACACGAATCTATTGATGTAAGTTTTATACTCTAAACTTTTATACAATTTGATTAATTGTTGGTCAAAATTTATAAAGTTTGACTTTTTGACTAGTCTAATACGAACATCATTTGTGGACGGATGGAGTACTAGCAAATGTGGTGATGCCCTTGGTTGAAAAGAGAGCTTGAGCTTGAGGGCCAAATCTAGGGACGAAAATGTCGAATTGCAGACCACCTATTTGAATCTTGTGTAGTAAACACTAGGGTACCGTTGTTTCAGGCTGGACAGAAACTACTGCAACGCCGACCATCCATTTCACAGGGCGGAGGATCCTAACGGAAATTTCTGCCGCACCGCAGCCAACCTGCTTCGCCACATTTTTACCTCTGGTTCCTGGAGGAGCTGCATGGCGTGATGCGAGACGAGTCACCTGTGCTGCGTGCGGTATGGATTCGGAGACGGTCCACAAACTGTTTCACGCTCACAACGGTCATATGCGGCAGCAGCAAGCAAGTTCGAAATTACTAGCCGCTGGGCGCTTTTGGCTTTCATTGGACGCGCACGCGGCGCTTGGCTCCACACTCCACACTCCACACCGCAGCTCCGCCTCCTCCCGCGCGCGCCGCGCAGTGCCGCTCCTCGCTACCTCCCGCCGCGGGCTGCTGCGATTCCGGGGGGTTGCTGTGCGTTTCTCGCATTGGGGAGAAGGCAACGGGACAGCGCGTGGGATTCCGCGTCCCGCCGCGACAGCTCTCTCCACGATGGCGGCGCCGGCGACGGGGGCGGAGCTCACGACGAGCGCCACCCCCGTCGACTTCCTCCCGCATGAGATCCTCACCGATGTCCTGCTCCGCGTCCCGACGCCGGTCGCCCTCGTCCGCGCCGCGGCCACCTCGAGGATATGGCGCGACGCCATCACCACCAGCGGGTTCCTCGGCAGCTACCGCGAGCTCCACAAGTCATCGCCCTTCCTGGGCCTCTACGTCCCGCGCCAGCTCGCCGGCCCCCCCTCGTTCCAGATGCCGGATTCGTTCCACTCGGCCGACGACGACGCCCGCGACCTCAAGGATGCCGCACTCAGGGCCTTCAACTTCAGCGAGATCCGCAGGTATCAGGATCATCGCCTCCACGACGACTTCGTCCTCGGCCGTCTCCCGGTCCATCCGGATTGCCGCCTCCTCGACTGCCACAACAGCCGTCTCCTGCTCACCAGAGGCGACGAGGCCCTGGAGGTGCGCAGCCCGTTGGCCCGCGAGAGCATCCTGCTACCCTTTCCGTCTGATGTCGTCCACCCGCATTGTTTGGAAGCGTGCTTGCTGCAAGGCCGTGACAAAGCCACGGCGTCGTTCCGAGTGGTCTACTTGCAGCACCGTCGCGAGGGCCGCAACCGGCGGCAGGTTCGTGCTTTCGAGTACGACTCCAGCAGGAAGAGCTGGCAGGATCACCCCTGGGAGACTCTAAACAGCAACATTGAGGGGGCGCCAAAAGAGGTGATGCACGCCGGCCACCGAATTGTTTGCAGATACAATGGTCGGTCGCAAGTAGCCCTCATGCTAGACACAAGGAAAATGAAGTTTTATGTCCTTCCCCTCCCAACTTACCTAAACTTCGCTATAGGGGAGATAGAGGACAACGTCTGTTGTCTTGTTGAAGCTGTTGGCTGCGCAGACCATAGACTTAGAGTGTGGCAGCTAAATGATGAGAAGTTGGACTGGGAGCTCAAGAAGGATATCCAAATGGATCAGGTGCTTGGTGAGCATGTTGGGTACTATCGCCCCCGTGCGATCAGCAATGGGAGAGCTCTTGTGTGCTCCACAACCATGCAGCATCATTTTGTTGTGGACCTGAACACCTGCACCACGAAGAAGTTCGAGTTCCATGGTCAGTCTGCTTACCCTATGCAAATGCCATGGCCACCTGCCTTTTCTGATCGCATTGCTAATGGTGAGCAATCCATACCTTCGATATAGATAGGTGGTCTAAAAAAATAATGTCAATGTTATATATGAAGCAGAAAATCATGTCTATGCAGCGATGAATCCTGGAAGCAGCAAGGACGGAAACAATGAAAATCAACACGAATTAAGAGATGGGGCGGCTCCACTCAACTATATGCCATCAAATGAACCACAATATTTGGATATTCAAGATCCTACTACAACTGCACCTACACCAGCTGCAGTAGAACACTGCTTTGCAAAGGACAAAAACTATGTCCCAAATGACTACTTGGTATGAATCTTTTACCTCATCTACTGGAATATACGTAGATGAATAGCTCAAAGTCATCTAGGAGTATCACAACAAAACCCATATTTAAATCTCAGCTACAACCTACAACTCTTCCCCATGACACTTTACTAGTTCATCTGTTTTATTCGCTGCAGATTTCTGATGATGTACATATCGCAACATTATGTTCTGGAGAAGCATCTGCAGCAAGCAGAGGTTAGTAGCTCACGGCATCACGTGCTGTGTATGACAAGTATGACTGACTATTTCGGTTTCCTTTTGTGTAGATGCAGTATCAGCTGGGGAGTGCAAACTCCTATTGGGTGGTTCTGGTTCAACCTTTAAATTCATTGATGTGGGAAAACAACCAATCATTGATGTCAGCATTACCAGTGCTCCTAGCCTTTCAGATCCCAGCGCAGGTGAATCAGCTGAACAAGTGGCCCAAGATTGTGCATGCAGGAACCTGGGCAGAGATGTGTGTTTAGATATTCAAGACTCTACTGCAACTGCACCTACATCAGCCACAGCAGAACAGTGCTTTGGAAAGGACAAAAATTATGTTCTAAATAACTACTTGGTATAAGTCTTTTACCGATCTACTGGAATCTGTTCACTATAATGATTCTGACTAGTTGCTTTCCTTTCTCACTGCAGATTCCTGATCTGTGTGGTCAATTCTCAGATTTGGTGCACCCTGAAGGTAAATTATGAACGTGATGTACAAGGGACAAAATTGTTGTTAGTTTTTTTTTTGTTTATGTATTTTCATGTTCAGATACAGGATCTTATCATCTAGAAACAAGTCATTGATTAGGCTGGAGCAGGGGGCTAGATGTCACTTTAAATACTGCGTAAAACATCCTGAGTAACTCGAGCAATGTTCTTTTAGCTGCAGGACGGTTTGACCAGGATGGAGGACCAGCGTCTGTGGGTGACGCCAAGACTGGGTCTGGTGAGTTTGACGCGATTGAGGGCCTGTTTGGTGGCACTCTGGCTATAACTCCACCAGCAACTCCACCTGCGGAGCCGGAGGAGCCGCTCGTTTGGAGGAGCCGGAGCCCTTTTTGTGTACAGAGTCTAAACCATGATTTACTGTTCCAGCCTCCGGCGCTAGGTATACAACATGATAATCTCTACTAATTCAGTTTTCTTTTGTGTAGCTGTAGTATCAGCTGGAGATTGCAAATTCTTTTTGGGTGGTTCAATCTTTTAACTCATGAATTGATGTCAACATCACCAATGTTCCTAACTTTTTTAATCCCAATTCACAGGTAGGGAGCGAGCTGGTTCAAGAGAAAGCAAAGGAAGCCCCGAGGCTATGGGCCTAGGGAGGCGCAACTGGAAGCGGAAACCAAAGTACCTGGAAGCTATTTTTGCCTTAAGGAGGCGTCACTCGTTCTCCATCGCCTCAAAGGTATGGATGCTGCTGCTTTGTGTTATAATCATGAGTCCTTCTGGCCTTGGACTTGGCCCCATGGACTTGACAACCCATGCATGCATTGATATGGTCCATGGCACTGCTGGCATGACAGAGGGGGACAGGTAAATTTTTGTGTGACAGAGGAGCTGATCGGGAATATAAGTTCAAAGAACTCAGCCTACTGAATGTTTCCACCCACTCAAGTTAAAAGTGCATAGTTTTCTGCCTATCTCAATATTTTGTGCACGGCTGCTGCAGTCTGTCATGGGCAGCTAGTAGGCTGCCACCGGCCCAATAGGCCCAAGAGGCAGTAGCTTAGCCGCCAAGTTAGGGTTAGGGTACAGGTACTGTAGCGCGTGAACAGTACCGTGCGTGGAGATTAGATTGATTAGATTTGGTTTGGTTTGTTAGTAAAGAGATAAGTTGGTTTGTTAGGAAAGAGATAAATGAGTTAGGAAAGAATTAGGATTCGGTTAGGATATTTCCTTAGGAGTCAAGTCAGCCCGATCTATATAAGGAGGGGCATATGTATCGATTGGAAAAGCAATCAATTATGAAGAAACAATTCTAGTCTCCCTCAATCTCTCAAGCTCTTGGCAAAGCATAAGGCCTAGTTATCCAAAATACCCATCTAAAAAAACCAAACATCAATCCAGATCACCTACCACCGCCAGCCGCCGCATCTCCACCACCACCCCGCCCTCTCCGCCTCCGCAGATCGCCGCTCGATCCACTTCCTTCCAAAATACTCATCCCCATAACATCTGGTATCACGAGCCTGTCGATTCTTCCACAGCCGCCGTCAATCCTCTCCATCTAAAAAAAAAAGAAATCATCGATCCAGATCCATCTCACCTCCTCCCGATCCCCACCACCACCAGCCGCCGCCGCATTCAGCCATCACCGCTCAATGGGTTTTCCTCAGTTTGATGGGACCTCTGATCCGGTGGCCTTCGTCAACAAATGCGAGTTCTACTTCTGCCGAGAGCGCATCATGGCAGAAGAAAAGGTATGGCTGGCTTCCCGCAATTTCAAAGATGACGCCCGGGTTTGGTTCCTCCAACTCCAGGAAGCTGAAGGCACCCCGGCGTGGCGTCGCTTCACCGAGCTCCTGTACGTGCGCTTCAAACCGACTCCGTGTCCCGACCTGCTCCATCGGGTATCTCTTGGTGTAGACAACACCCTACGCATCCTTGCTAATGTGTCCACACAGCTAGATCGCATCAGGGAGCGTCTCCAGGCGAAGGACAAGGAGGACCGTGAACGTCGGGCGGTTGTATGCCTCCAAGCAGTAGCACGAGGACTCCTGGCACGCCGTCGAGCGCAGGCTCTTCATACAACAAAAGCATCGGAGGAGCAAGCAGCGGTGCGACTACAAGCTGTAGGGCGAGGTTTCCTTGTCCGACGTGTGATGCGGAAGATGCGCATGCTCTTCAGCTCATCGCTGTCGTGCGTGTTCCTCCACTCGGCCTCACCCATACGTCTAGCTGCTCCCATTGCAGGGGAGGTCCAAGCATGGGCTCTTCCAGTGCAGCGACCGTGCAGCACCGTCCAACATCAGGCATCAAGGGCTATCTCACTCATTTTGGGACCTGCAGTGGTGCTAGATGAATCCATAGAAAGAGCGGGCTGGCTCACGCTCCACCCTTCAACCCCAATGCAGCCAGCGGAGGCGCTCTTCCCATGGGATCCAGGACATAGTTGTAGTCCAAATTTATTTCATATTTTAGTTTTAAATAATAGAGGTAAGCCGAGATGTAAAAGGCTTAACTCTAGCCCGCGTCAAATAAGTCTGCGGCGATAATCCAGCTCGAGGGCGAGCTGGGTCTCCAAGGGCGGGGGAGATGTCATGGGCAGCATAGGCTGCCACCGGCCCAATAGGCCCAAGAGGCAGTAGCTTAGCCGCCAAGTTAGGGTTAGGGTACAGGTACTGTAGCGCGCGAACAGTACCGTGCGTGGAGATTAGATTGATTAGATTTGGTTTGTTAGGAAAGAGATAAGTTGGTTTGTTAGGAAAGGGATAAATGAGTTAGGAAAGAATTAGGATTCGGTTAGGATATTTCCTTAGGAGTCAAGTCAGCCCGATCTATATAAGGAGGGGCATATGTATCGATTGGAAAAGCAATCAATTATGAAGAAACAATTCTAGTCTCCCTCAATCTCTCAAGCTCTTGGCAAAGCATAAGGCCTAGTTATCCAAAATACCCATCTAAAAAAACCAAACATCAATCCAGATCCCCTACCACCGCCAGCCGCCGCATCTCCACCACCACCCCGCCCTCTCCGCCTCCGCAGATCGCCGCTCGATCCACTTCCTTCCAAAATACCCATCCCCATAACACAGTCTCTCAAACATAATGAAGTTTTTGTCAATGTAATTTGTGATACTTGCTAGGCTCTTGCTATGATACCCCCGAATAACTGTAGGCCATCCATCAAGAATTCAAGATAGATTGGATGAAAGGTGACCTATTACCATCTGAGGTACTAGGTCACCATGTTTTTTGTTTAGAAACATTTTATGGAAAACTAACTAACCAGCCATTCTATAATTAAAGGAACCACACATGATTTTACAAGACAAATACATATTGTAGCTGTTTTTTGCATGAGAGGGGCTATGATATTTGATGATGAAGATGTAAAAAATATTCAAACTTCACGTGACAAATGTTGGTACATACTTTTTGCTAGATGAGTGTTGCTTTATTTCAACATTTAGAAACTTTGAAGTTTGAACGAGTATGTAGAGTTTCCTCAAATTGTAGCTTTCTCTAATAATGATGGCTGCATGCACGCAAGCATTACAATTAGAAACTCCATGATTTTAGGAATCCTACCGTTACGGAGTATTACCTAAGGTGGTAGGTGGTAAAAGGAGTCCGTCAGCAAACAAGGAAAGGGATGTTCTTAAAAAAAAGGAAAGGGATGTTCTTAAAAAAAAAGGAAAAGGATGTTCTTAAAAAAAAGGAAAGGGATGTTCTCAACGGTTGACCTAGAGCTTATAATAAATATTTAAATCTGTTTTATTTACTGCAGATTCCTGATGATGTACATATTGCGACTTCATGTTGTGGAGAAGCATCTGCAGCAAGCACAGGTTAGTAGCTAGGGGTGTAATGGATCATGACTCTTATGCTTCCTTCATAATCCGACTGTGAGTGTTGCAACAGGACCTTGTCATGCATAGCGACAGAGGTGTCCGTAGGAAGTATTTTGTGAGGGTATTGAGATTTGGTTGGCCGAATGGTTAAAGGGGTATCACTACTAATGCTTTTAATTTTGTGAGGGTATTGAGATTTGGTTGGCCGAATGGTTAAAGGGGTATTTTGATATAGACTGATCGTGTTACCTACATGTGATGATTTCTTCCTTGTGACAAATTTAATGAAAGTTACTTTCAAGTAGACATGAAAACTGAAATTTTGACCTGTGATGCCCCCAACCGTATGCACGTACACGTACATGTACAAGGGATAAATTGGTATTAGTTTTTTTGTTTATGTATTTTCTTGTTCAGACACAGGATCTCATCATCCGGAAGAAGTTTGTTCCAAAAAAAAACATCCGGAATAAGTCATTGATTAGGCTGGAGCAGGGTGCTAGATGTCACCCTAAATACTGCGTAAAACATCTGAGGTAAACTTGAGCAATGTTTTTTTTTAGCTGCAGGAGGGTTTGACCGGGATGGAGGGCCAGCGTTTGTGGGCGACGCCCAGACTGGGTCTGGGGAGTTGGATGCGATTGAAGGCCTATTTGGTGGCACTCTAGCTACGGCTCAACCAGCAGCTCCTGCTGTGGAGCCGCTGTCACGCGTTTGGATTCACGCACGGAGTCTAAACCATAACTTACTGCTCCAGTCTCCGGCTGTGGATCCGGAGGAGCCGCTTTCGCATGTTCGGATTCGCACACGGAGTCTAAACCATGATTTACTGCTCCTGCCTCCGACTTTGGCAAGTTGTCCCCAACAAGGTTTACAGCATGATAATCTCTGCTAGTTCAGTTCTCTTTTGTGTAGGTGCATTATCAGCATGGGACTGTGAATTCTTCTTGGATGGTTCAACCATTTCTGATCCCAGTGCGTGACCAATGCTCCATCCTTTCTGATCCCAATGCGCAGGTGGGAAGCTGGATGGTTCAAGTCCAAGAGGAGGCAAGGGAAACCCTGAGGCTACAATGGGCCGAGGGAGGCGTCAAAAGATGCTGAACCCAAAGTATCTCAGAGGCGAGTGGTTGCTCGACAACGACTGATATGAACAGTGAACGTGTTGGCCTATACATGTGTTAAAAGAGTTACTGGATGCCTTGGAAGAAACTGAACAGGAGGATGGCAATACAGAGGATGAAAGCTGGAAGAGGTGGTAATGGCAGCAGGTCATTCTGATTCTGCAGTGCTGCCAAAGAGGAAAACAATGAAACTGCATGGCAGGGTGCGCAAGCTTGAGGTGTTGATTCTTGTTGACTCTGGAAGTGTAGGCTCATTCATCAGTGATATACTAGCTGACCAGTTAAGGTTGCCTTTGGAAAACTGTGCTCCATCCCACTTTGTGGCGGCGGCTGATGGAAGTCCTATGATATGTCATCAAAGAATCTATAACTTGCAGTGGACAGCTCAGGGCTATACATTCACACCTTCTTCTGTTGGTATTCTGCCCTTGACATGTTTTGATATGATCTTGGGACAGTTCAGGGCTTGCTAGTTTCGGTATCACAGAACATATATGGAAGACCACCAGAGCACAAGTTAATGTAGCAGGAAGTAAAAAAAATAAGAATTAGAAATTAAGATGATCTAGATTACATGCTGGATGCTTCCAACATAGCTGTCCAGAATTGTAGCAGTTCACTTCTGAATTCTGTATTTTCACAAAACTGAGATGTGCATGTTTGGGTTGAATGTTGCCTGACTAATCCATGATGAGTGGCTTTCATCTTCATGGAGGACTTCTTACTGCTCTTAAAATAAGGAAAGATGTACTCTTCTACGTAGTCACCATTGAAATGAATCTTCTGAGCTGAAATGGTATTGTCTGTCAGTGATCAATGTACAGTTTAGAGTTGAATGTCTGTCAGTAACATCAGTGATCTATGTATTGATCTATGCTTTGTGAGAAGTGCTCTAGATCTTCACAGGTTACATATTTTTTGTTATTTAACCGTTTGGGCAATTTTATAGTAATGTTACTGAAATGTGTATTGGATTATACCATGTTGCATATTGCGGCGAGTTTTTGCTAGCCATAAGCTAGGCTAGGATCCTCCACTGCCGACAACCCCAAGGCTCAGCATCCCTCCCTGTCTTGTGACTGAGTGCCTGAGTCCTGTGCCAGATCTGGATGGTCAACTTAGCATTTGTGTCAGATGCTGCTGTAACCACTGCCGATAACCCCATGGCTCGGCGCTCCTCTGACCCTGGGCAGGCAGTCAGCCCTAAAGGGTGGGACATGTCTTTCCTTTCCCGGTCTTAGGACCATAATGTTGGCACCAGGGGGTCTTACCTCTTACTTAATTGAGCGACAGAGCTCCTGCCTTTTATTTCAAAAAAATACACCCAATGGAGGACAGGTCAGCAGACAAGGGCAGGACTAGGGAGTCTAGGATTCTTCATCCATGATAATGCGACCTTAGCCTCAGGAGGCATCTTCAACCAGGCCGAAAAGCGAGAAATACAGGGACATCTTCATGCTGGATCACTAGGTATAGATGTCCAAATGGGTCAGGCCCGGTGGGCCGACACGGGCATGGTCCGAAAAAGCACGGCCCTAACATGACACGGCACGAAGGTTATAGTGTCAGTGCCGGCACGGGCACTGGCGTGTGCCGTGCCTAGGCCGTAGGTCTGGCACGACGGCACGGCACGGGCACGACACGACTAATAGTCTGGCATGATAGCGGCACGATTATTTTCACTATCAGATGACTTTAGAAGGACTAGCACCGTTAGATGAGATATAATGACATATATAAAGAAAAGTATGCCTCAAATCCTAGCTAACTCTCTTTCCTCACTCTCTAGCCGCAATTCTCTCTCTACTCCTCTCTCTTCAACATGACATCGGCGGCTCATGGCCGGGACACCTCCTCGCGGCAACAAAGTGTGGCCGAGGCGCCTCCCCGTGGCCGAGGCGCGCGACCGAACATGACTCCCACGCGCGGCGGCGACGACGCGGAACGGCGGGCCTCGAAGGCACGACGGGCCATTCGGCACGGCACGGCACGACCAAGTCCCCATAGTGCCGTGCCTGGGCTGAGGGTTAGGCACGGCACGGCTGGCACGGCGACCCGACAAAGCACGGCCCGCTAGGGCCGGGCCAAATAGTGCCTGGGCCGGGATAGTGTCGGGCCGCCCGTTTGGACATCTATATCACTAGGGTGTATTACTCATACTCACATCCATAGTGGCAAATGCACTCTAACTTCGCCCAAGTGAATTATGTTACAGACAACCAATTTCACGAAAAGAGAATATGATCAAGCATACAGGAGGAGGAGGCTGCAAATGTTGATATCTACCAGCGGATTCTGCAACAACAACGACAAAGAAAGACCCTTTGTATGCAAGAAATTAGGCTGAGCTACAACCTAGACCCTTTGTATGCAACAAAATAGCCCAGGAAACAATCAAAATAGCTCACATCCTAGCCAAGGAGGCATGGAGGCACACTTCTCATTCAACTTTGTTTTCATGTAACCATGTAGGCCACTCAATACATTGGTCCCCAACAACAGGTGTTGCAATACATACACTGGGATGGTTTCCACATTTCTCTGACTTGTTTTTATAGTAGTGAATAAAGGTGCCAAAAGAATTAGCACGATGCTATCAACCAGCACCCTGACGCTTAAAGCACTAGCACAACTCAACCACTTTAACGAAATTCCAGCCAAACAGTTTCTATTGACATTCCAGCCAAACAATTTCTATTGGCATAAGCTACAACCGCGAAGAAATTCATCCAGGACGAAAATTTCCACATGCCAAATTGTTTGGAGCAATCCATTTGGCATAACACTTAAACCACTAGCACAAAGGAATGAGGCCCTCACCTTTGAGCCGAATCAATTTGGGGGTTGGGGGGCCTCGAAAATAGGCCAAGCAGTATGAGCAGCTCGAGGAAGTAGCCAATCCGTGGCGCACCCCGCAGTCGTGCTCAAGACCCTTTCGCACTATTACGACCCCTGGCCGGTACATTATCTTCGTTCCTGCAAGCACATACAAGCACCAAACCCCCATAAGCAGCAGCCCACCGTAACCAAACCTGGAAGGCATCGTTGATGTCGAGGAGGCGGAGGACGGAGCCCCTGCGCCGCGTCCCCGGAGCGGATGTCCTCGATGGTGACGGTGGTGGAGGTGAGCTTCGCCAGCACCAGCCGCTAGCGGAAATGGCGGCTACCGTAGAGACGCTAGCGGAAGTGGCGACTACCGGAGAGACGCTGTCTCTTGTCTCGCCCCATCTCTGGGGGAGGTCGCGCGCGGCGAGGGCGGAGGCGTGGAGGGTTTAGGATTTTGGCGCGCGGCGGCGAGGCTGGTCCCGGCGGGTGGCCGCCGCAGCTTTGGGGAATTTGATTGGGAGGTGTGGGGTAGATGTGGGGTCGGATATAGAATTAGTAGGCCCACACTGAAGTCTCCTGGGCCTCAAGTAACGGCCCATGTAATTTAGTCTGATTGCAATTTCATAATTCTAATTGCTAATTGCATCATCAAGCAAGTCCTTGTAGCTGTACATTTTTTTCATAACTTCAATTGGTACTTCTATCATGTAGAAAAAAAATCAAGATGTACTTCCTCCATCCTTATTTAACTGTCGTCCGGAAAGCGTGTCTGTGAGGGAAACACGGTTTTCTAGAGACAGTTATTTAGGGACGGAGGGAGTACATTTTCATAGCTGCATTTGGTACTTGCTACCTAGAAAGTATCGCTTTGGCTTTTTAACTGAGTTTAGCATTGCTAAGTCATGTTCGTCATTTCAAATCAAGGTCCACGCTTCATGTTCTCATGCTAAAAATGGAAATATTAGGATTCTGCGCTTTGCAATTTCACATGATCTATGACTGAATTTCAAATTCGTTGGCTACTGACTGACTTATGTACGAATCTTTTAAGTTTCATTTTGAGGGCGCCTTTGCAAGTTTGCAGTCTGTTATGTTTCTTTATGGTATTTTGCCTTCTTTGTGCGGCTTTGCAAGTTTGCAAGTTCCGCTAGCGTCTCTACGGTTTGCAAGTTTGCAAGTTTGCACAGGAGTTCTGCAAAATAATCACCCCGCCCTATCTATCCATCCCATGATCTTTCTCCGGCTTATTCGGCATCGACCTCGATGATGGCAACCAGCCCATCGAGCTCGATGACGATGACGGTGACGGTGGAGTGGCTGCTTCAACAGAAACTCATGGCACCTCAACGTCTAGTAAGCGAGTTTGTGTTGTTTGAGAGCATTTCACTGAGATCTTGGAGAATAAAGTTCGAGTTGCTGCAATCTGTAAAACTTGTGGTAAAAGGTACACTGCTAGATCTGCTGCTGGCACTGGTCATTTGAAACGGCATATGAAATCTTGCATTAAAAAATAGGATCATGCACGTATGGTACAATCTAAGCTTGCTCTGAATCCTGATGGTTTGAAAAACTGGGTGTATGATCCTATGGTTGCTCGCACTGAGTTGTATCGTTTGATTGTTAGGTTGGACCTTCCTTTAGGGATAGGTGAGACACAAGCTTGGGAGGATTATATTAAGCATGCTCATAACCCTCTATTTGAAAAAGTTTCTAGACAGACCACCACTAGAGATTTGTCTAAAATGTTTGATTCACAATGTGCTATGCTTATGAAATCTGTGTTGCCTGCTGCATCTTCTGTTTCTTTGACATCTGATATTTGGTCTGGTAATGCTAAGGAGGATTATATTTCTTTTGTTGCACATTATGTTAGTGTAGATTGGGAGTTACAGAAAAAAGTTATTGGTTTAAGGCTGATTGAGGTTTCACATTCTGGTGAAAACATTGCTGATAGGATTGCTAGTGTGCTTGAGGAGTTTGGTTTGATTGACAAGGTGTTTTCTGTGTCTCTAGACAATGCTTCTGCTAATTCTAAGGCTTATGAAATTTTGCAACCTATCTTATTTGGTTATTTGGGTTCTTATCTTGCACCTACAAGAGATGATCCAAACAAGGTTCAGTACTTGCTTGTGCATCAGCGTTGTGCATGCCATATCATTAACTTAATTGTTAAATCTGGCTTGAAAAGGTTGAAACCATATACTGAAGATTTTAGAACTGCAATAAACTTTTTAAATTCCTCTAATCAAAGAATTGCATTGTTTAAGAATTACTGCAATGCTAAGGGTCTTAGACCTAGGAAGTTTGGCTTGGATATGGATGTTAGATGGAATTCTACTTATTTGATGCTCAAACACTTGCTGCCATACAGGGAAGTATTCACTGTTTTCATAAATTCTAATTATGGTTCTACTTTGTTGAGTCCACAACATTGGTATTGTGTTGAACAGATAATGGTATTCCTAGAACCCTTTTATGATTGCACTGTTGTTTTGTCTGGTGTTTATTATCCCACTGCTCCACTAGTTTTGCACCATTTGCTTCACATTGCTGAACATTTGCAAAAAGCTGAAAGAGATGTAGGATTTAGAATGATTGCTTCTCCTATGAAACTGAGATTTCTTAAATATTGGGAGAAAATTCCACTAATTTATTCATATATGCATTCATTCTTGATCCTAGAGCTAAGATGAAAGGGTTCTTTAATGTGCTTGATCTGCTTGGTAAGGCTACTGGATGCACTTATAGTTTATACTATAGTGATGTCAAAAATGAATTGTATATATTGTTTGCCAAGTATGAAGAGAAATTTGGTGCAGCTAGGTCTCATAGGGTTTCAGTGCCTTCAGGTCATACTGGTAAGAGAAAACAGGCATGAGGAAGGATCTTTGGAGGTCCTGGTGAATCTCCTGTCTGTTCCCCCTCATCTTCATCTACTCCATCTGCTGTTAGTGAACTCAAAGCTTACTTGGATAGTGATCCTGTACAATGTTATGAGGAATCATTTGTCATACTTCTCTGGTGGCGTGACCACAAGCTCACCTACCCCATTATGTCTATTATGGCTCGAGATATCATGTCTGTCCTTGTATCTACTGTCTCTTCTGAGTCTTGTTTTAGTTGTACATCTAGGATACTCGAGGACCGGCGGCGTCGCTTGTTGTCTGAGCATGTGGAGATGCTCACCTGCATCAAGGACTAGGAGCTAGGAGCAAGAAGGGAACAACATACACTTGAGGACTTGGATCTGGAGGAAGCGTTCAAGAACCTCTTCCTGGATGAACAAGGCGAAGGCAGTGGGAGCGGCAGCGGCGGTACTACGGGTGGTGGTTAGAGCTTAGAAGAAGAGAACTTGAGAGGTAAGGTACTTGTACTCAGTTGTATGTTGTTCCCTTCTTTACATTCCACTTCCAGCCTTCCAGGAAACTCAACATTGGCACATTGCTAATTGCTTCAACATTTTGCAGATTTTTTTGGTGTGACAGAGTGAGTCACAGTCACTGTCTCACTGATGCCTGATGCCTTGATGGCCTGATGGAGTATGAACTCGGTCACTGATGGAGGGATTGGAGGCTATGGTTGTTTGCCTATTTGTAATAGGATAGAACTTTTGGTCTTTTGCTGCTGTGAACTCACTAAGTCACAATGACTTTGCCACTGATGTGATGTGTTGGCTATTGTAATAGGATAGAACATTGAACTCTTTGAGCTGGTTGCACTCTTTTTTTCTTTCTAGAGTTTCTCACAAGGGTGAGTTTTACCTAGAAAGGTTTTTAATGAGACAGCATTGCACAAAAACAGCTCATTTTGATTATCATCATAATGTCTCTATTATCTGATTTCTGATGTTAGTTGTGTGACTGTGAATCAAAACACTTATAAAATTTGATAAAAAATGAAGTCTTTCCAGCATCCGGGCCATGGGCCGGTACGGCCCGGTAAAATTAGCTGTGCCCATCGGGCGGCACGGCACGACGAAACGGCCCACGGGTCGTGCCTTGGGCCGGCGGTCAGACACGAGCACGGATACGGCACGGCCCGACAGGCACGGTGACCCGTTGAGGCACGACCCTCCCTCGGGCCAGCACGGCCCGCTATGCCGCCGGGCCGGGCTGGCACGGCCCGATGGCCATCTATACATGTATGGTTAGCTACCTGGCCCGAGAATAATCATGAACTTAAGTTTTTTTTTTTTGGCGAGAAATCATAACTGAAGTTAAATAGGGGGTTTTATGAAAAACAACTAGATCACGAGTAATATCCCTGATCTAAATCGGGGGGTTCTGCGAAATGTTTTCACTGCGGCCTCCTCTGAGAGGGCTGGCGGCAGGCCCCACTTACGTTTATTCAAGCCTTCAACTGAGAATCTGTTGTGATTGAACGAGTAATGTACATGATGAATTGATAACATCGTTATACACCACATCGAGAGTGAAGAAATTACTCAAGCATCCTTTTGTCAACATACAATGCCTTCGAGGAAAGGGGAACCATGGGCATGCTTCCAATGTGCACGATGTGCCTACTTCAAGTTCAAGCGAAGGAACAGACAGCATGAGACCGTGTTTCCAGGTGACAGTGAACCACTGCGATTCATTGATCAGGATGCCGGTCCTGGCGTCTTCTCAGGGCTCAGACCCATCCCAAAGGGGCTGTAAATTCACGAGACTATACAGGTGTACACTTGAGCCCAGTAGGTGTCGAAATAGTCTGCTACCGATATTTTTATACAGGCTTATCCTGACCCGTGATTAGATAAATGGATCTATATTGTCCTAACATAAGCATGTGGAAACATCCGTGGGAAATAAGTGTGTTTCGCCTTGACAATCAACCAATACAGAAAGAAGCAGGGGATATGAGCGATGGCCATGCCGAGGTACCTGCACGAAATTCAGATTTTGCTGTAAGGATTCCCGGATGACAGAGAGTAAAGGATGAAATGAGGAGGTAGATGCCAGTACCATAGAGGAGCTCCAGATGATGAAAGGTCCAGAAATGGGTACGGCCACCTGACAAGGCAAAAAGGGTCACAGTTTCATCACTGAAGGTACCACGTCAGCCTTCATTCAAATGCATGCATAACTGAACCGAAGCAACATTCCAATATGCATTGCATTGATGACATACAAACATGGTAAGATAAACTACATACAAGAATTGAGAAATTAGGATATACTACTTTGCTAATAAGAGTGTGCCAACATGCATGGCCAGCACCAAACAATGAATTTGCAGCATATTCAGAAATCGGAGCGAAATCACAACGCAAACAGAATAACGAATACACATGCCAAATTGCTTTTAAGACAAAAATACTACATGTCACATGGGTATGGAATTGCACATCAACAGAGGCATGGCACATTGCAGGGTTCAACAAAAGCATTTTACATCAGTCTCCTTTTCTTTTAAGTTAATATGCTCCTTTTGTTATAAGTTAATATACCAACTTGTAGGTTTTGCTTCATATTTTTCTTAGTGTACACAATTTACTAACATAAAGATGCATCTAATCCAAGAGATGGTAAACCAAAGGCATTCCCTCTAGTTCTCCGAATTATGCAGCAAGAGAGAAAATTACCAGGATAAGCCTCCACAGGCATGAAGGACCCACTGGAATGTTACATAGGCGCAGCTCCAGAAAACAAAGAAAGCCATTCGGTACCAGGGAAAAGGCTGAAAATCCACGAGTCTTAAGTAATTAAACCAACTGCACAAAAGGCAGAGCAAAATAAATTAGAAGTAATCTTACCATATTGTTGAGAACTGTGTCTATAAGTAGAAAAACAGCATTTAGGGAGTGCATGCCATCAGTGACCTGCATGGAATTTTGATGGACATGATGACAAGATATAATAAGGCATTGCATAAAAAACAGTTAACTTGGTGAAAATAAAACAGTTTAATCAGTTAATCTTCCGAGTTCATTTGTGCCCTATGTCTCCCGTTGGGACTTTTCAAATTTTCAGATGGCCATGGCTAGGCCATAACAGAGATCAGACAAAACTAGATTTGCCTCCAATAGGGCTTCTGCTGGAAGATGGACAACATGAAATTCAGAAAATGCCAGGACAATTGTTCTATCATATGGTCTGTAGACTTTGCTAACTAACATAATGAGTTAATGGCACATTCAACAGACTTTTATTTTTAACAAGAACCGTGGGGAAAAGATCCCCCCGGCGGCATTATATTAAATAAGAGAACAAACAATGAAAAAGCAGAATACAGAGAGAGAGTAGGTGCAACCAGAGGTTGAACACACCGCTCTCAGCACAGACTATTTGACTTGATGTTTAGAAGTTCGTGTTATGTTTTTTTATCACTCAATATAATGGTGAGTACAGGATACCACTGTGATATATAGAGCATTTAAGTTGTGCCCTTTATATTTATCAAGACAGGGCTTGCTAATGCTGTGAACAACTGAGTCCTCTAATGTCTAGTACGACGAAAGCATAGTAGGAATAATATGTACAAAGGTAGGACTGTCGACATACCAAAGCTAACCCAAACTTGTCACGGTAGAAAAATGGCACAAGAAGCCCCCAAAATGTGACATCAGTCAACATTGTTGCACCTGCACTAGTCTGCAGAAGGCAAAGAATATCAGTGAAGACTCATCACTCAAGAGTGACACACATCATCAGTTGCTCACTCAAGTGTTCATTACCAAGCAGAAGCTTTGCTGCATATGGGAGTGTTTTAGGAAAGTAAATTGGTAAATGGACAAGGGAGCAAAAACTAAAGTTACATGAGCTAAATTCCACAGTTTTAGGCATGAAATTCGTTTTGACTTGTGAACCACATCTCACATGTTGATATTAGAAGCATATGCATAGTCACAACTCAAAAGAAACTAGATAAATCAATCATCAAATGTTGCTGTGGCACATTCCAAACAGTGGTAACACTGAATTGGCAAAAGCACCCGGACAACATAAAACACACAGATATGTAATTCTTAACAAGGAAACGAATATAGTACAAACCTGGTATATTATTTGCATGCACCGGCCCCAGAACCCAGCTCTTCTCTCATTCACTATCTGTTCGTAATAGCTCACCGTCATATTTATGTCATCTTTTTTCCTCTCTCCAGAAATGGAATTGGAAACATCACGATTTTCGACATCAGCGTTAAGAAATCCATGGGATTCATCGGCTTTCCTCAAACTTTTCGTTGAGTAAACCCAACATCCATGGGCTGATATACCTGTGGCAAACTAAGAGTAACACACCCAGGAAAACAGTCAAGTCAACAAAAGGTTAACAAACAAACTAAAAACAAAAGAAATTCTTCGAAAACTGATTGCTAATAAAGCAGCAGCAGAACACAGAAAGAAGCAGGGCACATTACCGCAAAATATATGGTGACTAATAGAAATGTCCACCTGCAAAACCATTTGGAAGGATAAAGTTTGGAGTCAAAACGAGAGAGAAGGAAGTACTAGGACGACTTTGAGGAGGATGGATGGATGGACCGTACTGGGTGTAGAAGTAGAAGACGGTGAGGCCGTGCATGACGAGGAGGCGCGCGAGGAGCGCGAAGGCGGCGGCGAGCGCGAAGGCGCGGTAGGCGAGGAGCCAGCCCGGGTGGAGGCGCGCCCAGCAGGGGACCCAGAGGTCGGCCGCGCGCAGGGGCGGCGCCGCTCTCCGCAGCCGCGGCAGCAGCGCCGCCGCGGTCGCCGTGGGGAGCGCGATGAGCGCGCCGCAGACGAGGACCTGCCACCGCAGCCAGTACGCCGCGCCGTCCGCCGGTGACAGCGGCGGCGACATCGCGCCGGGGGCGGGTACCCTAGCTTCGGCTCGGCCTGGAGCTCGCGGGCGCGGGGACGGGTGGGAAGTTGGGTCGACCGCGACCGCGAGAAGCAATTCAATGCGACGACGACGAGGAGGCGGGGGAGGGAAGTGGAACCCTGGGCTCTGGGCCTGGTGGGAAAGGAACCCAGAGGGGTTCGTACGGCTGGGGTAGCTGCTTTGTTGCGCGGCGCCCGTTGCGGCCGCGTACCGGTTGCGGACTTCTAGAAGCACACAACTGGATCCTGACGTCACTACGTACGTGTCAGGTCGCGTCGAGGTCCAACACAATTGTTGCTCCGTTTTTCATTTATCAATGTTTTTTTAGAGATCGGGTAGTGTGCTGGAGGAGGAGACATCGCTGGCGGCGTTCCCGGCTGGTCGAATGTGCTGATGGGAGGCACGGGCCCAACTGAAAAAAAAGAGAGTAAAATACTATGAACATTAGTATTAACCGACGATGGCTTGACACTCCAAGCAAACAATGAAGAACTAAAAAGATTACCAGCAACGAGAAATAAAAAAAAATTACCGTAACACATCACGGGCAACTGAGGTGGCACGATCGCAAGGCAAACGACTGGGAGTAAAGCCAGCCGGATCGGGTCGACGTTGACGCCCGCAAATGCATTGAGATCTCTGCCAATGGCGTGGCAGAGACATATCGCCGGCGGCGAGCTCAGAACCTCCCTCAGCGAGGCACAGCAGTTCGCCGGAGGCCCGGCTATGCTCGCGCCGATCTGCAGGAAGTCCAGGCAGTCGTAAAGCCTGAACAATGTATCCGAGCAGGACGCCGGACTGTGCGCCGGCGGTGGCGGATCGGCGGACGAAGTTTGGAGCATCGCCATGGCAACCACGGCCATGGCGAGGAAGGAGGCGGTGGATGGTGCCATTGCTGCTCTGAACCAGACACTGATGCTGCTGCTGGTGAACTCTAAACTCTGAACCCGTTTGTAACTGATGCAGCTGACGGTGAACTGTGAACTTGTTTATAAAGTCATCAGATCAGCCTTCGCTGGCAGCTATATCTATATCCTGTGGTTTATGCGGATTTACAGTTCGTGCGGTTTCACGCTCTTTTGATACAAGATTTCAGAGCCGCTATTAGTCCCAGCCGAGATGGCGCCCTTTTCGTCCATGACCAGTTGGGGCTGAACACGCTGTCTGGCGCGCCTGCTTGGCAGGGAGCAGGGGGTTGGCACACCCAATTCCAGCCAAAGTGTAACATACTGACGAACAGTGCGCAGATTACCTGTAGTCAACAGCAAGAGAGCCGACGCCAGCAGCTAGAGGTGGATGCTAGACAAATCAGGTCACGCCGTCGCGCCAAATATTTTTTCATTAATCCAAGTTTTGTTTTGTACGTAGTATAATAATATAATTAATACACATACGGAGGGGCACACGAAGTGATGCGTTAGCTGTGCAAAACTTTGCCGTGGGTCATCACGAATTGGACGAAATGCTCCCGAACCGATCATCGGCGACAATGGTTGCTCTAGAAAAAGAAAAGAAAAGCAGTCGGTTTCATTTGAAGGACCGTCAGAAGCAGCAACTTCTATGTATTCCAAGGCATCTCTCTCTAATGGTGAGATCAACATTCATTGATCCTGATGTCAAACAGGCGACAAGGAAATTCAAAGGTTAACATGATTCATACCCTCAAAAAAAAAAACAATTGTAAAACTGAAGCGAGCTATGCCAAAGAACGGAATTTTGCCTAGTTTATTATGTCAGACACAAACCGAACGCTTATCATTCCTTTACCATAGTCATATGATAACCTGCAGCTCGGAGTGCAAGGGCATACACGGAGGAAGAAGAAATGAAGCAAAATTATCATAATCACCAGTTGACATCCCAAACCCGTTTTCCAGTCATTAATAAATCCTAAGGCACGAAAAGAATTTTTCCTTCTGAGCTGAACATTTAGTCTCATTGGCACAGCCTGTTTTATTGGCAGCTCATTGCAAAGCAACTTCTCGATCTTGATTTGGTCAATGATATTTCCTAGATCAATTTGCTGTTTCATTGTTTCAGAAACGGAATCCAAAGAGTAGCATGGTCCTCGTATCGATACAAGCTGGAATATTTCAGAATCAAGCTGAAAAGGACCTTCCAGAAAATAACAGCAGATCAAGTGGTCCGTGTTGACCAGAAAACCCACAACAAAGGGGAGAGACCTGCCACAACAAAATATGCAGCCCGGAAGATGGCTCTGAAACATTAAAGAAAATCAACATCAGAACCCCACCTAAAAACAACATCAAAACCAAATTCCTTTGGCAATTCAGCAAACAGAGCAATTTTACCTGTTACCGCTTGACCCACTGGAAGCTCCTTCTTGCTTTCGCCTTTCCAGGTTTTTTCCTTTCGACCACACGTGAATCTCTTGTCAAATATCCAGCTGTTTTGTTGCATACACATAGATGTAAGCAACATTTGGAAGGCCCATATTCAAATGTAAAACGACAAAAGCGCTAAAATATTCGCTTAAATGTACTTCTGATGTGAATGGTTGAAAGAAAACAGGAGTTCATAGTGCCAACAATCATCTAGAAGGACATTGCGAGGGGAGCATAATGTAACAATAAACATGGGTTGTGGTGAAAGCCATCTGATTTTACCTGCTTTGAGATTTGGACGCAGTCCTGGTTCCCAGTTCTGCAAGGCCCTGCTGATCCCTAAGCGGATAGCTCCAACTTGTCCTGTGTTCAAGAGCATGTGTATAGTTCAGGAGAGGTTTGGTCAGTTAAGCACATAGGAAAAGAGTAAATTCATGAAACCCAACAGATCAAGGGCGGTATTTGATAAAATACAGTATGTGCAAGAGCCCCACAAATCTAATAACAAAGGAAGCATGTAAAAGTAGTAGATGTGCAGTCAATAATAAAAGAAAACACAGAATAGAATAGAATAGAATAACTAGAATTCCAATTATACTCTATCTAGTAATCATAAACAAATACATACACAGATTTGTTCAATAATTTACTGACACCATGCCATGGCATATAATGGTGTTGCATGAACATACACTGTATAAACATCCATGTAAAATTTATGATTTAATATTTGTACAGAACTACTGGCCTTGTTCTAGTATACGAAACTCAAGGATTCATATATGCATGAGTTAAATGCTGACAAATGCATAAATTCAGCATACCCATCTCTGAACAATTGTAAATTTTTAATACGCCATTCTCAGAATATCATGACAAGTCAAGACACCAAGCCCGTTGCAGAAATGTATTTAAGTATAGCTGTACAAACTAGGAACACTAACCTGATACACCACCACCTTTAACTGTACAGGTCACATCAAAAAGCCCCAATTTGTTGGTCACAGTAAATGGACGAAGAAGTTCAGCTCTATGGTCTAGGATTGGGAAGTAAGCATCAAACTCCTTCTCGTTGACAGTGAATTTACCATCACCAGACTTAATCCAAACACGAGCGATGCTGCATTTCCTTTTCCCTGTTCCATAAGCCCTTCCTTTCTCATCAACTTGTGTTACTCGTGCCTTAGCAATGTCCTCTTGCTTTTGGCGCTCAACTTCAGCTCTGCTTGATGTTGCATTCAATTTCTGGATAGCTTCATCTTCTATTTCACTTAGGGGAGGCAATCCAGGAATGTCTCTGACATCCTTCAAGAGGATCAAACTATCAATCATTTCCTCTGTAATCCCAGAGGCTGCAATGAGATCACCAAAAGCACGATTTGGACCTGCAGTCATAAAATGTTGGTTTCACTAACAATGACACCTGCACATAGTACTGATATAGGAATGTCCATTGCTAGCCAAATCCACAAGAAAAACTAAACCAAAAAAAAAATGCAAGGCAACAAATTGTCAACAAATGCACGACCAGAAACTGCAATCATAAAATGCTGATTTCATCCACCCTGAAATCTACATGCAGTGCTGATTTAGAAGTAACCATTCCCAGCCAAATACATAAGAAAAACTAAACCAAAAATGAAAGGCAACTACCACTGAAAATGAAAGGCAACTACTGTGGCCATGGTAGAGTTGCGATAGCCGATAGCTGAGTCTAACAGCACAGGCATCATGAGCACTAAAAGTAGTAAATAAGCTATCTGACCATTTTGATGCTACTTTACTATAGTGGACAGTTTACAAGATGGACAGCCGCACCCCAAGTGAAACTATTACACAATATCTAACAAACATTTGCAGTTCTCATTCCAAATGCAGGAAACTATTACGTTTCAGAATAGGATTCTGTAACTTCAAAGTAGCACAACACTTGATCAGCTATCCAACTAATCCAAAACATCACACATGAACACAACCAGATCATGCTCCCAGTTTTGATTGTCGTACTACCGAGAAATTAAAACACAATTTACACAAAAGAAGTAGTAGATTATCACCTTTGAGTATCTCCATCAGCTCCTTCTCCCTCTCCTTGTTCTTCTGCCGCTTCAGCTCATCCTCAGGGTCCTCCCCAGCATCGAGGTCATCGAGCCCAGCACCCTCACTTTGAATCCCGTCGATCCCCTCCCCAAGCACGGCCGCGGGAAAAGGATCCTTCTCCTCGTCGTCCCCACTCAGCGTCCACTGCTCGTCATTGCCGGCCGGAGCCGCCTCTCCGCGCGCGGGCGCCGCCGAAGCAGCCTCCTTGAAGATCCCCTCGAACACGTCGCCATTCTCGCCGTCCTCCCCGCCAAACCCCGTCCCCCAGGGCTCGTCGGCGGCGCGCGTGGATCCCACCGGTGCTCCCTCGCCAGCGCCAACGGTGACAGCGGCATCTTCATTGGCGAAGGGGTCCGGATCGCCCGAGTCCGCCTCGAAGCTCCACGGCTTGTTGCGGTCGTCGTCGCGGCCGGAGGTGGAGAGAAGCCGCGGGGAGAGGACGCGCGAGGGGAGGAGGTCCGAGAGGCGGTGAAATGGAAGGGGGGAGGAGGAGGAGGGGGCGGCGGAGGGGGCCGGAGTTACGGTCCGGAGGCCGTGCCGGAAGTGGCGGGAGGAGTGGAGGAGGCGGCGGAGCAGCATGGTGGCGCGCGGAGGAGGGCGGCGACCATTCGGCAGGGGAGTTAGGGTTTTAGCGGCTTGATTCGTTTTGTTTAGTTTTTCCGCTTTTCTGCATAGAATGCTGCTCACTTGTTACTACGCGTTGCGACAGGAAAGGCGTATTTAGTGCTTCCTAGTTGAATTGCGTATACTGCCTCCGAAGCTGTAGCTGCAGGAAGCAAAAAGGCCGAAAGGCCTGCTTTGCAAGTGTAGGATTCTGAAACGCACAAAAAAAAACGGTAATGCTTGTATCAGAAGTTCAGAACGTCCGTCCGCGTCCATCTGCGTCCGGACGAATGTGCTTAGAGTAACTTTAACTGTTTTTTTGTTTGGCAAAATATAGTATTTGTCAACTCTTAAATTAATATGACAAAGGTAAAAAGAGTCAATCTTCAACGGGTTTACATTTAGACTTAGTAAAACTAAAAAATTATGCGCGCGAGAGGGAATATCCCGCGAGAGTAGCACGCGAGGGCGATTTGTCAAGCGAACCGCGGCTTGACATATATGTCAAATATGACCCGGTATTTGCCAAGCTGCTAAAAATGACAAGTCCATTTACCAAACCGTTGGATAGGAAATTTTTAGATTTTTTTTGTGAAAACAAGAATGTAAAGTTCATTTACAAAACCGTTGAAGATGCTCTCACAAACTGGGTTTCCCAGAAGACATTCTTATCCCCTCCTTTTTGGTTCTAAAATAAAAAAAAGAAAAAAAATAACCACAGTGTTGTGATCTTTTACCACACTCCACGGCGCCACGAGCCATTGACCACGCTCTTCCACTTCTCCCACCCGTCTGCTCCACACCTCCGCCTCATCCAAGGCCAACGACGTTGTTCTCCTCCGCCACCCCGACAGCGCCCTCACCACCCTCCCCCCTCCACGTCTTCTTTCCTCATCACGACAGTCTTCCTCCACCGGGGGCCCTAAACGTTCACAGATCCAGCGGCCCTCTCTTCCACACCGATGAGATCTATGGAGCACAACCAAGATCCGCCCGCCTCCAGTGTGTCGGGGGTCCACAAAAGGGGTACCCCCAATCAACGCAAACAAATAGGTTAAACCTAGAACACCAATTAATAACAAACCTAGCAAGTCTAACCTTCTAAAAAACCAACCCCTCGAGGCCTACAACGCTGGCCCACCAAGCCGAAGCCTGAAAACCTATTAAGCGGAAAGTAGGCTGCGTCAGCCCTCCAAACCAGGCCTCGGGCGAACGCTCGTTCTCCGCCTCGCCCGAGCCCTCCAAGCCAGGCCTCGGGCGAACGCACGTTCTCCGTCTCGCCCGAGCCCTCCAAGCCAGGCCTCGGGCGAACGCTCATTCTCCGTCCTGCCCGAGCCCTCCAAGCCAGGCCTCAGGCAGGTGCTCAATCTCCGTCTCGCCCGAGCCCTCCGAGCCAGGCCTCGGGCTGGCGCTCGTTCTCCGTCTCACCCGAGCCCTCCGCATCAGGCCTCGGGCGAGCGCTCCACTACCCTTCAAGCCTCCCGCAAGAAGGAAGCTCCCTGCTTCTCAGCTCTGACAACCGTACTAGCCCCATACTGCGCATTTAATGCGCCCACTTACTCCGGTCACATCCTCCGGTACACAGCGTGTGCCACAGTGAACCGGAGCCAGAGTCAAACCTCGTTTTCACCACAAGCATGGGCAAAAAGGCACAAGTACAGCACTATTCGGTCATACCACGCGCTGTAGCACACTCGAGCTTCACCCCGAGGCCTGGGTTCCCGCTGTACGCCCGGGCGTTCCGGGACTTGCCCATACCTGCGGGGGCTCGAGCCTCCCGTAGGCGCCACCTCGAGGCCGGCCCTGCGCCCCTCGAGCCCTGACTGCTTTCACGCTATTGGAGGACAGGTACCCCAAGACCCGGAGGGACCCCGCCGTGTCCTGTACGTGCCGGGATGGGTGCTGTACGGCTTCCACATCGCCACGCCTCCACGCCCGCGCCCGGGATGGAGGCCACGCATCAAGGACGCCTCAACAGCAACGCCCACGTTGGCTAGAGTGACTTCGACAAGACAGAGTTCCTACCCTTCGCCATATCGAGCGTTGTACATGTCAATCCTGTGTAAACCCTGGCCTCCTCTTGTTCTATAAAAGGGGACGCCAGGGCCCTTCGCGCGCAAGAGACAAGGCACGAGTCCACACACACACATACACGAGTCCGGACTCCGGTCCACGCTCACTGAGCTTGTATTCGCCCCTGTACAAACACTTAGGTGCAAGTAATACAAAAACCTCCTCCCCCGCTGGACGTAGGGCCTTCTTTGCCCGAACCAGGATAAATCCTTGTGTCATCTTGCATCACCATCCAGGAAGAGAGCACGCGATCATATTACTCGTTGGTGTCATATCCCCGGGTTCGAAACACCGACAGTTGGCGCACCAGGTAGGGGCCTTCGCGTGTCCGAGTTGATTTCTCGTTGTGTCCTGGATGGCTTCTTCGGCTCCTTCGTTCTCTGCTGGTGCCGTCATCTGGTTCGGGAGCCTCGAGTTCCTGGCCACCGGCAACGGCAATAAGCCGACCCTGCTCTCCACGGAGAGCCCGAGCGGAGGGCGTGCCACGCCACCCCGAGCGGGGGGCGTGGCACATCGCCCGCACCACCGCGCGTCGCCACCTCGTGAGCGGCGCCGTCGTCACCATCGTCGCCAGGCACAGGCGGTGCCCGCGGCGTACACCCACTTTCCCGCGGCCGGCGCAGAGTCCCCAATGAGGAACCTGTCCAGCGCGTGACCGGAGACTTCTAGGGCGCGCGCGCACTCTCCCAGTGAGTTCGCGTTCGTCATGCGCACGGACCGGGAGCCTGGCCAGAGGCCCCCGAGCCGTGCTCCGTCGACACCACCTGGCCTCCTCCCGCACGGGGTGTACCGCGCTCGACGCCAGCGGTTCCCGTTTGGCCTCAACAGCTCCGCAGCCGTCTACGCCCACCACCTCGACGAGCGTCGTCAGGACCGGGCGGCGGCAGAGCGGGAGGAACGTCCGGGCGTGATCCTACGAGCCACCACCGACCTGTCCGGGGACGTTGCGCCCTTCCCCGCCGCCCAGGGACGCGGCGCCACGTACCGTCAAAGCTCCTCGTCTGGTCGTGACGCCGCCAACGACTGCGCAAGAGGGCGCCAACGGGCCTTCCTCGAGGCCTAGCCTCGAGGCCCCGCGACGCCGCCAACGACTGCGCAAGAGGGCGCCAACGGACCTTCCTCGATGCCTAGCCTCGAGGCCCCGCGACGCCGCCAACGACTGCGCAAGAGGGCGCCAACGGGCCCTCCTCGAGGCCTAGCCTCGAGGCCCTGCGACGCCGCCAACGACTGCGCAAGAGGGCCACCAGCAACAACGCCGTGGGGCTCTCCCCTCCCCGGCATCAGGACGATAGACGCAGGACCGTTTCGAACAAGGAGGAACAGCATCCCTCTCCGTGATCAAAAAGCTACGTTCCTCTTTCTAACGTTTGGTTTTCCGTTCTGTTTCTTAAAAAGGCCAACGTTTGCGAAAACAATGATTTAAATGCTCGCGTCCGCATTTGCTTCATCCCGAATAAGAACCAGAGGAGCTAGGGATGCGGGTCGGGTCTTCGAGAAAGCGGACCGGGTCCCGGCCGCCTGACGCCTCTGACGGCTAATGGCATCGGCCCATCCGCAGAACCGAGACACGACCCGTAGATCGAGCTCCTCAGGTTCAAGTAAAGGAAGAAACAAACGCGGGCACGCTAAGAAAAAACACAAGCCTACTGCATTGTCGCCCCGTTTTCCAAAGTCATGACAAACCTCGAAGGACGGCTGACCCTCAGGGGTCACACCGAAGCGGGCAAGGAGCGAACCTATCACCTGCGAAAGGCTACGGTCTCCTTTGCCGACCGCACCAAAGAGCACGACGTGACAATGGGACGAAAACGCGGGGCAGAGGCTAAGGAGAAGTTTTCGTAAAATCAACAAGAAGGACGCAGTGTTCTTTCCTTGATTAAACTTCAAATAATCTAATACAGAATGTGCACGAAGCCTCGGCCACCCTGGACCAACTTGACGGGGCCCGGGACGTGGCGTTGTTGCATTCAGTCGAGTACTCGTGAAACCCTCAATGGGACCTCGACGGTACTACGTCTGAGGCCAAACAACCAAGGGCGTCACCAGCAAACAACCCCGCGACGGTTGGCGCATCGACCAGTGACTTCGATGGAAGCTCCAACTTCGCCCTTGCCATGCGCACAACCAAAAAGTTCGGTCAATCTCCCCCGACAATCCCGAGCCCGACTCCAGCTCAGAACATCGAACAACTACGTCGTTTTCTATCCCTAAAGCCTCGAGGCTTCGTACATTTCTCGTATTTTGTACAAACATCGCATCATGAATGAATAAAAGTTCGTTTCCAAGTTCTTTATTTCGTTCAAAACAGAGGTATCCTCGACTCTGTCTAATCACAGTCAAGACTCCCTAGGGGGCTAACCAGGGGATCCCCCTAAGTTCCTAAAAACCTCGCACGTTTCTTACTAAACTCAACGTTATTTTATTTTTCTATGCCTCGAACGCGCCTCACGACTAAGAAGAAAACACCTTGAGCTCCCTAAGGGTCGAGGGTGTCGAGACGGGAGCTCGCCTACGCCCCCGGGCTACGGTACCTCCACTCGCTCCCACCCTCGAAGGACTCAAGTCTATGTCGAAAACTTAGTCGAAGCAAAACTCAGGCAAAGAAAAATAAGAAAACTCGAGCGCAAAGATGTTTCAATATCATCTCGGGCTCTCACCCCAAAAGCCCTTGAAGGAATCTTTCCCACTCCTCCGAGGCCTCGGGGGGCTATCAGGAGAAGGGTCTCTCCGACCCGACGTCCGACGCCCCCGAGACTTACGTTTTCGCTCGCTTTTTCAAAACAGGCAACAAGGAGCGAAATGCGAAAATGTTTTTACTTAGGCCTCGAGGGCCGCGAGCATGTTCTTTCTCACAAAAATATCCCCCCATGGAGGGCACAACGCAAGGGCTCGGTGGCCCAAACTAACTTCGTCTCTCCTCTTGAGGCTCGTCCGCAGGAGCAATCACCGAGGGGTCTTCAGGAGCCGAGGACGCTGCTGGGGGAAGCCCCACGTCCTCTTCAAAGAACCGAGCCAGGGCCTCCCCAGGGGCCTCGACGGCCCTGGCAAACTCCGCGATCTCCCGCTCGGCTTCGTCTTCATCGTCCGACGGGATATATCCTTGGCTGATGGCATCAAAGTTGAGGCTGTCGTAGTGGCTGGAGATCACGGCGAAGGCCCGCTTCACCCCAAGATGCAGGGCATCGCGCACCCGGTCATCCACCTGACCCCTCAGGGCGGCCAGACGGCTGGTCAGGGAGCTCCCCGACTGACCATCTACGGTCCCGAGGGACGCGCAGGCCTCGGCGGCAGCATCTTGCAGAGTCTGGTGATCCGAAGCCTCAGCCTGATAAACCGATTGCAGGGCGGCCGAGGCCTCCTCGGCCTCAGCAAGCTTCCTCTTCAACTCTACAGAGGATCGATACAACTCGTCAAAAGAAAAAGAAAACGCGACGAGGAAACCATAAGACCTGCGGAACGAAAGGTCACCTTTCGTCGCACCCTCCCACTTCTGGGCGTCAGTGGCCGACGCCTCAGCAGACTTCCGAGCCTGCTCGAGGTCCGTGCTCAGGGCCCGCGCTTTGGACGCCTCCTCGGCAGCCTGAGCGCAAAGGGCCTCGGCCGCCTTCTCGGACTCCTCCAGCCGCGATGCCAAGTTCTTAGCCTTCTCCGCTTCCCGGGCGGCGTATTCTTGGGCTTTGGCAACCGCGGCGGTCAGGTCTGAGCAGCGGACGCTCAGCCCGCCCGCCTCGGTACTCTTCTCGGCAAGCTGCTTCTGGGTGCGGGCGAGCTCAGCGCTCGACGTCTGAAGCTGCTCCCAGACGCGGCTCTCCCGACGGAGGAAATCCGACTTAGCCCGAGAGGTCTCCATGAGCTCCTAAGGTGGATAATCAACCAAACATTAACCCCCCTTTTTACGACAAAACGGGAAGAAGAAGATCGCCCAAACAAGGCTCCTCACCTGAACGGCCCGAGGGAGGTCCCTTTCCACCATCGTCAGAGACGTCTTCAACGACCGCGTGAGGAGCGAGCCGAGCTGCCCGAGGACGTTCCAGTTTCCGGCCTCGGGGGCATCGTCGAGGACGAATACCGGCTCGGCCTCGGGATCAAATGGATCCCTCCACTCCACTCGAGGACCGCCCCAGGTGGGAGAGCGACCTCCCAAGCGGGCAAGGGCCGAGCTTTCGCCCCCTCCTCCGACCTCTGGCACCGGCAGCCTCGGCAGCACGCTGGTAACCTCGCTCCCCACCTCTGCTTTCCCACCTTTTGGGGAAGTCTCGTCAGAAGAGATGTTATGGATCTCCTCCGGCAAGCGCGACCCCTGAGGCAGGACGTCGGCCCCAGCCTTGGGCGCAGCGGCCTAGGACGGCTCTACCTCAGCCGCCTTAGCGGCCTCGACTTCAGCAGTCGAGGCCCCCGGGGCGCCTTCATCCCTCGATGCCCCAGAAGCAGGGTCCTCCTCTGGCGCCCCACCAGAGACCGGGGCCCCCTGTGGGGACTTGACGATTTCAGGCGTGACGTCCGACCCGCCGGACCCCGGCAGTGGTGGCGTCACAAACGGTGCCACCACCGCCCCGGCGGAGGAAGTCGCGCCCACTTTCAGCGCCTTTCGAGGGCGGAGGGATAAGGTCTCCACGGACCGCTTCCCGCTGAGACAAGAGAAGAAAGATAGATACGCATCATGAAGAATAAATCCTCACACAAGCAAACATGGGATGGGCAGGCGACGAGTGCTTACCCAGCCCTTGGCGCCCTCCTCACAGTGGGCACGGGTGAGGTCCGCAGCCGCGGTGTCCCTGCAGGGGGAACCCCGCTCGGGGGTGGCGGGAGCTCCGTCTCGAGGGTCTCCGTCAAAACCTACACCGACGGCGGCGTCGACAGGCCCTGAGTGGACCCGTCGCCCCCCCCCCCCCCGGGGCGCAGAAGCTTCGCCGCCCGCGCCCAGGGCAGGAACAGGGCTCTTCCCCGCCGCCTGCGCCCCGGGCGCGCCCCTCACGGGGCTCGCCAACCGGACCGACGAAGGGTCCACGTCTGGGAACCCCGCCAGGGGCTCGGAGTCCCCCTCCGAGCCCTCCTCGTCTTCATCATCGGAATCCTCCTCCGTAGGGGAGGACTCTTCCGGCTCACCATGGAGCTTCTGTTGCCGCCGACGCCTCTCCAGGTCGTCACGGTCCTTCCGACGCTTAGCCCGCCTGATGTTCCTGTCGTCCTTTCTCTTTTTCCTCTCCTCGGCCAGGCGCCGCCTCTCCTCCCTTTCCTCAGGAAGGGGAGGTTTCGAGGCGCTGACCCCCTGTAAACCCTGCAAAAAGAAGGAAGTAAGGATCGAACACGAAAAAAGAAAGCTCCGCGGCAACACACCCACAGGATCGATCCCCTTACCAAGCTGATGTACCCGCGGAACGGGCGCATCGGAATAATGAGCAGTTTGCTCGCGCCCTTCACCTCCTTTACTGCATCCCTCGCTCGGTGAACGAGTTCGGGATAGGCGACCGGGGACGCCCTCATCTGGCACTCCTGTAGGAGAGGCGCGTCGCCCCTCATCTTCGCCATGATCAGGGGCCGGTTCACCAGCGGCAGCACGCACCGCTGGTGGAACCAGGCCACGACCATCCCGGCCGTAAGACCCGCCTTCCGCAGCCTCGACAGGGCCTCAAGTAGCGGGTCGAGTCGACTCTGCCTCTTGTCGACGACGCTGTAGTTCCAAAGGTCCGGCCGCGACTCGATGACGCGGCCGGTGTATGCTGGCAGCAGCCCGTCGTCGTTGCGAAGGTAGAACCAGCCCATTCGCCAGTCCTTGTTCGAGGTGGCCGCCTGGGACGGGATGTACAGGCCCGACCTATGCTGGCGAACGGAGAGCACGCAGCTCCCCGACCTCATCAATCTCCGCTGACCCTCCGAAACCGCCTTCGTGAAAAGCTCGCCCCGGAAGAGGTGGATCCAGAGCTCCCAGTGGGGCTCGATCCCCAGGAAGCCTTCGCAGACGGTCGCGAAGATGGCCGCCTGTGAAATAGAGTTGGGGGCAAGGTGATGCAGCTCGAGCCCGTAGTAGAAAAGAAGCGCCCGGAGGAACCGGCTTGCCGGTACCCCGAACCCACGCTCATGGAAAGCGATGAAGCTGACCACGTAGCCGTTCGGGGGCCTCGACTCCTCCTCCTACGGACCGGGGGTGATCCACTATGGCCTATCAGAGCCGGAAAGGCCCCGAAGAAGTCCCCTCTGCACCAGCTCCGCCAGCTTTTCCGGGGTGGCGGCAGAAGCGCCCCACGGCTCAGCGGCGTCGGCCATCCCGAACGACAGAAGGCGGAGGTGCAGATGTCACAAAGAGGAAAGGTCTCTCCCTCCCCACCTCTGCTTTTTTGTGGCTGGACGGAGGAGGAAGACGAAAGAGTAAGGGGTACGAGCGAATGAGGGAAGGAACCGCTCTGAAATCCCCAAGGGGCGTATTTATAGGGTGAAAACCAACGGCCCGATCCCGGTCGGTCACTTTTCACCCGCATTCAATGCGTTGCACGCTAGGAGATCTCATGATTGCGAGAATCCCCTCGATACGGGTGCGCACGCAAGCATTAAATGCCTGGTCGTGGGCCCTTGCACACGTCCGCAACGGGCGCCGCCCATGACCCCAGAAAACCGCCTAAAAAGGCGCGCCCGCCGCTCCGACGGAAGAGGTAACCAGCCTCTGACTCCTTCCCAGCGAAGGAACCCAGGGCATCGAACCCGTTACGTTCCAGGGGTTCGAAGGCCAACCCCTCCGAGGGTTTGACAGCCGCCCTAGGATAACAGAGTCAGGAATGGCCACGGATGCGCCCATCGCATGGCCCGAGCCAAGCCCGAGCACGACCGCTCAGGACATCCAGAGTCGTATTCGAGGCTAGCAGGACGGACTCAAAACGGGATCCCAACGAAGGGAGGCAACGAGCCCTCGGAATCAATCGAACGGTTCCGGGCCCTGGTGACTGTCCTCTGGCTCCATGTGTGCGCCTCCGGACCCCTAGCCAACCCCTATCGAACGGGGCACGGGCACGCACTTGGATTTACCCGTTAACAGCTCATCGGGGACGCCGTGGCCGATACCTACCGATGGTAGCGCGGCGTTGCCACCCCTCTACCTTGCGAAAAGGATGCGTGAGGGTCGAAAAACCAAGACGAGGCCGCCTCTGACCGACCCTTTGCGAAAAAGGGCTCTGGGGCTCGCCTCGCACCCGAGATAAGGTCGAAAGAACCTTGGACTACCCCCAATCCCAAAGCCATCGATCGGCAACCAAGGGGCTCGGGGGCTCGGGGAATACGACTAATCTCTTTTCTTTGTGTGAACGCGAGATTTTCAGGCCTCGGGCGAACGCTCGTCCTCCGTCTCGCCTGGGCCCTCAAAGCCAGGCCTCGGGCGAACGCTCGTTCTCCGTCTCGCCCGAGCCCTCCGAGCCAGGCCTCGGGCGGAGTCTCCCACGACAGAGGAAAGGTAACCGCACACGTTTAATGCGCCCACCTAACCGCATCTCGAGCTGGTCGACAGGTACACGCGGCAATTCCGCACTCGCTCCACTCCTCCGGGCCCACCACGGCCGCCGCTCCAACTTCTTGTCAGTCGCCCTAGCGCCACGATCTCCACTACCTCGCCTAAAAAGGCGCGCCCAATGGGCAGAAGGTTTCCAAGCGACGGAGGCTTCTTCAGGAAGGTAAAAACGGGCCCCGACCCTAAGTCTCGAAGCAGCGAAGGCTGGCCCTCGAAGAGGGTTCGACAGCCGGCTTCGAGCACCCGAGTCAGGGACACCAAGGGGCGCCACTTGCAGCATCGCTCGAGGGCCAAGCCCTCGAGGCCCCTCACGTGTATCCAAGGCGGGGAGCACGACATGCAGTGAGATCCCCTCCGAGGGAGGCATCGAGCCACCGGGTCCTATCGAATGGACCCGGCACTCCTGCAGACTGAGCACCCACGCTTTATGAGATCGCCTCCGGGCTACAGTCGACCCTATCGAACGGGGCACGAGGTCTCACTTGGATTCCCCGTTACCAGCTCACCGGGAACCTCGATACTCGCCCGCTCGTGGTAGTACGAGGCATCCCCCCTCGCATCCGATCGAAAGGACTCGCGGGATGACAAGCCAGGGCAACCGGCGTGCCGGACGGCTCGAAGTGCCGGCCGGTCGGTTCAGCCTGGCACCCCTCGACGAAAGAGGGTAAAAAACTCGGGGGCTCGACACTCCTGAACCTAAAAAACACACAACTAACACTCACACTCGTAAAAAGCCCACGGGGGAGTTCTAACCACTCCCCCGTGGCCTCGGGGGCTACACCCGCGGGTGTCGCTCGCACGACACCCACGGAATCAAAGCAATCAAACCCTCGAGAACCGGCTAGCTAACCCTCGAGATCCCAGTCGGGAGCCCCTGCTCGAGTGCAAGCACTCGAACAGGGGCTCGGGGGCAACTGTCGGGGGTCCACAAAAGGGGTACCCCCAATCAACGCAAACAAATAGGTTAAACCTAGAACGCCAATTAATAACAAACCTAGCAAGTCTAACCTTCTAAAAAAACAACCCCTCGAGGCCTACAACGCTGGCCCACCAAGCCAAAGCCCGAAAACCTATTAAGCGGAAAGTAGGCTGCGTCAGCCCTCCAAACCAGGCCTCGAGCGAACGCTCGTTCTCCGCCTCGCCCGAGCCCTCCAAGCCAGGCCTCGGGCGAACGCACGTTCTCCGTCTCGCCCGAGCCCTCCAAGTCAGGCCTCGGGCGAACGCTCATTCTCCGTCCTGCCCGAGCCCTCCAAGCCAGGCCTCAGGCAGGTGCTCAATCTCCGTCTCGCCCGAGCCCTCCGAGCCAGGCCTCGGGCTGGCGCTCGTTCTCCGTCTCACCCGAGCCCTCCGCATCAGGCCTCGGGCGAGCGCTCCACTACCCTTCAAGCCTCTCGCAAGAAGGAAGCTCCCTGCTTCTCAGCTCTGACAACCGTACTAGCCCCACACTGCGCATTTAATGCGCCCACTTACTCCGGTCACATCCTCCGGTACACAGCGTGTGCCACAGTGAACCGGAGCCAGAGTCAAACCTCGTTTTCACCACAAGCATGGGCAAAAAGACACAAGTACAGCACTGTTCGGCCATACCACGCGCTATAGCACACTCGAGCTTCACCCCGAGGCCTAGGTTCCCGCTGTACGCCCGGGCGTTCCGGGACTTGCCCATACCTGCGGGGGCTCGAGCCTCCCGTAGGCGCCACCTCAAGGCCGGCCCTGCACCCCTCGAGCCCTGACTGCTTTCACGCTAACAGGTACCCCAAGACCCGGAGGGACCCTGCCGTGTCCTGTACGTGCCGGGATGGGTGCTGTACGGCTTCCACATCGCCACGCCTCCACGCCCGCGCCCGGGATGGAGGCCACGCATCAAGGACGCCTCAACAGCAACGCCCACGTTGGCTACAGTGACTTCGACAAGACAGAGTTCCTACCCTTCGCCATATCGAGCGCTGTACATGTCAATCCTGTGTAAACCCTGGCCTCCTCTTGTTCTATAAAAGGGGACGCCAGGGCCCTTCGCGCGCAAGAGACAAGGCACGAGTCCACACACACACACATACACGAGTCCGGACTCCGGTCCACGCTCACTGAGCTTGTATTCGCCCCTGTACAAACACTTAGGTGCAAGTAATACAAGAACCTCCTCCCCCGCTGGACGTAGGGCCTTCTTTGCCCGAACCAGGATAAATCCTTGTGTCATCTTGCATCACCATCCAGGAAGAGAGCACACGATCATATTACTCGTTGGTGTCATACCCCGGGTTCGAAACACCGACACAGTGGCATCCTTGGAGGTGGTGTGCCAGTGTTGTAGGGGAGTTGGTAGCTCTCCCCTACCCTGGCACAACGTTGTCCCCACTTCTAGTTGCACCATCTCTCTTATCCCAGCGACCGAGCTCTGCCCACATAGACATCTGGCGGCCATGGCAATCCTGTAAGGACCTGTGTGGCCTAGAGGGGGGGGGGGTGAATAGGCCTGTCAAAAATCACAGCTTAAAACTAAATTAGATAGGCCCGGCACTACCGCCCTGTGCCCGGCACTGCCGCTCCCCGGCACTGCCGGCCTCAGCGCGGTACTGCCGCGCAAATGAAGACCAGAAGCTGCAATTCGAAATCTAACCACAATCTGCAGATTCTATATGAATAGGAATGTAACAATAGGCTAAATGAACCAGCAGAAACAACTACTCCAAGCCAAATATGAAAGATAGAGTAGATCGAGCCAAACCCTAGAATATATCACAAGCTCATGAACATAGAGAATGAAACTAAGCAAGCATGCGAGACAAGTGATTTATCCCGTGGTTCAGCTCGCCACCAAGGCTTGCCTACCTCCACGTTGTTAAGGTTGACCACTTAGGTCATGAGCTTTGCAACTCAACCTCGTTCTCAAGTCAAGGAACCAAATCCTTGAGGTGAGGGGTAATCTTACTAGCTGCACAAGTGATTACAAACCTCCCTAGGCCGCCACACAAGTTGGCAAGGCTCTAGGGCGACACCTAGCCGGCTAGGGTTCCAAGAACCCAAGAGTAATAGAAGCAAATCCACCGGCTATGGCTCAAATCAAGTGCTCTAGGCAGTAGATCTCAGCTAGGGCTCCTCTTTGGTGAAGGTTTGAGCCTCTCAACCACTTGGAATCAATGGGAATGAAGATTTTGGTGGTTGGGAGCTTGGAGGGCCTTCAATGGAGAAGAGAGAGCTTGTCTGGAGGTAGGTGGAGTGAGTGGTCGTGGATAACCGTTGGGGGGCAGAGGGGGTGATGTAAATACCCCCTGCCATCCAACGGGCAGTTTAAGTCGCGGCAGTGCCGGCCTCAGCCCGGCAGTGCCGCGGCCCGGCACTGCCGCGCCTAGAGCGGCACTGCCGCGCCTACCAAGCAGACAGGTATAAACCTGAGTTAAGTGCAGCTGTCTTTGGTTGGAAATGTGGATGGTTTGGGTTGGTTTGAGCACATATCATTCAGCCATATCAATGAATTTGCATTCCCCCTTTATAGTACGGCATTCCTAAACTCAAGTAATCAAAATAAAATATCTTTGAAGCGCTTTGAGTTCGGAACCGACGAAATGTAGTGTGAGGTGTCCACCAACGCATATACACCATCCTTTCTTAACATAACCTGCTTATCAACTTTATAAATCTCATTAGTCCTCTAATCGTGTGGTCATTATCACCAAAACCCACAATTAGGGCTTGATTGCACTTACAATCTCCCCCTTTTTGGTGATTGATGACAACACAATTAGAGCTTACAAGAGAAGGGTATAAAACTGAGATTTTGAAGCTTAGGTGTGAAACCTCCCCCTAAATGTGTGAATGAGAGCTGAATTCTCAAATTGGCATAAAAGGCCAACATTCACATATTAAAGTGGAATATAGGTTCAGTTTCACATCTGATAGCTTTGTGGGGTGCAAATAAACTGTGTCAATAATATAACGTGATGCGAATGACAGTTTAAGCACATCAGAGGTGTTTGCTGTCTTTTGCCAGAGCGGCACTGCCGCTCTGGGCGCGGCACTGCCGGGGCCCGGCACTGCTGGCCCTGGAGCGGCACTGCCGCTCAGGCAACAGTCAGCAAACGCAGCGGACAATATATAAAACCACAAAGCATATATCAAACTGATCTAAACAAGATAGCACAAACTAAATAAAGCAGGTAAATGATACATGTCCACATCCAAGCATACGAAGTAGTACGATAGAGTATATTACAGAAATAGAGTTTTAAACGGTCCAACTCTCTCATCTCACAACTACAACTAAAGATGGGGACATGAACGGCTGAAAAAGTGTTGTACCCCCTTTTCTTCACCTACTTCTCCCCCTTTGGCAACAAGTCACCAAAAAGAGCAAAGAGAGAAGAGAAGAGTGTCCAAGCACTCAATCATCATCCGATGCAACCTTGTCCCACTCAACCTCATCTTCTTCCTCTTCTTCCTCCTCCTCATCATCATCATCTATGTCATCGGACTCAAGACTGGAGAGGTCAAAGCGAGGTGGAGAGCGGGGTGGAGGTAACGGCGAACGTCCCGCCCGCTCTCGCTCTGCGCGCTGCTCAACAAGCGCCTGGTGTGCCGTCTCGGCTGCGTAGGTGCAGGTAGAAAAGATGGCCTTGATCCATCGTGCTAGCTTGCTCTTCTTCTTCCTCTGATAGGAAGGGCGAGAGCTCTCAGGCCTATCACCAGCTGCTGCCCCTGCTGAAACTCCTGCTGCCGCCTTCTTCTTCTCAGCCCTGTACGGCTCATGCAACCCATCCTTAACAAAAGAATGTCCGGAGACCATCTCAATCATAAACATGATATAAGGTGCATATAGAACCGCCTTCCTAGCATCCTCTGCTGCAACCTGAAGCTCGGTCCAAATAAAGCTGGATATAGAAAAAGGTCTAGCCTGAGGGGCCATCCTAACCAACATATTCCTGCCATATCCATACAAGTTAGAATGTGACCCTCCCTTCGGGTTGAGCGTCTGCCTGAATAGGTTGTTGAGCATGTAGTAGAAAGGTTTCAGCCCCTTTACCAACCCATCAGCCTTGCTAGGATCATCATATAAGTGGGCAATCTCACTGTCTGTCAGCGTCCTCTCATCATGCAGGTTATCCAACTGCCTGTCATCGCTGCCCAAGCCAAGGATCCTACTAAAGGTCTCATAGGTGACCTTGTAGTGGCGACCCTCGGTCATCCAGTGCATCTCCTCCAGCACATTATCAACATATAGAGTAGCATGAAACTGAGAAATGATCTCCACATTCCAGTTGTACTGGAAACCCATCAAATCATACATATTTCTTCTCTTGCATGCAGCTATCACCCTGTTGATCTCACTGTCAGTCTTGGCCTCAAGATGCTCCCAATCTACATATCTCATACTTAGAATCTTGGACTTTTTGGCATTGAACAGGACTGAACGGTAGAAATCTGAATGAAATTCATTCCAGAACCTGTAGTCAATCCCCATGTCCTTTGGAGCATTGTAGGGATTTTGCTGACGCTGTGCCTTCACTGACGAGAACTGCTGGTGGTAGGACACCACCTGTCTGGGCCTGGTGTCCTGTGGTGCCCTCTCCAAAACATCCTCCTCATAGGGCTGGATGTGGTCTCTGCTGACCTCTGCTAGGTGCTCTGGAGTGGCAGGGTAAAGATCTTCCCTGATCTGACGACCCTGCATCTGGAGACGGATCTCGTCTCGTATCTGCTGCCTAGCTGAACTGCCTCCTTGGGAGCGAGCACCACCACGAATGGCTGGCTGCTTGCTCTTCCCCCTGAGCGGGTCCAACCTCCTCTTGGTCCTCCTCTCTTCATCGCTTCCTCCCGACATCTAAAACATGAACACTGTGTGTTAGAAGACCGTATAAGGACTGGTAGATCATAGAGAGGCAATAGAAATTGATGGAACAGGTGTTGGCTGGATCAGAACTCTGCACAGAGTCCGGCACTGCCGCTCTTGGAGCGGCACTGCCGGGGCCCGGTACAGCCGCGCTGGGCGCGGCACTGCCGCGCAGGCAGACCGGATCTGAGCCAAACAACACCACATCCACCACCTCTACTACTCCTCTATCATCTACAAACCCTTCTACAACCTCTAAGAACAATATCCATGGCGCATTTTATAAATCGAAAAAGTTTGGGTTAGGGATTTGAATCTTCACCTTGGGGAAAGAAGAAGAGGGATGGAGTCCCTTGGTGAAGAGGAAAGCGAGCAGCACGGAGAGACCCGAGCGGCACTACCGCTGGCCGGAAGCTCCGGGGAGTCGTCGGCCGGTGGAAGAAGTCTCGGTCACCTCCAAGTCGCCCGTGAGAGAGAGATAGGAGAGAGAGGGTTACGGTGGTGAAAGTGAATGGATGAGGGAGAGAGAGGGGAAGTCACGGTTAGAATAGGAAAGAAAACCTTTTCCCTGTGACCCCACTCGGTAACTCACCAATCAGACTGAATCGGTAAGCCGCGGCACTGCCGCGCCAGGCGCGGCACTGCCGGGGCCCGGCACTTCCGCGCCTGGCCCGGCACTGCCGGCCTGTTACCAACAGAGAGAGTTATTCTCTATTATACTACAGCTTATTCTTGGAGTGGACAGGTACCTCTTGCATGATATGACCAGCAGCAAGTAATCAATACAGAACAATGGTCATACCAAGCAAGTTCCTTACAAAGATTTTGAAACACAATATGAAAGTTTTGAAATTTGTTTTACCTAGGTCAAACTAGTTGATCAATCAAGCATGCTAGGTTTCAAACTAAGTTACGAGAGTCAAGTATATTTAGTTCACTCCTTAAAGCACAAAACCTTGACTCATCTAGAGGCTTAGTGAAGATATCGGCTAGTTGTTTGTCGGTGCTCACATGTTTGATGGCGATATCTCCTTTGATTTCATGATCTCTCAAGAAGTGATGCCGGATGTCTATATGTTTGGTTCTTGAGTGACTCACTGGGTTGTTTGCAAGTTTTATGGCACTTTCATTGTCACACAAGAGTGGGATATGAGTAAATTGACATCCGAAATCACGAAGGGTTTGCCTCATCCAAAGTAGTTGCGCACAACATGCACCTGCTGCAACATACTCGGCCTCGGCAGTGGATAGGGCTACACAATTTTGCTTTTTAGAACTCCAAGACACTAAGGAGCGTCCAAGGAATTGACATGTCCCCGAAGTGCTTTTTCGATCTACCTTGCAACCGGCGTAATCGGAATCCGAATAGCCAAGTAGATCAAACTCGGAGCCCTTAGGATACCACAAGCCAAGGTTTGGAGTGTGAACTAGATATCTCAAGATTCTCTTAACGGCCACTAAGTGACACTCTTTCGGGTTAGCTTGAAATCTAGCACACATGCACACGCTAAGCATAATATCGGGCCTAGATGCGCATAAGTAAAGGAGGGAGCCAATCATGGAACGATATACCTTGATGTCCACAGCTTTTCCTTCCTTATCAAGATCAAGATGTCCATTAGTTGGCATGGGCGTTTTGATAGGCTTAGCGTTCACCATGTCAAACTTCTTTAACATATCATGGGTGTACTTGGTTTGGCAAAGAAAAGTCCCTTCCTTCAATTGCTTGATTTGAAACCCAAGGAAGAACTTGAGCTCACCCATCATAGACATCTCAAATCTTTTAGTCATGATCCTACTAAACTCATCACAAAAGGATTTGTTAGTACTACCAAATATTATGTCATCGACATATATTTGGCACACAAAGATATCTCCATTGACTTTATGAGTGAAGAGAGTAGGATCGGCTTTGCTTATTTCAAAGCCTTGGTTGAGCAAGAATTCCTTAAGGCATTCATACCATGCTCTAGGTGCTTGCTTAAGCCCATAGAGCGCCTTTCGGAGTTTGAAGACGTGGTTGGGAAACATGGGATCTTCAAAGCCCGGTGGTTGCTCGACATATACCAATTCTTGTATAGGGCCATTGAGGAATGCACTCTTCACATCCATTTGATATAGCTTGAATTCATGATGGGCTGCATAGGCTAGAAGAATCCGAATGGCTTCAAGTCTTGCAACCGGTGCATATGTTTCTTCAAAGTCCAGGCCCTCTACTTGTGTGAACCCTTGAGCTACCAATCTTGCCTTGTTCCTTGTCACCACACCTTCTTCATCTTGCTTGTTGCGAAAGACCCATTTGGTTCCAATGACATTGGTATTTGGTCTTTCCACGAGTGACCATACTTGATTGCGCTCGAAGTTGTTGAGCTCTTCTTGCATGGCCATCACCCAATCCGGATCATCCAGGGCTTCTTCTACCTTGAGAGGTTCCAAAGAGGAGACAAACGAGTAATATTGACAGAAATTTGCCAAATGAGAGCGTGTCGTTACCCCCTTTCGTAGACTCCCAAGAATATTATCAACGGGGTGATCTCGTTGAATAGTTTGCTTGAGTCTTGGATGATCGATGGGTTCTGGTTCATCTTCGGCTTCCTCTTCTTCATCTTGCTCGAAGATGGGTTGTAGGTTCACTCCATGAGGTGGAGTAGCTGCAGCTGCTCTGGGTGTGCCCGGCACTGCTTGGCTCCGCGCGGCACTGCCGGGGTCCGGCACTGCCGGGGACGAGCCCGGCACTGCCGGGGACTGTATCTGACCAGTCCCAGCAGGAGCTTCAGCTTGAGAACCATCCTGACCAGTAGCCTGCTGTTCCTGTGGTCTTATATCACCAATGGCTAGTTGCTTGATTGCTTCACAAGGCGGTTCCTCATCACCTACAACCACTTCATCAACTTGCTCTACTTGAGAGCCATTAGTTTCATCAAACGTCACATCTATCGCTATTTCAACCTTGCCGGAGGCCTTGTTGAAAACACGATAGGCATGCTCGTTTGATCCATAACCGAGAAGAAAGCCTTCATCAACCTTGGATGCGAACTTAGAAACTTTGGGTTTCTTGTTCAATATGAAACATTTGCACCCAAATACCCTAAAGTAAGACACCTTAGGCTTGTTACCGGTTAGCAGCTCATAGGATGTCTTCTTTCTTCTCTTGTGGAGGTAGAGGCGGTTGATTGCATGGCAAGCGGTGTTGACGGCTTCGGCCCAAAAGATGTCCGGCGTCTTGTACTCATCTAGCATCGTCCTTGCCATGTCAATGAGCGTTCTATTCTTCCTCTCCACCACACCATTTTGTTGAGGGGTGTAAGGCACTGAGAACTCATGCTTGATGCCCTCTTCATCAAGTAACTCTTCCACTTGGGTGTTTCGGAATTCGGTTCCATTATCACTACGAACCTTTTTGATGTTGAAACCGAATTCCCTTTGAGCTCTTCTTATGAACATCTTCACCTTCTCTTGCACTACACTCTTATCATGCAAAAAGAATACCCAAGTGAAACGAGAAAAGTCATCAACAATAACAAGACCATGTTTGTTACCGCCGATGCTAAGGTAGGCAACCGGTCCAAAGAGATCCATGTGAATCAATTCCAATGGATGAGTAGTAGTGTCATAGCTCTTTGGTGGGTGAGGTACGCCCACTTGCTTTCCGGCTTGGCAAGCTCCACATACTCTGTCTTTCTCAAAATGAACATTGGTTAGTCCTAGGATGTGGTTGTCCTTTTGAAGTTTGGCCAAATTCCTCATCCCAACATGAGCTAGTCGGCGGTGCCATAACCAACCCATGCTAGATTTTGCCACTAAACAAGTCTCAAGTTTGGCTTCACTTTTGTTGAAATCAACTAAGTAAAGCTTCCCTTTCAAACGACCTGTAAAGACAATAGAGGAATCCTCCCTTCTAAAGACTTCCACACCCTCATCCGTAAAGAGACAATTGAAGCCCATTCCACACAATTGCGAAACGGACAACAAATTGTAACTTAACGAATCAACATGTAAAACATTAGTAATTGAATGTTCAAGTGTGATAGCAACTTTACCAAGACCTAGCACATCCCCCTTGGAGTTATCACCAAATATGATGTTCTCACTTGCATTTGTAGTTGGGGAATATGATGAGAACATACTCCTTTCTCCGGTCATATGATTTGTACATCCGCTATCAAGCACCCAACTTGATCCACCGGAGGAGTATGCCTGCAAAACAAGTTTAGTTCCTTGGTTTAGGTCCCCAATTGATATTGGGGCCTTGCATGTTAGTCACAAGTATCTTAGGAACCCATATAAACTTGTCGGCTGCCCTCTTGTCATTACCAACATACTTGGCAACAACTTTACCACTGTTGTTGTGTCCTAAAAAGTAACAAGAGGACATGCTCATTCTTGGAGCTTCTATCTTGGGTTGATGCATGAACTTGTTCTTGGTTACCCAAATAGACTCCTTTGGTTTCTGAGACCCTTGCTTCTGATTTGGCATCTGCCTGGGCTGTGTGTGAGACTGAGCAGAAAAGGAACTGGTAGCCTTCCCTTTCTTGGGGCGCGGCACTGCCGGCCTTGGGGCGGCACTGCCGGGGCCCGGCACTGCTGCCTTCTGGCGCGGCACTGCCGCGGTCTGTGCAGGCTGAACTGTACCAATGTAACCCTTCTTCTCAAATCTCACACACTCATAGCCATTCACCTTCTTCCTTCCATTTGTTTTGCCTCCCTTTACATGCCCCAACCCATCCTTTATGAAAGGACGTCTTCCGTTCTTGAACTTGGGCATGTTCTTGCTTTGGGTCTTCTCACTTGCACTTGTAGTAGCCTTGACACAACCACTTGCAATAACACTTGTCAATCTTGCTATTTCTTTTCTCATGACCTCCATGTTTGCAAGGTTAGTGGAATAGACATTCAAATCAAGATTATAGCATTTTCCACAACCTTCACTAGTGGAGGGAATAGGAGTGACATTTGCCTTAGGGAGAGTTGAGTTGCTTTCCCAAAGAAGGTTATATTGTAGCTCAAGTTCCTTGTGCTTTACATCCAAGTCACAATACTTTTTCTTGAGTTCAACATGAGCCTTCTTTAGGGAAGCATGTTCATCTTGCTCTTTGGCCAAGGCCTCATGCAAGACATCCAACTCACTTCTCTCTAATGCAAGAGCTTCCTTGCAAGCAATATAGAGATCCTCTTGTTTGATAAGAGCATCCTCACTTATTTCTAGCTCGGCTTGTACACCTTCTAGTTCCTCCATTAGCTTAGTGATAAAGAGTTTGGTTTTCTTGTCTAAGTTCTTTGTTATCATGTTTATCTCTTCATCACTAGAGCTATCATCACTAGAAGAGTCACTAAGTTCACTACTAGAGATGTCACTAAGTGGAAGAGAAGGTTTAGGAGTATGAGTCTTTTTCACCTTCTCTTTCTTGGCCATGAGACAAGTGTGGGAGTTGCCTTCATCATCATCGGACAAGTTGTTGAATAGCCTTGGTGAAGGAGATGACTTTTGGAATGCAATGGTTGCCATCTTCTCATCTTCTTCACTTGAGGTTTGTGCGGTTGAATCCCATTCATGTCCGATGTGAGCTTCTCCCATGTATCTCTTGTTGTGCTTCTTGTAAGTGGCTTTGTCATCTTTCTTGCCCTTGTTGTCTCTCTTCTCATTTGGGCAATGAGCAATGAAGTGCTCGGTGCTACCACAATTGTAGCAAGTTCTCTTTTTCTTGTTAGGAAACTTCCTCTTTACAAATTTGTAACCTTCTTTCTTGAGCCCCTTGCGATATCTTCTCATGAATAGAGCTATATCATCAATCTTCTCAAACTCTTCACCATCACTCTCACTCTTGCAAGAGGATGATGTGCTGTCCTCAACCTCTATTTTCTTCTTTTGTTGCTTGGGCTTGCTTGTGGAGGCTTGCTTGCTTGAACTTGACTTGCTTGATGTTGCTTGTTTTGTTGGCTTGCTTGCCTTGAGTGCCACTTCCTTGATCTTCATCCCATCTAGCCTTGCTTGCAACTCTCCGAGCTTCCTTCTTTCATTAGCTTCCTCTCTTTGCATATCAAATGTGATAATCCTCCCAAGCACATCACTAGGTGTGAACTTCTCAAACTTCTTCTTGTCTCTAATCAATGTCACTACGGTCTCATTTCTTGGTGAATAAGCTTCCAACATAATCTTTACAACCTTGTGATCATTGATTTCATTTCCACCTAGCCCTCTAATCTTGCCAACAATGACCATCAACCTATCAAACATCTCTTGAGGACCTTCACCATCACAAATCACAAACCGGTTGAGCTTGGCCATTAACAAATCAATCTTGGATTGCCTTACTTTATCAACCCCTTCATGAGCAATATGCAATGTGTCCCAAATCTCCTTTGCAACCTCAACTCCCATGACCTTGTTGTACTCATCACCATCCAAGGCACTAAGTAGCACACTAGTGGCTTGGGCATTGAGATGAATGTTGCGGAATTCATCTTGAGTGGGGTTCTTTGGATCAACCGGTGCTTCAAGTCCATTGTGCACAATCTCCCAAATACCTGGATGGAGACCAATAAGATAGGTCTTCATAATGTGCTTCCACTTGGCAAAGTTGGTCCCGTCGAAACGAGGCAACTTGCCCGCGGGTACATTAATGAGAGGCCTAGAATCATGGTTAGACATAGAAGAATAAATGTAGGATACGGCTCCATATGTCTTCTTGGTCTCCTCCTTCTTCTTCTTGTCACCCTTGAGATGATAGGAGATGTCATCATCACCATCTTCGGTGCTACTTGAGTCTTCACTCACGTGCACACTCTTCTTAGCTTTGAGCTCTTCCTTCTTCTTCTTTTCTTCTCTTCTCTTGGCTCTTTCTTCTCTTCTAATCTTTCTTTCTTCTCTTCTTTGAGCCTTGTCTTCCTTTGCTTTGAGAGCTGCTGCATCTTCTTTTGCTTTGGCTCTAGCTTCTCTTCTCAACCTTCTTTCTTCCTTTCGTCTTGCGAGCTCTCCGGCCGACACAACCAATTGTGGAAGTGTCCTTCCGCTAGCTGTGGAGATACTCTCGCTGCTGCTAGTGGTGTGCACATCCGGATCTTCAAAGGGTTTGGGTTGCACAACACTAGCATCACCCGCTCCGTCAGTGGCCATACTCTCGCACGGTTAAGTGCTGCTGAGAGACCAGGCTCCGATACCACTTGTAAGGACCTGTGTGGCCTAGAGGGGGGGTGAATAGGCCTGTCAAAAATCACAGCTTAAAACTAAATTGGATAGGCCCGGCACTACCGCCCTGTGCCCGGCACTGCCGCTCCCCGGCACTGCCGGCCTCAGCGCGGTACTGCCGCGCAAATGAAGACCAGAAGCTGCAATTCGAAATCTAACCACAATCTGCAGATTCTATATGAATAGGAATGTAACAATAGGCTAAATGAACCAGCAAAAACAACTACTCCAAGCCAAATATGAAAGATAGAGTAGATCGAGCCAAACCCTAGAATATATCACAAGCTCATGAACATAGAGAATGAAACTAAGCAAGCATGCGAGACAAGTGATTTATCCCGTGGTTCAGCTCGCCACCAAGGCTTGCCTACCTCCACGTTGTTAAGGTTGACCACTTAGGTCATGAGCTTTGCAACTCAACCTCGTTCTCAAGTCAAGGAACCAAATCCTTGAGGTGAGGGGTAATCTTACTAGCTGCACAAGTGATTACAAACCTCCCTAGGCCGCCACACAAGTTGGCAAGGCTCTAGGGCGACACCTAGCCGGCTAGGGTTCCAAGAACCCAAGAGTAATAGAAGCAAATCCACCGGCTATGGCTCAAATCAAGTGCTCTAGGCAGTAGATCTCAGCTAGGGCTCCTCTTTGGTGAAGGTTTGAGCCTCTCAACCACTTGGAATCAATGGGAATGAAGATTTTGGTGGTTGGGAGCTTGGAGGGCCTTCAATGGAGAAGAGAGAGCTTGTCTGGAGGTAGGTGGAGTGAGTGGTCGTGGATAACCGTTGGGGGGCAGAGGGGGTGATGTAAATACCCCCTGCCATCCAACGGGCAGTTTAAGTCGCGGCAGTGCCGGCCTCAGCCCGGCAGTGCCGCGGCCCGGCACTGCCGCGCCTAGAGCGGCACTGCCGCGCCTACCAAGCAGACAGGTATAAACCTGAGTTAAGTGCAGCTGTCTTTGGTTGGAAATGTGGATGGTTTGGGTTGGTTTGAGCACATATCATTCAGCCATATCAATGAATTTGCATTCCCCCTTTATAGTACGGCATTCCTAAACTCAAGTAATCAAAATAAAATATCTTTGAAGCGCTTTGAGTTCGGAACCGACGAAATGTAGTGTGAGGTGTCCACCAACGCATATACACCATCCTTTCTTAACATAACCTGCTTATCAACTTTATAAATCTCATTAGTCCTCTAATCGTGTGGTCATTATCACCAAAACCCACAATTAGGGCTTGATTGCACTTACAAATCCCCATCGGTTTCTTTCCCCCCATGTTGTAATTTATCTGTTTCAATTGTTTCAGATATTTCAGAGGTACGTTCCAGTTAAATTGTTTGGATGTTATAAAAGTAGATCTGGGGATATTGCATATGTTGCAACCTTTTTAAAGGCATGTTGCAAGTGTTTTGTTCGAAATTTTTCATCCATTCCAAGACGTATTGTTGCAAGCGTTTGATCTGGATGTTGTATATGTTCCACAAATATGTGCAACAATATATTTCAAAATATTTCATCGGTTTCAGTCTTCTGTTGTAGTTAATGTTTTCACATTGCAAGTGTTGTATTTTGATGTTTGCATATGTGTTTTACATATGTTGCAAATGTATGTTCCAGGTATTTCATCTTTTTTTATATGTATATTGCACTCAAGGCTTCATGTTGTACGCGTTTCATGTTGTTCGGAAATTCAAGGGACGTTGGAGAATAGGGCGCGGCGGCGCTTTGGGGAGGGCATCGGGGCCCAACAAGGCATGGGTGGGCTAAGGGGGGGGGACAAGGCGGATGGTTGGAGATGGGGGCGGGAGTGAGCATGTCAAGCGCGCGGGAGGCGTCCCGATAGAAATTGGGCCCACGTGTATATGTATGAGAGCGGAGGGGTTGCAAGCGGACATGCTAGCAAAGGGCGCGAGTGTCCCCGAAAAGAAAAGGAAAAAATTCACTGCATACACTAACTTAGCATGTGGATGCATATTAGGCTATGTTCAGTTACCTAAATTCTCCCAAATTTTTTGCATAGTTCTCGTCATAGCGAATCTTTAGACGCATGCATTAAACATTAAATGTAGGTAAAAAAATAAGTACTTCTAGTCTATTCATGTCGAGACGAATTTTTTGAGCCTAGTTAGTTCATGTTTGAACAAAGTTTGTCAAATAACAACGAAAGTACTATAGAAACTTTTCTCCAAAAAATTAACAAACTGAACAAGGCCTTAGTCCAACAACTTATAAACTTCTCACATAAGTTAAACGACCTGGGAAGCCAGAGTGTATTTATGGTCCAAACAATTTTAGTGTGGCAAAATAAGTATGCACTGGCTAGCCTAGGCTTAAGATCCCATCCAATCAAAAACAATGTTGGATCGAGACAGATTTTTAAGCCTAATTAGATCATAATTTGACAATATTATGCTACAATAAAAGTATACTAATAGCAGATTAATTAGTCTTAATAAATTTATTTTATGGTTTTCAGACGGGATATGTAAATTATTTTTTATTAGTTTATTTTTAATAGTTTAAATTATTGTCGGAACATGCGATATGACTTTGAAAAACTTTTCACCCACCAACTAAACAAAATAACAAAGAGGGGTCGTGTGGGGTCAACAAAACCTGTCAGATGTGTTTCTGCCAGCCTGCTACTAATCATAAATTTTCCACAAACGAACTGTCCAGAGTTTGATAGCATTAATCGAGCTTTTTTATGCCGTTCTTCTGATTTACTCCTCCATCCCAATATATAAGCGTGGCTATTGTACTTGTGCCGTTATTTTTTCTTAAAATTTGACTAGTTTTATTGAAATTAGCAATATTTTTATCTCTATGTAAGATTATTATGAAATTGGACACAACAATCTATTTAATAATGCTACTAATTATGTATTATAAATATTATCATTTTTCTATATATTTTTGGTCAAGTTAAAAGTACTCATCCGAAAAGCGAGAACAATAATTATTCGAGGAGAGAGAATATTGATAATAAGCTCTGCAAAAACATACACCTCCATCTCAAAAGTACCTTATAAATTTAATCAAAGTCAAAATAATCGATGGTACCAATCTAGTTCTCCATTTATTTAAAATTATAAAACATTTTAACTTTTCTATATACATCGATTTCATTGTATATTTAGACATAGTATATATCTAAATATGTAGTAAAAGTAATTGAAATCTAAAAAAACCAAAATGTCCTATATTTTGGAACAGATTGAGTACCATTCAGATTTATGTAGTACATAGAGATTTTATAGTATAAACTTAGGGTCTGTTTAGTACAACTCACAATAGCTTTATAAGTTGTTGTAAGTTTTTTTTGTCAAACACTTTTTTCTAAAACAGTTTCACCTTTGAAGCTGTTTTATTCTCCTTTTACGAAAGCATAAGCTGAAATTAAACTAAAAAATAGCTTTTTGTAGCTTGCATCCTCATTTCTCTTTTAACCATGCATAAAATTAATAGTGAAGCTATTTTATCAAACACTTTTTCAAAATAGTTCAGTTTAATCTAGAAAGTTGTTTATAAAGCTATTTTCTAAAAAACAGTTTTACTAGTGAAGCTGAGGTGTATCAAACGGGATCTTAGTCACACCAATGATAGTTTATGTTAACTAGTGCATCAATAATGTCTCTTTTTTCAAAGAACCAGGACAGCACTACGAAATGAAACGAGGCTGCGAGACCATGTGAAAGTAAACTGTAAAAGCTGTCGGTATTTTCACCTAAAATCAAATCAACAGCGAAGGAAAAACCTGCAAAGACGTACGGATATGCACACGTTCTTTGGATGAACGCTTGTTGGGAGCTTTTGTCTGGAACTAGATATTGCAAAGGTTCATGCGGCTGTTTTCCACACCACAATCCTACTAGTAGGTGGTCCAAAATGACAAAGATTGGGGGCCACACGCATGTGAACGTGATCCTGTACTGCCTGGTGCCTGCAAGCGATCGGTAAAAAGGCTAGAGGCAGGCTACATCAAAGCGAAATCGTTTTTCTGCTGCGCATTCAGAGAAGAATCTCTTTTACAGCAAGTGCTCCGCACTGTACTACACGGTCAGGTGTTTTGTGTGACCAGGGATTCTGGTATTGTTTAGTTGGTGCATAATTTTTTTAAGTATTACATGGGATACCTTTATAATAATTTAGTTTATTAAAAATAAACTAATACGAAAACAAAATATATATTCCATAAAAAAAACCTGAGACAAATTTATGAAAACTAATTAATCCATCACTAAAATATATTTATTATAGCATAACATTGTCAAATTACGCACGGATTAGATTTAAAAAATCGTCTCACAAAGTTGTCACAATCTATGTAATTAGTTATTTTTAGTTTATATTTAATACTTTATGCATGTGTCTAAATATTCGATGTAAATAGTGAATTTTTTTTGATTGAGAATAAGATTGCGCGACGAGCTTATGAAGAGTACGAAGCAGTAGGATACTGATCGAACCTGCATCCTGCAATACGATGATGTGGAGAATGATTACGCGACGTGCTTGGACATGTTTGGCCATGATACGTAAACATTATCTGCACAGAGCTGCTCTCGAACTTATGAGTCTTACTATGACTTATTCTTTATTATACAAATAACAAGTGTTTAGTTGAAGGGTGAAAAGTTTTTGGGTGTCATATTGAATATTGCGGTACTAACTTAGTCTATTAAAATAGACTAATAAAAAACAAATTACATATTTCATGTGAAAATCATAAGATGAATTTATTAAGACTAATTAATTTGTCATTAGCACATGTTTACTCTAGCACAACATGTCAAATAATGAACTAACTAGGCTTCAAAAAATTATCTCGCAAAGTTATCACAATGTGTGTAATTATTTATTTTTTAGTTTAAATTTAATACCACATGCATATGTTCAAATATTCGATGTGATAGGTGAAAATTTTTTGTGCTGGAGACTCAACAGGGTCATAGTTAAAATCAATTAAAATAAGTTTAAGCAAACAAACACTTAGTATATTAATAACTAATTATTAGAATACTAATAGTTTATGTTCAACTTCACCAAGCACGCATAATTTCCAGACCAGCAACAATAACCGTTTTTTTTTGTCATGCACCTAATGTGGAAACGCCTCTAGATTTATCACTGCCTCCTCGTACACACACACACACGAAGAAAAATGAAATCTTATTATGCAAATTTAGATTCACCGTCGAATCATTTGACTGAACTGTCTTGAATTCGGTATAAGACGCCGTTTGGTACAACTCTTTTTTTATTTTGGAAAATACTCAACTTTATAAGCAACTTTCTAGGTGAAGTTTTTTTTTTTGAGTTTTCTAGGTGAAATTAGGTCGTTTTGGATAAAACTGTTTGACAAAACAATTTTGTCAACAACTTAATGTATAATTGAGATAGAGAAATGAGGAAGGGAATTGTGAAAAGCTACCTTTTCAGCTTGACCCAACTTATATTTCTGTGAGAGGTGAAAAACAGCATTATCTATGAAGTTATTTTGAATTTATTAAAAATAACAGTCCACAACAGTTTTATAAGGTGTTGTGAGTTGTATTGCACACACTCTAATACAGCAGGCCTCACGGTTCTTCAGGGCGAAACGGTTTTGAATGAATGATGAAAATGGAAACATGTGTGTGGACTGTGGAGGACCAAAAGGACATCCCCTTAATCAGATCCTCAACAACCATCCAGGCACAAGCTCCCAAGTGTCCAAGCACGAATTACTTCACGCAAGGCGCTGCTGTGTGCTGTGGGCTGTGGCATCAGCACCAGACCGATCGGGGGCATGGCTCCGAGCGGGTGGTCCTGTCCGGCGGCCTCTCCTGTTGTGACTTGGCCCTCCTCGACCCGTCTCCAGCCCCGCTCGCCACGCCTCTCGCTCGCTCGCTCGCTGTAGAAGAAAACAATGCGGCGACGGGGGCCAAAAGCCCAAAACAAACAAAAAGGGTAACCAACCCGAGGTCCAGGTGACCGGGTCCAGCCAAGGCTACGGCGGCCTATGGCGAGACGGCGACCACCGCTGCCTTGCCATTTTCATTTGGGGTGCTCCAATTGCCTAAAATGCATAGCTCCAAATGCATAACGATTGGAGATGCTCTAACAAACTAGTAACCGTCCGTTTCATTCATCTGCCTAATCTTGTTAATTGTTATGCTAAAAAAACAAAAAAACTGCCTAATCCTGTGCGCTTTTCTGCTGGCTCGTACCTATCCCCAACTCCTAGCAAGTAGCAAAGCATCAATCAAGTACTGGGGTATACTATGGGTGCGTTTGGCAGGGCTGTGGCTGTGGTGGTGAAGTAACTTCTCTAGCTAAGCTAAAGCTGTTTTTCGAAAATGTTTGACAAAATGGTTTCTTCTGCAAAACGAAGAGCACACCTAGAGAGGGAGCCGTGGGGAGCCAGTATTTTTGGCTCCGCATTCGCCAAACTGCTCTAGAGAGCACCAAATCCGGATGCTTCGTGGCCGGAGCCGTTTTGAAACCACCGTTTAACACAGCTTCTCAGTAAGCCGGTGCTGGAGCTGCTCGTGGATGTGACACCCCAATTTTAAGAACAAAATTGGAGCACAATATATGTATGCCAGGATCAATTTTCATACATATATTCACATCATAGTAAATATCAAAACAATGCTTTATTAATAATATCGAACTTTATTACATAAATGACTCTCGGGTCTGAAATAAAAAGTACAGTCTCTCATGAAACTAACTCTAAGGTAAACTCTGACGAAGATGCGGAAGATCTGGACTCCACTCCACAGGAAGGTCGACCGGGGGTAGCGCCATCCTAGTACAGGTCGTCAGGGTCGTAGCCTCCGTCTTCTGGATACTCCGGCTCCTCGTAGACGTAGTCTCCAGCGTCTGGATGGGGTAGCAGGGGGGACAAAGAGGAAGGGTGAGTACATCGAAATGTACTCCGCAAGTGTAGGAAAAAATATGCTTATGAGGCTTATAACAAAGGTAGGCTGACTTTGTTTGACTCAAGCGCCTAAAGCGACACACCCTATTAATCCTATGCACCTATTTACTAGGTTATAGACAGACTCTGTAGAAAAGTAACCACACTCGGAGTCGCACCGAGCAAACCACACTCGGAGTCGCACCGAGCAACCAACACCTGAAGTCCATCAGGCAACCGCACCTGAAGTCCATCAAATGACCCGAACCCAAACCAACCAGTAACCAACTAATCTCAAAGAAGTCCAAGCCGCTCGTGACCGTGAGCACGGCTGATATATCAGTTTTACACTCTGCAGAGGTTGCACATCGTTACCCATGAGTCGTGCAGATCCCGTCACGCTAAACACTGCCGAGGTGCATAGCGGGTTGCACTGCAAGGCCTTTACAAAGCCCCCTCCAAGTCCGTTCCACACGTACCTCTAAGGTTTCACCCCGTACAAAGGTCTACGACCCCCAGGGCCCCCTCGTGAGCCACTAAAACAAACCCCGTGTGGACCCTCAACTTAGAGGTAACTAATTAATTAGCCAGGTCCAGCCCATCCAGATCTCATGGTTGCGCTGTCAAGCCGGGTTACATGCTCTGAGAACCGGGTCCTAGGGATCCAGGCAGGATATGTCTAGCACGAGCCCCGAACCAAAAACCAAAAGCAGCTGCCGAGTCCCACGGCACAAAACCACCAATACGGGTCCATCCTGCCGGATTTACCTAATAACCATGTTACTACAAAATTACCATGTCCACATTCGTTTCATATTTCATTAATCAAGATTATAAACATTTTAACTCCCATCCCAACCATGACTGCAGGGCTAAGCAAGACACCTACCCGAACACCCCAAAACAGGCGACAAGGATAATATAAACAAATTCTAGTAAACCCTAACATGGGATTCAAATTAATGACAAGCATGCATCTACAAGATCTAACTATTCTAGTACCAAAAGTAAAATAAAGTAGGTGCAAGATGTTCAAGAACACTTGCCTTCGGACTGGGTCGAATCAACTGGGTCGCAAGGATGGTCTGGAGCGTCCTCGAACTCCGCACTCTCTGGCCCAATCAACATACATGGCACATACAAAGCGAAATGAAAACAGTACAACAAACAGTATGAAAACAGTAAAATAATAGATCTACTGCGTAGAGAACGAAATTATGAAACTAACGCAAGTTGAACGGGTCGAATCGGAGTTAAAACGCAAAAGTTATAAGCGTTTGAATCTGAGTGGCAGTTCTGTAAATAGATTGAACTCATTTTCGTATTCTAAATAAATAAAATCTGAATTTAAAAGTCACCTGGACCGGGCCTCATTTATCCGAAAGATGAGGGGTTAGATCGGAAGAATTCGCAGACTCAGCGCACATGGCGACTGGACCGCGGGTTGATTACGAAAAAGGTAGAGGACTCTTTAGCAAAATGGCATCGGCGAAGGGGTATGGTCGAGTGTCAGCCGTTGATCGCTGGATGGATGGCTGAGATTAGATCGGGGAAAGCGGCTGTGCAGAGGACTGCGCCTCGTTTTCTAAGAAGTGCAGGGGCTAAGCCGAAAGAAAACCTAGACTCAGGGAACAGTGGATCTGGATCGCGGGTTGGTTTCTAAAAACGTGGAGGGGTTTTCTGCAAAACCACCATAACCGGCGCGTGCGTGCTTGCGTGGACGCCACGTTGTGCCGCGTGTCACCGCGTGATTGGGTTGGTGTGCCACGTGCTCCGTGGACCGCTGACGCGGCGTGAGTGGACTGCGTCCACGGCACCGGTGAACCAGGTGCATACCGGTTCGAGATCTAATCTAATCTGGGACATCGGTTTTGGATCGGACGGCTGGAAAGGAAAAGGGGAGGGTTGGCTCGCCGGCCGGTGCCAGAGGACACGGCGGCGCTCGGGCCTCGCGGCGGCGCCATGGGAGAATGATCGGGAGGGGCTAGAAGGCAGTAGCGGCCGAGGGAAAGGGCGGGATCGAGCGGAAACCTTACCACGGACTCGGAAAAGAGGTTGGTTGCGTTGGATTCATCCCGAAGGCGGCCGGAGCCGAGCGCGAACATGGCGGCGCCATGAGTGACTCGCCGGAGCTCGCCCGGGAAAACGCTAGAGGCCGATAGCGACTACGGGGAAAGGTGGGGATCGATTGGGAAGCTCACCGCGGGTCCGTCGGAGGGGTTGGTGTCGCCGACCGTGGACTGGAGAGGGAGGACGACGGTGGCGGCGGGTGTGTTGCGGACGGAGCTCCGGCGCGGTCGCGGACGCAGTGCTCCCGCTCCGATTCACTTCGGGGTAGACCTTCAGGACGCGGTGTGTGATCGCGAAACCGAAGGAGGGGCAAACGAGGGCCGGTGGTGGCTTCCCTGCGCGGTGGCGAGTTCGGACAGAGCCTGTCAATGGCGAGGGTGGCGGAGACTAGCTCGGGAGCCTCTGAGAACGGTGCTAGGGTTCGATGGGGGGCTTAGCGGAGGCGGTGCGAGGTCGAGGTAGGATGATTATTTGTAGGGTGAGGACAGAGGGGTGGCGGCTGGTGAGGGGTGGCGGCTGGTGGTCTGCGAGTCGATCTGGGGGAGCGGAGGGGTGCGCGCACGCTGCTGCCGCGCGAAGGGCGGGGAGGGTCGGTTGGGGACGACGACTGACAAGTGGGGGCGCGAGAGGGAAACGGGGACGGGCCGGCGCGCTGTGGGCCGCGCGGGAGGGAGAGGGGGAGCGGAGCGGTGCGGTCGGTGCGGCGGATGGGCCGAGCGGAGAGGGAGCGGGGCGCGGGCCGCGATGAGGAGTGGGGCCGCGGCTCGGTCAGGCTGGGCCGGAAAGAGGTGGCGGGCCGGCGCGAAGGGGAGAGAGGGTGAGGGAGCCCTTTTTGTTTTCTTTTTCTTTTCCCTTTGCAAAAACATTTGAAATCCAATTTCAAATCGGTTTGAACTCAAATAACTTTTGCAGAGTTTTGAAAATATTTTCCTAGGTTTTGGCAAATAAAACTTTGACTTTGATTATGTAAAATTTTCATAAGCCTTTTATTTATTTTCTAAATAGAATAAATCCGATTCGCCCTATACGGGTTTAATAAATTTATTTTCCACTCGATAAAAATTATGCAACGGCATGAATGCAACAAACACCTGGTTAGATTTTTCCACCATCTAAGGTTTTATCCATTTTCTAATTTATTTTTAATTAATTAAACACCAGGGGTGTTACAAACTTACCCCCTTAACTGGAATCTCGTCCCGAGATTCGGAGGGACTACAGTCAATACAAAGAAGCAAATCAAACAAGAGCACCAGCACATGTCAAACAACGTTCTACGAGTTCAACAATTTATGGTGGGCATCCTACTATTGGAGGACCTACTTTTAAACTGAGTTTGAATTTTCAGCAGAGAAAGAGTACAGAAGTGGGAAAAGGGGTCAGACTTTGTAAAAATAGTTTTGTAAATTCGACGACTGACTAGGGTAGCGTCCTACGGTCAACACGGCTCCGATACCACTCTGTGACACCCCAATTTTAAGAACAAAATTGGAGCACAATATATGTATGCCAGGATCAATTTTCATACATATATTCACATCATAGTAAATATCAAAACAATGCTTTATTAATAATATCGAACTTTATTACATAAATGACTCTCGGGTCTGAAATAAAAAGTACAGTCTCTCATGAAACTAACTCTAAGGTAAACTCTGACGAAGATGCGGAAGATCTGGACTCCACTCCACAGGAAGGTCGACCGGGGGTAGCGCCATCCTAGTACAGGTCGTCAGGGTCGTAGCCTCCGTCTTCTGGATACTCCGGCTCCTCGTAGACGTAGTCTCCAGCGTCTGGGTGGGGTAGCAGGGGGGACAAAGAGGAAGGGTGAGTACATCGAAATGTACTCCGCAAGTGTAGGAAAAAATATGCTTATGAGGCTTATAACAAAGGTAGGCTGACTTTGTTTGACTCAAGCGCCTAAAGCGACACACCCTATTAATCCTATGCACCTATTTACTAGGTTATAGACAGACTTTGTAGAAAAGTAACCACACTCGGAGTCGCACCGAGCAAACCACACTCGGAGTCGCACCGAGCAACAAACATCTGAAGTCCATCAGGCAACCGCACCTGAAGTCCATCAGATGACCCGAACCCAAACCAACCAGTAACCAACTAATCTCAAAGAAGTCCAAGCCGCTCGTGACCGTGAGCACGGCTGATATATCAGTTTTACACTCTGCAGAGGTTGCACATCGTTACCCATGAGTCGTGCAGATCCCGTCACGCTAAACACTGCCGAGGTGCATAGCGGGTTGCACTGCAAGGCCTTTACAAAGCCCCCTCCAAGTCCGTTCCACACGTACCTCTAAGGTTTCACCCCGTACAAAGGTCTACGACCCCCAGGGCCCCTCGTGAGCCACTAAAACAAACCCCGTGTGGACCCTCAACTTAGAGGTAACTAATTAATTAGCCAGGTCCAGCCCATCCAGATCTCATGGTTGCGCTGTCAAGCCGGGTTACATGCTCTGAGAACCGGGTCCTAGGGATCCAGGCAGGATATGTCTAGCACGAGCCCCGAACCAAAAACCAAAAGCAGCTGCCGAGTCCCACGGCACAAAACCACCAATACGGGTCCATCCTGCCGGATTTACCTAATAACCATGTTACTACAAAATTACCATGTCCACATTCGTTTCATATTTCATTAATCAAGATTATAAACATTTTAACTCCCATCCCAACCATGACTGCAGGGCTAAGCAAGACACCTACCCGAACACCCCAAAACAGGCGACAAGGATAATATAAACAAATTCTAGTAAACCCTAACATGGGATTCAAATTAATGACAAGCATGCATCTACAAGATCTAACTATTCTAGTACCAAAAGTAAAATAAAGTAGGTGCAAGATGTTCAAGAACACTTGCCTTCGGACTGGGTCGAATCAACTGGGTCGCAAGGATGGTCTGGAGCGTCCTCGAACTCCGCACTCTCTGGCCCAATCAACATACATGGCACATACAAAGCGAAATGAAAAACAGTACAACAAACAGTATGAAAACAGTAAAATAATAGATCTACTGCGTAGAGAACGAAATTATGAAACTAACGCAAGTTGAACGGGTCGAATCGGAGTTAAAACGCAAAAGTTATAAGCGTTTGAATCTGAGTGGCAGTTCTGTAAATAGATTGAACTCATTTTCGTATTCTAAATAAATAAAATCTGAATTTAAAAGTCACCTGGACCGGGCCTCATTTATCCGAAAGATGAGGGGTTAGATCGGAAGAATTCGCAGACTCAGCGCACATGGCGACTGGACCGCGGGTTGATTACGAAAAAGGTAGAGGACTCTTTAGCAAAATGGCATCGGCGAAGGGGTATGGTCGAGTGTCAGCCGTTGATCGCTGGATGGATGGCTGAGATTAGATCGGGGAAAGCGGCTGTGCAGAGGACTGCGCCTCGTTTTCTAAGAAGTGCAGGGGCTAAGCCGAAAGAAAACCTAGACTCAGGGAACAGTGGATCTGGATCGCGGGTTGGTTTCTAAAAACGTGGAGGGGTTTTCTGCAAAACCACCATAACCGGCGCGTGCGTGCTTGCGTGGACGCCACGTTGTGCCGCGTGTCACCGCGTGATTGGGTTGGTGTGCCACGTGCTCCGTGGACCGCTGACGCGGCGTGAGTGGACTGCGTCCACGGCACCGGTGAACCAGGTGCATACCGGTTCGAGATCTAATCTAATCTGGGACATCGGTTTTGGATCGGACGGCTGGAAAGGAAAAGGGGAGGGTTGGCTCGCCGGCCGGTGCCAGAGGACACGGCGGCGCTCGGGCCTCGCGGCGGCGCCATGGGAGAATGATCGGGGAGGGGCTAGAAGGCAGTAGCGGCCGAGGGAAAGGGCGGGATCGAGCGGAAACCTTACCACGGACTCGAAAAGAGGTTGGTTGCGTTGGATTCATCCCGAAGGCGGCCGGAGCCGAGCGCGAACATGGCGGCGCCATGAGTGACTCGCCGGAGCTCGCCCGGGAAAACGCTAGAGGCCGATAGCGACTACGGGGAAGGTGGGGATCGATTGGGAAGCTCACCGCGGGTCCGTCGGAGGGGTTGGTGTCGCCGACCGTGGACTGGAGAGGGAGGACGACGGTGGCGGCGCGTGTGTTGCGGACGGAGCTCCGGCGCGGTCGCGGACGCAGTGCTCCCGCTCCGATTCACTTCGGGGTAGACCTTCAGGACGCGGTGTGTGATCGCGAAACCGAAGGAGGGGCAAACGAGGGCCGGTGGTGGCTTCCCTGCGCGGTGGCGAGTTCGGACAGAGCCTGTCAATGGCGAGGGTGGCGGAGACTAGCTCGGGAGCCTCTGAGAACGGTGCTAGGGTTCGATGGGGGGCTTAGCGGAGGCGGTGCGAGGTCGAGGTAGGATGATTATTTGTAGGGTGAGGACAGAGGGGTGGCGGCTGGTGAGGGGTGGCGGTTGGTGGTCTGCGAGTCGATCTGGGGGAGCGGAGGGGTGCGCGCACGCTGCTGCCGCGCGAAGGGCGGGGAGGGTCGGTTTGGGGACGACGACTGACAAGTGGGGGCGCGAGAGGGAAACGGGGACGGGCCGGCGCGCTGTGGGCCGCGCGGGAGGGAGAGGGGGAGCGGAGCGGTGCGGTCGGTGCGGCGGATGGGTCGAGCGGAGAGGGAGCGGGGCGCGGGCCGCGATGAGGAGTGGGGCCGCGGCTCGGTCAGGCTGGGCCGGAAAGAGGTGGCGGGCCGGCGCGAAGGGGAGAGAGGGTGAGGGAGCCCTTTTTGTTTTCTTTTTCTTTTCCCTTTGCAAAAACATTTGAAATCCAATTTCAAATCGGTTTTGAACTCAAATAACTTTTGCAGAGTTTTGAAAATATTTTCCTAGGTTTTGGCAAATAAAACTTTGACTTTGATTATGTAAAATTTTCATAAGCCTTTTATTTATTTTCTAAATAGAATAAATCCGATTCGCCCTATACGGGTTTAATAAATTTATTTTCCACTCGATAAAAATTATGCAACGGCATGAATGCAACAAACACCTGGTTAGATTTTTCCTCCATCTAGGGTTTTATCCATTTTCTAATTTATTTTTAATTAATTAAACACCAGGGGTGTTACAAACTTACCCCCTTAACTGGAATCTCGTCCCGAGATTCGGAGGGACTACAGTCAATACAAAGAAGCAAATCAAACAAGAGCACCAGCACATGTCAAACAACGTTCTACGAGTTCAACAATTTATGGTGGGCATCCTACTATTGGAGGACCTACTTTTAAACTGAGTTTGAATTTTCAGCAGAGAAAGAGTACAGAAGTGGGAAAAGGGGTCAGACTTTGTAAAAATAGTTTTGTAAATTCGACGACTGACTAGGGTAGCGTCCTACGGTCAACACGGCTCCGATACCACTCTGTGACACCCCAATTTTAAGAACAAAATTGGAGCACAATATATGTATGCCAGGATCAATTTTCATACATATATTCACATCATAGTAAATATCAAAACAATGCTTTATTAATAATATCGAACTTTATTACATAAATGACTCTCGGGTCTGAAATAAAAAGTACAGTCTCTCATGAAACTAACTCTAAGGTAAACTCTGACGAAGATGCGGAAGATCTGGACTCCACTCCACAGGAAGGTCGACCGGGGGTAGCGCCATCCTAGTACAGGTCGTCAGGGTCGTAGCCTCCGTCTTCTGGATACTCCGGCTCCTCGTAGACGTAGTCTCCAGCGTCTGGGTGGGGTAGCAGGGGGGACAAAGAGGAAGGGTGAGTACATCGAAATGTACTCCGCAAGTGTAGGAAAAAATATGCTTATGAGGCTTATAACAAAGGTAGGCTGACTTTGTTTGACTCAAGCGCCTAAAGCGACACACCCTATTAATCCTATGCACCTATTTACTAGGTTATAGACAGACTTTGTAGAAAAGTAACCACACTCGGAGTCGCACCGAGCAAACCACACTCGGAGTCGCACCGAGCAACAAACATCTGAAGTCCATCAGGCAACCGCACCTGAAGTCCATCAGATGACCCGAACCCAAACCAACCAGTAACCAACTAATCTCAAAGAAGTCCAAGCCGCTCGTGACCGTGAGCACGGCTGATATATCAGTTTTACACTCTGCAGAGGTTGCACATCGTTACCCATGAGTCGTGCAGATCCCGTCACGCTAAACACTGCCGAGGTGCATAGCGGGTTGCACTGCAAGGCCTTTACAAAGCCCCCTCCAAGTCCGTTCCACACGTACCTCTAAGGTTTCACCCCGTACAAAGGTCTACGACCCCCAGGGCCCCCTCGTGAGCCACTAAAACAAACCCCGTGTGGACCCTCAACTTAGAGGTAACTAATTAATTAGCCAGGTCCAGCCCATCCAGATCTCATGGTTGCGCTGTCAAGCCGGGTTACATGCTCTGAGAACCGGGTCCTAGGGATCCAGGCAGGATATGTCTAGCACGAGCCCCGAACCAAAAACCAAAAGCAGCTGCCGAGTCCCACGGCACAAAACCACCAATACGGGTCCATCCTGCCGGATTTACCTAATAACCATGTTACTACAAAATTACCATGTCCACATTCGTTTCATATTTCATTAATCAAGATTATAAACATTTTAACTCCCATCCCAACCATGACTGCAGGGCTAAGCAAGACACCTACCCGAACACCCCAAAACAGGCGACAAGGATAATATAAACAAATTCTAGTAAACCCTAACATGGGATTCAAATTAATGACAAGCATGCATCTACAAGATCTAACTATTCTAGTACCAAAAGTAAAATAAAGTAGGTGCAAGATGTTCAAGAACACTTGCCTTCGGACTGGGTCGAATCAACTGGGTCGCAAGGATGGTCTGGAGCGTCCTCGAACTCCGCACTCTCTGGCCCAATCAACATACATGGCACATACAAAGCGAAATGAAAAACAGTACAACAAACAGTATGAAAACAGTAAAATAATAGATCTACTGCGTAGAGAACGAAATTATGAAACTAACGCAAGTTGAACGGGTCGAATCGGAGTTAAAACGCAAAAGTTATAAGCGTTTGAATCTGAGTGGCAGTTCTGTAAATAGATTGAACTCATTTTCGTATTCTAAATAAATAAAATCTGAATTTAAAAGTCACCTGGACCGGGCCTCATTTATCCGAAAGATGAGGGATTAGATCGGAAGAATTCGCAGACTCAGCGCACATGGCGACTGGACCGCGGGTTGATTACGAAAAAGGTAGAGGACTCTTTAGCAAAATGGCATCGGCGAAGGGGTATGGTCGAGTGTCAGCCGTTGATCGCTGGATGGATGGCTGAGATTAGATCGGGGAAAGCGGCTGTGCAGAGGACTGCGCCTCGTTTTCTAAGAAGTGCAGGGGCTAAGCCGAAAGAAAACCTAGACTCAGGGAACAGTGGATCTGGATCGCGGGTTGGTTTCTAAAAACGTGGAGGGGTTTTCTGCAAAACCACCATAACCGGCGCGTGCGTGCTTGCGTGGACGCCACGTTGTGCCGCGTGTCACCGCGTGATTGGGTTGGTGTGCCACGTGCTCCGTGGACCGCTGACGCGGCGTGAGTGGACTGCGTCCACGGCACCGGTGAACCAGGTGCATACCGGTTCGAGATCTAATCTAATCTGGGACATCGGTTTTGGATCGGACGGCTGGAAAGGAAAAGGGGAGGGTTGGCTCGCCGGCCGGTGCCAGAGGACACGGCGGCGCTCGGGCCTCGCGGCGGCGCCATGGGAGAATGATCGGGGAGGGGCTAGAAGGCAGTAGCGGCCGAGGGAAAGGGCGGGATCGAGCGGAAACCTTACCACGGACTCGGAAAAGAGGTTGGTTGCGTTGGATTCATCCCGAAGGCGGCCGGAGCCGAGCGCGAACATGGCGGCGCCATGAGTGACTCGCCGGAGCTCGCCCGGGAAAACGCTAGAGGCCGATAGCGACTACGGGGAAAGGTGGGGATCGATTGGGAAGCTCACCGCGGGTCCGTCGGAGGGGTTGGTGTCGCCGACCGTGGACTGGAGAGGGAGGACGACGGTGGCGGCGCGTGTGTTGCGGACGGAGCTCCGGCGCGGTCGCGGACGCAGTGCTCCCGCTCCGATTCACTTCGGGGTAGACCTTCAGGACGCGGTGTGTGATCGCGAAACCGAAGGAGGGGCAAACGAGGGCCGGTGGTGGCTTCCCTGCGCGGTGGCGAGTTCGGACAGAGCCTGTCAATGGCGAGGGTGGCGGAGACTAGCTCGGGAGCCTCTGAGAACGGTGCTAGGGTTCGATGGGGGGCTTAGCGGAGGCGGTGCGAGGTCGAGGTAGGATGATTATTTGTAGGGTGAGGACAGAGGGGTGGCGGCTGGTGAGGGGTGGCGGCTGGTGGTCTGCGAGTCGATCTGGGGGAGCGGAGGGGTGCGCGCACGCTGCTGCCGCGCGAAGGGCGGGGAGGGTCGGTTGGGGACGACGACTGACAAGTGGGGGCGCGAGAGGGAAACGGGGACGGGCCGGCGCGCTGTGGGCCGCGCGGGAGGGAGAGGGGGAGCGGAGCGGTGCGGTCGGTGCGGCGGATGGGTCGAGCGGAGAGGGAGCGGGGCGCGGGCCGCGATGAGGAGTGGGGCCGCGGCTCGGTCAGGCTGGGCCGGAAGAGGTGGCGGGCCGGCGCGAAGGGGAGAGAGGGTGAGGGAGCCCTTTTTGTTTTCTTTTTCTTTTCCCTTTGCAAAAACATTTGAAATCCAATTTCAAATCGGTTTGAACTCAAATAACTTTGCAGAGTTTTGAAAATATTTTCCTAGGTTTTGGCAAATAAAACTTTGACTTTGATTATGTAAAATTTCATAAGCCTTTTATTTATTTTCTAAATAGAATAAATCCGATTCGCCCTATACGGGTTTAATAAATTTATTTTCCACTCGATAAAAATTATGCAACGGCATGAATGCAACAAACACCTGGTTAGATTTTTCCTCCATCTAGGGTTTTATCCATTTTCTAATTTATTTTTAATTAATTAAACACCAGGGGTGTTACAAACTTACCCCCTTAACTGGAATCTCGTCCCGAGATTCGGAGGGACTACAGTCAATACAAAGAAGCAAATCAAACAAGAGCACCAGCACATGTCAAACAACGTTCTACGAGTTCAACAATTTATGGTGGGCATCCTACTATTGGAGGACCTACTTTTAAACTGAGTTTGAATTTTCAGCAGAGAAAGAGTACAGAAGTGGGAAAAGGGGTCAGACTTTGTAAAAATAGTTTTGTAAATTCGACGACTGACTAGGGTAGCGTCCTACGGTCAACACGGCTCCGATACCACTCTGTGACACCCCAATTTTAAGAACAAAATTGGAGCACAATATATGTATGCCAGGATCAATTTTCATACATATATTCACATCATAGTAAATATCAAAACAATGCTTTATTAATAATATCGAACTTTATTACATAAATGACTCTCGGGTCTGAAATAAAAAGTACAGTCTCTCATGAAACTAACTCTAAGGTAAACTCTGACGAAGATGCGGAAGATCTGGACTCCACTCCACAGGAAGGTCGACCGGGGGTAGCGCCATCCTAGTACAGGTCGTCAGGGTCGTAGCCTCCGTCTTCTGGATACTCCGGCTCCTCGTAGACGTAGTCTCCAGCGTCTGGGTGGGGTAGCAGGGGGGACAAAGAGGAAGGGTGAGTACATCGAAATGTACTCCGCAAGTGTAGGAAAAAATATGCTTATGAGGCTTATAACAAAGGTAGGCTGACTTTGTTTGACTCAAGCGCCTAAAGCGACACACCCTATTAATCCTATGCACCTATTTACTAGGTTATAGACAGACTTTGTAGAAAAGTAACCACACTCGGAGTCGCACCGAGCAAACCACACTCGGAGTCGCACCGAGCAACAAACATCTGAAGTCCATCAGGCAACCGCACCTGAAGTCCATCAGATGACCCGAACCCAAACCAACCAGTAACCAACTAATCTCAAAGAAGTCCAAGCCGCTCGTGACCGTGAGCACGGCTGATATATCAGTTTTACACTCTGCAGAGGTTGCACATCGTTACCCATGAGTCGTGCAGATCCCGTCACGCTAAACACTGCCGAGGTGCATAGCGGGTTGCACTGCAAGGCCTTTACAAAGCCCCCTCCAAGTCCGTTCCACACGTACCTCTAAGGTTTCACCCCGTACAAAGGTCTACGACCCCCAGGGCCCCCTCGTGAGCCACTAAAACAAACCTCGTGTGGACCCTCAACTTAGAGGTAACTAATTAATTAGCCAGGTCCAGCCCATCCAGATCTCATGGTTGCGCTGTCAAGCCGGGTTACATGCTCTGAGAACCGGGTCCTAGGGATCCAGGCAGGATATGTCTAGCACGAGCCCCGAACCAAAAACCAAAAGCAGCTGCCGAGTCCCACGACACAAAACCACCAATACGGGTCCATCCTGCCGGATTTACCTAATAACCATGTTACTACAAAATTACCATGTCCACATTCGTTTCATATTTCATTAATCAAGATTATAAACATTTTAACTCCCATCCCAACCATGACTGCAGGGCTAAGCAAGACACCTACCCGAACACCCCAAAACAGGCGACAAGGATAATATAAACAAATTCTAGTAAACCCTAACATGGGATTCAAATTAATGACAAGCATGCATCTACAAGATCTAACTATTCTAGTACCAAAAGTAAAATAAAGTAGGTGCAAGATGTTCAAGAACACTTGCCTTCGGACTGGGTCGAATCAACTGGGTCGCAAGGATGGTCTGGAGCGTCCTCGAACTCCGCACTCTCTGGCCCAATCAACATACATGGCACATACAAAGCGAAATGAAAAACAGTACAACAAACAGTATGAAAACAGTAAAATAATAGATCTACTGCGTAGAGAACGAAATTATGAAACTAACGCAAGTTGAACGGGTCGAATCGGAGTTAAAACGCAAAAGTTATAAGCGTTTGAATCTGAGTGGCAGTTCTGTAAATAGATTGAACTCATTTTCGTATTCTAAATAAATAAAATCTGAATTTAAAAGTCACCTGGACCGGGCCTCATTTATCCGAAAGATGAGGGGTTAGATCGGAAGAATTCGCAGACTCAGCGCACATGGCGACTGGACCGCGGGTTGATTACGAAAAAGGTAGAGGACTCTTTAGCAAAATGGCATCGGCGAAGGGGTATGGTCGAGTGTCAGCCGTTGATCGCTGGATGGATGGCTGAGATTAGATCGGGGAAAGCGGCTGTGCAGAGGACTGCGCCTCGTTTTCTAAGAAGTGCAGGGGCTAAGCCGAAAGAAAACCTAGACTCAGGGAACAGTGGATCTGGATCGCGGGTTGGTTTCTAAAAACGTGGAGGGGTTTTCTGCAAAACCACCATAACCGGCGCGTGCGTGCTTGCGTGGACGCCACGTTGTGCCGCGTGTCACCGCGTGATTGGGTTGGTGTGCCACGTGCTCCGTGGACCGCTGACGCGGCGTGAGTGGACTGCGTCCACGGCACCGGTGAACCAGGTGCATACCGGTTCGAGATCTAATCTAATCTGGGACATCGGTTTTGGATCGGACGGCTGGAAAGGAAAAGGGGAGGGTTGGCTCGCCGGCCGGTGCCAGAGGACACGGCGGCGCTCGGGCCTCGCGGCGGCGCCATGGGAGAATGATCGGGGAGGGGCTAGAAGGCAGTAGCGGCCGAGGGAAAGGGCGGGATCGAGCGGAAACCTTACCACGGACTCGGAAAAGAGGTTGGTTGCGTTGGATTCATCCCGAAGGCGGCCGGAGCCGAGCGCGAACATGGCGGCGCCATGAGTGACTCGCCGGAGCTCGCCCGGGAAAACGCTAGAGGCCGATAGCGACTACGGGGAAAGGTGGGGATCGATTGGGAAGCTCACCGCGGGTCCGTCGGAGGGGTTGGTGTCGCCGACCGTGGACTGGAGAGGGAGGACGACGGTGGCGGCGCGTGTGTTGCGGACGGAGCTCCGGCGCGGTCGCGGACGCAGTGCTCCCGCTCCGATTCACTTCGGGGTAGACCTTCAGGACGCGGTGTGTGATCGCGAAACCGAAGGAGGGGCAAACGAGGGCCGGTGGTGGCTTCCCTGCGCGGTGGCGAGTTCGGACAGAGCCTGTCAATGGCGAGGGTGGCGGAGACTAGCTCGGGAGCCTCTGAGAACGGTGCTAGGGTTCGATGGGGGGCTTAGCGGAGGCGGTGCGAGGTCGAGGTAGGATGATTATTTGTAGGGTGAGGACAGAGGGGTGGCGGCTGGTGGTCTGCGAGTCGATCTGGGGGAGCGGAGGGGTGCGCGCAAGCTGCTGCCGCGCGAAGGGCGGGGAGGGTCGGTTGGGGACGACGACTGACAAGTGGGGGCGCGAGAGGGAAACGGGGACGGGCCGGCGCGCTGTGGGCCGCGCGGGAGGGAGAGGGGGAGCGGAGCGGTGCGGTCGGTGCGGCGGATGGGTCGAGCGGAGAGGGAGCGGGGCGCGGGCCGCGATGAGGAGTGGGGCCGCGGCTCGGTCAGGCTGGGCCGGAAAGAGGTGGCGGGCCGGCGCGAAGGGGAGAGAGGGTGAGGGAGCCCTTTTTGTTTTCTTTTTCTTTTCCCTTTGCAAAAACATTTGAAATCCAATTTCAAATCGGTTTGAACTCAAATAACTTTTGCAGAGTTTTGAAAATATTTTCCTAGGTTTTGGCAAATAAAACTTTGACTTTGATTATGTAAAATTTTCATAAGCCTTTTATTTATTTTCTAAATAGAATAAATCCGATTCGCCCTATACGGGTTTAATAAATTTATTTTCCACTCGATAAAAATTATGCAACGGCATGAATGCAACAAACACCTGGTTAGATTTTTCCTCCATCTAGGGTTTTATCCATTTTCTAATTTATTTTTAATTAATTAAACACCAGGGGTGTTACAACCCTGTGACACCCCAATTTTAAGAACAAAATTGGAGCACAATATATGTATGCCAGGATCAATTTTCATACATATATTCACATCATAGTAAATATCAAAACAATGCTTTATTAATAATATCGAACTTTATTACATAAATGACTCTCGGGTCTGAAATAAAAAGTACAGTCTCTCATGAAACTAACTCTAAGGTAAACTCTGACGAAGATGCGGAAGATCTGGACTCCACTCCACAGGAAGGTCGACCGGGGGTAGCGCCATCCTAGTACAGGTCGTCAGGGTCGTAGCCTCCGTCTTCTGGATACTCCGGCTCCTCGTAGACGTAGTCTCCAGCGTCTGGGTGGGGTAGCAGGGGGGACAAAGAGGAAGGGTGAGTACATCGAAATGTACTCCGCAAGTGTAGGAAAAAATATGCTTATGAGGCTTATAACAAAGGTAGGCTGACTTTGTTTGACTCAAGCGCCTAAAGCGACACACCCTATTAATCATATGCACCTATTTACTAGGTTATAGACAGACTCTGTAGAAAAGTAACCACACTCGGAGTCGCACCGAGCAAACCACACTCGGAGTCGCACCGAGCAACCAACACCTGAAGTCCATCAGGCAACCGCACCTGAAGTCCATCAGATGACCCGAACCCAAACCAACCAGTAACCAACTAATCTCAAAGAAGTCCAAGCCGCTCGTGACCGTGAGCACGGCTGATATATCAGTTTTACACTCTGCAGAGGTTGCACATCGTTACCCATGAGTCGTGCAGATCCCGTCACGCTAAACACTGCCGAGGTGCATAGCGGGTTGCACTGCAAGGCCTTTACAAAGCCCCCTCCAAGTCCGTTCCACACGTACCTCTAAGGTTTCACCCCGTACAAAGGTCTACGACCCCCAGGGCCCCCTCGTGAGCCACTAAAACAAACCCCGTGTGGACCCTCAACTTAGAGGTAACTAATTAATTAGCCAGGTCCAGCCCATCCAGATCTCATGGTTGCGCTGTCAAGCCGGGTTACATGCTCTGAGAACCGGGTCCTAGGGATCCAGGCAGGATATGTCTAGCACGAGCCCCGAACCAAAAACCAAAAGCAGCTGCCGAGTCCCACGGCACAAAACCACCAATACGGGTCCATCCTGCCGGATTTACCTAATAACCATGTTACTACAAAATTACCATGTCCACATTCGTTTCATATTTCATTAATCAAGATTATAAACATTTTAACTCCCATCCCAACCATGACTGCAGGGCTAAGCAAGACACCTACCCGAACACCCCAAAACAGGCGACAAGGATAATATAAACAAATTCTAGTAAACCCTAACATGGGATTCAAATTAATGACAAGCATGCATCTACAAGATCTAACTATTCTAGTACCAAAAGTAAAATAAAGTAGGTGCAAGATGTTCAAGAACACTTGCCTTCGGACTGGGTCGAATCAACTGGGTCGCAAGGATGGTCTGGAGCGTCCTCGAACTCCGCACTCTCTGGCCCAATCAACATACATGGCACATACAAAGCGAAATGAAAAACAGTACAACAAACAGTATGAAAACAGTAAAATAATAGATCTACTGCGTAGAGAACGAAATTATGAAACTAACGCAAGTTGAACGGGTCGAATCGGAGTTAAAACGCAAAAGTTATAAGCGTTTGAATCTGAGTGGCAGTTCTGTAAATAGATTGAACTCATTTTCGTATTCTAAATAAATAAAATCTGAATTTAAAAGTCACCTGGACCGGGCCTCATTTATCCGAAAGATGAGGGGTTAGATCGGACGAATTCGCAGACTCAGCGCACATGGCGACTGGACCGCGGGTTGATTACGAAAAAGGTAGAGGACTCTTTAGCAAAATGGCATCGGCGAAGGGGTATGGTCGAGTGTCAGCCGTTGATCGCTGGATGGATGGCTGAGATTAGATCGGGGAAAGCGGCTGTGCAGAGGACTGCGCCTCGTTTTCTAAGAAGTGCAGGGGCTAAGCCGAAAGAAAACCTAGACTCAGGGAACAGTGGATCTGGATCGCGGGTTGGTTTCTAAAAACGTGGAGGGGTTTTCTGCAAAACCACCATAACCGGCGCGTGCGTGCTTGCGTGGACGCCACGTTGTGCCGCGTGTCACCGCGTGATTGGGTTGGTGTGCCACGTGCTCCGTGGACCGCTGACGCAGCGTGAGTGGACTGCGTCCACGGCACCGGTGAACCAGGTGCATACCGGTTCGAGATCTAATCTAATCTGGGACATCGGTTTTGGATCGGACGGCTGGAAAGGAAAAGGGGAGGGTTGGCTCGCCGGCCGGTGCCAGAGGACACGGCGGCGCTCGGGCCTCGCGGCGGCGCCATGGGAGAATGATCGGGGAGGGGCTAGAAGGCAGTAGTAGCGGCCGAGGGAAAGGGCGGGATCGAGCGGAAACCTTACCACGGACTCGGAAAAGAGGTTGGTTGCGTTGGATTCATCCCGAAGGCGGCCGGAGCCGAGCGCGAACATGGCGGCGCCATGAGTGACTCGCCGGAGCTCGCCCGGGAAAACGCTAGAGGCCGATAGCGACTACGGGGAAAGGTGGGGATCGATTGGGAAGCTCACCGCGGGTCCGTCGGAGGGGTTGGTGTCGCCGACCGTGGACTGGAGAGGGAGGACGACGGTGGCGGCGCGTGTGTTGCGAACGGAGCTCCGGCGCGGTCGCGGACGCAGTGCTCCCGCTCCGATTCACTTCGGGGTAGACCTTCAGGACGCGGTGTGTGATCGCGAAACCGAAGGAGGGGCAAACGAGGGCCGGTGGTGGCTTCCCTGCGCGGTGGCGAGTTCGGACAGAGCCTGTCAATGGCGAGGGTGGCGGAGACTAGCTCGGGAGCCTCTGAGAACGGTGCTAGGGTTCGATGGGGGGCTTAGCGGAGGCGGTGCGAGGTCGAGGTAGGATGATTATTTGTAGGGTGAGGACAGAGGGGGTGGCGGCTGGTGAGGGGTGGCGGCTGGTGGTCTGCGAGTCGATCTGGGGGAGCGGAGGGGTGCGCGCACGCTGCTGCCGCGCGAAGGGCGGGGAGGGTCGGTTGGGGACGACGACTGACAAGTGGGGGCGCGAGAGGGAAACGGGGACGGGCCGGCGCGCTGTGGGCCGCGCGGGAGGGAGAGGGGAGCGGAGCGGTGCGGTCGGTGCGGCGGATGGGCCGAGCGGAGAGGGAGCGGGGCGCGGGCCGCGATGAGGAGTGGGGCCGCGCTCGGTCAGGCTGGGCCGGAAAGAGGTGGCGGGCCGGCGCGAAGGGGAGAGAGGGTGAGGGAGCCCTTTTTGTTTTCTTTTTCTTTTCCCTTTGCAAAAACATTTGAAATCCAATTTCAAATCGGTTTGAACTCAAATAACTTTTGCAGAGTTTTGAAAATATTTTCCTAGGTTTTGGCAAATAAAACTTTGACTTTGATTATGTAAAATTTTCATAAGCCTTTTATTTATTTTCTAAATAGAATAAATCCGATTCGCCCTATACGGGTTTAATAAATTTATTTTCCACTCGATAAAAATTATGCAACGGCATGAATGCAACAAACACCTGGTTAGATTTTTCCTCCATCTAGGGTTTTATCCATTTTCTAATTTATTTTTAATTAATTAAACACCAGGGGTGTTACAAACTTACCCCCTTAACTGGAATCTCGTCCCGAGATTCGGAGGGACTACAGTCAATACAAAGAAGCAAATCAAACAAGAGCACCAGCACATGTCAAACAACGTTCTACGAGTTCAACAATTTATGGTGGGCATCCTACTATTGGAGGACCTACTTTTAAACTGAGTTTGAATTTTCAGCAGAGAAAGAGTACAGAAGTGGGAAAAGGGGTCAGACTTTGTAAAAATAGTTTTGTAAATTCGACGACTGACTAGGGTAGCGTCCTACGGTCAACACGGCTCCGATACCACTCTGTGACACCCCAATTTTAAGAACAAAATTGGAGCACAATATATGTATGCCAGGATCAATTTTCATACATATATTCACATCATAGTAAATATCAAAACAATGCTTTATTAATAATATCGAACTTTATTACATAAATGACTCTCGGGTCTGAAATAAAAAGTACAGTCTCTCATGAAACTAACTCTAAGGTAAACTCTGACGAAGATGCGGAAGATCTGGACTCCACTCCACAGGAAGGTCGACCGGGGGTAGCGCCATCCTAGTACAGGTCGTCAGGGTCGTAGCCTCCGTCTTCTGGATACTCCGGACTCCTCGTAGACGTAGTCTCCAGCGTCTGGGTGGGGTAGCAGGGGGGACAAAGAGGAAGGGTGAGTACATCGAAATGTACTCCGCAAGTGTAGGAAAAAATATGCTTATGAGGCTTATAACAAAGGTAGGCTGACTTTGTTTGACTCAAGCGCCTAAAGCGACACACCCTATTAATCCTATGCACCTATTTACTAGGTTATAGACAGACTTTGTAGAAAAGTAACCACACTCGGAGTCGCACCGAGCAAACCACACTCGGAGTCGCACCGAGCAACAAACATCTGAAGTCCATCAGGCAACCGCACCTGAAGTCCATCAGATGACCCGAACCCAAACCAACCAGTAACCAACTAATCTCAAAGAAGTCCAAGCCGCTCGTGACCGTGAGCACGGCTGATATATCAGTTTTACACTCTGCAGAGGTTGCACATCGTTACCCATGAGTCGTGCAGATCCCGTCACGCTAAACACTGCCGAGGTGCATAGCGGGTTGCACTGCAAGGCCTTTACAAAGCCCCCTCCAAGTCCGTTCCACACGTACCTCTAAGGTTTCACCCCGTACAAAGGTCTACGACCCCCAGGGCCCCCTCGTGAGCCACTAAAACAAACCCCGTGTGGGACCCTCAACTTAGAGGTAACTAATTAATTAGCCAGGTCCAGCCCATCCAGATCTCATGGTTGCGCTGTCAAGCCGGGTTACATGCTCTGAGAACAGGGTCCTAGGGATCCAGGCAGGATATGTCTAGCACGAGCCCCGAACCAAAAACCAAAGCAGCTGCGAGTCCCACGGCACAAAACCACCAATACGGGTCCATCCTGCCGGATTTACCTAATAACCATGTTACTACAAAATTACCATGTCCACATTCGTTTCATATTTCATTAATCAAGATTATAAACATTTTAACTCCCATCCCAACCATGACTGCAGGGCTAAGCAAGACACCTACCCGAACACCCCCAAAACAGGCGACAAGGATAATATAAACAAATTCTAGTAAACCCTAACATGGGATTCAAATTAATGACAAGCATGCATCTACAAGATCTAACTATTCTAGTACCAAAAGTAAAATAAAGTAGGTGCAAGATGTTCAAGAACACTTGCCTTCGGACTGGGTCGAATCAACTGGGTCGCAAGGATGGTCTGGAGCGTCCTCGAACTCCGCACTCTCTGGCCCAATCAACATACATGGCACATACAAAGCGAAATGAAAAACAGTACAACAACAGTATGAAAACAGTAAAATAATAGATCTACTGCGTAGAGAACGAAATTATGAAACTAACGCAAGTTGAACGGGTCGAATCGGAGTTAAAACGCAAAAGTTATAAGCGTTTGAATCTGAGTGGCAGTTCTGTAAATAGATTGAACTCATTTCGTATTCTAAATAAATAAATCTGAATTTAAAAGTCACCTGGACCGGGCCTCATTTATCCGAAAGATGAAGGGGTTAGATCGGAAGAATTCGCAGACTCAGCGCACATGGCGACTGGACCGCGGGGTTGATTACGAAAAAGGTAGAGGACTCTTAGCAAAATGGCATCGGCGAAGGGGTATGGTCGAGTGTCAGCCGTTGATCGCTGGATGGATGGCTGAGATTAGATCGGGGAAAGCGGCTGTGCAGAGGACTGCCGCCTCGTTTTCTAAGAAGTGCAGGGGCTAAGCCGAAAGAAAACCTAGACTCAGGGGAACAGTGGATCTGGATCGCGGGTTGGTTTCTAAAAACGTGGAGGGGTTTTCTGCAAAACCACCATAACCGGCGCGTGCGTGCTTGCGTGGACGCCACGTTGTGCCGCGTGTCACGCGTGATTGGGTTGGTGTGCCACGTGCTCCGTGGACCGCTGACGCGGCGTGAGTGGACTGCGTCCACGGCACCGGTGAACCAGGTGCATACCGGTTCGAGATCTAATCTAATCTGGGACATCGGTTTTGGATCGGACGGCTGGAAAGGAAAAGGGGAGGGTTGGCTCGCCGGCCGGTGCCAGAGGACACGGCGGCGCTCGGGCCTCGCGGCGGCGCCATGGGAGAATGATCGGGGAGGGCTAGAAGGCAGTAGCGGCCGAGGGAAAGGGCGGGATCGAGCGGAAACCTTACCACGGACTCGGAAAAGAGGTTGGTTGCGTTGGATTCATCCCGAAGGCGGCCGGAGCCGAGCGCGAACATGGCGGCGCCATGAGTGACTCGCCGGAGCTCGCCCGGGAAAACGCTAGAGGCCGATAGCGACTACGGGGAAAGGTGGGGATCGATTGGGAAGCTCACCGCGGGTCCGTCGGAGGGTTGGTGTCGCCGACCGTGGACTGGAGGAGGGAGGACGACGGTGGCGGCGCGTGTGTTGCGGACGGAGCTCCGGCGCGGTCGCGGACGCAGTGCTCCCGCTCCGATTCACTTCGGGGGTAGACCTTCAGGACGCGTGTGTGTGATCGCGAAACCGAAGGAGGGGCCAAACGAGGGCCGGTGGTGGCTTCCTGGCGGTGGCGAGTTCGGACAGAGCCTGTCAATGGCGAGGGTGGCGGAGACTAGCTCGGGAGCCTCTGAGAACGGTGCTAGGGTTCGATGGGGGGCTTAGCGGGAGGCGGTGCGAGGTGCGAGGTAGGATGATTATTTGTAGGGTGAGGACAGAGGGGTGGCGGCTGGTGAGGGGTGGCGGTGGTGGTCTGCGAGTCGATCTGGGGGAGCGGAGGGGTGCGCGCACGCTGCTGCCGCGCGAAGGGCGGGGAGGGTCGGTTGGGGACGACGACTGACAAGTGGGGGGCGAGAGGGAAACGGGGACGGGCCGGCGCGCCTGTGGGCCGCGCGGGGGGGAGGAGAGGGGGAGCGGAGCGGTGCGGTCGGTGCGGCGGATGGGTCGAGCGGAGAGGGAGCGGGGCGCGGGCCGCGATGAGGAGTGGGGCCGCGGCTCGGTCAGGCTGGGCCGGAAAGAGGTGGCGGGGCCGGCGCGAAGGGGAGAGAGGTGAGGGAGCCCTTTTTGTTTTCTTTTTCTTTTCCCTTTGCAAAAACATTTGAAATCCAATTTCAAATCGGTTTGAACTCAAATAACTTTTGCAGAGTTTTGAAAATATTTTTCCTAGGTTTTGGCAAATAAAACTTTGACTTTGATTATGTAAAATTTTCATAAGCCTTTATTTATTTTCTAAATAGAATAAATCCGATTCGCCCTATACGGGTTTAATAAATTTATTTTCCACTCGATAAAAATTATGCAACGGCATGAATGCAACAAACACCTGGTTAGATTTTCCTCCATCTAGGGTTTTATCCATTTTCTAATTTATTTTAATTAATTAAACACCAGGGGTGTTACAAACTTACCCCCCTTAACTGGAATCTCGTCCCGAGATTCGGAGGGACTACAGTCAATACAAAGAAGCAAATCAAACAAGAGCACCAGCACATGTCAAACAACGTTCTACGAGTTCAACAATTTATGGTGGGCATCCTACTATTGGAGGACCTACTTTTAAACTGAGTTTGAATTTTCAGCAGAGAAAGAGTACAGAAGTGGGGAAAAGGGGTCAGACTTTGTAAAAATAGTTTTGTAAATTCGACGACTGACTAGGGTAGCGTCCTACGGTCAACACGGCTCCGATACCACTCTGTGACACCCCAATTTTAAGAACAAAATTGGAGCACAATATATGTATGCCAGGATCAATTGTTCATACATATATTCACATCATAGTAAATATCAAAACAATGCTTTATTAATAATATCGAACTTTATTACATAAATGACTCTCGGGTCTGAAATAAAAAGTACAGTCTCTCATGAAACTAACTCTAAGGTAAACTCTGACGAAGATGCGGAAGATCTGGACTCCACTCCACAGGAAGGTCGACCGGGGGTAGCGCCATCCTAGTACAGGTCGTCAGGGTCGTAGCCTCCGTCTTCTGGATACTCCGGCTCCTCGTAGACGTAGTCTCCAGCGTCTGGGTGGGGGTAGCAGGGGGGACAAAGAGGAAGGGTGAGTACATCGAAATGTACTCCGCAAGTGTAGGAAAAAATATGCTTATGAGGCTTATAACAAGGTAGGCTGACTTTGTTTGACTCAAGCGCCTAAAGCGACACACCCTATTAATCCTATGCACCTATTTACTAGGTTATAGACAGACTTTGTAGAAAAAGTAACCACACTCGGAGTCGCACCGAGCAAACCACACTCGGAGTCGCACCGAGCAACAAACATCTGAAGTCCATCAGGCAACCGCACCTGAAGTCCATCAGATGACCCGAACCCAAACCAACCAGTAACCAACTAATCTCAAAGAAGTCCAAGCCGCTCGTGACCGTGAGCACGGCTGATATATCAGTTTTACACTCTGCAGAGGTTGCACATCGTTACCCATGAGTCGTGCAGATCCCGTCACGCTAACACTGCCGAGGTGCATAGCGGGTTGCACTGCAAGGCCTTTACAAAGCCCCCCTCCAAGTCCGTTCCACACGTACCTCTAAGGTTTCACCCCGTACAAAGGTCTACGACCCCCAGGGCCCCCTCGTGAGCCACTAAAACAAAACCCCGTGTGGACCCTCAACTTAGAGGTAACTAATTAATTAGCCAGGTCCAGCCCATCCAGATCTCATGGTTGCGCTTGTCAAGGCCGGGTTACATGCTCTGAGAACCGGGTCCTAGGGATCCAGGCAGGATATGTCTAGCACGAGCCCGAACCAAAAAACCAAAAGCAGCTGCCGAGTCCCACGGCACAAAACCACCAATACGGTCCATCCTGCCGGATTTACCTAATAACCATGTTACTTACAAAATTACCATGTCCACATTCGTTTCATATTTCATTAATCAAGATTATAAACATTTTAACTCCCATCCCAACCATGACTGCAGGGCTAAGCAAGACACCTACCCGAACACCCCAAAACAGGCGACAAGGATAATATAAACAAATTCTAGTAAACCCTAACATGGGATTCAAATTAATGACAAGCATGCATCTACAAGATCTAACTATTCTAGTACCAAAAGTAAAATAAAGTAGGTGCAAGATGTTCAAGAACACTTGCCTTCGGACTGGGTCGAATCAACTGGGTCGCAAGGATGGTCTGGAGCGTCCTCGAACTCCGCACTCTCTGGCCCAATCAACATACATGGCACATACAAAGCGAAATGAAAACAGTACAACAAACAGTATGAAAACAGTAAAATAATAGATCTACTGCGTAGAGAACGAAATTATGAAACTAACGCAAGTTGAACGGGTCGAATCGGAGTTAAAACGCAAAAGTTATAAGCGTTTGAATCTGAGTGGCAGTTCTGTAAATAGATTGAACTCATTTTCGTATTCTAAATAAATAAAATCTGAATTTAAAAGTCACCTGGACCGGGCCTCATTTATCCGAAAGATGAGGGATTAGATCGGAAGAATTCGCAGACTCAGCGCACATGGCGACTGGACCGCGGGTTGATTACGAAAAGGTAGAGGACTCTTTAGCAAAATGGCATCGGCGAAGGGGTATGGTCGAGTGTCAGCCGTTGATCGCTGGATGGATGGCTGAGATTAGATCGGGGAAAGCGGCTGTGCAGAGGACTGCGCCTCGTTTTCTAAGAAGTGCAGGGGCTAAGCCGAAAGAAAACCTAGACTCAGGGAACAGTGGATCTGGATCGCGGGTTGGTTTCTAAAAACGTGGAGGGGTTTCTGCAAAACCACCATAACCGGCGCGTGCGTGCTTGCGTGGACGCCACGTTGTGCCGCGTGTCACCGCGTGATTGGGTTGGTGTGCCACGTGCTCCGTGGACCGCTGACGCGGCGTGAGTGGACTGCGTCCACGGCACCGGTGAACCAGGTGCATACCGGTTCGAGATCTAATCTAATCTGGGACATCGGTTTTGGATCGGACGGCTGGAAAGGAAAAGGGGAGGGTTGGCTCGCCGGCCGGTGCCAGAGGACACGGCGGCGCTCGGGCCTCGCGGCGGCGCCATGGGAGAATGATCGGGGAGGGGCTAGAAGGCAGTAGCGGCCGAGGGAAAGGGCGGGATCGAGCGGAAACCTTACCACGGACTCGGAAAAGAGGTTGGTTGCGTTGATTCATCCCGAAGGCGGCCGGAGCCGAGCGCGAACATGGCGGCGCCATGAGTGACTCGCCGGAGCTCGCCCGGGAAAACGCTAGAGGCCGATAGCGACTACGGGGAAAGGTGGGGATCGATTGGGAAGCTCACCGCGGGTCCGTCGGAGGGGTTGGTGTCGCCGACCGTGGACTGGAGAGGGAGGACGACGGTGGCGGCGCGTGTGTTGCGGACGGAGCTCCGGCGCGGTCGCGGACGCAGTGCTCCCGCTCCGATTCACTTCGGGGTAGACCTTCAGGACGCGGTGTGTGATCGCGAAACCGAAGGAGGGGCAAACGAGGGCCGGTGGTGGCTTCCCTGCGCGGTGGCGAGTTCGGACAGAGCCTGTCAATGGCGAGGGTGGCGGAGACTAGCTCGGGAGCCTCTGAGAACGGTGCTAGGGTTCGATGGGGGGCTTAGCGGAGGCGGTGCGAGGTCGAGGTAGGATGATTATTTGTAGGGTGAGGACAGAGGGGTGGCGGCTGGTGAGGGGTGGCGGCTGGTGGTCTGCGAGTCGATCTGGGGGAGCGGAGGGGTGCGCGCACGCTGCTGCCGCGCGAAGGGCGGGGAGGGTCGGTTGGGGACGACGACTGACAAGTGGGGGCGCGAGAGGGAAACGGGGACGGGCCGGCGCGCTGTGGGCCGCGCGGGAGGGAGAGGGGGAGCGGAGCGGTGCGGTCGGTGCGGCGGATGGGTCGAGCGGAGAGGGAGCGGGGCGCGGGCCGCGATGAGGAGTGGGGCCGCGGCTCGGTCAGGCTGGGCCGGAAAGAGGTGGCGGGCCGGCGCGAAGGGGAGAGAGGGTGAGGGAGCCCTTTTTGTTTTCTTTTTCTTTTCCCTTTGCAAAAACATTTGAAATCCAATTTCAAATCGGTTTGAACTCAAATAACTTTTGCAGAGTTTTGAAAATATTTTCCTAGGTTTTGGCAAATAAAACTTTGACTTTGATTATGTAAAATTTTCATAAGCCTTTTATTTATTTTCTAAATAGAATAAATCCGATTCGCCCTATACGGGTTAATAAATTTATTTTCCACTCGATAAAAATTATGCAACGGCATGAATGCAACAAACACCTGGTTAGATTTTTCCTCCATCTAGGGTTTTATCCATTTTCTAATTTATTTTTAATTAATTAAACACCAGGGGTGTTACAAACTTACCCCCTTAACTGGAATCTCGTCCCGAGATTCGGAGGGACTACAGTCAATACAAAGAAGCAAATCAAACAAGAGCACCAGCACATGTCAAACAACGTTCTACGAGTTCAACAATTTATGGTGGGCATCCTACTATTGGAGGACCTACTTTTAAACTGAGTTTGAATTTTCAGCAGAGAAAGAGTACAGAAGTGGGAAAAGGGGTCAGACTTTGTAAAAATAGTTTTGTAAATTCGACGACTGACTAGGGTAGCGTCCTACGGTCAACACGGCTCCGATACCACTCTGTGACACCCCAATTTTAAGAACAAAATTGGAGCACAATATATGTATGCCAGGATCAATTTTCATACATATATTCACATCATAGTAAATATCAAACAATGCTTTATTAATAATATCGAACTTTATTACATAAATGACTCTCGGGTCTGAAATAAAAAGTACAGTCTCTCATGAAACTAACTCTAAGGTAAACTCTGACGAAGATGCGGAAGATCTGGACTCCACTCCACAGGAAGGTCGACCGGGGGTAGCGCCATCCTAGTACAGGTCGTCAGGGTCGTAGCCTCCGTCTTCTGGATACTCCGGCTCCTCGTAGACGTAGTCTCCAGCGTCTGGGTGGGGTAGCAGGGGGGACAAAGAGGAAGGGTGAGTACATCGAAATGTACTCCGCAAGTGTAGGAAAAAATATGCTTATGAGGCTTATAACAAAGGTAGGCTGACTTTGTTTGACTCAAGCGCCTAAAGCGACACACCCTATTAATCCTATGCACCTATTTACTAGGTTATAGACAGACTTTGTAGAAAAGTAACCACACTCGGAGTCGCACCGAGCAAACCACACTCGGAGTCGCACCGAGCAACAAACATCTGAAGTCCATCAGGCAACCGCACCTGAAGTCCATCAGATGACCCGAACCCAAACCAACCAGTAACCAACTAATCTCAAAGAAGTCCAAGCCGCTCGTGACCGTGAGCACGGCTGATATATCAGTTTTACACTCTGCAGAGGTTGCACATCGTTACCCATGAGTCGTGCAGATCCCGTCACGCTAAACACTGCCGAGGTGCATAGCGGGTTGCACTGCAAGGCCTTTACAAAGCCCCCTCCAAGTCCGTTCCACACGTACCTCTAAGGTTTCACCCCGTACAAAGGTCTACGACCCCCAGGGCCCCCTCGTGAGCCACTAAAACAAACCTCGTGTGGACCCTCAACTTAGAGGTAACTAATTAATTAGCCAGGTCCAGCCCATCCAGATCTCATGGTTGCGCTGTCAAGCCGGGTTACATGCTCTGAGAACCGGGTCCTAGGGATCCAGGCAGGATATGTCTAGCACGAGCCCCGAACCAAAAACCAAAAGCAGCTGCCGAGTCCCACGACACAAAACCACCAATACGGGTCCATCCTGCCGGATTTACCTAATAACCATGTTACTACAAAATTACCATGTCCACATTCGTTTCATATTTCATTAATCAAGATTATAAACATTTTAACTCCCATCCCAACCATGACTGCAGGGCTAAGCAAGACACCTACCCGAACACCCCAAAACAGGCGACAAGGATAATATAAACAAATTCTAGTAAACCCTAACATGGGATTCAAATTAATGACAAGCATGCATCTACAAGATCTAACTATTCTAGTACCAAAAGTAAAATAAAGTAGGTGCAAGATGTTCAAGAACACTTGCCTTCGGACTGGGTCGAATCAACTGGGTCGCAAGGATGGTCTGGAGCGTCCTCGAACTCCGCACTCTCTGGCCCAATCAACATACATGGCACATACAAAGCGAAATGAAAAACAGTACAACAAACAGTATGAAAACAGTAAAATAATAGATCTACTGCGTAGAGAACGAAATTATGAAACTAACGCAAGTTGAACGGGTCGAATCGGAGTTAAAACGCAAAAGTTATAAGCGTTTGAATCTGAGTGGCAGTTCTGTAAATAGATTGAACTCATTTTCGTATTCTAAATAAATAAAATCTGAATTTAAAAGTCACCTGGACCGGGCCTCATTTATCCGAAAGATGAGGGGTTAGATCGGAAGAATTCGCAGACTCAGCGCACATGGCGACTGGACCGCGGGTTGATTACGAAAAAGGTAGAGGACTCTTTAGCAAAATGGCATCGGCGAAGGGGTATGGTCGAGTGTCAGCCGTTGATCGCTGGATGGATGGCTGAGATTAGATCGGGGAAAGCGGCTGTGCAGAGGACTGCGCCTCGTTTTCTAAGAAGTGCAGGGGCTAAGCCGAAAGAAAACCTAGACTCAGGGAACAGTGGATCTGGATCGCGGGTTGGTTTCTAAAAACGTGGAGGGGTTTTCTGCAAAACCACCATAACCGGCGCGTGCGTGCTTGCGTGGACGCCACGTTGTGCCGCGTGTCACCGCGTGATTGGGTTGGTGTGCCACGTGCTCCGTGGACCGCTGACGCGGCGTGAGTGGACTGCGTCCACGGCACCGGTGAACCAGGTGCATACCGGTTCGAGATCTAATCTAATCTGGGACATCGGTTTTGGATCGGACGGCTGGAAAGGAAAAGGGGAGGGTTGGCTCGCCGGCCGGTGCCAGAGGACACGGCGGCGCTCGGGCCTCGCGGCGGCGCCATGGGAGAATGATCGGGGAGGGGCTAGAAGGCAGTAGCGGCCGAGGGAAAGGGCGGGATCGAGCGGAAACCTTACCACGGACTCGGAAAAGAGGTTGGTTGCGTTGGATTCATCCCGAAGGCGGCCGGAGCCGAGCGCGAACATGGCGGCGCCATGAGTGACTCGCCGGAGCTCGCCCGGGAAAACGCTAGAGGCCGATAGCGACTACGGGGAAAGGTGGGGATCGATTGGGAAGCTCACCGCGGGTCCGTCGGAGGGGTTGGTGTCGCCGACCGTGGACTGGAGAGGGAGGACGACGGTGGCGGCGCGTGTGTTGCGGACGGAGCTCCGGCGCGGTCGCGGACGCAGTGCTCCCGCTCCGATTCACTTCGGGGTAGACCTTCAGGACGCGGTGTGTGATCGCGAAACCGAAGGAGGGGCAAACGAGGGCCGGTGGTGGCTTCCCTGCGCGGTGGCGAGTTCGGACAGAGCCTGTCAATGGCGAGGGTGGCGGAGACTAGCTCGGGAGCCTCTGAGAACGGTGCTAGGGTTCGATGGGGGGCTTAGCGGAGGCGGTGCGAGGTCGAGGTAGGATGATTATTTGTAGGGTGAGGACAGAGGGGTGGCGGCTGGTGGTCTGCGAGTCGATCTGGGGGAGCGGAGGGGTGCGCGCAAGCTGCTGCCGCGCGAAGGGCGGGGAGGGTCGGTTGGGGACGACGACTGACAAGTGGGGGCGCGAGAGGGAAACGGGGACGGGCCGGCGCGCTGTGGGCCGCGCGGGAGGGAGAGGGGGAGCGGAGCGGTGCGGTCGGTGCGGCGGATGGGTCGAGCGGAGAGGGAGCGGGGCGCGGGCCGCGATGAGGAGTGGGGCCGCGGCTCGGTCAGGCTGGGCCGGAAAGAGGTGGCGGGCCGGCGCGAAGGGGAGAGAGGGTGAGGGAGCCCTTTTTGTTTTCTTTTTCTTTTCCCTTTGCAAAAACATTTGAAATCCAATTTCAAATCGGTTTGAACTCAAATAACTTTTGCAGAGTTTTGAAAATATTTTCCTAGGTTTTGGCAAATAAAACTTTGACTTTGATTATGTAAAATTTTCATAAGCCTTTTATTTATTTTCTAAATAGAATAAATCCGATTCGCCCTATACGGGTTTAATAAATTTATTTTCCACTCGATAAAAATTATGCAACGGCATGAATGCAACAAACACCTGGTTAGATTTTTCCTCCATCTAGGGTTTTATCCATTTTCTAATTTATTTTTAATTAATTAAACACCAGGGGTGTTACAACCCTGTGACACCCCAATTTTAAGAACAAAATTGGAGCACAATATATGTATGCCAGGATCAATTTTCATACATATATTCACATCATAGTAAATATCAAAACAATGCTTTATTAATAATATCGAACTTTATTACATAAATGACTCTCGGGTCTGAAATAAAAAGTACAGTCTCTCATGAAACTAACTCTAAGGTAAACTCTGACGAAGATGCGGAAGATCTGGACTCCACTCCACAGGAAGGTCGACCGGGGGTAGCGCCATCCTAGTACAGGTCGTCAGGGTCGTAGCCTCCGTCTTCTGGATACTCCGGCTCCTCGTAGACGTAGTCTCCAGCGTCTGGGTGGGGTAGCAGGGGGGACAAAGAGGAAGGGTGAGTACATCGAAATGTACTCCGCAAGTGTAGGAAAAAATATGCTTATGAGGCTTATAACAAAGGTAGGCTGACTTTGTTTGACTCAAGCGCCTAAAGCGACACACCCTATTAATCATATGCACCTATTTACTAGGTTATAGACAGACTCTGTAGAAAAGTAACCACACTCGGAGTCGCACCGAGCAAACCACACTCGGAGTCGCACCGAGCAACCAACACCTGAAGTCCATCAGGCAACCGCACCTGAAGTCCATCAGATGACCCGAACCCAAACCAACCAGTAACCAACTAATCTCAAAGAAGTCCAAGCCGCTCGTGACCGTGAGCACGGCTGATATATCAGTTTTACACTCTGCAGAGGTTGCACATCGTTACCCATGAGTCGTGCAGATCCCGTCACGCTAAACACTGCCGAGGTGCATAGCGGGTTGCACTGCAAGGCCTTTACAAAGCCCCCTCCAAGTCCGTTCCACACGTACCTCTAAGGTTTCACCCCGTACAAAGGTCTACGACCCCCAGGGCCCCCTCGTGAGCCACTAAAACAAACCCCGTGTGGACCCTCAACTTAGAGGTAACTAATTAATTAGCCAGGTCCAGCCCATCCAGATCTCATGGTTGCGCTGTCAAGCCGGGTTACATGCTCTGAGAACCGGGTCCTAGGGATCCAGGCAGGATATGTCTAGCACGAGCCCCGAACCAAAAACCAAAAGCAGCTGCCGAGTCCCACGGCACAAAACCACCAATACGGGTCCATCCTGCCGGATTTACCTAATAACCATGTTACTACAAAATTACCATGTCCACATTCGTTTCATATTTCATTAATCAAGATTATAAACATTTTAACTCCCATCCCAACCATGACTGCAGGGCTAAGCAAGACACCTACCCGAACACCCCAAAACAGGCGACAAGGATAATATAAACAAATTCTAGTAAACCCTAACATGGGATTCAAATTAATGACAAGCATGCATCTACAAGATCTAACTATTCTAGTACCAAAAGTAAAATAAAGTAGGTGCAAGATGTTCAAGAACACTTGCCTTCGGACTGGGTCGAATCAACTGGGTCGCAAGGATGGTCTGGAGCGTCCTCGAACTCCGCACTCTCTGGCCCAATCAACATACATGGCACATACAAAGCGAAATGAAAAACAGTACAACAAACAGTATGAAAACAGTAAAATAATAGATCTACTGCGTAGAGAACGAAATTATGAAACTAACGCAAGTTGAACGGGTCGAATCGGAGTTAAAACGCAAAAGTTATAAGCGTTTGAATCTGAGTGGCAGTTCTGTAAATAGATTGAACTCATTTTCGTATTCTAAATAAATAAAATCTGAATTTAAAAGTCACCTGGACCGGGCCTCATTTATCCGAAAGATGAGGGGTTAGATCGGACGAATTCGCAGACTCAGCGCACATGGCGACTGGACCGCGGGTTGATTACGAAAAAGGTAGAGGACTCTTTAGCAAAATGGCATCGGCGAAGGGGTATGGTCGAGTGTCAGCCGTTGATCGCTGGATGGATGGCTGAGATTAGATCGGGGAAAGCGGCTGTGCAGAGGACTGCGCCTCGTTTTCTAAGAAGTGCAGGGGCTAAGCCGAAAGAAAACCTAGACTCAGGGAACAGTGGATCTGGATCGCGGGTTGGTTTCTAAAAACGTGGAGGGGTTTTCTGCAAAACCACCATAACCGGCGCGTGCGTGCTTGCGTGGACGCCACGTTGTGCCGCGTGTCACCGCGTGATTGGGTTGGTGTGCCACGTGCTCCGTGGACCGCTGACGCAGCGTGAGTGGACTGCGTCCACGGCACCGGTGAACCAGGTGCATACCGGTTCGAGATCTAATCTAATCTGGGACATCGGTTTTGGATCGGACGGCTGGAAAGGAAAAGGGGAGGGTTGGCTCGCCGGCCGGTGCCAGAGGACACGGCGGCGCTCGGGCCTCGCGGCGGCGCCATGGGAGAATGATCGGGGAGGGGCTAGAAGGCAGTAGCGGCCGAGGGAAAGGGCGGGATCGAGCGGAAACCTTACCACGGACTCGGAAAAGAGGTTGGTTGCGTTGGATTCATCCCGAAGGCGGCCGGAGCCGAGCGCGAACATGGCGGCGCCATGAGTGACTCGCCGGAGCTCGCCCGGGAAAACGCTAGAGGCCGATAGCGACTACGGGGAAAGGTGGGGATCGATTGGGAAGCTCACCGCGGGTCCGTCGGAGGGGTTGGTGTCGCCGACCGTGGACTGGAGAGGGAGGACGACGGTGGCGGCGCGTGTGTTGCGAACGGAGCTCCGGCGCGGTCGCGGACGCAGTGCTCCCGCTCCGATTCACTTCGGGGTAGACCTTCAGGACGCGGTGTGTGATCGCGAAACCGAAGGAGGGGCAAACGAGGGCCGGTGGTGGCTTCCCTGCGCGGTGGCGAGTTCGGACAGAGCCTGTCAATGGCGAGGGTGGCGGAGACTAGCTCGGGAGCCTCTGAGAACGGTGCTAGGGTTCGATGGGGGGCTTAGCGGAGGCGGTGCGAGGTCGAGGTAGGATGATTATTTGTAGGGTGAGGACAGAGGGGTGGCGGCTGGTGAGGGGTGGCGGCTGGTGGTCTGCGAGTCGATCTGGGGGAGCGGAGGGGTGCGCGCACGCTGCTGCCGCGCGAAGGGCGGGGAGGGTCGGTTGGGGACGACGACTGACAAGTGGGGGCGCGAGAGGGAAACGGGGACGGGCCGGCGCGCTGTGGGCCGCGCGGGAGGGAGAGGGGGAGCGGAGCGGTGCGGTCGGTGCGGCGGATGGGCCGAGCGGAGAGGGAGCGGGGCGCGGGCCGCGATGAGGAGTGGGGCCGCGGCTCGGTCAGGCTGGGCCGGAAAGAGGTGGCGGGCCGGCGCGAAGGGGAGAGAGGGTGAGGGAGCCCTTTTTGTTTTCTTTTTCTTTTCCCTTTGCAAAAACATTTGAAATCCAATTTCAAATCGGTTTGAACTCAAATAACTTTTGCAGAGTTTTGAAAATATTTTCCTAGGTTTTGGCAAATAAAACTTTGACTTTGATTATGTAAAATTTTCATAAGCCTTTTATTTATTTTCTAAATAGAATAAATCCGATTCGCCCTATACGGGTTTAATAAATTTATTTTCCACTCGATAAAAATTATGCAACGGCATGAATGCAACAAACACCTGGTTAGATTTTTCCTCCATCTAGGGTTTTATCCATTTTCTAATTTATTTTTAATTAATTAAACACCAGGGGTGTTACAAACTTACCCCCTTAACTGGAATCTCGTCCCGAGATTCGGAGGGACTACAGTCAATACAAAGAAGCAAATCAAACAAGAGCACCAGCACATGTCAAACAACGTTCTACGAGTTCAACAATTTATGGTGGGCATCCTACTATTGGAGGACCTACTTTTAAACTGAGTTTGAATTTTCAGCAGAGAAAGAGTACAGAAGTGGGAAAAGGGGTCAGACTTTGTAAAAATAGTTTTGTAAATTCGACGACTGACTAGGGTAGCGTCCTACGGTCAACACGGCTCCGATACCACTCTGTGACACCCCAATTTTAAGAACAAAATTGGAGCACAATATATGTATGCCAGGATCAATTTTCATACATATATTCACATCATAGTAAATATCAAAACAATGCTTTATTAATAATATCGAACTTTATTACATAAATGACTCTCGGGTCTGAAATAAAAAGTACAGTCTCTCATGAAACTAACTCTAAGGTAAACTCTGACGAAGATGCGGAAGATCTGGACTCCACTCCACAGGAAGGTCGACCGGGGGTAGCGCCATCCTAGTACAGGTCGTCAGGGTCGTAGCCTCCGTCTTCTGGATACTCCGACTCCTCGTAGACGTAGTCTCCAGTGTCTGGGTGGGGTAGCAGGGGGGACAAAGAGGAAGGGTGAGTACATCGAAATGTACTCCGCAAGTGTAGGAAAAAATATGCTTATGAGGCTTATAACAAAGGTAGGCTGACTTTGTTTGACTCAAGCGCCTAAAGCGACACACCCTATTAATCCTATGCACCTATTTACTAGGTTATAGACAGACTTTGTAGAAAAGTAACCACACTCGGAGTCGCACCGAGCAAACCACACTCGGAGTCGCACCGAGCAACAAACATCTGAAGTCCATCAGGCAACCGCACCTGAAGTCCATCAGATGACCCGAACCCAAACCAACCAGTAACCAACTAATCTTAAAGAAGTCCAAGCCGCTCGTGACCGTGAGCACGGCTGATATATCAGTTTTACACTCTGCAGAGGTTGCACATCGTTACCCATGAGTCGTGCAGATCCCGTCACGCTAAACACTGCCGAGGTGCATAGCGGGTTGCACTGCAAGGCCTTTACAAAGCCCCCTCCAAGTCCGTTCCACACGTACCTCTAAGGTTTCACCCCGTACAAAGGTCTACGACCCCCAGGGCCCCCTCGTGAGCCACTAAAACAAACCCCGTGTGGACCCTCAACTTAGAGGTAACTAATTAATTAGCCAGGTCCAGCCCATCCAGATCTCATGGTTGCGCTGTCAAGCCGGGTTACATGCTCTGAGAACCGGGTCCTAGGGATCCAGGCAGGATATGTCTAGCACGAGCCCCGAACCAAAAACCAAAAGCAGCTGCCGAGTCCCACGGCACAAAACCACCAATACGGGTCCATCCTGCCGGATTTACCTAATAACCATGTTACTACAAAATTACCATGTCCACATTCGTTTCATATTTCATTAATCAAGATTATAAACATTTTAACTCCCATCCCAACCATGACTGCAGGGCTAAGCAAGACACCTACCCGAACACCCCAAAACAGGCGACAAGGATAATATAAACAAATTCTAGTAAACCCTAACATGGGATTCAAATTAATGACAAGCATGCATCTACAAGATCTAACTATTCTAGTACCAAAAGTAAAATAAAGTAGGTGCAAGATGTTCAAGAACACTTGCCTTCGGACTGGGTCGAATCAACTGGGTCGCAAGGATGGTCTGGAGCGTCCTCGAACTCCGCACTCTCTGGCCCAATCAACATACATGGCACATACAAAGCGAAATGAAAAACAGTACAACAAACAGTATGAAAACAGTAAAATAATAGATCTACTGCGTAGAGAACGAAATTATGAAACTAACGCAAGTTGAACGGGTCGAATCGGAGTTAAAACGCAAAAGTTATAAGCGTTTGAATCTGAGTGGCAGTTCTGTAAATAGATTGAACTCATTTTCGTATTCTAAATAAATAAAATCTGAATTTAAAAGTCACCTGGACCGGGCCTCATTTATCCGAAAGATGAGGGGTTAGATCGGAAGAATTCGCAGACTCAGCGCACATGGCGACTGGACCGCGGGTTGATTACGAAAAAGGTAGAGGACTCTTTAGCAAAATGGCATCGGCGAAGGGGTATGGTCGAGTGTCAGCCGTTGATCGCTGGATGGATGGCTGAGATTAGATCGGGGAAAGCGGCTGTGCAGAGGACTGCGCCTCGTTTTCTAAGAAGTGCAGGGGCTAAGCCGAAAGAAAACCTAGACTCAGGGAACAGTGGATCTGGATCGCGGGTTGGTTTCTAAAAACGTGGAGGGGTTTTCTGCAAAACCACCATAACCGGCGCGTGCGTGCTTGCGTGGACGCCACGTTGTGCCGCGTGTCACCGCGTGATTGGGTTGGTGTGCCACGTGCTCCGTGGACCGCTGACGCGGCGTGAGTGGACTGCGTCCACGGCACCGGTGAACCAGGTGCATACCGGTTCGAGATCTAATCTAATCTGGGACATCGGTTTTGGATCGGACGGCTGGAAAGGAAAAGGGGAGGGTTGGCTCGCCGGTCGGTGCCAGAGGACACGGCGGCGCTCGGGCCTCGCGGCGGCGCCATGGGAGAATGATCGGGGAGGGGCTAGAAGGCAGTAGCGGCCGAGGGAAAGGGCGGGATCGAGCGGAAACCTTACCACGGACTCGGAAAAGAGGTTGGTTGCGTTGGATTCATCCCGAAGGCGGCCGGAGCCGAGCGCGAACATGGCGGCGCCATGAGTGACTCGCCGGAGCTCGCCCGGGAAAACGCTAGAGGCCGATAGCGACTACGGGGAAAGGTGGGGATCGATTGGGAAGCTCACCGCGGGTCCGTCGGAGGGGTTGGTGTCGCCGACCGTGGACTGGAGAGGGAGGACGACGGTGGCGGCGCGTGTGTTGCGGACGGAGCTCCGGCGCGGTCGCGGACGCAGTGCTCCCGCTCCGATTCACTTCGGGGTAGACCTTCAGGACGCGGTGTGTGATCGCGAAACCGAAGGAGGGGCAAACGAGGGCCGGTGGTGGCTTCCCTGCGCGGTGGCGAGTTCGGACAGAGCCTGTCAATGGCGAGGGTGGCGGAGACTAGCTCGGGAGCCTCTGAGAACGGTGCTAGGGTTCGATGGGGGGCTTAGCGGAGGCGGTGCGAGGTCGAGGTAGGATGATTATTTGTAGGGTGAGGACAGAGGGGTGGCGGCTGGTGGTCTGCGAGTCGATCTGGGGGAGCGGAGGGGTGCGCGCACGCTGCTGCCGCGCGAAGGGCGGGGAGGGTCGGTTGGGGACGACGACTGACAAGTGGGGGCGCGAGAGGGAAACGGGGACGGGCCGGCGCGCTGTGGGCCGCGCGGGAGGGAGAGGGGGAGCGGAGCGGTGCGGTCGGTGCGGCGGATGGGCCGAGCGGAGAGGGAGCGGGGCGCGGGCCGCGATGAGGAGTGGGGCCGCGGCTCGGTCAGGCTGGGCCGGAAAGAGGTGGCGGGCCGGCGCGAAGGGGAGAGAGGGTGAGGGAGCCCTTTTTGTTTTCTTTTTCTTTTCCCTTTGCAAAAACATTTGAAATCCAATTTCAAATCGGTTTGAACTCAAATAACTTTTGCAGAGTTTTGAAAATATTTTCCTAGGTTTTGGCAAATAAAACTTTGACTTTGATTATGTAAAATTTTCATAAGCCTTTTATTTATTTTCTAAATAGAATAAATCCGATTCGCCCTATACGGGTTTAATAAATTTATTTTCCACTCGATAAAAATTATGCAACGGCATGAATGCAACAAACACCTGGTTAGATTTTTCCTCCATCTAGGGTTTTATCCATTTTCTAATTTATTTTTAATTAATTAAACACCAGGGGTGTTACAGTGGAGCCGTGCCAAAGGCACCCTATGTGTTTCTTAGTGCTGGGGTTACAGCTACACCTACTCTGCGCCTAATCCTGTCCACCCGGCGCACGCAATACCATGGATGATGGACCAAGTCTTGGGGCAACGTATATGTGCTTTACACTTCATGCAGGGAGGGAGTCAGTCCTCTGCGTGTTGGCATGTCGTTGGCTACGGTTTGGTGGTGCACATTCTATTCTATAATGTGGATCTCATCGCTTTTATTTGTGCCACTGGCCTAACCTCGCATTTGGCCAGTCTACGAAGGAAAGGAATTCATCCGTGTCCAACCACATTTAACCTGTCCCCCTTTCCAGGAAACCATGCATGTTTTTCTGGCTAATCGCGATCGTGGCATTCTGTTTAGGGTAGTAATAAAATAGTAGGCAGATCCATCTAACATCTAACATGTTAGGAATGGAGTTAATGTAACCGGTCTAATCCAAAAGCACTGGTTGTTTCACTTAAATGGGGTATCCAATATAATTTGCCAACATCGCTTCGCCCCTGCTTCTTATAATACTCCCTCCGTACACGAATAAATAGATTTCTAGAGTTGTCCTAAGTCAAACTTTTTAAACTTTGACCGAATTTCTAGAAAAAACTATCAAGATTGATGATCTCAAATTCGTATCATTAGATATACCATAGAGTATATATTTTCATAATGTATCCATTTTATACCGTATATGTTATTACTCTTTTCTATAAAGTTAGTCAAAGTTTAAAAAGCTTGACTGACACAGATTCTAGGAATTGATTCTTTCATGGACAGATGAAATACTTCTTATATGAAAGATTAGGTTCGTTTGTCTTTCTTTTGTGCCACGAACAGAACTGTCCTACGAGAAATATCTGTTCTTTATTTTTTTTAAAGCAAACCATGCTCACACAAACAGAAACCATGCTCACACGAGCAGGAGTATAGCCTAGGATGTGGATGCAACCACAATAAAACAGAAAAAAAAACAATAATCATGGCCCAAATTTTAATCATATACACACACCACTACTATACAAATCCACACACCTATACAAGAAAAGCCCCCATCTGTGTTCATGTAACGGGCACCTGATTTTGAATTGAAACACGTAACGGGCAGTTGATTTTTGAATCGATCGATATTGTTTTTTTGAAAAGAAAAAAAAAGAAACGTGATCACGTCGTGCGTGTTATCAGAAAGGGTGTGGTACGGTGTCAGGAGTTTCCCGAATAAACAACGGGACGCGATTAAGGCTGATCCAAAGGCTGTTAATTAACAAAGCTTAAGACCACACACCACACAGGCCGAGCTGGAGTCTGCGGCTTCCGGCGCAAGCTGCCTGCCATGTGGACTCCCGATGACTCCAAAAGTCTCCAACGAGCCATCCATCCATCTCCATCGTCCATCCGCGGCTGCCAGCCTGACCACTTGAGAGCGGTGAGGTGATTGATGCCGCAGCGGCGGGGCGGCCAGCGGCGGCAGCGCGTGTGCGTGCGTCCGTGTCCGTCCGTGCGCTCCTCCTCCCTCGCGTAATCCCAGCCCCCGTCGCTGTCGCCTCGCGCCCGGACGGAGCCGAGAGGGAGGCACGGGCACCACCACGCACCCACGACGCCAGCGGCCCCGCGCCCCACCTCCACGGGCGGGCCGGGGGGCGAAAACCCGAGCGGGCGGCCCCAAATCCTAACCACCACCGCAAGCGGCCTAATCCTCGCTCCCGCACCCCCACTCTTCCACCGCACGCGCGCGCGAGTGCGGCAGATCGCGGCGGATCCAATGCTGCTGCCGTGGTAGCTGCTGCGCCGCGCGGCTGCTGCTTCGGTGCCCTCCGCGCTGCGGAGCCGGGGCACTGTTGATGCGGACGATCTGAGGAGGCGGACGGGCGGGATGGCGGCTTCGGCGGCGGCGGCGCCTGGGTCGGCTGAGAGGCAGGCGCGCGGCGGCGCCGCGTCGGCGACCGGCAACGCGGTGAGTGCCCTGCTGGAATTTGGCGTGCGTTTGGTGTCCCGTGCCTTGCTCTGGTTGGTGGTCTGCTGGCTGCCTTTTTGGTGGTGAGATTTTTATTCTGGCTTGTGGTTGTGGGGATGAGCAGCCGCCGCTGTTTGGGCGGACGTTTCATGGATGGGCGGGTGGTGGCTGCTGCCTGCGGGCCTGCGGCGGAGCGCGCGAGCAAGGACGGCGGGGGCTGAGCTTGCTTCGGTTGATTCTGCTGCTGCTGCTCCCTGGATTTTGGTTGGATTGGACAGTGATGGACCTAGTCCCGCCTGGTCGCATGCGAACCTCAAATTTGTGTAGGAGTTGCGTTTTTAGTGCAGAAATGTGAGGGAAGTGTTTTTTAGTAGTCTCCGTACCTGATGGATGTTTTGTAGTGAAGATATTAAGCTGAGAAATGGCTCTGTTGAATTACTACCAGAAGAAATGTGGGAGGACACGGCCACACGGTCGTACGTTTTTTTTTTACCACCTGGGATGAGTGATGTCGTATGAAGATGAGATGCCATGTATGTAGTAGAGATGGTGCAGTATAGCGACCTGTTATTCATTTGTTGATTTCCGAGCCTTCTCACGCCCAAGCCTTTGAAACTCCGTCGATGGTTCAACTTGTATATGTTGTGAATTTGTGGTGTGCTACATTAGATACATAGGTTTTCATTGACCTTTTGTTGGGCTTTGTTTATTGGTTGTTTCAATCAGACTCAGATTTCTGGAAAAGAAAACATTTGATGTTTTGCTTTGTCTTAAATCTGTTCTATTCTGTTTACAGTTACTGTTACAGTATTTCTGACATGTCTTGACCTTTCTAGCAGGTATTTAAGAGGGGCCCTCTCTTCATATCATCAAAAGGTAAAACTATTAGTGGCACACATTGTTTTCCTTTGGTTCCAGACTGTAACAGTGTTACAATCACAATATTTTAGGAATTGGTTGGAAATCATGGAAAAAGCGTTGGTTCATCCTCACACGAACATCACTGGTTTTCTTCAAGAGTGATCCTGTTAGTATCTCTGCTCTTTGTTCACGATGTAAATTATGGTATTACTTGTGACATAGAAAGTTTACAGTAACTATGTTCATTGTCATATTTTCCCTTTATATAATTATATTATGAGTTATACCAGTAGCACTCAGTTCTATTTCCTTAATTAGTGACTATTCTTGGCATTTTTAGAATACATTACCGCAGAGAAGTGGTGAAGTGAACCTTACATTGGGGGGAATTGACCTTAATAATTCTGGGAGGTATGTGTTTATTTGACAAATATTCTTTTGAATCTTTAGTGGCCATGCTTAATGCACTAAAGATATTTGTCGTTTGTGTACCTTTCTCTCTAGATAAATAACTTACTGTTTCTTATCTTTTTGCTGTATTTGACACTCATTTGCAGTGTAGTAGTCAGGGAAGACAAAAGGCTGCTGACTGTCCTTTTTCCAGATGGCCGTGATGGCCGTGCCTTCACCTTGAAGGTACACATGCTTACCTTTCTCCTAAACAGTTTGATGCACTCGAGCAAACCCAAAAGTCCAATAATAAGCCTTATGATTCTGCTTCATGCATTGTAGTGCCTCTCAACTTATGAGATGCCTCCTTTTTTAATATACAGGCAGAAAGTTCTGAAGATTTGTTCGAGTGGAAAACAGCACTGGAAGAAGCTCTTGCACAAGCTCCAAATGCAGCTCTTGTGATGGGGCATAATGGAATATTTCGCAATGACACAACAGATGTATATGAAGGGGCTATTCCAAATTGTTGGTTCCCTTACAGTTTATATTATCACATGACTTCCTCTTCGCTATGAACTTAATATATATATCTGTTTTTTTTTAATATGTTTCCTCTACTTACTGCAGGGAGAGAGAAGAGACCTATCAAATCACTAGTTGTTGGCAGGCCAATACTGCTTGCACTGGAAGATATAGATGGCAGTCCTTCTTTTCTGGAAAAAGCTTTGTGTTTCCTTGAGAAACATGGTAGTACCGAGCAATGTTCATTGTCACCAAATTTTGGAACCTGCCGCACTTTGCCTTTTTAAATATTTTGTTTGAAATATGAATAATTTCTTGCAGGAATAAAGGTGGAAGGAATTTTGCGTCAAGCTGCAGATGTGGAGGAGGTTGACAGAAGATTGCAAGAATATGAGCAAGGTTTTTGTGGTTACTTAATTTGTATTTGTATTTTGATTTTTAGTTTCAGTTTCATTGCACTTATATTCAATATGTGCTTGTATCTTTCCATTCCAGGAAGGACAGAGTTTGCACCAGAAGAGGATGCTCATGTTGTTGGTGACTGTGTAAAGGTACCTTTCTGTAATTATCATCATGTGTTGTTTATAAAAATTAATGTTAAAGAGTTTCAATAGTTTTTTTTCTTCCTGCTTGCCCATTGTCTGAATGTATACATGTATGATGTATCTGCAGCATGTTCTCCGGGAGCTTCCATCTTCTCCTGTTCCAGCTTCCTGCTGTACAGCATTATTAGAAGCTTTCCGTAAGTGTTCTTCTATTCATGTTAATCTGAATATGCTTCCTTGGTTATGGAGGGTGTTGTGTCGACTTGTCTTATTTGAACTTAGTAACTGTGTTACTCGAGCTGTCGTTTTATGTACATCTTTCCATCTTGTTGCAGCGCTCCTGTCATGGCCAATGCATATTGTCATCGGTCCCTATAGCTAAACTGTTAGAGTATGGCATGGGCCTATTGGGCCTGGGCTGGCAGTATAGCCCGTTAGGGTTAATTAGAGATAAGAGTCGCTTGTTTAGGGGTCAAGTAAGCCTTGCTTGTAAGCAAAGTTCAGCTAGGCGCTAGGCGGAATCTAGGCGCTTACCCATTGCCTAGCGCCTAGGCGTTTTAATTTTTATACATGTATATATATTACTTTAAATTACCTTAAATAAAAGAAAAAAAGAGATCTATGGACCTAAAGCTAAAGTTAAAGAAAGCCCATCAAAAAAGCCCAACAACCCACCTTATCTACCCTCCCACCTTATCCATCCCCACCCATCCGCACTCCTCTTTCCCTCCCTGTGCCTGCAGCCGGCGCACTTCTTTCCCTCCCCGCGCCCGTCGCCGCACGCCGTCAGTCTCCTCCCTCCCCGCCCGTCTCTTCCTCATCCCCCGCCGCCGCTTCCACCTCCACCGTCTCCTCCTCCTCCCTCTATCCCCGCGCCCTCCCAGCTCCCAGCCGCCAGCAGCCAGCCGCCGCCGGTCTCCTCCCTACCGCCTCCACCACCGCCCGCCGCCACCTCCGCCTCCTCCTCCTCCGCCGCCGGCGCTCGATGTCGCGTCCCACCGGTGGTCGCCGACGAGCCGCCGCCTAGGGGTCCGCCTACCCCCATAGGTGAGGCGGGCACCCTCCGACTCGCGCTTAATCGCGCCTAGGCGCGCCTAGCGGAGCGGGCACCCTCCGACTCGCGCTTAATCGCGCCTAGGCGCGCCTAGCGGAACTTTGCTTGTAAGTCAAGTAAACCTCTCTATACAAGGAGAGGAGATGTATCAATCTAATCAAGCAAGAATTAAGAAGAAAAACTATTCCCTCTTGCCCACCTGTGAGCAAAGGCCCCCGGCCAGCCCTTCTCGCTCCCTAGCAGCCCTAGCTGCCGCCACCGCTACTGCTGTGAACAGTACCTGCGGGGACTGTAGCACGGCGGCCCATCGCCGCTCCCTCAACTCTCTCCCCCTCTCAATCGTAGCAGCCACATAACAATATGGTATCGGAGATCAGGATGTCAGGTGCTCCGTCATCCACCACTTCTGCACCGATGGCCGCGAGCACCTCCTCCATGCTGCTCGCCCTGTCGGGCATGTTGCCGCTCGCGTCGAGATCGTTCTCGACGGCTGTTCTGACGCCCGCGCAATTGACCATGGTGGTCAGATTGTTATGTGGCTACTAGATTGAGAGGGAGAGAGAGCATCGAGGGGGCTGTGTGCTACAGTAACCGCGTGCTGCTACAGTACCGAGGGTACTGTTCACGTCTGTAGGTGATGGTGTGGTGGCTGCTGTGCTACAGTACCCACACGTTTTAGTGGTGACGACGGCTAGGGCTGCGAGGGCGCAGGAAGGGCCGGCCGCGGGGCCTTTGCCCACGGCCGGGCAAGAGGGAAGAGTTTTTCTTCTTAATTTTTGCTTGATTAGATTGATACATCTTCTCTCCTTATATAGAGAGGTTTATTTGACTTACAATCAAGGCTTGCTTGACCCCTAAGCAAGCGACCTTTATCTCTAATTAACCCTAACGGGCGATACTGACAGTCCAGGCTCAATAGGCCCATGCCATACTAACATAAACATATGAGATTAGAAGATGTTTTTCTTTTGAAGCAAATATGCAGTAACCAGATTAGTTTGAGCTAACCTGGTTTCCTAGCTGATATTCTTGTAGATTTTACAGCTTTCTTTCTTGGGAACGTATGCTTATCTTTAACATATCATTTTCATTTTTTTTTGTACTTGCCTAGGTCTGGAAATCAAGGAATCTCGGATCAAATCTATGCGTGCAGCAATATCTGAAACATTTCCTGAGCCTAATAGGCGGCTGCTACAGAGGTTAGCTTATTTCTTCTCCACATGGCTATATTTTGTGTTTGAATTCTCTTTTTACCTGATAGTTTATAATCCTGGACAGTACATTAAATTGCTTTCCCTTGTCTGCTCAAGCTTATGCTGAACATTTTTCTTTTTGCTCAAGTTTATGCTGAACATTTTTCTTTTTCTGTTTAAAATATGAAACTTGAAGCGATAGAAGACATACATATCTTTGCATTTGCTTGTAGTTTTATGCAGTCATCAAATTTGCTAGGAATTGCACTTTGTGAGCTATTTTTTTAACTAAATCACAAATCCATGCTTGCAGAATTTTGAAAATGATGCATACCATTGCTTCTCATACTGCTGAGAATAGAATGACTCCATCAGCAGTTGCTGCATGTATGGCCCCGCTCTTGTTGCGTCCCCTTCTTGCTGGTGAATGTGAGATGGAAGATGACTTTGACATGAGTGGTGACAGTGCTGCTCAGCTTATTGCCGCTGCAAATGCCGCTAACAGTGCTCAAGGCATTATAACTACTCTATTAGAGGAATATGAGAGTATATTCAATGTGAGTTTCTTGTGCTATCCCAGTGTCCTTAATATACGCATGATATTATTATGGACAACATAAGATGATACAATTGTTCAGTTTTTGCTCCACTTATCGTAGAAGATATTTGTAATTATTGCATGTGGTTAATTAGGGGCGGCCGCGACGTAGGTGCAGACCGATGGCCTCGAACCGACCATTAAGGCCACGAAGTAAGTTGAGGACGAGGGTGCGGTCTTGGACGGGTTCGCCGAGGTCGCGAAGAGCGTCTGCCATGCCCTTGAGCCTGCTGCAGTACTCAGTGATGTCGAGGTCGCCCTGGCTGAAGTTGCGGAAGGCGGCGTCGAGATGAAGAGCCCGTGTCTCGCGATTGCCACGAAACTGAGACTCAATGGCGAGCCAGTGAGCGCGGGCAGAGGTGCCACGCTCGATGACCGCTTCAGCAAGCGCGTCGGAGATGGCGCCGGTGATCCAGGTCTTCACGACACAGTCCATACGGACCCAGTCGGGGGAGTCGAGGACGGGGACATCGGAGAGGATGTGGCGCTCGAGGGAGAACCGACCAACAGCAAGGAGGAAGGACTCGCGCCAGCGGCCGTAGAAAGTCGAGGTGAGGTCGAGGACCAGCGGGACGAGCAGCCGGATGTTCTGCACGGCAACAGCTTGGGCGTGCAGATTAGTCAGGGCTGCGGCCTCGTGCTGAAGGACGGCGCGAAGGCGAGGATCCTCGCCATCTGGGGAAGCAGAGTCGTCATCCTCGGGGTCGCTCAGGGGGGCGTCGTCGCCCGCAGGTGGAGTGGCAGCGGCGAGTTCTTGAGCCGCGCGCGCGAGGGCCGCCTGAAGACGCGCCTCGGCAGCATCGCGGTCGGCCTTAGCAGCGGCTGCCTCGCGTTCGGCGTCGGCCGCGCGGACGGCCGCGGCATCACGGGCGGCCTTCTCCGCCGCGCGCGCAGCGTCGCGGGCGGCCTTCTCCGCCGCGCGCTCGGTAGCGATGCGGGTGCAGTCTTCCTCGGCGAGGCGGGCCTTCTCATCCGCGCGGTCGCGCTCCGGCTGGCGAGCGGTGGCAGCGACGGGATTGGGGTCGACGACCTCGGGGATGGGTGCGCCGTCCTTGGGGGTGGAACCGGCCATCGCAACGAGCGCGCGATGAGGCTGGAGGGCGCGCAAGAAAGCGGCGGCCAGAAAAAAAAAGAAAAACAGGGGGAAAAAAACCTAGTCTCTTGATACCATGAAAGCAATGAATATTGCGTGGAATAATAGATTAGATTGATTGGAGAGACCTATGTACATATATATAGGGGAGAGGAGATCTCGTGGTTTATAGAAACAAGACCAAACCAAGATCTCCTCGTATCTCTCTAACCAAAATAGAAGGGCTGGCCGGCTATACCTGGCCCAAGCCCAATATACACACGCAAGGCACTTTACAATTTAACAATAATAATTATCATTTTATAAGGGTGCTAGTAAAGCATGTCACATTGCAGCTGCATTCCCTTCATCTTCATGCACCATTAGTTCCTCTTCTGTGTTACTATGTATGTGCGTGATAAACTTAAGGAATACACACCACATCGTTACATTACCCTTGATGTCTGTTGTTTTTACAGGATGAGCACTTTAGGTGCTCCTTATCACCTGATTCTCAAACAGGAGATAGTGGAAGTGATGAATCAACTGATGATGAAACTGTGGATATCAAGGATAATGGATTCCATGATGCAGAAAATGATGTAGATCAAGAATTAGATGATGCTGAGCGAATACTGAGTGGAAAATTGAGTGAAACCAGTGCAAGTGCCCCTGCTGACCTCTATGACTACAAGGTTTGATATTTTTTTTCTGTTTTTATCTGTAGTGACATATTGTGCTACTAATCATACACTTGCCTTCTATATTTTTAAGGCGGTACAGGAAAAATGTAAAGAAAAGTTTACTTCCATTTTCACTGAGGACATATGTTATTGAATACGTTTAACATATTGTAGCTCATGCTTTAGACATGTTTATCTAGATTGTGTCCCCTTCTAAAGCTTAGCTAGATTATGCTTTCATTTTTTTAATTTGAGTAGCATGTTCGTTTGCTGATGTCATAACACGATCTGCTTTCCTACTGTATTGTGTGGACAACAGGAAGTTCATGGAAATAATTCAGACGCTGAGCTCTCTGTTGAGGATAACACATTTGAATCAAATGTAGATTTAAATGATGCTCCCCTAAGTTGTTTAACAGAAAATGGAAAGGATCCATCAAATCTGGTGTCCACTCATGAAACTCCATTATCAGTGGGAGAGATTCTTCTGTCTTTGGATGCTGGAATTCCATTACCTGGTCGTGCAGCTGAATATTCCAATGACAGACACTCTAGCAAACCCAATGGAACTCAGCAGCATGTGAAGCGTACTAACTTATGGGGACGGAGCAATGTAAGCAATAAGTCTGCTCTTCTGCTGCTTTACTCTTCATATGTTTATTTTGTTAATGCTACATAGCTAGACCTATGGTTCTGTAATATTTTCCACCAAAAATTATGGTTTTCTTAGAGAAGACAGTACTAGATACGCTTCTATAGCACACTAATTTTCTTCAGATTATTATTAAAAAAAATTCTATAATGATAGACTTTAGTATGTTGACCTCACTTATTTGCACATATGACTTATGCAGGCGAGAAAGGGCCAACGGCCAGAGTTAGTTGATCCATCAGGTGAAGAAGAGTAAGTTCCTAGTCATGCTGCAGGCTAAATTTACATTTTTACATGATTGCTTTCTACTGTGGAGTTGGATTCTTAAAGCTATTTCACCTAAAAAGTTACATGATTTATGTTGCAGGCTTGCTATCCAACGACTTGAGGTGATGAAGAATGACTTGCAGATCAGGATTGCAAAGGAGGTAAGGAGAAGAAGACTGCATGTGCATCAGTTCTTGATTTAGGTGAATCTTGGAACCTAACTATATATGTTTCTCAGGCTAGAGGTAATGCAATCCTACAGGCAAGTTTAGAAAGAAGAAAACAAGCACTACATGAGCGCCGTGTGGTTCTGGAACAGGATGTATGCCTTATTCTACTAGCATATGATTTGTCTGCTTTTATGCATCCAAAATATATCAGAAACCATTTGTTGTGTGCATATTTGTTATATTTTGGTTTGTTGCAACTAGCTTTAGACAATTGTCCACATAACATTTTTAAACTGCAAGTGCCTCTTTATGAGAGTTTGATGCTTAGTATGATCACACCTGTTTGTTCACTAGGTGTCAAGGTTGCAAGAGCAGCTACAGGCTGAAAGGGATCTTAGAGCTGCACTGGAGGTTGGGCTAAGCATGTCTTCTTCACAATTTTCTAGTTCGCACTCCATGGACTCAAAGGTACTGAAATCATAAGCAAGTTGTTCTTCGGCAGTTTTACTTGCTGGGCTTATTTTGTGGCGTCCTTTGTTTTCTATGCACTTCTCTTTAGACAAAGGCAGAGCTTGAGGAAATTGCTCTTGCAGAAGCTGATGTTGCTAGATTAAAACAGAAGGTTGCAGAGCTCCATATCCAACTCAATCAACAGCGCCACCACCAGTATGACTCTTCTGTAGATACAAATGACCGTCCTCAACACTTTCCAAATCATCTCTCGCAGTAAGACAATATTTTATTATTCTTTTCAGCTGTTGTTAGATTATGTGTGCCTGCAAAGTCCAAATATTTGGGAGCTACATATTTTAGTAACACATGCAGAATGTTTGTAAGCTTGTCCGATGTATCATATTCCCTAATTATTTTTACAAGTTGCAATTCATTGGATATTCAATATTTTACTGCTAACAGGAATGTCCAAACTGGATTTGATAGGAGAGTTGCATTCTGTAATCAAGAGAAGAAGCAAAGGAATGAGGTTAGCTGTTTGCAAATATCCTCTTGCTATACTTTATACAACTTGAGAAAATCAAAGCACAAGTTAGTTGACATGAGCTCCATGATTTCACTGATAGTAGTATTTTACAAGCTCAATCAGCTCTACTTTTTAAAGGGGCAGTGCTGGGACTAGTGGCGCCCTGTCCTGTAGATCCAACTGAAAATCAACAAGGCTAAGTTTTTTTTTTTTAATTTTATTTTTGGTCCAGTGTCCAACCTAAACCCTAAGCAACTTTTTGAGTAGATCAAACACTAAGGATAATAGACAGTAACAGTTAATTTTCCATGCATAGGTCCCCAGGTTCTAAGAGATATTATGTTAATGCTTGAATTATAGTCAGATGACTCCACACTGATATTCTGACAGGAGAGCTTGCCGAGCACATCCCACTGGAGAAGCATCAAGCAGCATGTGCTATCTCATGGTTCTTCAAGGCCTTTCTCCCTAAAGCATTCCTCGGACACCTTGAGTGATTCAAGGGAGTCATCAACAAGTGTACCTGCAGAGGGTGGGCCAATGCTGGTGAACATCCCCAGAACAACAGAAGTAAGAGAAACCCCTGGTTATTATGCTGCACTAACATCTTTCAGGAGAAATACTTAGGCTTGAGTTTCAATCTCCTGTTGTGATTTGCAGCAGGGTTTCGAATATGGGAGGCCGCCGTCTGTGCCGTCATCCACTCTGGTTGAACTAACAACCAGACTAGATTTCTTCAAAGAACGGCGGTCACAATTGATGGAACAGCTCCACAGCCTCGATTTAGGGCATGGATCCACGTCCCATGGGTTCCCATACAAACCTTCGTCACCCTGGAACAGCCCAAGGTAGGGGATGTTTAGTCGCTGCAGTACCACGTCTCTGTACATTCTTGGTATAGGATCTCTTTTTTGTTTCACTTTTATCTTTGTAGAAGCTGGTAGTGAGAATGTATATCCCTTGCCTTCCTTCACTTGTTTTGCTAGTGCTTGCATCGGACTTTTTCGAGCGTGATTTTGTTTTCCTTTTGTATCTATTTGTATGTAATGAGTCGAGGTGATTGTGACAAGGTTTTTATATGTTCTGCCAATATAGATGCAGTCTTTTTTTTTCTTTCATGGGGATATATTTCACTGCAGGAGGCAAGTGTTGCCATTTCAAATACCTGATCTGTGTCAATTATGGGGCTAATCCTTGCTCGGTTAATTCTCCCCCCCAAAAGGATTGTAGGAAATGAGACGAATGAAGGGGGGAAACGAGACTTCCGATAAATGTTGGAACACAAACATATTCACACTCGTGTCGCGTGGAAATAGCCTTTAGAATAAATGGAACATTTGTTCCCTGGCCCACGCTTTACATTTCACAGCGGCAGGTCACGGAATTCCTGTTTAAAACTTGGTAGAGTGAAATTCAATTTGTCCATGGCAATAAATGTTACCGCGCCAAGCATTGGATTCCAGCGTTCGCTAAGAGAAACCGTTGGATTCTGCAAAAAAGAAACATGGGATGCCAACCTTCACGAATCAGAGCGATCACACCACAGGCACGACGCCAAAAGCATCAGTTTCGTTCATTCACGAAGCAAGCATTCCAATCCAACTTGACCGTACACTTCATCATGTACTGTACTATTGCGCATGCGACTCGCATGCCTCCATTGGACGCGTATAAATTTACGAGCTAGCCAAAACATAATTACACAGGGCAATGGCCAAGAATCATGTACAGTGCAACAGTTCAAAGAAGGCCCTTGCAACCTAGCATCAGCAGACCAATTTACAGGGGTTACCTAGCGTGCACCGTGCACGAGCGTCGAGAAGAACCCTTGCCGTTCTGCTAGCCCAATTCCAAAAGATGGCCGGGCAGAGCCTCCACAAAATTGCATTCTTCAGAAGGGCACTTCGATGCCTCAGTATGCCGGTTATGGTTTTCAGTTTTCTTGAAGCGATCAGAAGGAATCACTTTGCGAGGAGTATCAAATAGAGAACACCTTCATGTAGTCTGATTTGATCACTTCGCAGACAGCTGGGTGGTTGCTTGCTTGGCGAGTACTCTCTCAAACTCTGTGCAAGCCTCAGGCGAGTCTTCTTCACTGGGTGGTACCAGTTGCCAGAAGAGCGGCAAATATGCCTCCCATTCCCTCAAAACCGTGGCTCCTTTCTCGCTGTCCGTTTTTTCCTTTTGAAACACATCAAAAAGTAGCAAAAGTAAGGGAATGGACATCATTTGACACACGACTTTAAAAAGAAACACAGAACTTTTCTTGTAAAGAAAAACAGTTCACTTACAACATAGGCCTCAATCAAGCCCTTTAGCTGCATCTGCCCAGCTGGAGCATTTACTCTCTGCATCTTGACAATTTCCTTGTTAACCTATTATTAAGACAGTAGAAAGTTATACAAACATAACCAGTTCTATGTCATGAATTTCATAGAAAACATATCATGTGGTGTCATGTCAATGGCAAACAAACAAAAACAAATACGTCACAAGATAAACTTAAAATTTGGAGCTTGCAAACCTTTGGGACAAGTGTATCATCCTCATCTAGAATGTAGGCAAGGCCACCAGTCATTCCAGCTGCAACATTCCTCCCAGCCCTATAAATTAAGAAATATGCGTCTAAGGATGTGAGGAAAAGGAGACAATTGCCAAAAGATAATTCTGTTGGTTCTACTTACTTGCCAAGTACAACTACGCAGCCACCGGTCATGTACTCACAGCAATGATCTCCGGTGCCCTCAACCACTGCCTGACATAGAGAGTTTCTAACTGCAAATCTTTCTCCTGCCTTGCCTCTCACAAATACCCGACCACCTGTAGCTCCATACAGACAAGTGTTTCCAACTATAGTAGCATCCTCAGGAACAAATCCTGTTTTGTCTACAGGAACTACCACCAGTTCACCACCAGCCATACCCTGAAATATCAAAGAAAAGGTCTCAAATTTCATATAGTTGCCCAGACAAAAGTTTTAAGGGTTCAATATTTAGTACCTTTCCAACGTAATCGTTGGCCTCCCCAACTAGCCGAACGTTCATTCCAGGAGTCAGGAAACAACCAAAGGACTGCCCTGCACTTCCATTAAACCTGAAATGTCCAAAAAAAATTAAGTTCCTACTATTGTTATGAATAAACATATGCAAAACATATGTAAAATAACATTTTGAACATACGTGATGTTGAGCTGGCCTGCAAAACCTGTGTCTCCATACTTTTTGGCAATCACACCTGCTACTCGACCACAGACAGCTCTGTCGACATTATAGATTTGAAACACTTTGGAAACTTCCTTCTCATTCTCAATTGCATCAGCTATCTGCAAATTAGATAATATAAATAATGGTGCTCCAAGCAGACAAAACTAGGGTTCCTAGCAACTACATTTCATTTAGACAAGAGTTTCATATCTCCTTGCCCTGGCTTCCACATCCTAGTCCCTTATAGGTCTTGAGGTCTAGTTCTGCCTGAGTTTTTCTAAAAAAGTCTTATTAGGGTGTGTTCTTAGGGTGGGTTACAGACCCTTGAACCCTGTAACATCTTGCATTTTGGGGTTCTTCACCCCTTTTCCTCCTTCTTAATATATTGATGTGCAGTTCTCCTGCGCGTTCGAGAAAGAAAAAGGCTGTGCATGGACCATAAATACAGCAGTTCTAATTTGATTGATGATACTAGAAAATCAAGTTCAGTAGACAGCCATTAGTCAAGTAAGTAGAGGCCATCAGTGCTTGGCAAATTTGGAAGCAAAGGAACAACTTCATATTTAGTAGAGGCCACCCATCATTCCTTGCTTGGAAAACAGGTTTCATTGATGAAACTCGCCTACAAACTCAACAGTGTTAGAATCAGGTTGCGCCACCCCTATTGGGCTGGCTGTTGGCCTCCTCAGGCCCATGTACTTAGCTATATATATGTGTACAATCCCTCTGTAATCTATCTAAATCAATACTAATCCGGCTGGCATTTGCCTTCATGGTATCAATCGCCAAAAATCCCGGACCTCCTCTGCTTCCGCCCCCCCCCCCTTCAGTTGTCGCGCCCGTCTCCTCGGGCTGCGCCCGACGCCTCGCACAGCCACGCGCCTCCCCGCGCCCCCGTGCTGCGCGCTTCCCCGCGCCGCCGCCCCTCCATGGCTCCCGCGACTCCTCTGTCCGCCGGCTCTGCTTCCGCCGATGCCGTCGCCTCCGCGACTCTGCTCCGCGACGAAGCCCTTGCCGCGGCCCAAGCCCTGGAAGAGGAAGCCGCCTCTGTCCACTCCGACAACCTCGAGCGCCGCCAGCAGCTTCAGGACGAAGCCGAGCTCCTCAAGACCGCCGCCGCCGCTGCCATCCTCGCCCAGGAGCGCGCGCAGGCCGACGCCCTGGAGCAGCAGGCCGCGGCCCTCCGCGACCGTCTTCGCGCCGAGGCCCTTCGAGACAACGACGACGCCCGCTCCGCTCACTCTGAAGCCGAGGCCATCACTCACCTTCATCGCCAGGCTGCTGCTGTGCCCAACATCCGCAGCCTGGTGCCCATCGTCCTCGATCTTCAGTCCTGCAACTACTCCAAGTGGCGGGAATATTTCCTCCTCACTCTTGGACGCTACGCCCTGAAAGATCATGTCCTCACCGACAACCCCCTGCTCGGCGACCCTGCCTGGGCACGCATGGACTGTGTGGTCCTCTCCTGGCTGTACAACAGCATCTCTTCGGACCTTCAGGACATCATCCATGCTCATGGCGGCACCTCTGCCCCGGCTGCCTGGCTCGCCCTTGAGCAACAATTCCTCAACAATCGTGAATCTCGGGCGCTGCTCCTCGACGCCGAGTTTCGCACCATCTCCCAAGGGGCTCTTTCCATTGACGAATACTGCAGGAAGCTGAAGCACAAGGCCGACGCCCTCGCTGACCTTGGCGAACCTGTCAACGACCGCACCCTAGTGTTGAACGTGTTGCGGGGTCTCAACGAGCGCTTTCAATTCAGGGCGCAGCTCATCACCCGCCAGCGGCCGTTCCCCTCCTTCGGCGACGTTCACGCTGATCTTCGCCTGGCTGAGCTCAACATGACCTCCGCCCTGGTGCCTCCCTCCGCCCTCGTCGCCTCCTCGACCAGCAAGCCGTCGGCTTCCGCGACCAGCAAGCCACCCACCACCGGCCCTCCTCTGCCTGGAGGTGCTCCCTCTGGTGGTGGCCGCGGCCGCCGTCGCCGTGGCGGACGCGGACAGGGTGGTCACCATGGTGCTCCGGATGACCAGGGTCACCCGCACGGCGGCTCCCAGTGGCCGTCCTTCCTCAACCCTTGGACTGGCTCCATCCACATGTGGCCTGGTGGTCCCCGTGCTCCCTTCCCGCGCCCCGGTCTTCCCCAACACCATCAGCAGCACCACCAGCAGGCTCTCATGGCCGGTCTGCCCCCTACAACCATGGTGCAACCTCCTCTTCCGCCCCCTGCAGGTCCTGGCATGCCGGTCCCTCCTGCTTGGGCCCCCTGGAATCCGCAGTCCCTCGCCAACGCCTTCAGCACGGTGACTCTTTCTCCTCCCAGTAACTCCGACTGGGTGGTCGACTCTGGAGCCACTTCCCACATCGCCTCCAGTGCTGGTATGGTCACCCCCTCCACCTCTTCCATTTTTCCATCCTCCATTGTTGTTGGCAACGGTGCTACACTTCCTGTTGTTGGCACCGGTTACTCGACCCTCCCGGGTCCCTTTCGCCTCAACAATGTTCTCATTGCTCCCGCTATTATTAAAAATCTTCTCTCTGTTCGTCAATTCACTACTGACAACCTTGTCTCTATTGAATTTGACCCTGCTGGTATTTCTGTGAAGGATCTTCGCACCAAGGCCACCCTCCTTCGATGTAACAGCTCGGGACCCCTATACACCCTGCAGCTTCCATCAACTCCCACTGGACCATGCGCTCTAGTCGCCACTCCTTCCTCCACCGACTGGCATCGTCGTCTCGGCCATCCTGGCAAGGAAGCTTTCCAGAGTCTTGCCCGGTCTTCTTCCATCATCTGCAGCACCCCCGGTGGCGACTCCCTGTGTCATGCATGTCAACTAGGTCGTCATGTCCGATTACCATTTTCTTCTTCGTTGTCCAGGGCTTCTAAACCCTTTGATCTTGTACATTGTGATTTGTGGACCTCCCCTGTCACTAGTGTCTCCGGATTTAAATATTATTTAGCAATTCTTGATGATTACTCTCATTTTCTCTGGACATTTCCTCTTCGTCTCAAATCTGAAACCTTTCCATCTCTTTCCAACTTTTTCGCCTATGTCCTAACTCAATTCGGCTGTACTGTTAAGGCAGTCCAATGCGATAATGGTCGTGAGTTCAATAACTCCGCTTCCCGCGCGTTCTTCCTCACCAAAGGCGTTGTTCTGCGCATGTCGTGCCCATACACCTCGCAGCAAAATGGCAAAGCCGAACGTATCCTTCGCACCACCAACAACGCCATTCGCACTCTTCTCATTCAAGCGTCCATGCCTCCCCATTACTGGGCTGACGCCCTTGCCACTGCCACCCTCCTCAACCGTCTCCCCACCAAAACCCTCAACATGTCCACCCCTCACTTTGCCCTCTACGACACTCTTCCCTCTTACCATGACCTACGAGTTTTCGGCTGCACCTGTTATCCCAACCTCGCTGCCACTGCACCGCACAAACTCGCTCCCCGGTCCACCTTGTGCACCTTTCTTGGCTACTCCAATGATCACAAAGGCTATCGCTGCCTTGATCATACCACCAATCGGGTCATCATCTCACGTCACGTCGTGTTCGACGAATCCTCCTTTCCCTTTTCCCACCAACGACCTTCATCTTCCCCGGATGAACTTGATTTTCTAACTAATGATGGGCCTCTTCCAGAACCCCCTTTTTCTGCAGGTACCCCACACCATCGCCAGGCCTCCTGTGCTGGTCCTCTGCCACCAGTCAGGCCACCTCCCGGCCTCCCAGCGCCCCAAGGGCCCCTGCCACCTCCTGTGGACCCTGTCCTGGCGCCACAGGAGGTGCCCCTGCTGCCCCGGGCACACGATCAGCAGTTCCAGGCGCCTGCAGACTCCGGCGCACCCCAGGCGCCTCCGCTGCTGGTGCCCCAGTCACCTCAGCTGCAGGAGCCACCCCAGGCGTTGGACCCTGCTGTTCCTCCGGTGCTGGTGCCCCAGGGGTCCCTGCCTCGGGCCCCTGTTGTGCCTCCAGCCCCGGCGTTTTCAGTGCCTCCGCCGCTGGCTCCTCCGGCGGCGTCTTCTCTCCAGAAGCCGCCGATTGTTCACGTCTACGCTCGACGTGCTGCTTCACCAGCAGCACCCACTTCACCACCTCCTGCTGCTCTCCTTCGACGATCGGGCATGATTCCCTCCCCGCCACGATTCGTGAAGGATGCTCCTCCTACCGGTGTTGTTCCCATTCCACCGGTCGTCAACAGCCACGGCATGACGACCCGTGGCAAGTCTGGCATTCAGCAGCCCCGTCTTGGTCTCCATGCCGAGGCCCTCTCTCCTGTTCCCAGGTCCTGCCGCGATGCGCTCACTGATCCTCATTGGCGTCAGGCCATGGAAGCCGAGTATGCTGCCCTCATGGAAAATCACACCTGGGATCTTGTTCCCCGGCCCAGCGGAGCAAATGTGGTTACCGGAAAGTGGATATTCAAGCACAAGTTCCATGCTGATGGGTCCTTGGACAGGTATAAGGCTCGGTGGGTTCTTCGTGGTTTCACCCAACGTCCCGGTGTCGACTATGATGAAACGTTCAGCCCCGTGGTCAAACCGGCAACCATCCGTACAGTCCTCACTTTGGCACATTCTCGACATTGGCCGATCCATCAACTTGATGTCAAGAATGCCTTCCTTCATGGGACGCTGTCCGAGACTGTCTACTGCTCTCAACCCACCGGTTTTGCTGATTCCACTCACCCTACTCATGTCTGCAAGCTCAACAAGTCCCTGTATGGACTCAAGCAAGCACCACGGGCTTGGTACAGCAGATTCGCCTCTCACCTGCTCTCTCTGGGTTTCACTGAAGCACGGTCAGATACATCCCTGTTCATTTTTCACCGAGACACCGAGACAGTTTACTTGCTCCTCTATGTCGACGACATTGTTCTGACAGCTTCTACACCGCAGCTCCTCCACCGTATTATTGCAGCCCTGAAAAAGGAATTTGCTATGAAGGATCTTGGTCCCCTTCATCACTTCCTGGGCATGTCCGTTGAGCAGCAGGGCGACTCCCTCTTCCTTTCTCAGCGTCAGTATACTCTGGATGTCATGGCGCGTCATAGCATGAGTGATTGCAAGCCTTGTTCCACCCCGGTTGACACCTGCGCTAAGGTCTCCACCTCTGATGGACCCTCGGTCACTGATCCTACAGCATATCGCAGCCTGGCCGGAGCTCTACAGTATCTAACCTTCACCAGGCCGGACATCGCCTATGCTGTCCAACAGATTTGTCTTCACATGCATGACCCACGGGAAGTTCATCTTGCTGCTGCCAAACGGATCCTCCGCTATCTCAAGGGCACCCTGGACTATGGTCTTGTCATCCCACGCTCCTCCCCGTCACAGCTTGTTGTCTATACCGACGCGGACTGGGCTGGTTGTCCTGACACCCGGCGTTCAACGTCAGGCTATGCCGTTTTCCTTGGCAGCAGCCTAGTTTCCTGGTCATCCAAGCGGCAACCCACCGTCTCCCGCTCCAGTGCCGAGGCCGAATATCGTGCTGTCGCCAACGGGGTTGCTGAAGCTACCTGGCTGCATCAACTTCTTCAGGAGCTTCATCACCCGCTGCAGTCTGCTTGCCTCGTCTACTGCGACAATGTTAGCGCCGTCTACCTCTCCACCAACCCCGTGCAACATCAGCGCACCAAACACGTGGAGATTGACCTCCACTTTGTGCGGGAACGCGTCGCTATTGGGGCTGTTCGCGTTCTTCATGTTCCCACTACATCCCAATTCGCGGACGTCTTCACCAAAGGCCTTCCTTCATCCGTCTTCGCTGATTTTCGCTCCAGTCTGAACGTCCGGTCAGCTCCCGTCCCGACTGCGGGGGGGTGTTAGAATCAGGTTGCGCCACCCCTATTGGGCTGGCTGTTGGCCTCCTCAGGCCCATGTACTTAGCTATATATATGTGTACAATCCCTCTGTAATCTATCTAAATCAATACTAATCCGGCTGGCATTTGCCTTCAAACAGGATCTCTGAAAACAAGCATACTCCCTTCCTTTCTTGGATAGAGTTGTGTGCATAGTTGGTTTAATAAAACCCTAACAGTGGGGCCCCTGCTATTTTTCGGCTCAACAAAAAAGTTAGTCCATGTAACTAAGAGAATTTATCGAAAACACTACCTCAGGGTCTGCAAGGATTGTCTCATCAAGAACAGGGCCATTAGTGTGGACGTCCTGGCTCCTAATCTGGGAGCTTCTCCATTCGGGCAATCCAGCATTCTGATGTAAGAACCATTGATTAAACAGAAAGCACATGGAAGATATGCTAACACTTCAAATATTAATGGCTGCCAATACATACTGCTAAGAGGTATCCAAGATCGATGTGCTGCGTTTTCACCAACGAGACATGCTTTGGTTTAAGCAAATCTGTTCGCCCAATGATGTCATCCAGCTTCTCATAACCCAACTGGGCTAATGCAGCTCGAACCTAAATCAATTTTCAAAAGTTACAATTATCCCTAAAAATAGGCAGGTCTTGCAAAATCAATCAAGGAACAAGGCTAAGACAAACAGCATCAGTAATGAGAATCATGACATACCTCCTCAGCAACAAAGAGAAAGTAGTTAACAAGATCACCAGGAACACCAGGAAACCTTGCACGAAGTTCTTCTCTCTACAAGAACAAAGAATGTAAGAGGTAGTCCAATAAGAGGAAGCTAAAATAACTTGTGTTGTTACTACCTGACTAGCCACTCCAACTGGGCAATTATTTGTGTGGCAAATGCGTGCCATGACACAACCAGTAGCTATCATAGCTACAGAACCAAAGCCATATTCATCAGCTCCCATAGCAGCAGCTATAAGAACATCTTGACCACTCCTGAATCCACCATCCACCCTAAGTACAACCCTCTCTCTCAATCCATTTTGTATAAGTGTCTGGAGGAAGTTAACTAGCATTACAAAACAGAAAATAATTTCATGGAAAACTGATTACAGCAAAAAAAAAATGTAGGAAACCTGATTTGTTTCTGTAAGACCAAGTTCCCAAGGACCCCCAGCATGTTTGATGGAACTGATTGGGCTAGCTCCAGTACCACCATCATGACCTGATATCTGTGTAATAGAACAGTTATTTAGAAAACAAAAATAAGTACACATAAAATCGATAATTCACCTAATACAGCAGGTCTTTGAGAGAACCATTTGCAAGCAATTGAATAACAGTTCATAGTATGATGGCCTGAAATGCTGAAGCATTCCGTTAAATTTAGAAATGAATTGAAGTGTTATTAGATTTAGTGCATTCATCCAGTAATCATGATAGTGCATCATTCAGTGAGACAGCTTATGGTATTTCTGGATAAGACTACCTTGCTGAAATTTTCTGAAGATTTAGCAGATATCTGAAAAGTTCTCCTCGGATATGTTTCAATTCATAGCTCATTTTACCATACGTACATATAGATAACTATAGATTATACAGGGGAAGTTCTATCACCATGAATGGCACATCGCACACAACGAGTGTCAGTAACATGACATAGTAGAACAAACAAAATATGCAACCACATAAGAGTCAACTAAAACATATAGAACCTTACTGAAGTTTAGATAAGAAGATGTATAAGAAGTTAGCCGCAGTCAATTTATGTGAATATTCTTGCACACTGATAGCATGATTTAAGTTTATGAACGAATTATTTAAAAAGAACTACACCAACCTGAATTATGTCTGCATTTCCCTTCGAAACTCCAGAAGCTACAGTTCCAATCCCAGCTTCAGCCACAAGCTTTACGGACACTTTAGCTTTAGGATTTATCTGTTCAGCCAGATATTTATTGCATAACTCCATTAGTACAAAGAACCATAAACCATAAACTTAACAGCATAACTAGTTGGTGTAGAACCACTAGGTAACCAAAGGGACACAATTTGTTCTAAGTATCACAGAAAACTATCATTTCTAAGCTGTCGTGGTCCTCCTATAGTATCAATAATAATACTAATTGACATTCTACCAATAATATTCAGAACTCAGAAGACAAACCTGATGGAGGTCATAGATCAACTGCGCAAGATCCTCGATAGAATAAATGTCATGGTGTGGAGGCGGGGAGATTAGAGGAACTCCAGGTTTAGAGTTCCTCAGACGAGCAATGTATGCACTGACTTTTTTCCCAGGAAGTTGACCCCCTTCACCAGGCTTTGCACCTTGCGCAATCTTTATCTCAATTTGGTCAGCATTTACTAAAAATGTTGGTGTAACTCCAAAACGCCCAGATGCAACCTGTAAAAGAATAGTATTAATAAAAACTTACCCAAAAATTTTAGTTCACCAGAAAGAAGACATAATGCTGCTGTAGTTAAGAACAATAATAAACAAAATAGAGATAAGGAAATATGCTACTGTGAAGTTTCCTGTTTTGAGAGCTGCTACTTGGTATCTTCTCACTAATATCTGGCCCAGGAGTTCCAGTACATCTAGACAGATCTCCAGATGACTAGATCCCTTTCTTGGGAAACAGACACAACATAGCAGCAGTACCAATGTCTAGGCAGTTCACTCGCAAATAGTAAATGCTTCTCCATAGCAGAAGATTTTAGCTCCCCTAGTTTGAGGGGAAAATGCATATATCCAACAGTGCACGATCTTTCAGTCATATATATAGTATAAGGTAAAGGAGAAATAACCAGATAAAACAAAAAAGTAAAGTTCATAAATGCTTGAAAAAAATGAACTATGATAATCCACCTGCTTAATCGCACTTGTGGCTGTGTCACCATTCTGAAGACCTTTGAGATGAGGAAGTGTTGGAGAATAACCATCTACAACATCTGTGAGGGGATTCCAACGGATTGGATCCTGTGAAAAATGACAAGTCCATAAGCAATTCTATGTTGCAGATTCCACTTGAAAAGCCTGACATAGATAATGAGCTATGTTGTAAAGGAATATATATGACCCACCTCACCACCTTCTCCTGAGTTAGATTTCCCACCTATTCTATTCATTGCAATTGCAATAGCTTCATGTGTTTCCCTTGAAATGGCTCCTAAGGACATTCCACCAGTACAAAAACGTTCAACAATGGAGGTTGCAGGCTCCACTTTGCCAATAGGAATAGGTGCGCGATCACTTCTCAATTCAAGAAGATCTCGAAGAACCTATGGAAAAAAGACACTATGAGCTTTGTGGTAACAAAAAAACAATAGCAACCTGAAGGGTCACTACTTACATTGATAGGACGGCTTGCAAGATGTTGTTGGTAGACAGTGTACGCATTATCACGTTTCTCACGAATTGCTTTGTGCAACAGCTTGGACATCTCAGGATTATTCGCATGGTATTCACCTATTCAAAAGAAAAACATAATTCAGTACTATGCTGTAGTGCTGTACTAACTAGAAAAGATAGTATGTTTGAGGGAAAGATAGAAGATGGCAACAGTATGTTATAGCATATAAATAATACCACACCAAAACCAGATGTGATCACGAAAAAAAAAACACATCATGATAAAACAATGTAGTATTGTAAGAAAACACCAGGTTACATGCATCCAAAACATAAAATTTAGCGCTATTGGTAAACACTACCTCCAGGTCTGGATTGGATAAATCCAAAATTTTCTAGCCTCTTTGCAGTATCTTCAGAGAATGCCTTCACCCAGAATGATAAGGTCTCCCTACCCAGCTTTACAAGGATAGTGCTAGAAGTGTTAGCAAGTCACAAAGATATAAAACATAAATAAAGTACAGGACAGGGGGGGGGGAGGGGGGGGGGGAGGCCTTCTAAACAGTGTGCCAGAACAAAAAAAAGAGCAAAAGTGAAACAAAAAGGTGCAGATAGGAATACGACATTTTTTTGTGGCATTCAAGCTACTTGATTTTAACTACCTCGTCAAGTGTGAGACCTCCAATTTTCGATACACTTCCACAGAAGGCAAGATCAACAACTTCTTGACCAAGACCATAAATTTCAAAGATCTGAGCTCCACAATAGCTGTCCAAACAAATGTGTACAAGTTAAACAGTGGTAGTGGAAATTCAGACTTCATAATATCGACAGTATAACTATGTTAATTGGATGGCAAAGCTAGACAGACCTTGAGAGCAGTGAGATACCCATTTTTGAAAGAATTTTGAGCAGACCTGATTTTACTGCCTGGAAAGTACATCAATTGAACACATTAACAAAAGGTACCATTAAATCAAATGGAATGTGAGATCTTACTCTATGTTAACTAGAACAGACAGACAAAATGACCATAAAAAAAATCAAATAACGAAAAATTACGGGCATAGAGCATTAGCATGCAAACAAGGACCTAAGGGCTCAAATGTGGTAAAATGCTCATATTGGATTGAACAATGTTCAGAATTCAGAAGAGTAGGGGAAGTAAAAAAACAAAAAAAAAAACTCGACCAGGGGGAGAGACGTCCCCCTGATTTTCGTCTTAAGAAGATGGTGCTGCGACTTGAACCCGGGCTGGCTCAGCCAACCGCTTCTTTGGTGTGTTGTGCTGACCAGTTACACCGTGGGGAAGTAGGACAACAACATTCAACAAAAAGGTCATAAGTTAGAAAACATACCTTGATAAAGTTTCTTTGTGCCTGCTCGATGGTCACTGTGGGCATCTTTCCATTCCTCATCAAATTAACAGTTTTGTTGCTCAGCCTCCATTGCCGGCATGTTTCTAGTGCCAGATAAGGACACACAGCACTAATACAGGAATGAATTAGTACATTTAGGAAGAAGATAGAGTAACTAAAAACAAAACTAAACCCATTTTTACAAGTACACAAGTTGACCTAATTTTAAGTTGATGAAAAGCTAAAAACACATGTGAAACTGGTAAATTCCCAGATGTCTTGGCACAAATCTAGGATCCAACTCCAATATAAGCATTGTCTACCGGTACTTCCGTCAACATTTGGTCATATTTGACATTACTACTGATCAGTTGATCCATGGCTATATTTCCTAAGATCCATGATTTGAAGTCATGGTCTGGTGAATGATCAGAGTCATAGGAATATGAATCCCACCGGAGTTCAAACCCTAGTAACATGCTAGTGCTTTTAAAGATGGAACCGTGAAGACATGTTATAGGGAGACATCATTGTGTTGTGATTTCTATGAATTAAAGGGTATGCCAAATTTTTATCTATTTTGTAAGTTAAGTTAGATTAGGAATGTGGGCATGCTTTTTATGCTCGATGAGGCTGTGAAACAGAAGCAAATATAACTAACGAACCACTTTCATGATCCAAAAATGTAAGGCACTGATTTTTAATGGTATTTTGTCCACAAATGTAAGGCTTATTTCATATTGCAATGTAGAAGTTGTTTTTCCCTATATATGCCCAATAATATCCACACTTTGGATTGGTTACATGCAAATGCATGCATTAAATATTAGGCTCCAAATACAATAACCAATGGTAATATAGTCATTTGAAAGTCAATATATGTGCAAGACAAGATGGGCTTGCAACTGTGGATGTAGGGAGTATCTATTATTGAAAGAAATCTACTGGTGACAGCAAATTCATACCTGGCACCATATCCGATTAGACAGGCAAAGTGATGTGTGCTGAAGCACTGAGCCGTATCAGCAACAATAGAAGCAGACATACGGAGACCATTCTGAATCAAATGCTGGTGGATGGCACCAACAGCTAGAAGTATTGGTATGGCAGGACGAGTTGGTTCCTACATTATCCAATAATATAAAATTGAGATCTAGGAAGCGTGAGGGAAATAAATAGCCATAATAATTTGAACCAAAACTGCTTGAGAAAAAAGAAATTGAACCAAAAGGAGAGTCTCACATTTTCATTCAAGTTAAATGCAATATTTTCTTTTTTCCTTGAATACACAGGAGAGCTGTGCGTCATTGTATTAAAAGATAGAATGATCCAAGTACAAAGCCGGTTCCACAGCTCGGGTTAGTTTTTTGTTGCATTTGCTTACATCATGCATCATTAATGAAGTTAATGCTAGGTTGCCTTTTCCCAAGATCAGGAAATTTTAAGAAATAGAAATTACATTATAATAGACAAGGAAATTCATGCAAGTCAACGTTGAATCATTGATGCAAAATAAATTGTGGAGGTGGTTGTATCTTTTAGGAATGTTTCCAAGTTAGAAAAGGAACAATTTAAGGTCAACAGGATGTGGGTTCCAAGTGTTTGTGAAGTGTAATAAGAGCAGTTAGTCTGATATGTGCCCGCTTGTACTGACATCCATAAGCATTAATAATTGTAGGCATCCCAAAGTGATGCACAGTCATGCTTTAGTTTCCTTCTTTATTTTTATATATGCAAGTACAATATTGTATGGACACTGTATCATCTACTGTTGTTTTAATGTTTAATGTAGTAGCTTATGTGCAGCTGTAGACAGCACAAATCCATCCCTTGTTCCAAATTTTATGCATTACTAATATGATAGTGAATAAATAATCTACGACAATGCATATTAAGCAAGTGAAACTGAAAAGAATGTCAAACGTACATTTAGATCTCAAGTACATTTTAAAAATAAAGATGTGAAATTTTACTGACAAAATATTCAGATATGTAAAAGATTGGGGAAAATGAACCCAAAAAGGATAGTAGTAGTTTTCAAACAATATGCTAACATGTTAAACATCAGTACTCACAGGTGCTTCACAACGATCAGAAAGAACAAGAAGTTGAGAGCCACTCCGCACAGCAGCGTCAGCTTCTTCACAAAGAGCCTGAATTGTCTTATCAAGTGAACCATCTAGACCTTTACGAATATCAAAGTATGTTGACAGCACTTTGGGCTTCAGTTTTGGGTCCTTCAATAGAGTTTCTAGTTCACCTTCATTCAGCACAGGGTTTGATAGCGCAACCTGAAAAAGGTCAACAGTGGTGTTTTGATTTGCACCCAAAAAATAATAAATATAAAGTCATAGACTTAATTTGAAACTAAGTAGACATACCTGATCAGCATTTTCAGGGCCAACCTCCAAGATGTTGCCTCTTTTCCCAATATTAACCTCAAGAGACATAACTAAACCTTCTCTGAGGGGGTCAATTGCAGGATTCGTAACCTATAATTGGAAAGAAAATTATGTCTCGTGGAAACCAAAGCTGAGAGGACATTAATCTTAACTTTTGTAAATAAGAGCAGATTCCACAGAGAAAATATCATCATGCCACCAAGTTACTAAATCACTTGCTTCTTTTCCTACAAGGCTAACATACCAACAGAAGAGCATGCTCAATTTACATCTTTTGGGGGTTTTGGTGTGACAATATTGAATGTCACAATACAGCAGACCAAGCTTTGCACACATACTAATGACTTGAATGTGATTGAAGATGGCCTAGAATTTCCCAGTACTTCAATAACACTTTATTGTGCCTGGGAAAAACGAAATTTCTCAACTACCAACTCTGCTATAGATGGAATGTTTGCCAAGGAATACAAAACTTTGCAGCGAGACATTTAATAATTATTACTCTCACGCTGATAAGGAGAAAGCTATTACTTGAGAGCAATGGATATAGCGATCAATTTGGACTCAAAAGGCCTTGCTTAGTTAAAACGGTAAAAAATGTGCAAGGACTTACTAACCTGAGCAAACCGCTGCTTGAAATAATCATATAACAAATGTGGTCTTTGTGATAACACAGCTAACGGAATGTCATCGCCCATACAAAATGTTGGTTCCTTTCCTTGTGAAGCCATTGATTCAATAACCATTTGCACATCTTCACTTGAATAGCCAAATGCCCTAAGGAAACAACAGTATTCTTAAATTTAATGTTCAGCCTGAGCAACAGTCTATGAATCTAATACTTATAGCCACTACAACCCTTGGATTTTGTCTGCTGCACAACTTCTGTTCTAAAAGTAAATATAACTATGTAGTACACTAGGTTAAAATGTTAAAATTAACCCGACCAGTGGCAACATTGACCATAGCACAATGGAATTACAAGCAAAAACAAATGGTTTTGGATGCATTTTATGAAACATCAAGAACAGTTTTGACTGTTTATAATGCATTACAGTAACATGTAGCGCCAGATAGAATATTAGACATTCAAGTAAAAGAAAAGATCTTAGTATGTGTTGGATCAATGAACAAAGCTTGATGAATTCTTACTGTTGATGTCTCAAAACAGTTTCATTGTCCATGATAGTTGAAGATAGGAAGTTGACAGGCTTTATTGAACGTGTGCATTCTTGTAACCAAGTTCCATAGGGGCTCGCTAAAGCCACAGTTTTCTTTACTTCTGTGTTTTCAAGCACCTGGATGGTTCATGAGGTTTAAAATCTTTAGTACGAAATTCTGCAGCGGTCAACGGCAAGAAAGAGAAAAGATTATATGTTTCTATTCTAACCTGTCCAGTTTGTAGGTCAACAGTTATCATCATTCCAGGACCTAATCGTCCTTTCATTACTACCTTTGACTCATCCATTGGTATAACGCCAACCTGTAGGTTGCCATTGACAGAATTAGTGATCAGTGCAAACCTCACATGAACTATGAGGTCTCACATAGCACTTCAGAAGGTGATCAGAATTCAATTCAACTACTAGGGCATACTTTTATGCAAATATTAAAAATAAAATTAGATCAATTTAAACCGCTCAGGAGATGGTCACAAAGTGTGATTTGCAAAGCCACTTATTGTCTTATTTAGATATGGGGAAATGGTTAAAAAAAGGGGCATCATCCCTACAACAACTGAAGAACTATACTGTAGAGAATTACGAAACACCTCACGCCCAATTAGGGTAGGGGGGAGGGGGACTTTCATATATATACTCCCTCCAGTTTGGTAAAAGAAGTCGTTTTGGACAAGGTTTGGGTCAAACAATGGGAATATAAATCATGAAAAACTTTTAAATTATTGAGTTTAGAGATGTAAAAATCATATAAATAAATTTGTCTTGAAAAGTGCTTTCATAAAAATATACATATCCAATAAATATTTTTAAAGAAACAAGTGGTCAAAGTTACGTTTTGGAGACCGTGCCGCTGTCCGAAACGACTTCTTTTACCAAACTAAAGGGAGTATATAGTCAAGTACAACTTGGCGTACAAGTAACATGAAATACATGTGTTAGACTAACATTTCTCTACAAACTTGTATAGACGAGAGCAAGATAAGAAGTTTAGTGTGGTAAAAGTTTTTATACATCACAAATTAAGAATCCTGCTACATCACATTACATTTAAATAGGAATAGATTTATAACTTAATAGTTTCCTAATCACCTAACCTAACTGACAGACCTACACATTACCAAATGGACACAGTACTTACTGAATGTTACATTTAGTTTATCTTGTGACATCTGAACTCTGCGATTTGGTATAGAAGGGTGTCAATATATCTGCAATGAAGTACTGGCCGATAAACCAAATGCTCCAATTCAAGGATTCGAAATGGATATTTTATTATATATGAGAACAATTTTTTCTGACAACATTGTTGTTGAACATATATTTTTGTACAGAAGAGAGAAACAGCTGAAACCTACCTCAGATGCAACATAAACAAAGTCATCTGACGTTCTCCAATAGCGTGCTGGACGGAGCCCATTCCTATCAAGAGTTGCTCCTACAGTCCTCCCATCACTGAACATAAAAAAAAGAATTATAAGCACCACCACTGTGTTGGCAAATATTCAGTTGGAAAGATAGCACTGGAATATCTTGTGCAGACCAATTCAGTAATGCCCTTCATGGTTTTTATCCTATAACTATTCTTATGTTTATTGCCTATTATTATTTCTTCTCCCCTATGCGGAACTCACTGTCCTAGCATGGCTCAGAAGGTTTCAACAGCTATGTTCAAAATACCTCCTAAAAAGGATACTACTCAATGCCACTTGTAACAACACCACAATACCACATAGCTCAATGAGGTGCACAGAATACCCATTTTTTATATTTCATCCCTGCTTTTAGGTGCACAGAAGTAAAATCTGCTATAACACAACAAGGCTTTAACCAAAGTGGTTAAAGAAAACTGTTGTTTCACATCAGATACTCAAAGAGTGAAAGAAAATATGGAATAACTGACAATCCTATATGGGCATACAAACAATTTTACCTAAATAGGAGTAAAGCAGGTCCATCCCAAGCTTCCATTTGTCCTTTGTAGTAGTCATAAAAGTCAATTACCTAAATACAGAACAAAACAAACTCAATTAGAATTTAGAAAGGATGCCTGTGTAGGTTAATACGGAAGGGAATGCATGCATGTCAATAACCATACCTCAGGGTATTTTATAGATAATGTTGGATGCTTCTTATATGCCTCAGGGACGAGAATCATAAGAGCTTCTGCAGGACTTCTACCACTTCTTAGCAGCAACTGATGCAAGAAAGGATGTGAAGATATAACAATAACAGCAACAGTATTTTAGGTGAAGTGGAGTGGAAAAGGAAAAAATGGATGCAGGTTTCGGTGAGCGGACAGTAGGCTTTGCAACAATTATTTCAGCAAAAGGTGCATGGTTTCTTACTTCAGCTGTACTGTCAAGATTCGCTGAATCAGATGCTTTAGGGTCACCAAACGGGCGAATTTCATGCTCACGACCTCGCCATACAGGAGACTTTAGTGTGGTTTCCCTTGATCGCATCCAGTTCAAGTTCCCCTACAAGGATAAAAGTAGCCCTATTAATAATGCTGAAGGATCATGTAATTTCAGTATCAAAACATTACATGAGCATCCTAAGAAACTAAAAACAAGGTACTCGTTTAAAAGTAATCAAAGGCACTGTTTGAGGATGTTAATGCAAACCTGTATTGTGTTAATCTCTCCATTGTGTCCAAGTAACCTCATAGGTTGAGCAAGAGGCCATCGAGGACTTGTATTTGTACTGTATCTTCGATGATATATAGCAAAAGGAGACTTATATAGTTCATTCTGAAGGTCTAAATAGAATTGCCCAAGAACCTCAGATCGAAGCATTCCCTTGTAGACAATAGTTCTGCTTGATAAAGAGCAGAAATAAAGTTCATCTGCCCAACTAAAAGATTTTGCAGCCCGCTCTATCAGCTTTCGGCTGATGTATAGTTCTCTCTCTATGTCATCAGCATTGTCTTCTTTGACAACTTTCACAAAAATTTGTTGTATATTAGGCATGGTTTCTTTTGCATTGCGACCTACAACTGATACATTAAAAGGAACAGGCCTCCAACCAAGAACCTCAAGGCCTTCATCCACAAAAACCTTTTCAGTTGCTGCAACAAGATGAGTGGACGCTTTTAGATCACGCAAAAGCAGAATTAATAGCAATAATGGTAACTAGCACCTACTAAGAATGACACATTTTCCAAAAAAAAAAAAGAAGAGAGCATTGTCAAGAAAATGCGCTCCTTGGAAGGCAGGCAAACTAGCACAATAGAAACAACTAAACTTTTTGCATGCTTTTGAAATATCACATATAAGAGGGAAATGGTGTGCCAACGAAACCACATTCCAGAAGAAGGTTTCAATTTTTAAGCAAAAACATTTTGTGGGCATGGAAAGTATGGCAGCCTGAAAATTCCATATAATAGTTGAAGTAAGCTGCAACAAGACAGGGATTGCCAAGTAGAACGAAATGAGCATAGAAAATGTTCCTCTTTCTAGACAAGAGGAATGCTCCCTTGTGAGGCCAAGCATATTGTGGTAAAGCATCAAGAGATTACCAGCTTTGGCTTCGTCCATTGACTTCTCATCTTGTGGAAGGAAGATCATGCCTACACCTGTATTTCTTCTGTCAAAGGGAGCAAGCCCTTGCTTGTTGGCCCAGTCATCAAACAAGTCCCATGGAATGGCACTCATCAGTCCAGCCCCGTCACCAGAGTCATTGTCCGCTCCACAACCACCACGATGCTCCATGCACCCAAGAGCCATAAGAGCATCACGGACAATGTTGAATGAAGGCACATTTTTCAAGTTTGCGACGAACCCAACACCACAAGCTCCGCGTTCAGACAAGATATGGTTCAAGTCCGCAGCCTGGTAGAAGAAAGGAAAAGGAAGTCCTGTGTTAACCAGTGTTAAATACAGAGCCTTACATCGTCGTAGCTATTGCAACCCATTCAAACACATTCCAGAAGGGGCATGTTGAATTATACTATTGCAAATATTAATACCAATGCTTTACACAATGACATGCACTGACACTCCTGGAAACTTGATCGTGATTAGTACCTACCACTACAGCTGTCACCTGTTTTTCCATCACCCTCAATTGTTTATCAACCCAGCATTTGGTGTGCTTTGTTCGCTTGTTACACAAGGCATTTTAAAACCTCCGTGAAAGGAACAGATCAAAAGCCACAATTAGCAGTGCATGACGATCAACAACGGATTAAAAACTTGCAGTTGCAAACAATCAGTGGTTCAACACATAGCCTAATAAAATGCATTAATCACTGATCAGAATATGTCAAAACAAAATGGACTCATGAACTGTTCCTGCTTTCAATAATCACTCAAGCACAAATCGGCAATGGTACAACTATTTCAACCCCAGCAAGTCGTCAAAACTCAAAACCAATCCCAAAAATCATAAGCCATCGAACCATGCAATCGTCGATGATGTCGTAGAGAAAACTGAAGAATCCAGGGGCCCACAAAACCCCGATGATTTCGTAGACAAACAAAACTGAGCAGTCCAAAGGCCACAAAACCCCAAAGCGCGCACTACCTCTTCTCAGTCTCTGTCTCTCTAACACACGTCACGAGTAACGACGGGAGTCACGAGACCACTAACCCATCCCCGATCGGGCGCGCATATCCATCCGTACCTGCTGCGTGGGCTTCTGCGGCGCGGCAGGGGACTCCCGGCGGGCGACGCCGCCGAGGACGGCCCGTGCGGAGGAGGAGGAGGAGGAGGCAACGACCCAGGTCCGACGCGCGGCCGCGGACGGGACACGCGCGCGCAGCCGCGAGCGGCGCGCGGCGGCGGCCCTCCCGGCGAGCAGCAGCGGCGGTGCGGCGCGGGCCAGCGGGAGCAGCGCGGCGGGCGTGGGCGGCGCCGCGCGCGGGAGCGTGGCCATGGCCCCCTGGCCCTCCTGGCCCTGGCGGGGCGGGAAGAGGCGTGATCCGGTTCCGGTCCGGCGGCGCGCCGCGTCCCCCGCAGAGCTAGCCTCTCCTCCGCCTAACTAAGAAGAAGGGACCGACGACGACAGGGAGGAAAACGCGCAGCACGCGTCGCGGCGGGGGCGGCGTGATGCGCGAGTCGGAGGCGGTGGATGTGGTGGCCGCGGCCCCTCCCGCCCGCGCGGAAGCCGACAAGGGAGGGGATCGTGTGGAGAGGAGAGGAGGGGAACGAACAGGATAGGGGGCGGGCGAGTCCGGAGGTGGGGACTGGGGAGGCGAGAGGCTGGTGGTGGCGGAGGGAGGGAGGGAGGAGTAGTTATAGGCGAGACGAAAGGAGACGACGAGCAACGCGACGACGAGCCTTCTTCGCCTCTCGGGCGCACGGGGGGGCGCACAGGCACAGCCAGACACGCACGCAGGTGCAGCGGCGAGCTGAGGAGGGATCAAACCGTATGGAGTGGGTCGGGGACTCGGCGGAGCGGGTGCCGGACTGCCGGGGAGGCGGTGATCTCGCGCTTGGCTTGGGAGTTTTTAAAGCAAAAAAGGAGTGGCCTTTTGGGCTTTGGCTTTTGGTGGGGCCCGCTTCGGGTGGCTGGGATTTTGACCGGGGTTTGGATGTTTTGCTTAGGCCCAGTATTGTTGCCGCTGGCTACTTGTGTAGGTAGAGTGCGTGGACTAGTAGCTCGTTATGCTTCCTCCAAAAAGGGGGAAAGGAGTCGTCGTATGAGTTAAAGAAATATTAGGTTAATTTTAATGGAGATTTTATGAGGGTTAAATATATTCATATTGTACTATATTTGAAAAGAGGAGAGACGATAAAAGTTTTATAGGAGTGGAGAGAGTTTTATGGTGATAACACTCTTGCATGCTATTTCAAAAATGGACGCTGCTATTGGACGCCCGCGCAGGCAGCCGCACTTCCGCCCGCACACGCTCCTCGCACGCCTGCATGCAGTCTTCTTCCTCATCTTATCTTCTTTCCCTGTGTCTGGCGCTCCTCATCTTGTCCAACTCCGACGCCGCAACCCTCGGCTCTCTATAGATCTAGCACTACCGTTGTTCACTACCTCCAGATCTGGCGCCAGCGCCCCCGCCTCCACCACCTTCCACCGCCCTGACGCCCACCGCCCCGCCGGTGGCGGTAGGGTCTCGCCGGCGACACCCTACCGCCGGCGGCGACCACCTTCTCCCCCCCCCCCCCTCTCCCACGCCCTCCCCCATGTGGCTATGGCGAGCTCCTTCGAAATCCGGCCATGGTGCTCCCGCCCCTCCCTGGCCCGGCCGCCGCTGCCACCGCCACGGCCCCCTAAGCGTCGCCCGCCAGCCATCCCCACCGCCTGGCCAACCTTCCACCCCCGGTCGGCCCCCTTCTATACCCGCCGGAGTTGGAGAGGAAGGGTGGCGTCGCCGGAGCTGAAGAGGATGGGCGCGGGCGCGAGTGGAGGCGAGCGAATTGGACGTCGAGGAGAGCACTCGCGTGAATTCGACGTGGATTCAGGTGTGCATGCAGAGTCTCCAAATCATGCGTGTTTGTAAGTTAGCATTTGGGTTCAAAAATATGAGTGTGTTAGAAAATATGACATGAAAACCCTACTAAGACTACCCTTATACTCTCAGAAGCCATAAGTACCACTTAAAATGCAACAATTAAGAGTGGTATAAAACCTCAAGATTAAAAAGGTTTTCACAATATTAAATGGGGTGACACATTGTGTTTTTGCTATTGTGAAAAGAGAGTTATCGAGGTGAGGGAGCAATAATTTTTCAACTAATAAATTATCTCGGCTTATAAACATAAACCATGAACAGGGGAACATGTAGTTTCAGCAATGAGAGCTTACCTTATTTCCAAAGAAAAGGGGTCGTTTCCTTCCGCACCCTCACTCTCGTCATTAATCACTACACCACTCGTTGATCGTACGTCGTGACACTTTATTGCATCTAAACCTACCTATGTCGGCCCGTCTATCTTCGACCATACTTACTTGGGTTCACCTGGGTTCGGTCATGCAGACTGTATGCTCCGGTAAGCATGGGAGGAGAGAGTGATGATATGAGGGGGGGGGGAAATGAGAGAGAAGACGAAACAGAGAAAATATTTACCACAAACCGAAAGAGAAAAACAATGGGTTGAGGATATGCTTTTATAGAGAAACTTTCTTGATAACCATGGTATGTGTGGAGACTACTCAAGTAGTTTCAGGTTAGAAACACCTTAAATATGTGGCAGAACCTCCTGAAATAAGTGGCCCACATGCACCCATCATTGTCCTAAGGACTTTTGATTAGTGTGCACGAGTTCCAAATGACTCAAGAGATCTGTCGGGTGTCCTCAGAGACCCGAATCATCCACGTTACATTCTTTTCAGGAATTCCCTCGTTAAGCATCACAGTATTACAACAGTTTTATAGATAAGGTAAATCAGAGTAAAAGCGGAAAGGTTATATAACATAGATCGAAACTTAGGTTTAAAAGTTTACAAACCATAAGTACTTGATACATAAAAGGTTCGGAACTTTATATTACATATACCACACAACTTTTGTTACTTGCCCAAGGTCAAACATCAGTGTCATCATCACTCTCCTCCACAAGAGTGAAGAAACATTGACCACCAAAAGGATGATCAATGAACTTACCTGCAACAAAGGTTAACAAACCCTGAGTACAAAAGTACTCAACAAGACTTAACCGTCTAGAAAAGAGGAGAAGACTCAGGTATGAAGGCTATAGGAATTCAAGGTAAGGTTTTAGCAAGATCAAAATATTTCTTTTGCATAAAAGCTTACTAATAGTAAAGCCTATTTTCAAGTTTTAACTCAAGATTAAACTTTATAACTATCCAAAGATTCTCAAACCTTCATATGAATATCACATCTTTAGTTCTCATCTCATAAAGATCTCATTCATTACTACGGTGAGGGTCAGTGGATTGAGGCTCCATATCCGAGGAAACACGGCGATTCGAATCGTTTAAACCCAGCTGGGGATTCAGTACCACACGACATATGTAGATCTTGATCTTGCATATGTCAACTCTATCTATAGATCCTCCCATACAAGAACGGGTCCAGCGTCACACGCGAGTACAGTACACCTCGAACCCGACTATCCCATAGCCCCGAGGGTACACGCTACTCCCGCCATCTCTCCACTCCCAGTACGCGGTTATCCGTTCTCAAGTATCAGAATGGCTATAGACGAGGCTTACCACCGCATGTGGGCTGTACTCAAAGGTCTCAATCACAGCAGGCCAACAACGATAAGGTCCTATGTTGAGTAACACTACAACAAGACTCCATTCTTGATGTAAGTTACTATCGTTATCATGTTATCTTAAGATTCATGATTTCCATAACATAGCAACCATTTTTAAAAGCATCTACTATAATGAAGTAGTAAAGCATGGCTAAGCATACCAAGTATTTTCATAAAACGGGTATCAAGGTTAAGTATTGGAATCATCAAGGTTGGTAATGCATCAACTAGGATTCACCCAACTCCTATTTACCCAATGCATCATATTAACTCAAGTGATATTAATAACTTTATAAAAATACAAGAATAGGGTTAATGTCCGGGGCTTGCCTTGGTGATCAGCGAAGTCCGAAGATTCGGAAAAATCAGAAGGATCCACACACTCAGGAGAAACCCACTGAGGATCAGGTCCTTCCGAAACGAGATCTACACGTAGAAGTGCATATGCATGATCAATGGGATGCTTATGACATGATCATGGTAAAGATGGAAATTTTCTAAGCTGTAGACATTTATTTGTACAATCTTCCATCACAGTATAGTTGCAAACCAACAAAACCAACTTAGCTATTAAACTATATATTATTACTAAGCAAATTTTATTATCTCTATTAAGCAAGGTTATGTAACTAATCAAGTAACAAAAGACCATTTACATAAAGGAATCCATAACCAGGGAGCAAATCATGCTACTAATCCCCTGATTGTCAAACAAAACCAAAAATCATACAAATCTAAAAGGGGTTAACAAATTCTATTTATTTTATAAGTCATTTTAATTAGCTTTTACTTATGAACAAATCATACTTATTCAAACAGAGCTGAAATTAAACATGAAGGTAGATATCAGTGACATAAACTCACATGTCAAATTTCATGATTTTTGGAGAAACACAGAAAATCACATAATTCATCAAAGTTGCATTTATTAATTAAAGTACAGATTTAATTGTCATAGTAAAAGTACTCAAAACACAAGTTTTATAATTTTTATATTAGCACAGACATGCTATCATCTAACATGTCAAATTTCACAATTAACAGAGCTATAGAAAAATTATAGCAAAAATAACAAAACTAGTTACTGTGCATAAAACTAGAAAAAGAAAAACTCAAATCTGGCCCAAACTGGGCTTTCGACCCGCTCCAGCGCGGCCCAACGCGCATGGAAACCGGCCCGGCCTGGTTCCCGCCCGCGCGCCTCGGCGCTTTTGCAGAAAAAACCTTCGGCTTCTAAAGAAACAACCCGCAGTCCAGAACACTATTTATAACAGTCATGGACTTAGCAACCAACACCCTGCCTTTTCCCATCTTCACAAACGTGAAGTCCCCGACCATGGCCAGAGCGGACGGCGGCGTACCGAGCGCCGGCGAGCCTTACGCCGGTCAACTCCGGCCATTAGAGACCTAACGGGCGCGAGCACCAACACCGGCAAGTTGCCCGCAGTCGATAGAGCCTCTAACCTTAAACGCTACTGCCCCGGTGAGGTTTGGCCACGCACGGCGGCGGACCGGATCACGGCGGAGCTGTTCCGGCGTACTTAGACCGGTAGCAGTAGAACGAAGGGGCTAGGAAGCTTCAGTAGCTTACCCTGTTACTGGCTGTGTAGCTGGTTTGAGCGGAGGATGAGCGGAGAAGAAAGGTCCACGGAGCAGTGGCTTGCGGCGGCGAGCTCCGGCGAAGACAACGATGTTCCGGCTAGACCTGAGCACCAAACAGAGAACTATCAAGCCGATGAGACTCCTGGGTTCAAGATGAAACAGAAACGCGAGACAGGGAGAGTAGAGGAGTGCCTGGTTGAGCGGACCACGGCGAGATCGAGCTCGACGGCGATTTCGCCCGGCGGAAAGAAGATCGGCGAGCACGAGCTCTCTGAGGCAGCAGAGGTCGAAGAGATGGGTTCTGGAGATGCGCAAGGAAGTAAAGAGGTTATAGCCGCGGTCAATTTTGGATGAGGACGCTCGGGTGCGGTAAATTTGGGATTGGGTCGGAGTGATGCCCGTCGGTGCCTTGGTGTCAAAACGGCGACGGCGAGCGCAGGAGAAGATGCCACGGAGCGAGGGAGAGCGCCAGCAGCTGCTTGACTTTGCCACGGACTCAGTTGCGAGCTCAATCGAGAGAGGTCGACGCCTTTCGCGCTGGCGTGAGCGACCCAAGCTCGGCTGTCCACCGCCATGAACAGAAGAAAGATCTTATCCCCCCTCTCCTTTATACCCTTTCAAAAAAATTAGAAATTACTTTGGATTTTTGAATATAAGTTGAAAATATGCTAAAATATCAAATGCTCAGAATTCAATACTGAACATCTTTTATTTTTGCAACATAAGTAAAATATGCTTAGATTTTGAATTAAGGTTTGAAAATCAAAAGGGGACAAAAAGGGCAAAAGGGTATTTTCACAATTACTTATGATGTCGTATGAAAACTTGAAAAAAAACTTTATACACCAAAGTTGATCCTTATAAAAAATGGAGCAACTTTGCTTTTTGAAGCATACTCAAATTCTTTTTAGATTTTGATTGATAAGAAAGAGGATAAAACAGGATTGTTAAATTAATTAAACTATTTATCTGAATTTTAACCAAATTTGAATTATACCTCAATGGTGACTTGAAACATGTTCCAATTACACCTTTGAGACAAAATACCAAGGTTTGGTCCAAAATTCAATTACTATATAAGAAATTACCATAATACCCTTATATAGCATAAAAGCACTAAACACCACATAAGAAACCATAAACTAGGATTTCAACTTAAGCACTCCTTATCCACTAAGCACAAGCATAAAGAATAAAACTTGTTTTTAGTGAATGCATAATTAGGTTATCAACTCAAATGAAATGCCAGTGCATATGATGACATGTTAGGTTTTAGTCTGCTTAACACCAGAGTGTTACAAAATATCATTTGAGCAGAAAGTTCATAAATTGTATTGGATGGTTTTAGATGCATGGCTGAATTTGAGTTGTACTCAATTGGTTCACTTCGCTTAAAAGAAGAAGATAGAGAAAGAGAGAAAATATTTTTTTCCATAGTTCATTTGCTTGGAACTGTATATTGCTAACATTGTTGTTCGTTGCCCACAATGTGTTAGGGTTGGGGTTCGAGTTTTTAGTTCTAGAGATGGCTTGGCTTAGGAAAAAACTCGTGCCAACATGAGTGAGCCGGCAACAAGCAAGATGACAATGTGAGGAGGACTAACATTGGTCGATGCCAATGGTATGAGATGTAGATAGGTCTTGCAAAGATGATAGGTTAGTGAGGCAACGATTGATGACGTGTTCGTCACAATCTTGTAGAGGACAATATAGGTGGATACAGACATGAGTGAGCAACAAGTAGAAACTGACACAAGAAATATATGAACAGTTCGCTCTAGACATACTAGTATATCTCAGCCTCACGCGTTTGAAATATAATCCAATACCTCTTAGAGTTGTTTAGTCAAATAGATTTGTCTGAAGGCATACTAAATAGTTCCACAATATCTCGGGGCAGTGAACTAAAGGAAAGTGAAAGGAGGATGCAGCAAGTAGCTAGTATAATGGTCTGAGAGTCTACATAAATCACCTCTAGTACGACTAGAAGAACAGAGAAACAATCAATCTATAAGATTATACGGAGTATATGCTCATATTGCTCGTGGATTGGAATTTTGTTTAGAGTGAATTCTCTATTAGTAAAGGATTTTTCGTCATGTTATTTCACCTTCCTGTGGATTAGAATATTTCTAGAGAGTGATGCTGCATGATTATTCTTTGTTTCCATTTTAGAGGACTACAAGCTCAAAAGTATGTATGAAACCGACCAAAGGACTTGTGCTTGCTTTGGGAATATGAAGGTCTCGTTGTTAGAGTCAGTCAATGCATAATGGAAAAATAATAGACCATTCACTCTGTCTAAAATATAAGGACTTCTGAGCTCGGTTATAAGTCAAAATATCTGAAAATTAACTAAAATTTGAACAACAATAATATTTACAATTTCAAATGAGCATAGACAAATTGTGACATATAGTTTTATACCTTTACTCTTGGACTTGGTAGATATTAATTATCTTCTTTCTAAATTGGTTAAACCTAGAACAGTTTGAGTTAAAGATAAGCTTTAAAAGTCCTTATATAAAAAGAAAAGGATAAACGAAGAAAGAAAGAAAATGTACTACATGTGTAACAAATCCCCTCTTTGTATGCTTTATCGAACAAACATATGCCAAGCAAAAAGAACTTTTGGATGCTCACTTCAGTCTTAGCGACCTCATAATCAAAGATGCAAAGTCTAGTCTGGCTCTTCCATGATGTTCTAACTAAGATTCCAAATTGCTCAACTTATGCTTCCAGTGCCTTGTACTCCACATTTGTTTATTCCCTTATTAACAATCTAGGAGTATATAAGCATGTCCGCCGCGCCTAGCTAATCACCCGTTCCGCATATGTTTGTTCACAGCAATATTTCGGAATCTCGATCATGGAGACACGTTTCACGATGACAAGAGAACCGCTTTGTCATGGCAGAAAGATGCCACTTTGTCTTACTAATAACTTGGATTGGGTTGGTGACCAAGTAAAAACAAGCAGGGTAGTCGTTTCTTGTACATCACCGGACTTGTGGCCAGTTACGAAAAGGACATATATATAGAGGCCAAAAAACTTATCTTTGGACTTAACACATTTTAGCCATTCCAAGAATATCGTTTCAACTGAGAAATGTTAATTAGTTTGAGGATTTGGACAATAGAAGAGACGGTATGCATGGTTGAGAAAATTTGATTTGAGCAATAATAATATATTGAGAGAATCTTTCGTATCCTGACATAAGAGAACACGTGGTTTGGAATCCAAATCTCATCCACAAGACAAAAGTAATGACCGTTACATGTACTATTCTACCTACTAATTTGAAGCACGGTTACGTTACTAGGGGAGACGTGTGTTTTGCCGAGTGCCCGCTGCACTTGGTAAAGGCACAATTACACTCAGCAAAGCTTTTACCGAGGCATTCCGGCAAACCTCCTTCCGGCAAAGTTGTGCTTTGCCGAGTGCCGGAGTGCGGGCACTCGGCAAATATTTGACGTCGTCCGTCCAGAACGCCGTCTTATTTAAAAACACTACAAGAAATGGTTGGCTTTTTGACATAAAATCAATTTGTGACACTGGCTTTTTGACGTTAATTATGTATGGTTTATGACATAATATGTTAGTTATGACATGAGTTTATGTCATAATACATTAGTTATGACATGAGTTTAAGGGCAATCATTTTTTGACATTGCATTTTGTCATAATACACATAACTAATGTCATAATTCACATAACTAATGTCATAATTTACATAACTATGTCATAATTAACGTCAAAAAGCCAGTGTCACAAATTGATTTTATGTCAAAAAGTCAACCATTTCTTGTAGTGAAAAAACATTTTCTTTCTTTGCCGAGTGTTGCACTCGGCAAAGATTTTTTTCTTTTTTTTTTATTTTCTTTGCTGAGTGTTGCACTAGGGCATGGCACATGACAAAGACAATTTTTTTAAAAAAATCTAACGTCACCGGCTTGATAGGCTGTTAAATAATTTATTTTTTTTTATCGTGTATCACTGTTTGCCGAGTATTGCACTCGGCAAAGAGAACCTTTGTCTAGTGTCCATCTTTGCCGATTGTCAAGGCCTCTGTGGCACTTGGTAAAGACGTCTTTTGTCGAGTGCAACACTTGACAAAGAGTAGCTTTGCCGAGTGTCTGATTTTTTGCACTCGGCAAATCACGTGGCACTTGGCGAAGTGGTTGTTTCCTGTAGTGTGTACTACTTGCCTTCAGTAACACGTGGGTGACGTGTTTGCTACAGATAAGAGTAGCTTTGTACTTCCTCTGGTCACAAATAGCACTCCCAATTTGTAGTGTATCAAAACATTTTTAGATAAAAATATGAAAATCAACATATCTTTGGATATTTTCTATGAAAGTCATATGGCTACATCTGCCTTCAAAAAGTAGTTCCCAAATAACGCAAGACTCCTGTATTATTAGTAGCATATGTAAAGGAAAAAAACAACCGGCCTTGGACATTTACTATATTTAGTGGCAGAGTTCTTATCTTGAGGCTAATATACATAACTATAACAGGCTCTGGTGGGCTAAAATAGCTAAATTAAACGTGAGTATAAATAATAGCTACATTGTCAAAGTTTACTACCTTGGTTTGTAGTATGTTTAAGTTTAATGCTATGCATTCATGGACAAACTACTTTCTGAATGACAATTGTTTTGTGACAGAAGGAAGTAAGCTTGAGGGTACAACACATCATGCATCCAGCATCTTGTGTACCAAAATATTAACCGAAGATATGTACAACATTTAAGCAAATGTAGCATTTCATCCGTCCTAAGAAAAAAAAAGATACAATTTTAATATATGTAGGGCTCCGCTCACTCTACTTCACCAAAGTACCCGTATGGTAGGGAAATCCGAAAAAAGTATTAAGTCATTGTTATTCCTTGAATGAGTTTTCTTGGAAGAGAAAACAAATCATAAGCTTCCCCTAATGGAGCGGAGCGGAGCGGAGCAACCACTTTAAGGAGGGATATCTCTACGGGATTGCAACGTAGAGATCTGCTCTAGTGCTTACTCACCCTTTTTTTTGTGAACAGTGCTTACTCACCCTAAGGCGACAAGAGATAGCTAAATCGAGGAGGGACTCTCGAGTAATTATAGAGTCAATCTATGATGAAGTTTTGCTCGCAGTGCAAGCTTAGGGCATCCCAACAATATAGCTAGTTGGTAACTATTTGAGTGCCAACTGAGAATCTTTATTTAATAATTCCGCTCTCTTGTATTCATGTGAATGCAGCTCCCAAGGTGCAATATGCTGTGCCAGCCAACCAGCAAGGCTTATGCGTCGTGAGAAAGAGAAATAGGCAAAACAATGACCTCAATTGTTGAGCGAGCCTAGCGATGAAACAAGCGTCAACCGATTTCATTTCCCAACTTCTCTTTCATTCATATAGGATTTATGTTGAATTGTGTATCTAAATAGCTAGCTGACTTAGTTTTAACGTACAAAAACCTGTTACTGTGTTAGAATTGTATTTTTTCTAGGACGGAGGGAGTAATTCATAATACTATCATTAAGTTTGCCGTGGAAACCATATTTTTTATAGTAAATGCTGCATATCGGAGACTTTTTTTTGATAGCGTCTATCGGAGACCTTTTTTGGGACTGAGTAATGCTGAATTTATTATTTATTAATTATATTATATACACTACGGCTGAATTAAATACGGAGGAGGGACAAATGAGAAGAAGAAGGCTACCAGCTTTTGCCTTGTGAATATTCTACGCCGTCCGGTACGGTTGTTGGGTGGACTCCGATGGCTGCTCCGCATCAGACACGGCGGGGATGTTGGCAGTTTTATTTATTTTAATAAAAGTCAGAATACGCCGTGAATTAACTGGGCAAATGATGACATGTATGCGTGTACGTAACTTGTTTTTTTAGATGAAAGAAGAAAAGTATATTATCATGTTACAAGGACTCTAGAAAAAACCTACAAAGAAAACCAGAGAAAATTATTTCATGACAGAGACATCACCTCTGTGTTGATGTTGGAGTCCGGAAATAAGAGTCTCCATATCGTCTTGTTGATGGAGATGCTGACGTCGAAGTTGTCGTCCTCATCTTCAACAGAGCCACCATGGAGAAACCGGATCCATCTTACCTCCTCGCTATTGCCAGAAAGTAAGAGGAGGAAATAGATCCTCAGAACTAAAAACCCTGACACGAAGAAACTAACTCTAGAGGACTCGATCTACTAGGAAATTTATTAAAATGATAGATCTTCACTCTCTTTGACCTTCAGCGAGATACTGAAAAGGGGAAGGGGACTAACACTGAAGAAGATGGAGGTGGTGTGACTGCGGTGGCTCAAGCCCTGGTGCCTAGTGCGGATCTGCCGTCATGCGTGCAACTTGTTGGAACGGTAGTAGGTGGCGAAGAACAGAACAGAAGACGGAACAAGCTTGGGCTCTTCTGGAATAAACGGGCTGAGCTCCAGTCTTTCTTCCTAGAGGCCATGCGCCCATGCATAATAATAACGTCACTTAGGCCATGTTCAGTTGGTAAAATATCCTCAAAAATGTTAGGTAATAACCGCCTCATCGAATCTTTAGACGCATGCATGAAGTATTAAATATAGGTAAAAAATAACTAATTATACTTTTAGTCCGCTCATGTCGAGACAAATCTTTTGATACTAGTTAGGTCATGTCTGGATAAAGTTTGTCAAATAATAACAAAAATGTTACAGTAACTTTTCACCAAATATTTTACGAACTGAACAAGACCTTATTTGGAGACCATCGTTCTCCACTTCGCCTGTTAGTTTATTACGTACTCCTGTATTAGTGTTTTTTTTTCTCAATCAACAAAAGGTTTATGTCTCTTTGTACTAAGATACGATTTAGTGACGTTCTAGGAGATCATCAAAACTCAAAAGAGTCTGTACATGAATGTTCGGCCCCTTTCTCTTAGTGTGTAGTAAGCTATGCTGCTATATTGAGCAATGTATTGTACTAATGTTTATACTTCCTCCATATTGTAAAACTTGACGTTTCAGACAGCGACACGGTCTCCAAAACATCACTTTGACCAATTGTTTCTTTAAAAATATTTATTAGAAAGTGGTATATGTATATTTTTATGAAAGTACTTTTCAAGACAAATTTATTTATATGATTTTTACATCTCTAAACTCAATAATTTAAAAGTTATTTATGATTTATATTCCCAATGTTTGACCCAAACCTTGTCCAAAACGTCATCTTTTTCAATATTGAGTATTGTCATATCACATGTATGATGCATGTAATCCAATTTGTCAACTAAAAAAAACTTGAGTTCCAATAGTGGCACCCGTCGTTGGCCCAAGTGACTGGGCTACGGAAAGAGTAGGCGCCGCGCTAAGTACTCGTACACGGTACACCTGCGTTGCTTTGAACATATGTATATGCTGTTTTCTTCTCCCAGTATTATCATCTGTACTGTAACGGACTTGTGGTGGTTACTGGGGCTGTCCGTGCAGTAACTAAAAGTCTAAAACCGGGACCGGCGGCCGGCCGGCCCTACTTGCACGTACAAATCTGCGTGGACAAACTTCCATCAAGACATGATCTTCTCTGTCACACTCACTGACTCACATACACCACTGCTCACATACATACAGTACTTGTGAAAGGAAAAACGAGATGTTCAGAGAATCAGAGCTGAAAGGCCCTTCATAGCCCATGGCATTTCAGAGCTGCCAGCCGCGAGTCCAGTTCACCACCAGGCGAAAGCTTTGCTTGGCCAGGAGCTCCACGGATACGTCCGGCCTACGGGCAGGTCTGCGGCTTTGTCCGAAAACAGAAAGAGAAGATAAGGTTGCCTGAACAGACGGAGCAGAAGCAGAGTGGCTGAGGCAGAGCAGGGCGTCTCAATTCTCAAACGGGAGCCTCCTGCCTGCCTTGTTTGCCGCCGCCGTCGGAGCCGGCACCGATCGCGGCGTGCGAAAACCGGTGACACGGGAGCGCTCGATGCGGGCAGGCAGGTCCACCGTCCACGGCAAGTGCAGTGCACCGGCCACCGGAGGCCGGAGCGGGGTTCTGCGGCCATCTTCAGCCCTCACCAGATTGGACCACCCATGTCTGTGCTTTTTGTAGAAAGGCGCCCACCCACCCGATAGACACTGCTCTCTGCTTGAATTTGAAAAGATACCCTTATGTACTAGGGGCCATCTTCATCTTGAGTTCTCAACACATTGGACCATGCCACTTTTCAAAAGCCCCGTTATGTAATGCCTGCTTTCGTTGTTTCTGTCTCCTTGTTGATCTTTTGTGATTCGGGAAGCCACACCACACTGCTCTTTGGCTGCACTTTTGTGATGTTAGAGACCCACTTGTATTTTTGTTTCTTGGTATTCTAACTTCCAACATTTGATTTTTTTTTTTTTGGAAGAATCTATATAATGTACACGTAAAGAAGACATACAAGCTCCAGCATGTTGGGAGTACATGGCAACAAAGGTTTTACCACTACGTGCAAGCGCTTTCGGAGGGGCCATGTGGCGTGCTAGGAGGGTAGCCACAAAGCAACAACTTTTTCCTACCTCTTTTTATGTACTTTTTCCTGAGGTCTGCAAAGTTCACCTGATTAAAAAAGATGGATAAGGATGCGTAACGTATATATAGCTCTTTGTAGCATTGTATGAAAATTGAAGGCAACACTGTAATCAAAAGCTACAAGGGGGCCACAAGTTGTAAAATAAGTATATAATAGCCTCTTATAGGTTTCTCTTCTCATTTTGTAATCACAAAAAATGGAGAGAAGAATGACTCAGCTAGGTCGATGGAAAAGTACATGACAGGCACTAACACCTTCCTTACCACCCGCACAAGTCTAGCAGCGTAATCGAACACCCTCAAACACTGGAAAAGTTGTGTTCGTTAAAAATTATTTGGGCACAGGAGGTGAACCGGTTCCTTATCTTATCTTGTTCGTCCTTGTTCTTCGGAAATCCACATTCGACAAAATTAGGAATAAGGACCGCATCACAGGACTCGCAGTAATGTTCCTTCAGAACAACTGATTGCAAGTTAGAAGCTCGCTCCATCACGGCTCCTATAAATGCCATATGTTGCTCTGTTCCATTGAAACCAAAGAGTTCGAGCTCTTTGAATGAAGAGTGTGGTGGGGGCGAAGCCTTTGATACTTCCCAAGGTGCATTAGTTCTTTCTCCATAAATCAGCTTCTTTTTCTCTTCGTCTTCGCATCGCCGGTGATCATATAGCTACATGGGCAAAGCACAATCAAGCCTTTTACTAAATATATAAATAAATAAATAAAAATAAACTAAAGCCTTTTTCTATTCACTAGGAAGTAATGGAATAGAGCACAGTAACCAATATGTGCACAATGCCACAATCACAGCAATTAGCAAACAATATTGGTTACTGTGTAAACCCTTTGTGGTGACACTGTATATAATTCTAGAAAGTAGCTACTTATTACTAATTCCAAACTGATTTATATACCATTCAGGACAGAGGAAACATACACCCTTTTAAACAATTCTAGCACTGCTTTTGAGATGAATCTAAATCTTCTTGTGTGTACTATGATCAAAGATCCTAAATTGTTGGAGTTTTTCCAGTAGGTTAAGGAGCTGACTAAAAAGGTGGTGGATGTGGATCATAAGTGCATATTGTATTATTATCCAAGCATTCTGGCGTAAAATGTTGCTCCTTTTTGCAAGGTGGAATTAAAGCAACTACTACCTCTTAGCATATACAAGATGAGGGGAGTGACATCTATTCAGCATGGAAAAAACCATTACAGCCAATTGGTAACCCTCTAACTAATACTACAAGTGGTTTATAGACCAATTATATTCAATTAAAGAACTTCAAATATTGCACCACCCTTGAATGGTGGTCCCAAATTTCAATGGCACGTCATAAGCCTTTACTTTGAATTTGCATGTTATGTTCTTTTACTGCGTTCTTCCTTCTCAATATGTTGATGTGTCGCTTTTCAGCCAACATGAGGGGGGAAAATAAGATCACCCAGAATAAAGAAAATGATGCAAGACTTCACTTGGATGATACAGGGCCCTATTTGGTCCGAGAGGACTCACTTATTATCTCCCATGAGTGCATACTAAATTAAACTATAAAGACCATTTATTGAAATAATTACACTTAAACGCAAAATTCAGGATTATATCTCCCATGAATGCATATATTAAGCTAACCTATAAAGGTCACTAGATTGTTTTCTTTAATATTTCTTCTAAATTAAAGAATAACGAAACAAGTAAAACTACCTCAACTCTGAATATCTCAAGACATGGTGCAGCATCAAGAAGCGTCGTTGTCCACATAAGGTCAAATCCAACAAAAATATCATGTAGATACAATTGCCTCAAGTTGCTAAATCCTGAGCGAAGTTGATCTTTTTCCGGTTGTAACCAAATCTGCAGAGATGAGAGAAGTAAAAAAGTAAGAAACTTAATGTTTTGAATGTAATTGACCAATTATGTTCATTATGAATCATTGATAACAGAAGAGCTTCAGTTTCAGAATGTGGATTTAGGCAGAAACTGTAGGAGCTCCAGCTAGGGTTATTAGATCAAGGATACTTGAGAGAGCCAATTTATTCCTATTTTTTGGACTGAAAACCTTAAAACACTTGATCTTATTCTACAAACTACTACTACATATTCAGAGATCAGAGAGAATCCATGAATCAGATCTGTCACAATATTTTTGTCAAGGAAGCCAAACATACACACAAAACACAGTATAAGAATAACTTTGCATCAAATTTTGCACGCATATAAAAGCTGAAGTGACAGAAAATAATGATGATCACAGTTACAGAAGATGAATATGTATTACCTTTTGTCCAAAAAAATCCAATGTCAGAGAATCTATGCATGATGTGCCACATAGAAGCTCACTTAACTTGAATGGTTCACTATGAACCGTTAATGCTCCATATAATTCTACTTCCTTAAGACATGGGACATATCCCAAAGTCATTGGCAAACATGGACATAACCAAGAGCCACATATGAGTTGATTTAGCTTTGGAAGGCAAAACAACTCAACTCGATCAAAGGTACAATGAGAAAACTCTAGCACACTGAGTTTTGAGTCTGGCACGTCAACCTTGAATGTTGTGTAAAATCCAGTATCACAGTAGTGTAGATAAAGATAACACAATTGTGTGCACTTGTTTGCCAGGAGATTATGTAAATCCGATTCAACAAATCTTGCATCATAAAGGGAGAGGCTTGTGAGGCAACAATATACATTAGGATAGTTTCGAAACAAACTAATCACACCATCCGCATGGTTTGCCATGTCCTCATCGCTAAGAGTGGTAGGCATCATCTGAACGCCACATTTGAGTTCTATATCTTTTACCATTCCATTTTCAATAGCTCCATTAACAAGATGGCCAACCTCATTTGAGTACCCACTGGTTACGAAGAACGAAACGCAAAGCTTTGTTATATTAGACTTTCTGCGAGACGGTGCCAACATGCTCCTAACTGCTTCTGTTAGAGATGACATTGCCTTTTCAATGTCATCCACTGTGGGGTGGTCATGGTCATACGGTTCGCGAAGGAAGTCCTTGATATGTATGCTGAGTTGGCTGAGCAACCAAGGTGTCTCCATCGTGTGGACAGGACACTTGCCCTCACTGATGTTGTTAAGTCGACATTTTCCAAGATCAAGAGTAGAATGTCATCAACTAACTTGCTTATCATGTCTTCTTTTCTTTGCTGCTGCAAGACCTGCAAGATCATGGACATTCAAATTGATTTAGTTCAGGCTTATTTATGATATTCTCAGGCAATCGGAAGACTTGTTACAGAGATAACATGTATAGTTTAAGACATCTTACACAACATTTTTCTAAGACATCTTTTCTAGTCAAATATTTATCGTGCTTTTTTCTGTTCATCCATCAGTGATTGTGTGGCAAGTTGGTGTTGATAAAACTTGAGGCTTCTTCTGTAACTAGCCTACTAGGTGCTAGCTATTTAGAGGGGAACAGTAAATGCTATTTGGTTGGTTCACGGCGTGAGTCGTGCCTGTTCTTCTTTCTGCTTGTTCTTGTAGGAAGAGGATGGCTTCTTCTCCTTGGTTGGCGCAAAGGTCTGGATGCGCTTGGTCTCCGGGGCTGGGTCCGGTGCCGCTATGAGCATCTTGGGGCATGGGCGCAGGGGCATGGCCTTTGGTGCCTTGGCAGTGGGAGTCGAAGCGAGGGCCCTGGGCTTGGCCGCCGCCGCCGCTGCGAGAGAGAGGCGGGTTTGCCTTGGTAGTAGGAGTCGCCGCAGGGGTGGCAGATGCGGCAGCAGGGGAGTATGGCGATTCAAAGAAACCTAAATTTCCTCCTGATCCGAGCAGGAAAGGAAAGGGAAAAGTGATAGGAGCCGGAGCCTGGGACGGTCGGACGGAGAAGAAGGCGGTGGCGGCTGCGAGATCCTAAAATAATGGGCCGGGCTTAAAGGACCAATATAAGGTACTTATAGGGTGTTCGAGGAAGGAGGTGGTCCATCATCTTCTCACTCCTCACTTTTTCTAATTGTTGGTAGAATGAAATGAGTTGATGCATCATCACATCATTCCTCGTAAGCCAATAATTAGTATAGGGATGAGGAATGAGTTGGTTCCACCAAAATTCATGGGATGAACTCATGATGCATCACCTCATGAAGCATGACTTGATTCCATGAACCAAACACACCATTAGAGTCTAAGTCCATTTATTAACTCGAAGCTATCATAGACTTGGAGTCTAAATAAGACTTGGAGTCTTGTTTTTTCTTCCTCTCTCTTCAATAACTACAGTGTCATATCAGCAAAATACAATAAATAGGAGTGTAATAAATAGGTTTAGACTCTATGATAGAGTCTGCATTGTGAGTGCCCTAATCAATTTACGTTTCTCAGCTGGTCTTGTTCGATTTTTGCTCCCTATACCTATACCATAAAACCAGTTTTTTTTTTTTTTTGCTTCTGAATAACTTTTGAAATGGTTTATTTGCTACCTTTATTGATTTTAATGGTGATTTTGCTAGTGTGGTGCCGCATCCAATGGTAGTAAATGGAACTAAGATAAAGGCAACAATAAGGGACAAATCAGACTAAAAATCATCTAGAAAATAAAAAATTGTTATTTTTTTGATAAAATTTTTACATGGAAAGTAATGCAATTTAAAACCTGAAATAATTTTTAATATAAAAAACCGTTTTTGCTTGAAAAATTATGAAACTAATTTTATATTCTTTCTAAAATCATACTTCATCTTATTGTCCCTATTTGAATTTTGACATACTCATTTCGATGCTTATTTGGCAGTAGAAACTCTTTACTCTTGTATCATCTATTATTGCAAAGTTTCGATGCTTATTTGGCAGTAGAAACTCTTGTATCATCTATTATTGCAAAGTGTTTCTTAAAATTTAAAATAGATAACTATATTAGGAACATAATAGAAGTTGTGTGTGTATGTAGAAAAATCAGAACAACTTAACTCGCACACGATGATTTAGATACACCCAAGTCGGACTTCCTCCAATCTCTCAATTTTGGCTGTGCTCGATCGGCTGCCATTTTTTCTAGTTTATGGCTGTGCTGCTTGGCTTGGAGATCTGTGCTAGTGTCTTGGAATCCTGTGTAAAGCAGGGTAGCAGCAAGTGCAGCCACAACGTTGTGTAGCACAACCGACCAGGTTCAGTTCTTATATTGTTTTTTTTTCTTATTTACGGAATATAGACGCAGACGCTATACAGAAGCAGATGCTATATACCAAAAACATATATCAACACGTTTGTTTGAGTTTATTAATCTGAATTAGTCTTACTTTTTAACCGCGGAATACGGTAGTGTTTTTTACATTCAGCGGCCGGGGCCGTCATGACTCATGAGATGCCTTGCTCCACTCATCTCACCGCTAGCGCTAGCCGCTAGGCGAGCTGGCAAGGTGGTAACCACAGTGCTTGGTCGATCTGGTTTGGATGCGATCCGATGCACGGTGTGCCGATGGCGCGAGCGCGTCGTACATGTGTGGCCAGATGCCCGGAACAACCACAAGCAGACGACCTCACCTTGGCGTGCGTGAGCCCGAGACGGCGGTGAAAGCCGACGTAGTCAACTCCATGCCACCAGCTTTATTTCACTGACACGTCAATCAAAAAAAAAAATTGACGATAGCATGCCGGGCTGCCGGCGTGGTCGCCTGCAGGCCGACGGGCCCGCGCTACGTCGACCGCAGGCACTGTGGGCTTGTGGCCCAATGCCTTTCGGCTTTCGCCTTGGCGTGCTCGGCGCGGATCCATTTCTGTCTCTAATCTAGTCGGTTACTCCGCAGCGCCATTCGCGATTCGGCATCTCGATCGTCTCGTATTATGGAACAGAATGTCACGTTAGCTATCTCACGGACACGGTTAGTCGGTCGTCTCGTCCCCAGAGTGCATCGCGGACGGATGGTACACTCAGTCCACCGTGTCCATGCACGGCCCGGCCTTCTGCACAAGACGGTAGCCCATGCGCCAGGTCTACGTCCTGGTCCTGCGACCGCCGTACATGCCACGTGGGCTCCGCCGCGCCAAGACAAGCCTCCTGTGAGTCTGTGACGAGCCACCGTGAAACTGGACACCGACGTGGAGCGCGTCCGCTGGCCAAAGCGACAGACTGCGCTCACGAGCTGCCGCAGCTTGGTCCCCGGCGAGCCGTGCGCAGTCGCGGGTGGCTGCAGCTGCAGCCTGGCCAGACCCAGACGCCTGGCCAGCGCGCAGCAGTACCGCGCGATACGTCCGTCCACGCCAAACCTCACGGGCGCGCCATGCCCATGCATGGCGCGCGCGCTCTGCCCGCGTCCAGCCAGGCAGCCAGACCTCAGTGGCGCTCACGTGCACCGCCGCTATATAGCCCACGCCGTCGCGCCACCGTCCGTCCGTCCGTCCCGCACACTCGCTTCGTCGCCACGCGTCGAGGCATTTTCTGCAGGTGGTGCGAGGATGCTGTCGGTGCTTGTGCTGGTGGTGGTCGCGGCCGCGTCGCACTCGCGCTCGAGCTCGCCGGCGTGCCCCGCGACGCCGCCGGACGCGGGGAACACGCTGCAGGTGTCGCACGCGTTCGGTCCCTGCTCGCCGCTGGGCCCCGGGACGGCGGCGCCGTCGTGGGCGGGGTTCCTGGCGGACCAGGCGTCGCGCGACGCGTCGCGGCTGCTGTACCTGGACTCGCTGGCGGCGCGCGGCCGCGCCCGCGCGTACGCGCCCATCGCGTCGGGGCGGCAGCTGCTGCAGACGCCCACGTACGTGGTGCGCGCCCGCCTCGGCACCCCGCCGCAGCAGCTGCTCCTGGCCGTCGACACCAGCAACGACGCCGCGTGGATCCCCTGCGCCGGCTGCGCGGGCTGCCCCGCGTCGTCCGCGCCGCCCTTCGACCCGGCGGCGTCCGCCTCGTACCGCCCCGTGCCCTGCGGCTCGCCGCTGTGCGCGCAGGCGCCCAGCGCGGCGTGCGGCGCCAGGGCCTGCGGCTTCAGCCTCGCCTACGGCGACTCCTCGCTGCAGGCGGAGCTGTCGCAGGACTCCCTCGCCGTCGCCGGCGACGCCGTCAAGGCCTACACCTTCGGGTGCCTGCAGAGCGCCACCGGCACGGCCGCGCCGCCGCAGGGGCTGCTGGGGCTCGGCCGCGGCCCGCTGTCGTTCCTGTCGCAGACCAGGGACATGTACCAGGCCACCTTCTCGTACTGCCTCCCCAGCTTCAAGTCGCTCAACTTCTCCGGGACGCTCCGCCTGGGGCGCAACGGCCAGCCGCAGCGCATCAAGACGACGCCGCTGCTGGCCAACCCGCACCGGTCGTCGCTCTACTACGTGAACATGACCGGCGTCCGCGTGGGCAAGAAGGTGGTGCCCATCCCGCCGTTCGACGCGGCGACGGGGGCCGGCACCGTGCTGGACTCCGGCACCATGTTCACCCGGCTGGTCGAGCCGGCGTACGTGGCCGTGCGGGACGAGGTCCGCCGCCGCGTCGGCGCGCCCGTGTCCTCGCTGGGCGGGTTCGACACGTGCTTCAACACCACCGCCGTCGCGTGGCCGCCCGTCACGCTGCTGTTCGACGGCATGCAGGTCACGCTGCCGGAGGAGAACGTGGTGATCCACAGCACGTACGGGACCATCAGCTGCCTGGCCATGGCCGCGGCGCCCGACGGCGTCAACACCGTGCTCAACGTCATCGCCAGCATGCAACAGCAGAACCACCGCGTCCTCTTCGACGTGCCCAACGGGCGCGTCGGCTTCGCGCGCGAGAGCTGCACCGCCGCTTGATCAGCTTGCTGTTTTGCACGCCTGCGCGGGGCTCGGATTCGGATTATTTTTAGTCAAACCTGCGTTCTACGGTTGTGGCCTGTGGGTGTCATGCACTGCTGTTGGTGTGGGTGATTAGTGATTTAATCTTTCTTCTTTTTTCTTTTACCGTTCAGTGTATCTCATTGCTCTTCAGATTTTACCAGTTACCATATGTGTTTCACTTTCACCGATCGATCGAGTGAAGTGGCGTTTATGTGGTTTTTATTAGGGGTTGGATGATTGGGGTTTAAATAATGTACTGCATATTTCAGTTTTGGATCAAGCACGGTCTGTCCATCGTTTACGCTTGATATGGCTAATAAATCTCAGTCCTCCAATATCCTACGGCTGATAGGTGACAGTGACACTCAGAGAGTCAGCGTGATCGTGGGCATGTACTGATCAACACCTGGACGGAGATATATTTTTCATGGACAAGCAACTTGTTTAGTTAAAAAAAAACTTTACACTATCATATTGGATCTTTGATATAGGTATAAAGTACTAAATATAGATTAATAAATAACTAATTATATAGTTTGCGTGTAATTTGCAAGATGAATCTTTTAAGCCTAATTAGTCAATGACTTGACATTAACATGTTACAGTAACATATGTGCTAAGACAAATTTTTACTGCCCCATTTAAGATTGCTAATCAGATTTGGGTGTGTCTGCAGGGATCTGCAATGATAATTTTGCGGGTCAGGTCTAGCAGGTAGCAGGGAACACATGCGCCCGGTTACATCTCTATCCACTATGTGAGCTACTCATTCACGTGATTGTGGACTCTAGACTATCTCCAGCAGTGGAGACCCAAACCAGATACCCATTTCATTTATTGGGTCATGCACAGTAAAAGGTTCCACACCCAAATCTTGGGTTCTCCAACAGCCCACCCAGCGCAGAACTTTATTTCTCTCCGCGTCGTTCCTCTCTCCCCGGGACTCTCCGCGTCGTTCCTCTCGACCGTCCTCGTCGCGCCGCCCCTCCTTCACGACCGCATCCCTCTCGACGGCGGCGCCCCTCCCTCCCTCCCCCGTCCTCCCTCCCTCCGATCTCCCTCCGAATCTGGCCGGCGGCGCCACTCCGTCCCTCTCTCCCCTGAGCGCGCAACGAGCTCCCTCTAGATCTCGCCGAGGACGCCACTCCTCCCTCCCCTCCGAGTACAGTGGCTGCGGATCTCACCGGCGCGGGCGAGGAGCCCCCGCGCCCCGCTCCCTGCTCAGGCGAGGAGGAGCAGTTCCGGCGGCGCGGGCGAGGAGGAGCCCCGCGCCCCGCTCCCTGCTCGCAGGCGATGATCTCCACTCGCCGGCGTTGATCTCCGCCGCCGCACCGAGGAGATGGCTGTCGCGAAGCGGATCAGCGGCGGCCGCAACGGTCGTGCCTCGTCGTGCGTGTGGGCCCACCACTGCGCCAGACCGATTTGCGTCCTCGTCCAGGACGACTCTTTTTTTGCCTCTCTGATCGGCAAGCACACAAAATGCGTCTCTTGTTTGGCTCCTCTGTTGGAGCAGGTTCCTGGTATGCAAAAACACTGTGAATCAATCACCTATTTTTGGGTTTAGGTCTTTTGTTGGAGTCAGTCTAAAGCCCACTGGTTACTAAATCGCCACAAGCAGAGACACAGTCAGGGAGAGAGAGGAAATAAGAGGGTAGCAGAGGAAGTGGGTAAAGAGGCCAATGCTGCAAGGAGTCGTTGATCATTGCTAACAAGCAAGTCTCGTCGTGACAAGAGGGCATGCTCGCCATGTCGTCCACCATGGGTAAGTACGACGATGGTCTGGGGAGTGGTGTCGACGAGCTCCACTGCCATGGACATGACGATGCGTGAAGTTCTTATCCAAATCACCCACATTGTCCAATGGTGATTTTTAGAGAAGGGAATATATTAATATCCCAGCTTCTGCATCGATTGATGCATATAGCTGTTTATTATTACAAACCAAGCAAAACACTATAAATCTAAGGGATTAAAAATACATGGTTCTCAGACATTATTCATTAAAAGGAAATTCTGTTTCTAAAACTCCAGCCATGACGTGCAAACACCTCCATCGCCATCGCTTCAATGATCATACACCCATCCTGCATGGCCTGGCGATCCTCTGGCTTCTGTAGTAATTTCCAAAACCTGATCCAATACGTTCCTTTAAATAAAACCTGCAGATACGATGGTACTGTGGTCTTATCAAACACAATAGCATTTCGCGATAACCACAGTACCCAGCACATCGCACTTGCGCCCACAAGGAGTTGTAACTTCATTTTCCTATTTAACCCCTGCACCCACCCTGACAGCATATCCTGGATATTTGTCGGAGGTCTTAAATTAAAAGAAAAATGAATCATTCTCCACAAGAATTTCGCATAGTGACAATCAAAGAATAGATACTGAATAGACTCATGAGATGCACAGAAACAACATTTTGTGTCCCCTTGCCATTGTCTTCTTACCAGATTATCTTTGGTCAATATTACTCCTTTATACAAGTACCATAGAAAAACTTTGATCTTCAGGGGAATTTTTAATTTCCAGATTATATTGTTAACAGGTAGAATCTGTGTGTTTAAACTTGCCCTGTACATAGACTGAACTGTGAATACGCCGTTTTGCTGTAACCCCCATATGAACCGATCCCGTCGATTGAGTAAATTTACATCTACCACCATGGCGACTACCTCATGCCATGCCTGTAAATTAGCCCCTATTAAGGATCTCCTAAAGGCTACATTTAACGGCGTCATGGACAGCACCGTTCTAACAGCTGCCTTCTTCTTCCTCACAATATTATACAAAGATGGGTAGAGCGTCTGGAGAGGTTGTGGCGTTACCCACGAGTCTTCCCAGAATCGAATCTGTGCACCATCCCCTATATCGAACCTGCCCATACGAAGGAACTCCCTCTTGACCTTCATCAGGCCAGCCCAAAAATGCGAGTCCCCGGGCATATACTCGACCTGCATTAGTGTTTTATCTCTTAGATATTTGTTTGTTAGCAGCTGTTGCCACACTCCATCACCATTCAGCAATTTAAATAACCATTTGCTTAGAAGACATTTGTTCTGAACTCCTAAATTAAGAACCCCCAACCCCCCTTGGTCCTTTGGAGTGCAGATAACTTTCCATTTTGTCAACCTGTATTTCTTTTTGTGTTCGTCGCATTGCCAGAAAAATCGGGATCTGAAGTAATCTAATTTCCTTAAAACCCCTTTAGGAACCTCGAAAAAGGGCAGCATGAACATGGGAAGGCTACTCAATACAGAGTTGATCAAGACCAGCCTGCCTCCTACCGAAAGCATCTTGCCCTTCCATCCACTCAGTCTTTTTTGAAATCTTTCCTCCACATGCTTCCAGTCCTTGTTCCTTAACTTGCGATAATGCAGCGGAATTCCTAAATACTTGAAGGGTAGCGAGCCGACTGTACACCCAAAAATTTGGGTATATTGTGCTTTATTTGCCTTGGCTGCCCCAAAGCAAAACATCTCGCTTTTATGGAAATTAATTTTCAGACCTGAGAGCTGCTCAAAGGCGCACAACAGCAACTTCATGTTTTTAGCTCTCTCTAAATCATTATCCATACAAATCACAGTGTCATCTGCATACTGAAGAACCGACAATCCTCCATCAACCAAGTGTGGGATTACCCCCTGGGTTTGTCCCACCTCCTTAGCTCGTGAGATTAAGATCGCTAGCAAGTCAACCACAATATTAAACAAGATAGGCGATAACGGGTCTCCTTGCCTTACCCCTTTCCTTGTTTGAAAATAGTGGCCGACATTGTCGTTGACTTTCACAGCAACACTCCCTCTTGACATTACTTTTGCTATCCATTCACACCAAGTTGGTGAGAATCCTTTCAGCCTGAGTACTTGTTGAATGAAAGGCCATTTAAGATTGTCGTATGCCTTTTCAAAATCTAATTTTAGAATTACTCCATCCTTTTTCTTTATATGCAATTCATGAATCGTTTCATGTAACACCACTACCCCCTCCATGATGTATCTCCCTGGGATAAAAGCTGTCTGAGACTGTCCAATCACCTTGTCTGCGACCTTAAGAATTCTATTATTTAGCACCTTAGTGAAAATTTTGAATGATACATTTAACAGACAAATTGGTCTATATTGTTGGATTTTTGTTGCCTCTGCAATCTTTGGTAATAAGGTGATAATCCCAAAATTTAAGCTATGAACATGCAATCTCCCCATATAGAATTCATGGAAAAGACACATTAGGTCCTCCTTGATTATTTCCCAGAAAACTTGAAAGAATTCTGCAGGAAACCCATCAGGTCCTGGTGCTTTGTTATGTTCCATATCAAAAATTGCCTTTTTCACTTCCTCTTCACTGAAGGGGACCACTAACTCCTCATTCTCCTCTTCTGAGATTTGAGGAATATCATTCCTCATACTCTCATCTATAGAAAAAAAATTTGGTGTGTGTGGTCCAAACAGCCTTTTATAATAGTCTGTTATGTATTCTCTTAAATTCGTATCGCCCACAATATTTCCTTCCTCTTGCTCTAATTGCATAATTTTAGTCTTTCTATGTTTCCCATTAGCAACCATATGAAAATACTTGGTGTTACTATCCCCTTGCAATAACTTTGTTACCTTAGCACGTTGGAGCCAATACGTCTCCTCGTCCCTCAGTAACTTGGTTAATTGCTCTTTTAGGTCCAGTCGTAGTTCTACTTCCTGGGATGATAGTAGGGTCGTTTCTGCCTTTCTATCTAACACATCTAATTCTTCAATTAGATATTTCTTTTGATTCCTCACTTGGGAGACACTATTGCGTGCCCAACCTCTTAGAACACTTCTTAGTCTTCTAATTTTATTTTGCCAACGTTCCAATGGCGTACTGCCTCTACATTCAGCTTCCCATACTTCTTTTACCATATTAGAGAAGCCATCTCTAGATAACCAAGCTAGCTCAAATTTGAAGTTTCTAGCATTGCCTCTATGAGATGGCTGCCCTACCTCTAGCAGAAGCGGGGAGTGGTCCGAAATCTCTCGACTGAGAGCTTCAACGGTAGCCAATGGAAATTTTAGTTCCCACTCAGAAGTCACCAAGATCCGATCTAATTTCTCATAAGTTGGAATTTCAGCATAATTAGCCCAAGTGTACTTTCTCCCGGTCAGATGTAGTTCTCTCAAGTTCAGAGATTCAATAATTGCATTGAAAAGAAACGGCCATTTGTCATTATATCTCGAATTATTTTTTTCCGATGGGTTTCTAATTATATTAAAATCACCGCCCACCATGAAAGGTAAATCACCACAGTCTGTACAAGCACGAACCAACTCTGACAGGAAACTTTCTCTGTGTTCATCCTGTGCTGCACCATAGACAGAAAGAAGAGCCCATCTAAAACCATCATCCTTATTTTTTAGTACAAATTTTATATGAAACTCTCCATCTATAATATTTTCTATATCAAAGCTGGCTTGATTTATCCCCATGAGCATCCCCCTGACATGCCCCGAGGGGAACGCCAATGCCAGGCGAAATCAGCCCCGGCACAGAAATTTTCTAGACACTGAGTCGAAAATCGATTTCTGTTGGTTTTTGACAAAGCTATGAAATCAAGTCTTTTACTGTCCGCCAAATCATGTAAAAATGAATGTTTTGCTAGGTCCCGAAGGCCCCTACAGTTCCAGAAAACCCCTCTCATCAAAATAGCTTTTTCTTTATTCTTATACTATCTCTTGCAGATGGAAGTTTCTTCGGTTTTTTGTTTCTTGCCACCTTGATGGGTACATCAAAGAGTGTCCCTCCAAGGTCCGCATCCAAGTCATCCATTACCTCCTCAGTCAGGTCGCCACAGAGTCGACCGATAGGGGAGGTTTCTGGATCACCCTCATCAACCTCCGACTCACCATCCACCACAGTAGAAGAAATCAAACTATCTGGTTTTTGTCTTTGCTGTTCTATATGCTTAATTAAAGTAATTGATCCCTTAATGATATCTTGTTTATTACCCAACTGTATACCCACATTATTTAAATTGCCTTGTATTCTAGAATCAGATAAAGTGCATACAGAATTATAACTTGGGTTCACATTACCTTGGGGGGGTCCAAGTTTCTGATCGCAGCTCTTTTCTCCGCCTTCTCCAGAGAGTGGATATCCGCCACGCTAGAGTTCCTCTTGCTGCGTCTCACCGGAGTCATGTCACCACCAGAGATCAATGCCATCTCCATGACCGACCCCATGAGTGTACCCTGCTGACCATCCGCTGCTACACCAGCCCCCAATAGCTCGTCCCCATTTGCCTCCACGTACTCATCAAACCCGGCGCCCACACCGTCCGCGGTCATGTCCAGAGAAGAAAGTGGTTCCAGCATTCCTGACACATTAACGTCTCGGCTTCCTTCTTTCTCAGTCACATCATCAACCATGGTACCCTTGGTGGTCATCCTGGAATGTAGTACGGGGCGCTGCTGCAAGCGTGCAGGATCCGACCCAGTTGGTGCCGGAGACGCAGCCACTCTCACATTGACAGTATGGCCTTCTTTCACACCGACAAACTCACGTGCTGCTTCACTAATCCCCATCTCCTCTCCTAGCAGATCATCCTCATCCATATCAATATCCATCTGTGTCTCAACAACACCTATCCCTGACTTGCCGTCACCTGTCCCAACTGGTGTATCTGTACCCGCTACACTGTTTTCAGCAGTACCTACACCAGTGCTCACAACCTTGGACCCCCCAATGTCGTTCTTCTTTCCAGCCTTTTTGCCAGACCCATCATTTCCACCTGGCCCCTCGTTCCAAACATTCCTCAGCCCCACATTAGGAACAAAAGGCTCTACTTCAAAGAGCAGCTGAAAATATCTATTTCCAATAATCACGTCTAACTTAGTAGGAATTGCCTCTGGCTCAAATACCGCCACTGCAAACCTACCAAACTTATTGGCCCGTGTTGTCTTCATATCAACTTCTTGTGTGACTCCAAATAGAGTGCCCATAGCCCACAGTACCATATACTCCCTAAGAATAGTTGGGAGGTTCAAAACCCTCATCCACACTACTGGTATTGCATGGCCAAAATCTTCCTCCTCCTCTTTAAACTCCTGAAAATTGAGAGTAACCCCTTCTTTCATCTCAGCATTAAATCTCGTCATCTTAATCAGGTCGTTTTTTGATGGGAAAAGGACTCTGAACTCAGAGGAGCTATGTTTCTTCACCTCCCAAGCAAAATTTTCAGAAACTAACATACGCAGAAATCCTGCGACCTCCTCTTCTGAAAGCTCCTTGCCAGATGCAGAAACTAATGCCATTCTTGAGTCCTTCTTTGTTGGCTGGATAGGCGGGTGGGGGATGTGATATCCTGCAAGTAAATCAGCCGCCTGGCCAACCATCAGTACCACCGGTTTGGTTTGCTTAGGCAATGTACACCTGCACGTGGGTGATGGGCGCAACTGATGTGCGTAAATTCGGATAGAGTAATAGAATGGTCATCAACTACATGGTTTTTTGTGTGTGCAGCAGCAAATGCCAACACACCCTCCCACCCAACAATTATGAATCTAACTTAGCTATGTAAAGGCACGTGTTCATCTAACTTCCTTTCCTTGGACTTCAACACGCCTGCAACGGATCTCTCGATGCATAGCCGTTTATAAGCACCACAAGCACAAGGAAATAAGAATAAGGAACGAATGAGGTAGTGAATATTCTGTGCAAAAGCCTAAAGAAATGCAAGTGAAATACCTAACATGATTTGGAAAGGGGACATGATTGGAAAGATCACAACTAGACAACCAATTGCACTTGCACCAAGAACACCCTTTATAATTATTGCCCATATAACTCTTGACGCATAAGATTGGTGTTTAAGTGTCAAACTCACACAAAAAATCATCTATAAAACCACGCTAAGATTGAGTAGGGAGATAATATAAGATATTCGGTTTTAGAGTCGGACGAGGAAAATCATAGGTGGAGTGATTATACAGGGTAAAATGTCATATACGTGTCGGCGTGAGCACGGCCCACAGATGGTTCGCGTTTGTTTCTTGGTTGAGGGCTAGGCTTCTGGCCTGGCATCTGGTAACTGAGATGGGCATGGGCTGTGAAGTGGTGGCGACTTGGAGATGGGCTTTTTGTTTCGGCTCCAACTTCAGAATAGGCAGGCAGGTTTCCTATGCGAAGATGGTAACGGTCGGATGGCTCGGGCCAGCGTCTGGCGTCTCCGTATGCGAAGCGAACCCGTCCTGACCATTTCATTCTGCTCATTTCCTTGTGCTGTTTGTGTTGATCCATCTGGCGATTTCCATCGTGTCGTGTTGGACGCGATCGGCGAGCCGAGCGCGCATGCACATCGATCGGCTCGTGTCGTGTCGTCTTCCACTTCCATCCGGTCCGGCTGGTGCAGTGCAACACCGGCCAATCTCTATCGATCTGTGTCCCTTGCTACTCCAGCTGCTGCTGTGCTCAATCCTCCGATTCATGATGATCCACCAGTCCATCACTGCACCACCCAACCCATTTGTCGCGTCCCCATCCCCGACCCTTGTTCGTCTCCTCTGCATGCTCGCTGCGCTGTGACACAGGTGCGTCACAACAAACCACAACCAAGCCAAGCCAAGCTAGCGAATAAAGCTGTCGATCAGGGTCTACCAAGGTCTCGTCTCGTCTGTAATGTAAGGGTAGAAGGTTTCCTTGCCGGGTTGAGCTAGGCTGTGAGGCAAAGCAAGAGTTACTAGTTTACTACTACTATTTGTGAACCCGTGTCAAACAGTTGCCGAGCAGACCCGTGGCTCTGTTCACTCGAGCAAGCTAGAAACCGTTTCAGTTGACCCGTACGGCTGATTTTTCATGAGATAAAAATACTGTTTTACTATTGATTTGTACGAATTAAAGTCCAAACTCCCAGAAGAGCCTATCCAAAGTTGAAAGTGCTGCGTGCACCTGGCCTCCAAAGTTGAAAGTGCTGCTGCTGCTGCACTGGACTAGCTGGAGTTGTGTGCTGTCCTTTGACGAGTGACGACGACCAGCACGGCGGCACTGCACAGCTGCCCGTTTTTTCTAACCTCGGGCCTCGGGGATGGTTAAAGCATCATGCAGCGGTAGCTAGCTAGCTTCAGTACCAACGCACTGCACCGACCGCCCACCGCCAGCCGCCGTGGCTGATCGAGTGGACTTAGGCCAGTGTCAATGGAGTTTCACGGGGGATTTCATGCACATTTAATACGGTGTCATGTCAGCAGAATTGCACTTTTTGCATGAAACGAGTAGCAGAGAGAAAGAATTCGTTTCATGGCCACGAAACGAGTGAGCGGCGTTTCCAAAACCTTGGAAACGGGATGAAACCCGCATTGAGGCCGATTCGGCGTTTCATCCGAGAGCTTGCAGGTCGTCGGGCGCACGCGGGCTGCCTCCGCCGCGAGCGAGCAGGCCAGGCGCGGGCGGGGCATCCCCCGGCCGTCGTGAGGGCGAGATCCCGTCGTGGCTCCACAGGCAGGTGCGGGCGGGGCGCCTCCTCCACCGGCCGGCGGGAGGGCAAGATCCGGCCGTGGCTCCACCGACAGGCGCGGGCGGGGCGCCTCCTCCACCGGCCGCCGCGAGGGCGAGATCCGGCCGTGGCTCCACCGGCAGGCGCGGGCGGGGCGCCTCCTCCACCGGCCGCCGCGAGGGCGAGATCCGGTCGTGGCTCCACCAGCAGGCGCGGGCATGGCCCCCTCCGGTGGTCGCAAGCGAGCATCCCGGGCACAGGCGTTGCCCCGCTGGCCGCCGCGAGAGCGAGCCTCGGTCGCGAAGCCGTCCGCCGCAGGGCTGTCGCGCTCGCCATGGAGACCGCCGCGGGGCTGCTGCGTCTGCCGACCGTGGCCGAGGCCGCCTCCGACGACAACGGGAACGGATCGCTGGATGCGAGCACAAGCTTCGTCTTCCCGCCGCGGGGCCGTCGCGTCCGCCATGGAGGCCACTGCGGGGCCGTCGCGTCCGCCATAGAGGCCGCTGCGGGGCAGACGCAGGTGCGAGCGTGGCCACCTCCGCCGACGAGCGGGTGCGATGCTCCGGCCGGCCGCCCGGCAAGATCCCCGCTGCAAGTGCGAGCGGGCTTCGCTAGACGCACGCGTTCACCTGGGAAAGCAGGAGCGCAAGACATTGCCAAGAAAAGATGGGAAAAGAGACTGTGAGACCCATTTGATGCTAATAGTGCTATGAAATTATGCAATGAAACTACACACTGAGAGAGAGACCAGTTTCATATACAGTTTCATAGTTTTAGAAACTGTGACGTGAAATTGTGCATTGAGACTGACCTTATTCTCGCCATGGCTGGCCGCTACTGCTACGCAGGACGACGGACAGGGTCAAAAAGTTAAAAGGTCGGCGAGCAAGACCAAGACAGCAGCAGAGACATAGCAAAGGAAGGTACCATGCGTGTCGCTTTACGACCCGAGCCATCCATACATTCTTTCGTGGTGTCTTCAAATTTTACAAACCCGGCCGGCCGGCCGGCCGGTCCCACTCTTACTTAGTGTCCTGTGTACAGTAGTAAGGTCAATTTTAATACAAGTTTCGTAGAGTTTTATGAGCATTAAATACGTTGACGTGATATTATATTAATATAAAAGAAGAGGAGAACGTATGCTAAGGAAATGGAACTATGCAAAACTCGCACGTGGACCGCTGGATCTAATAAATCTGATGGCTATGGCTAATGGTGGAGATTAGCAATTAACCCCTCTCATTTATCTCTCCCTATTATATATAGCCAACACAGGTGCACAACACCATTAGTCATAGCCATCAAATTTAGATCTAGCGATCCACGTGTGAGTTTCCATAGTTTCCACGGGAACCTGGTTTCCATAGCATATGTTCTCAAAGAAGAGATGATAATAGTTAGGAGTAGAGATAGTTTGACGTGGATTTCCAAACTCTACAGTAGTATCTCTCTTCTGCATTGTTTCTAAAATCTAGGAAGACATTTGGTTCGTTGACAGGTAATGTAAATGGTAAAGGAAACAAGTGACGCACAAAATGTGTGATGGTATCCTGATTTCACGATTTGTATGGGTGCATAAATAGTAAATAGTAAGGAAAACTGATAACGGCAGTAGCAGCGTAATCCGATTGGATTCGCGGAGGCATGATATCGATCATGAATAGTCCGTCATTTGATTGCGGGGTAGCTTAAAACGGACTTGCATGAACCAAACAATTGTAGTATTATCACTGTTTGCATCCGCCTTCGATCCTATTCTGCATCCACCACTGGTTGCATCGATCTACGCAGTGCCGGCCTAGGGGCAGTGCAAGAGGTGTGAAGGCAGAGGGCCCAACCAGCTAAGGGGTCCAAACCTATGTATACAAACTATGAAGTTTTATAGTCCATTAAGCATCAACAAACTAATTAAGAACAAGTAAAATAAGAGATTGTATGTTGGCTAAATGTTGAGGTAGAGGAGAGATGAGTAAGTTGACTATAAACAGACACATAAATTAATAAAATTTATGAGAGAGACAAGTAAGTCATATATTAATGATAAAGATCTAACTATTATATGAGTGGACTGCCGGAGAACGAGGCATAATTATGGCGACCAGACAAGGCTCCATGTCAACGACATTTTGGTTCTTGACTTCTTGTGAATTGTGGTCACTAATCAGTTGTTTTGTTTCATGTCCAAGGTCTATGTACTTTTGTTTGTTCATTTCAATCCAAATTAATTATTTGTATTATATTTCAGACTTCTACTACTTTATACTCATATATTCATTTTTTTTAGTTTAGGTGTTACTCCCTCCAGTCCATTTTATATGACACCGTTTAGAATGACACAATCTTCTATATTAAAATTTGATCATTCATATAAGATTTTATGCATAGTATAGATGGACCGTCACGACCCTCAAAATCCTAGGGCCGGCACTGGATCCACGGTGTTCTTTAATTACGAAGAAACCATCGTTTACACTACTAGCATTTCATTTGAGAGAGATACTACTATGATCACGGGGCAGCTTCCATTTATCTGGGGACTGGGTTTCTCTTTCTCTGGACCACACCATTTCCGGTTCCCTTGCTGCTCTGTTCATCCCTCTTGCCCTGTGGGGGGGCACCGTCAGGCACCACCGCACCAGCCGTGATTGGAGTCCCGGCGCTGCTGACAAATGCGAACATGACGGCCGTGAGGAGTCATTAACTTTCCGATTTCACATTATTTTTTTTCTGTTTTTTTTATTGCAAAATAAATATAATGATCGAAACGACCCTGACAAAAAAAAAAGAATTGGACCGACAGATAATATTTGTTGCTGCTCTGCTATACAAACGCGTGTGCACGATACGGTAGAGAACATGCACGCAACACACAATCATTGCAGATTCTTCCAGGTATATATACAAAACATGCAAATTGCAAAATGCAATATCCATATGCTGTCCATAATAAACAAATACCCAGGTCCTTTTTCTCTTCACGTTATCAGCATTTTTTAATTAAACATGCTGGCTCATCGGATGCCACTTTATTATGCTCTTTGATCACCCCCACCAGCTGCTTTCCCGTTTAAATTTTCCGCTGACAGGATCGCCGGCGACCAATCGGCAGCGCTCGCGCGCCCAACAGAAGCTTCGGTGTTGATAGTTGCCGGCCACAACTCATCAACCACACACAGAGACACACACGCACAGAAATGGGGGACACAACTGTCTCATCTTTTCAGCTCCTGCACTAATTTTATATTATTACCCTGATCTAGTTCTGCCTGGTTGTTAGGGTAGTAGTATAGTACTATGCAGGAGCTGTCATGCTACAGCATCACATCAAGATCAAGAGGTAGTATTTTTAAAAACATACAATCAGAGACCAATGGTAGTACGATCACTCCTGCTGTTCCTGCTTCTGAGAACTTGGATCCACGTCACTTGCAAAGTTTCTTCTCCTAGTGTTCCATTCTCACCAGGCCTAGCACTAGCCAATCATAGCTTATTGGGGTCAGGAGGAGGAGCACAATACTCCTATAGTCCTATGGCAACCATCCAGGTTCTTGTGCATGACTGTGACTGAAAGGTGCAGGCTCAAGCTGACTGAGACGCATATCCAATATCCCTCCACCTGAGACCGCCAATGCGATCGATCCTCCTATGCTCCCTCCGTTCCAATATAAGTGTTACTACAAATCCGTGTTTCCCTCACAGACACACTTTCCAGACATCCGTGTTTCCCTCACAGACACACTTTCCAGACGACACTTATTCTGGAAAGGATCTGTGTTTCCCTCACAGACACACTTTCCGAACGACACTTATTCTGGAAAGGAGGGAGCATGCATCATCAGGCATTGCCATTCAGCAGGCAAGAAAGTGACCGCTGGTGGATGGGATAACCAATCTGCAATACTAGACTACAAAGCTGCCCATTTTGCCAAGTTGTAAGGGATAACACGTGCAGGCTCAGCACCTACCTGGCCGTCCTTTTCATTGCAGGGAAGGAAGCAAGTTACACAAAATGCGAGACATTGCTCCATCTGTGTCCTGGCTCAATGCACACAGGCCATCATCACAGGGTGACTCTAAAGCGCACCAAATGCTGATGCCTCAGCAGCCACTGAGTCCATCCATGGCCCCCATCCCAGTGTTGCATCATTGGAAGTTAGCAAATATCCAAAGCATGATCATTCATTTCCAGAAAAAAGAAACAAAACTGAGCTATCACTTCTAGGTCACCAAAAACTCTGTACATCACAGCGATCTCACCTCCCAACTCCCAAGGGTTGGTTTCCTATCGATATGTTAAGAGGTCGCAATCAAGACAGTAGCAAAAGAACTGTGCCTCGAAGGTACATGCTAACCTCAGGTGAAAAAAAAAAATTACATCTCTGAACTTGCTTGCGCGCTTGTGTTACGATCTTTCTATCTGTGAGCTGAATCTATAAGTTAACATCTCCTACCCTACAAAATATTAGTGATGAGCTATATATATATATGTATGTATATGGCTAAATATATATACGTTAGCGCCAGCGCCAGACAGACGATTTCTGGAAGGCAATAATAACGGTCGGTCGGTTTCGAGCAACTCTACCACCCAAATGGCTTCCACTGACGCTCCAATCATCCTTTCGGGTGGGGATAACCCGCTGCATCGTGCCCGGCTTCAGCTTTCCTTTGACATTTGAAAGTTCACCTACACTTGGAGGCTGCGGCATCTCAAAAGTTTTGACGTGTTTGCAGCTGTCTATCCATCCTCTTGAAACGCTTTGTATATGAAATCTTTAAACCGTCTGGAATACTGCCTTGGGTCCACTGCTGATATAGAAGTTGGGTCGTACTGGAAAGACTTGTATGCATGCTCAAGCTTCTTGCTGATATCATAATCTTGAAGTATGTCTATGATCCCAAAATACAATATAACGTCGTAGTACTCTCCAGTTGGCTCTCCAATCAGCTGCAGTTCACAATCGCTCTTACGAGCAGTGAGTTCAGCTCTTGAAGGAATGTTGGCCCCAAGTTTGATTTTAGGAAACCTGTTAATTCACAATATTCAGATGAATAGAATTACAGAGTGAAGCAGCATGGATCAGGAGAGAAATTTAATATCATAGTAAATTACTAGTTGTCCTGTGTGCATCTGTATCATACCCAGTTGTCCTGTGTGCATCTAACTTTTAAGTGTGTGCAAAATTTGGATCGTATATACAAAATTTTATCTATTTGCTAATGTCATATAGCTTGTAGACAGAAAACAGATCAATCAAGAACAGTTGAGATGCATTCACAGAAAGGAACTTGTAGGGGCATATAGGGTCTTAGCATAGATGCCTTGTTCTAGCTAGAAGTCATGGTGGGCATGAACGTGGACGCACTCTAGATTTTGAATGGGTCACAAAAGGAATGATTGCATGCTTACATCTTCAATTATTCTGTCTCACTTCTCAAGACCGTGACAAAAAAACTTTCACAAGGTATGTTCAAAAAAAAAAAATGGTGCTAAGGGAGTTGAAAAATGTTACTTAAACAAAAAGTTTGAATATCCGTAAACAGTACTGGCATAAAATATTTGAAGATTGCTGGTACAAAATCCTACTACCAAATATGACATAAGGATTGTGACTGCTAGATGTCACAGAATCATAACTATTCTGATTGCAGGTCGCATTCCATTACCTCATAAGTACATAAAAAAAAAAACAGATATATGTAACTGAATGTGTAGTTACCTGTTTAGATCAGCAAGAAACCGATCTGTATTTCCTCTTGAAAGACGAGGTGTTGGTACGTTGTTGATGATATCATAGTCAATGGAACCTTCAACCAAACAATTTGCCTTGTGAGATATAAAACTGCCATGCTAAAACTGGCTAAGAGCGGGGTTTTTTTATATATATAACAAAACAGGTAAAGTGTTCAGGGTTTTCCATCCAACCTTCAGTCAGAAGCTTCTCTCTGTTATCTCTGAAATGAACACCTACAAGAAGACTGTAATCCATAATTTTCTCCTGCTCAAGGAACTCACAATCCCTGTCCACTTGCCTGCTTAAACATTTGTAACATCTTTATTGACATGATGGACAAACAAATGCTATGATTTCTATAGGCACTAATAATACACCATATATAGAACATGAGACAGTATGAGCACCTTTGGAACTCATGAAACCATTGCTTTTTCAATCTAAAGATGAAGTTCAGGTCCAGATCCTTCAGAGTTGTATATTGATCGATCTCTGTCTGTGGCTTATCAGTTGTGCGGCCAAGAGATGAACCTTTGAGATCAAAACGCCTATGAATTGGATATTCCGAGCAGAACAGATTTCCCATTATGACAAAACGAACCTGGTTTTGGAACAGCAGAAGAAGAAAAATCATTGCATAAGTTAATATTATTAGCAAACAATGTCTATGTTAATGTTATGGATGGAGAAGAACTATACTGCTGGAATCATCTCTAACCTTCTTCTGATTTGCTCCAGCTAACTTGACACAATGTAGACCAAAAAATTTGGTTACTAGAGTATTCTCAAATGCCCGGACATGATTGTAATATGCTGGGAGCATCTTCAGAAGCATCTGCAGTGTAAAATGTGTTTTTTTATTCAAGATATAAAACATATAACCATGAAACAACATATAGACAAAAGGAACTACAAAGGACAAACCTTCACTTCAGATTTCTTCATCGTCTTTATCATGTACCGATCATCGTTTGTTAGGTAGAAAAAGCTTCCACTCTTACCGGGAGACGAAAGCTCCCTGAGAGCCTCATTTCCACATAGTGATAACATATAGTCAGCAGCATCCACCTTGAACAGCTTGCGCAGCGTCCTACGATTCAGTTCAGAACAGATGGTCTGTTGATAAGCACGATTACATAGGAACATGCTGTGTCATGATCATATATCTTTATCAAGGGAGTGATGACGAACCGGAAGACCTGAGGGCAGTAATCCTTCCATCTGAAGTCACAAGAATTGTGGGGAGGGGTGTATTTTGAGCCTTCAGGAGGAAACTTCGTCCATACCTTTTCCTTTGGGTCGAAAGCAGACGATTTCAGATCAAGCACAATTGGGCCTTGCTTCCCCACTGCATGCCTGTCCAGATATGAATTTTGAGGCAAGAGAATTCAGACAGGTATGGACAAAACAAGAAGCGAAATTGACAAATAATCACACGCCATAATGTCTTAATGGTGGAAAATTTCACACGCAAGGGTTTATTAACTTATTATAAGAAAGAAATGAGATCAGCCATAAGAAACAGAAATGAGACCAGCCACCTAGAAATCCACTTCTGAACCGCTACGCGGCCTGAAGCAAAACTCTTTAAAAATCTTTTGATGATTTAAATGTCAACGTTACCAAATTAGACCTTCTCAATCAGCAGAATCATCATAAGTATGAATTCAAAACCCTCTGCCATTACGTGATGCCAAAATAACAGGCTCAAATCTCACAATTGCTCGACCAAAAAAAATATAGGCCCAAATTGGCTGTCAACAAAGCCATTGAAGGCAAACGAACTCCACGCACCTGATCCCGAGCTGCAAGTTTAGCATAAGCTCGTAGTGTTTGTGTCCCTTGGCGATGGTCTCCCCTTGTCCCTTCGCCTCCCGCGGAGGCACCCACTGTGTGACGTGCGGCGCCGGCGATGGTGGCGGCAGGCCCCGGTCGTCACCGCCGTCGTCCGTCCTCACGCTCCTCCGCGCGGTCACCGCGACGTCCCCCAAGGCGGGTCCGTCCACAATGTCGCACGTGATGTCGCCGTCGGACTCCCAAATGCAAATCTTGTCGTACTTCCTGTCGCCGCCGGAGCTGTTGCTCAACCCGGACACTGAGCTCGCCCGCCCGTTGGCCGCCCTGATCCCAGACGATGCGCGTGACTTGCGCGGCGACGCGGAGTCGGGACTGGCGTCCATGAAGCCCGGCAGGTCCCTGGCGAACACGTCAAGGGGATCGCGCGCCGTCGGGGAGGACGCCGCCGGGGACGGGTAGTAGACTCCCTTCTGCTGGACAATGCCGGTGGGGGCGTCGCGCGTCCAGTAGCCGACGTAGACGCTGCCATCGGCCCAGCGGAAGGTTCCCTGGCCGCGCGGGCAGCCGTCCTCCCACCCGCCGTCGTAGCGGTTGCCGTTGGACCAGACGAGCGCGCCGCGGCCGTGGATGAGCCCCGCGCGCCACTGCCCCGTGTACTCGGTGCCGTTGCGCCAGGTGTAGCGGCCGGCGCCGTCCTGCAGCCCCGCGCGCCACTCGCCGTCGTACTGGTCGCCGTTGGCGTAGCTCTTCTTGCCGTTGCCGTGCTTGAGGTTCATGGACCAGGAGCCCCTGTAGGTGTCCCCGGCGGCGCCGGTGTAGGTGCCGGAGCCGTCCATGAACCCGTCCTTGAACTCGCCCTCGTAGGTGGCGCCCGACGGCCAGGAGAACTTGCCCCGCCCCGTGGCCTTGCCGTGCCGCCACTCCCCCTCGTACATGCACCCGTCGGTCCACAGGTACTTGCCGGCCCCGTGCGGCGCGCCGCCGCGCCACTGGCCCGTGTAGAAGTCGCCGTTGGGGAGGCCGCGCTCCACGTAGCCGTGCACGTGCTCGCCGTCGTCGCCGCCGGCCGACGAGGGCGACGACGCCGAGGAGGACGCCGTCTCGGAGTCGTCCGCGGCCGACATCGGGGACACCCGGCGCCTGCCCACCGGCTGCGGATGCTGCACCTTGCGCACCGTCGCCTCCCACGCCCTGGCACGGGTGTGCTCGTGCATTGAACGCCCCCGCCTGTCCTGGCGGCCACGCCTTTCTTCCGCGCCTTCCTGTTCACCGCCGGCGATGACGCCGGCGCCGCCGCACGAGGCCCCCGCCCGGTACCTTGGCTCGGCGCGCGTCGCTGTGGTTGGCCGCGGATCTAGCACCGCCGGAGGCCGCGCGCGCGCTGCCTCCACGGCGGCATTGTGGGGGGAAAGAGGGATGTAATGGTGAGGAATGGGCGGATACACGCAAGCGGGCGAGAAGGTAAGAAAGCAAGCAAGGAAAGAAATGTGTTTTGGGGACGGGCAGGAGCAGGAGGTGGGGAAACAGAGCAAGGGTGAAAGGAAGAACGGAGGTGGTGGAGGGTGGTGGGGGAAGGAAGAGGAAGGCCTGCTAGATACCACTTTGACACTTTGTTTCCTTTTATTTATCCTCTTCATTTACAAATTACATGTACTCCCTTATCTTAGAGATATAATTTTATTTTTTTCATCAAGATTTAATAAATCATAATTTAAAAATATTATTTTTTATTTTTATGATAACTGTCTTGGACTTTAGAGCCATAAATATTAATTCTAATTTATAAAAAGTTAGTCAAATTTAAGAAAATTTAATTCTATATAAACCCATGTATCTTTTAGGACGAAGGTAAAATGGTACCTTTTTTAGAATGATGATGATTATATGTATTAAAAAATCTTATAATTTGAAATGGAGGGAGTAGCAAATTCCTGCTCTCCAAGAAAGCTAGTTTCTCTATACATTTAAGGTTTTATTCGCTTGACCTATTTTGCTAGAACCAGTCTTACGTTTTAGTCGTGGAGCATTGTTTCTCTCTCACAATAAATCAACTCTACAATTCACCCGTAGTCTTTTCTTTTCTATGTTGTACTTTCAGTTCCATGATGTTTACCTAGTTTTGGGTAATCTTCTATAATCAACCGTGGTTATATCGTCTTCTATGTAGAGTGCATTGTAGGCTTGTAGTAATGTCCTTGGATGGAGATAATGCTACTCATAGAATTGTTGTAAAAAAATGCTACTCATAGAATCCAATTTATCCGACACTACGTGTCTCTCCACCTGCAATTGCCGGAAAGCTTCAGTCTCATCTCTATTTGTCGCTAGCCTGTGGCAGGTTAGAAGCTTTGGTGGTGTCACTTGAGAGGGTCGTTGTCATTTTTAGCATACATAGTTGAAGAAAAAGCTTGAGATTGGTATTGGAAAGGTGGAATTTCTATGTGAAAGGTTCTACATGTCAACTGAGAGTGTTGAGAATAGTTAGAGTGGAGGATTGAGATTTGGGATATTAGTTTCCGGTTTGACGTGTTTCGATCTCAACACTTTGAAGGCTTTGTGCATGCGAGATCCAAATATTTGATTCAGAAGTTTGGAAACAAATTTATCCGAGTGTCATGAAATCTGTACTTGAGATTTTAGAAATTTATTGCGAGGTCTGAGAAAAATTGTGCATCACAAAAAGGTTGAATTAGGTTCAAAATTTTGTTGTGAGATTTTTTTTTAAAAAAAATGTTGCCATAGCCTTATAAAATTGATACATAGCGATCTTAAACTTTTTTCAGAAATGCCAAAGTGACGTTACAAGACCAAGCATTTTACCACCTCATGAGTCATGACATGATTTTGGGGGTCGGAGCATTAGTGGTTACTGACTTGCTAACCACGGTGGTTTTTTATCAGTTGGTGCCGACGCCTGTCCTTTCAATTAGCCGTCAAAAGGCTAGAGATTTTGGGCAGTAGCGCTGTCCCTATGCCCAATTAGCAGCGCCAACCATCTACAGTAGTTAACCATTTCTTGGCTTAATTTAGGAGGCCTGTCTGGCTGTCTGTCCGCGAGGTGGCGGCCTCCGCCTCTTTCTCCTAGGCCGGCTAGGAGCTTTCCCCAGGTCATGGACATGGTCAGGTGAGGTCCTCAACAGTAACCAAGCAAGCTGCAAGCAGCTGCAGCCTGCAGAAATGGTAAAACCCCCCTCCTTGCTACCCCATAGTACTAGTAGCTGAAGCCAGCAACTTCGTTTTGGTCCGGTGTCCTGTCACTGTATCTAGGCACACCTGCCAGCCGGTCCAGCATGAAGGACCGAAAGAGTCAAACCAGGCGACCAGAGGGGGGTGAATGGGAGCCTCAAAATTTCTTCACAGAAATTAAGGCCTCTGTCCCAATAAAATCAACCCCCAAAACTCCAAACACAACCGTGATGCCCACGACCCTTGGGAGAGGGTGGATGATCCCTGAGATCACAGCGAGGCACCACTGACCAGAAAGTACGAAGAACCTGGTGGAGAACTGAGCCAACGAGGCCTCGGGGCAAAACTCCGATTCGCCCGAGGCTCGAGGAAGGCTTCAGGAGAAAACACCGACTCGCCCGAGACTGAGGGAGGTCTCGGAGGAAAACTCCGTCTCGCCCGAGGGTCGGGGCTCGAGAGAGAGGCCTCGGAACGAAACTCCGACTCGCCCGAGGCTTAAGGCTCGAGAGAGGCCTCAGAGTGAAACTCCGACTCGCCCGAGGCTGAGGGGACCACGGAAAAGGTTCCGATTCGTCCGAGGCTCAAGAGGCCTCGGGAAAAGTTCCGCCTCGGCCGAGGGTGGTCTCGGCTTACTCGAGAGTCACCGTACGAAGGTGGCCTCGGCACGTTCCGACACCCGAGCCTGCTGCGAACTGCTCCCGCAGAAGCTCGGATCTGGATGCGTACTTCCGAAAAGAAAATCCCTCCAAAAACTCGATCAAGGTACAATCCCAAGTTTCCAAACTTGGAGAAGAAGAACACAGGGTAGTTGGAAGACTATCCCCAAGAGATCATCTTCTCAGAACAACCAAGAACACAGGGAAATCAAAAGGGAAAGGGATGGATGAAAAAGAGCCACGAAAACAAAATCGTCCCGATCTATTCGATCATGAGGAGTTGGATGAATTCCTTTGGTCGAAATGACCTCCTCAATGATACGAACAAACTGATTCAAACGGATTTCACAAAGACACACTGGAGAGAGAGATTGAGCGACGGAAAAATCGAGCAGAGCCGAAGAACGCAACGAACACAGTGCACTACACGAGCCAATTGCAAAACTCAGCCAATGAACACAGTGCACAACACGTATCAGCTCAGGAAGGGTGAGGATAAGGCCTCACTTCCTTGAATCAACAGTACACAGAGGTGAGTCTCTCTGTGGATCTCAACTAGCTACAGCAGGGAATGGGAGAGCAGGAAACCCTAAGAACAAAAGCAACTAACTGAGATAGGAAGGGAGGAGGGTGTCTCCCTCTATTTATACTACAACTAGCCTAAATCTATTTCCTACTCTACCCCTCTCTAAGCTATTTACAGAGCAAGCCAGCTAAACCCTAAGGCTATACTGGACCAACTCAGTGGTAGGTGTATCCGACGGCCACGTCCGCACAACTCGTCCGCGTTGCCTCCGCGCAACCTTCCGATTGCTGCCACGTGTCGCCTTTGCTCTGTACCCCCGGTTTTGAGGCCCAAACCGGGAAACCAGCCTTCCAGTATCTGAGTTTTGAGGCCCAAACTCAGCAAACCCGCAGCGCCCAAGTTTTGAGGCCCAAACCTGGAAACCGTCCTCAACCCGAGTTTTGTGGCCAAACTCGGAAACCCTCGGCACCCAGGTTTTGAGGCCCAAACCTGGAAACCGTCCACCGGTGGTTTTTCCCTGGCTGAACCACCAAACCGACGTCGTAGAGGGGATGCACCTCCCGTGCACCCCATCCACCGACACGTGTTCCCAGGTCCTCGACCTGAGCAACACATGACCGCACTTATTTGCTTGTCGTCGTCACAGGCTGCCAGCCTCCACAGCTGATCCTTAGGTACTCCGGTCCCTCAGTCCAAGCCTCACGTCTGCCCTTCACCGCTCGGTACATTGGCATGGCACGTCCGCCGCACGGCACGCCCATCCTTCACCGCACCCGGTCCGTCAGCACAGCACGTCTCAACTTGACCTTCACCTACCCTCGATCACTGTCTCCGTGCTCGACACCTGCACAAACACAAGCCAAAGAACATGCGCATCATACCCGTTGACAATCACTCATCACTCAGAGCCTTCGGCATACACCCATGTATCCGCAATCTCCCCCTTGATGAGTGCATTGTCAACTACCCACACAAATCATAATAAAAGAGAAAGAAAGAGGAAAGGAGGAAGGAGAGGAGAAAAACTCAACCAAATGACCCAAAAGCATAGCAAAGTCGGGAAAGGTCAAGTGAAAGGAGCAGAACAACTTGGTCCCCAAAGACATGGGCAACGGCTCGACGCAACCAAGCAAAGCAAAGCTAGCCCTCAAGAAGAGGTAGAACAGGCTCAACACCGCTAGCAAATATCAATCGAAGCTTCCAGAGAAAAGAGCTCGACAACAACTGAAGTAATGGTGGAAAACGAGGCAAAATGCTAGTCCCTCAAGAAAGAGGCAACGACTCAACACAACTAGCACAGCAAACTCAACACCAAAACCTATCAGCCTGCGAGAAAGCAGCAAGATTCGAGGCCGGGGCTCGAGGCAGAGGCTCGAGGCTGGGGCTCGAGGCAGAGGCTCGAGACTGGGGCTCGAGGCCGGGGCTCGAGCAAAAACAGACAAGCTTCCCCTCGAACAATAAAGCTCGATGCTGTGACTGAGGCTATTGGAAAGCAACAGCATAGCTCGAGGCCGAGACTCCCTCCGCTCCCCCTTGACTAGTGCAGATAGTAACTCCCTCTCGGATGAACATCTAGGGAACAGGGAACATATGATTTGCAAAATTCTCCCCCTTAGTTGAAAATGCACTTATCAAGAGACAAAAGTTCTCCCCCCTTCCATTATGCAAAGAAGTCAGAGATGCAAGTCAGGAGCTTCAGACTTATAGTCAAAAGAATGCAAAAATGCTCTAAACAGTATAGCCCGAGGGACTCAACAGATGCACATACAGGCTCGGCGAAGGCTCAGACTGATCACTGGAAATATGAGCCATATGAGCAATAGTGAGCAGTTTTGAGTCAAATAAGGTATTCACCATCAAAATAGCACTAACAAAGCGTAGACAGGAGTCTGTACAAGTGCTAAACATGTATACAAGGTGAACTACCCCTAGCACAGTGCAATCATCATGCATAGGAATGAAGCATATACTTGTGATTTCATGTTTATATCGGATTTGCAGCGGTGAAATTACACAAGTTTAATTATTTGCATGTGAATGCGAGAGGTTGAAAGCTTGTCTTTGCCTTACTTTTCAACCGAGCGAAGCCTATGCCGAAGCAATCAGGAGCTTAAAGCTACGGTTTAGGTCATACACTACACGGCTCAAGTTTAACTCAAAATGTAATGAGAAACAGTCTTGATACCGTGAGGTGTTGACAAGCAATCTCATCTCGATCTTTTCATTTTACTAAAGCTTGGTTCAAATTTTAAACATTATATGAACAAACCAAGCAAGTGAATGACTCAGAACTAGAGACATAGCAACCTAGCATATATGAAAAGCGCGAGTAAGCTCAACACAACCTACACATGCTAGTTGCATATCTTAATGGTGAATATTTTCAGAATTTAATTTATTTAAAAATTTCACAATATTAAAATAGCTCAGCCCACAACAAGTACTAGTGATCAGTAAGAGCATAAGCTACAGGCCTCCATCATAAGCCTCGGATCAGACTGAACAGAGTGTAAATACATTCTAGTGATTAAAAATCTGAGGCTCAGAATGTATGTTGAAACGCAAAAGAAGAGAAAGACAAATTAAAAAGTCAATCTGTACACAACACAAAATGTTTCCCCCATCTAAAAGGGGAAACACACACCAAGCTCACCCCTCAACCGATTAAAGGTTGATTCGTCTAAAGGCTTGGTAAAAATATCGGCCAGTTGATGATGAGTATCGACATGGCGAAGGTCGATATCACCCTTCTCCTGGTGGTCTCGCAAAAAATGAAAGCGCACATCAATATGTTTGGTCTTCGAGTGAAGCACGGGGTTCTTAGCAACGTTAATAGCACTCGTGCTATCACAAAGCAAAGGAACACGAGAAAAGCTCAGACCAAAATCACGCAAAGTAGCCATCATCCAGAGTAACTGGGAACAGCAGCTAGCCGCAGCAACATACTCAGCCTCCGTGGTAGACTGGGCGACACTAGACTGCTTGCGAGAAGACCATGAAACAAGAGAAGAACCGATAAACTGGCAAGTCCCAGAGGTGGACTTGCGATCAATACGACACCCAGCAAAATCGGCATCAGAATAACCACAGAGGGAGAGAGTGGATGAGGCCGAATACCAGATCCCGAGCTCGGGTGTGAACCGAAGGTACCTGAAGACCCTCTTCACCGCCTGACGGTGAGAAATACGCGGTGAGGCCTGGAAACGCGCGCACAGACACACCGCAAACTGGATGTCTGGGCGTGTCGCCGTCAAGTAGAGGAGCGATCCAATCATGTTGCGGTACTCCTTCTGGTCCACTGCTTCGCCATCCACATCCGCATCCAGGGCAGTCGTCGTCGACATGGGCGTTGGTAGAGGCTTGGCCTCACCCATGTCGAACCGCTTTAGCAAGTCCTTGGTGTACTTGCCCTGGTGCACAAACGTCCCCTCTCGGGATTGCTTAATTTGCAACCCGAGAAAGAATGTCAGCTCTCCCATCATGCTCATCTCGAACTCCCTGCTCATAATATCTGCAAACTTGGCAACCAAAGCGTGAGAAGAACCACCGAAAATGATATCATCCACGTAAATCTGGACCAAGAGAGTGTCTTTGCCTTGCCTGAGGAGAAAGTGCGTTTTATCTACACATCCCATTTTAAAATCCTTAGCAAGCAAGAAGGTTTTTAACCTATCATACCAGGCTCTAGGGGCTTGTTTCAGACCATATAAAGCTTTGTGAAGTTTAAAAACATGGTTCGGAAACTTGGGATTTTCAAAACCGGGGGGCTGCTCAACATACACTTCCTCTTCTATGTAGCCGTTTAAGAAGGCACTCTTGACATCCATTTGAAACAATTTAAAACCTTTGGATGCAGCAAAAGCCAAGAGTATCCTAATAGCCTCCAAACGAGCTACAGGAGCAAAAGTCTCCTCATAGTCTACTCCCTCCTTCTGACTGTAACCCTTCGCTACAAGCCTGGCCTTGTTTCTAACAACTTGGCCATCCTCTCCTTGCTTGTTCTTGAAAACCCATTTTGTCCCAATAAGTTTACAGTCAGGTGGAGGTGGAACTAGAACCCAAACCCGATTTCGCTCAAAGTTTTCTAACTCCTCATGCATGGCATTGACCCAGTCTGGATCCGTCAAAGCGTGTCCAACATCTCGGGGCTCAAAATTAGCGACAAAAGCAGAGTGAGCAAAGTGCGAGATTTGCTGAGACCTGGACCGAGTGACTCGGTCGTCGAGGCTGCCGATCATCTGCTGAGGCGGGTGCCGGCGCTGGATGTACTGCGGAGCCTCCCTGGCCGAGGTGGCCTCGGTTTCAGCCTCAGCAGCAGCTGGTGCCTCCCCGGGTACAAAAGGTACCGCGCGGGGTGGCGGATCCCACGGCCCCCAGGAAGAAGATGTCTCGGGGTCGTGGATCGTCGTCGAGGCTTCTCTATGTGCCTCGGCGAGTGGAGGGGGTGCTGGACCGTCCATACCCTCTGCAGGGTCGTCCATACCCTCGGCACCCTCCTCCCGGTCATCAAAAAGAGGCTCGCCGACCTCATGATCACCTGCACTCTCAAAACGAGAAGAAGGACAAACGAGAGTCTCGTCGAAGGTGACATCTGATGTCTCCATGACTCGGTTAGTGTCAAGGTTAAGTACACGATAAGCCCGAGTGTGAGTGCCATAACCCAAAAACACACCGTCAGAGGAACGAGGCTCAAACTTGTCCAGGTTGCCTTTCTTCAAAATAAAACAGTGGCAACCGAAGACTCTAAAATAACTCACTTTGGGTTGGCGACCAAAACGCAACTCATAAGAAGTCTTTTTCAAGAACGCTCGCAGAAAAATGCGATTTGAAATATAGCACGCAGTGTTTATAGCCTCGGCCCAGTAGCGCCTAGGAGTCCTATGCTCGTCGAGCATCGTCCTGGCCATCTCAATGAGGGTCCGATTTTTCCTCTCTACAACACCATTATGTGGCGGTGTGTAGGGGGAAGAAAACTGGTGCTCTAAACCCAGAGAGTTACAGAACTTCTCAAAATCCAAATTTTTAAATTCGGAACCATTATCACTTCTAATAGCTCGCATCGAGTTCAAAGGGAACTCGTTCTGAAGACGTAAAATCAGATTGCGAGCAAAGGAAAAAGTCTCGATCTTCTCAGCTAAAAAGAAGACCCACGAATATCTCGAAAAGTCATCGACAACGACCAAAACATACCACTTGCCACCAACCGAGCTCACCCGAGCCGGACCAACAAGGTCCATGTGTAAAAGCTCTCCAGGGTGCGAGGTCATGACCTTAGTCACTGGATGGTGGGGAGCAGCAACCATCTTCTCGTGTCTACAAGAGTGACAGACTAGATCCTTCTCCATCGAAAGCTTGGGCAATCCTCGGATTAGGCCAAGTGAGCTAAGTCTTGCAAGCAAGTCGAAGCTTAAATGACCGAGCCTCCTATGCCACTTCCAAAGATCAGAGGAGGAAGGACTAGCCAAAAGACAGCGAGAAGTGCCAAAAGACTCTGAGAAATTCGCACGAAAGACTTTCCCAAAGGGCGAAATCAGACATACCAGATTGCCCTGAGGGTCTAAAATACGACTGAGATTTGGTTTAAAACGAATCTCATAGTCATCGTCAAAAAGTTGCGAAACAGAAAGCAAGTTAAAATGCAAGTTAGAAACAAGAGCAACATCGCGCAACACAAAGTGCTCATTAACCCGCACTGATCCGCGGGACACTACCTTACCCTTGCTGTTGTCACCGAAGGTTATGTACTCCTTTCCGGCAACAGGACTAAGGCTGGAGAACCACTTGGCGTTTCCGGTCATGTGCCTCGAGCAACCGGAATCCACCAACCAAATGTCCTCCAACCGATTTACCTACATCAATAAAAAGACATAGGGTGAGCATACGGTCCAACACTGGGGTTAGTGAAGTGAGGGAAATACCAGTGTTGGCCCGGCTGCTCAAAAGAACGGTTAGGATAAAAACCATTCCTATACTGTCTACAAGAGAACCGATCACCATGCTGAGGAAGACATGGTCCGCTAGGGAAGGAGCGCTCACTGCAATGCTCAAACTGCAGTGGGAGAAAACGCTCAACAAAACCTCCGCCACGGGGTCCGTCAACTGCAAAAGCAGGACCCCGTCGGGCATGCTCTCTACGAGGCCTACGCCTGGGAGCCTGAGGCTCAACATGCTGCCGAGGCTCTGGACCTCTAGGCCGAGGCTCTGGGCCTCTAGGCCGAGGCTCTCTCCTCGGAGCCCTCCGCTGCTGAGGCCTGGGTGCTTGAGGCTGAGGCCTGGGAACACGAGGCTTAGGCCTTGGGGCACGAGGCTGAGGCTGAGGCTGAGGCCTCGAGACTTGAGGCTCTGAGCCCCTGGTCCTAACAGCAGGCCTTGGTGCCCTCTCCCTGGCACGGCGCGCTTCTCTCCTGCGCCTAAAACAGAACTCACTCAAGTGACCATCTCTCCCACAAAAATCACACTGGAACCTCACCACACGCAAAGGGGGTTGTTGGTACGCAAGGCTGTGGGTGTGGCTCACCTTGCCCTTCTGTGGCAAGCACTCCCCCTGGATGGGTGGCATTGTGTCGAGCTTGTTTTTGAGGTGGCTCGGCTTGGGTGCCCATACTTGGTTTTTGGGTGGAGCTCTCGGGGGTTCCTCAAAAACCCCGTCTTTGGTGATAGGCTTGACAGGCTCACTGGGTGGCAGCTTGGTCAACTTGGGAGTGGTGGTGGAGTTGGGCTTCTCACTAGGATTTAGACCACTCAACTCTCCAATTTTCCCAAAAGCAGGAAGGTCAACACCCGGAGCAAAACCTACACCAGGACCCCCAGCAGCTCGCTTGAATTGGGAAATCATCATCCCGAGATGCGGCTCACCACAGGAGACCCATGACAAGATGGTCCGAAGGTATGTGTTTTGTTCCTCGGTTTGCATCTTGTCATGCTTCACGTTTGCAATCTCCATCTCCAGACCCTCGCACAAGGCGCACCTCACGACACAAGTGCTATCCGAGTTGGCCTCTTCAAGAGACACAATCTTGGTATTCTTCTCTGCCAACTCAGATTGCAAGACAGGACAAGTCTTGCACGCACCCAACAGCTGAGGCCTAGTACGGAGCTCATCCACCTCTCCAACCAACGCAGCATACTTACCTCTCAAAGTGAGAAGGTCAGTCATGTGCGCTGTGCACGACTCACACTCAGCCTCCTCCGACACGACTACGGTGGACCGAGCGAACTCAAGCTCCTTCACCGTGTCCTCCCACTTCTGCCTAAACTCCTTGCGCTCTCTAGCAGCACGCCTAAGCAGTTTATCTTGGCTAAGGAGGGCAGCAGTAAGCTTCTCTACCTCAGCAGAGAGCTCATCGTGGGTGAGCGATACCTGGGAGGCGTCGTCGTCGTCGTTCCGAGGGTTGCGCTCCAGCTCGCCTCCGACCTCGTCGCTGAGCGCCATGGTGCAGAGGCCGTCGTCGTCGGCGAAGAAGCAGAGGTCGTTCAGCTGGTCCTCGATCCTCTTCTTCTTCTCGGACTCGTCATCGCTCGAGGAGGCGGAGTCGTCATCCGAGCCATCGACGTCGCTGAGCGTGGCGAAGAACGCGCGCTGCTCAGCCTGGGCCTTCTCCAAGTACTTCTTCTTGATGTACTCCTTGTCGAAGCCGCCCCTCTTCTTGTGCCTCGGAGGGACGTACTTCTCCTTGCGCTTGCCGGAGTCGTACTTGTGCCCATGATCGCCCTTCCCCAGATGCTTGTTCTTCTTGGGGCAGTTGGCGATGAAGTGGTCGGGGTCGCCGCACTCGTAGCATCCCGAGCGTCCTCCTCCGCGGCGACGGTTCATGCGGTTGTTGTGAAACCGCGTGAACCGGTTGGCAAGCAAAGCCAACTCATCATCCACTAACGTCTCATGCTGGTCCTCTGTGACAGAAAAAAGAGACGAGAGTGCACAGCCAACAGAGAGGTTAGCGGAAGAACCAGAAACCAAAGCCATCGTCGGGCCGGAAGGGTTCGCATAAGAAGCCCTCGACATGGCGTCGATCTCACTGGACTTGAGCTTACTGAAGAGCTCGTCGCAGGTGAGGGTCTCATAGTTAGGTGATTCGATGATCGCCTGGACTTTTGAGTCCCACACCGACCAGTCAAGAGTGTGCAGAAGCTTCAAAGCACGCTCATGATCGTCAAAAGGCAACTGCTCCCTGTTAGCCCTCATCCTGTTGACAATCACCTGAAAGCGAGCGAATAAACTCTCTATGCTCTCGCAAAGCTGATGTCGGAAGTTCTCATACTCTCTCTTAAATGACTCGTAGAGTCGGGTTTTGACTTGAGAGGTACCCTCATGAAAACGCATGAGGGTGTCCCAGATCTCCCGAGCCGTAGAGAGGTGAGAAACACGGTCAAACTCTCCCATGCTCAAACAAGAAAAGAGAGCATTACGGGCTCGGCTATTGGCATCGTGCTCATCAATTTGCTGTTGAGTGACACGAGCAGCCAAGACCACGTAATCAGCGTTGTTGCAAATCTCCCAAACAGAAGAGCCCATGCTCTGGAGATAGGCCGACATGCGTATCTTCCAATACGCATAGTTCGTCCCATCAAAGAACGGTGGTTTGCCCACGCCGCGATCCATGTCGCCTTCTGTGGATCTGGAACCGGCTAAGGTGGAAGATCCTTAACCTGCTCCGATACCAATTGAAGGACCGAAAGAGTCAAACCAGGCGACCAGAGGGGGGGTGAATGGGAGCCTCAAAATTTCTTCACAGAAATTAAGGCCTCTGCCCCAATAAAATCAACCCCCAAAACTCCAAAAAAAACCGTGATGCCCACGACCATTGGGAGAGGGTGGATGATCCCTGAGATCACAGCAAGGCACCACTGACCAGAAAGTACGAAGAACCTGGTGGAGAACTGAGCCAACGAGGCCTCGGGGCAAAACTCCGATTCGCCCGAGGCTCGAGGAAGGCTTCAGGAGAAAACTCCGTCTCGCCCGAGGGTCGGGGCTCGAGAGAGAGGCCTCGGAACGAAACTCCGACTCGCCCGAGGCTTAAGGCTCGAGAGAGGCCTCAGAGTGAAACTCCGACTCGCCCGAGGCTGAGGGGACCACGGAAAAGGTTCCGATTCGTCCGAGGCTCAAGAGGCCTCGGGAAAAGTTCCGCCTCGGCCGAGGGTGGTCTCGGCTTACTCGAGAGTCACCGTACGAAGGTGGCCTCGGCACGTTCCGACACCCGAGCCTGCTGCGAACTGCTCCCGCAGAAGCTCGGATCTGGATGCGTACTTCCGAAAAGAAAATCCCTCCAAAAACTCGATCAAGGTACAATCCCAAGTTTCCAAACTTGGAGAAGAAGAACACAGGGTAGTTGGAAGACTATCCCCAAGAGATCATCTTCTCAGAACAACCAAGAACACAGGGAAATCAAAAGGGAAAGGGATGGACGAAAAAGTGCCACGAAAACAAAATCGTCCCGATCTATTCGATCATGAGGAGTTGGATGAATTCCTTTTGAAAGTGCATTCGCCCCCAATGTGGGTTTTGGCTAATTAATGACAATCAAATTAGGGACTAACCAGTTTATAAAAGCATGTATGCAGGTGTTAGTCCTTTGAAAGATTTGAAACGTTGAAATCTCGTGAACAAAGCACGTAGGATATTTTTGGACATAAAGATGCCTAGCTCAAGTGGTAGTTTAAAATTTCAATTTTAAACTTGAGTTATAGGTAAGCCGGACTATGAAGAGGGTCACAAAGTAAGTTGGCTAGATGTGGAGAAAAGTGCTCAAATCGACTAACCTTAGTTCGCTTGAGAGACACCGCACAATCACGAACACGTAGAGGGTAAATTCATTTGGTCGGTGGTACCGACCAAGGGTGGTCGGTGGTACCGACCACAGCTTCTCTGCGCAGCGCTCAAACACCCTCTCTGTGTTGGTCAAAAAATGACCTGGCGGTAGTACCGCCATAACCTCGGTACTACCGCCCGCGGTGGTACCGACGCAAGGTCGGTAGTAACCTGGTTTGCAACCCTCTCTGGATAGAGTTGTTTTTGACCTAGCGGTGGTACCGCCATTACCTCGGTAGTACCGCACGCGGTGCTACCGACCCATGGCCGGTAGTTTCCAATTTTGCAAGGCTCTCTGTTCGCGCTGTTTTTGGCCTAGCGGTAGTACTGCCATTACTTCGGTAGTACCGCCCGCGGTGCTACCGACGCAAGGCCGGTGGTAACCAAGTTTGCAGAGCTCCCTGTGTAGAATTGAAAAAGGCCTGGCGGTGGTACCGCCATCACCTCGGTACCACCGGGATCGGAGGTACCGACGGAGGTCGGTGGTAACTTGGCTTTGCGAGGCTCTCTGTGTTGTGTTGAATATGTCTTGGCGGTGGTACCGCCATAACCTGGGTACCACCGGCCTCAGAAGCACCGACCCAGGTTCGGTGGTTGAAAGTTTTTCAGGGCTCTCTGGACTGACTAGCTTTTGACTTGGCGGTGGTACCGCCATTACCTCGGTACCACCGGCCTCGGTGGTTCCGACCTTGGCCCGGTGCTTGTCAGTTTGACCAGATCTGGTGTATGCGACCGTTGTGTCATGGTCGGTGGTACCGACCATGGCTGGTCGGTGGTACCGACCAGCCTCGGGTCTGAGGGAGTATAAATGCCTCCCCTCTTCACTTTTCACGGTCACGGACTTAGACTATACACTTATTGCTGACCTAACTCTAGACAAACTCTCTCCAAGCATTGACTCACCCATCTCTCTCCCCCTTTGCTCCTAGATTCATTCCCTTGCAAGATTTGAGCTAGGGAAGTGAGATTCGAGAGTGGGAAGCATCAATCTTCGACTTGAGCACTTGGTTTCCATCTTGCCGGCTTGTTTTGTGTCTTTTACTCTTGAGCTCTTTGAGCTCTAGCCGGTTAGGTGTTCTTCGTGGTAGCCCGTATTGATTTACTTGTGAGGGCTCCCCGAAGCGTTTGTATTACCCTGAGATTTCTAGTAGAGATACTCTCGTAGCCTTTGTGGTTGCTTGAGTGAGGCGAGGAGGTGAAATAGACTCCGACCTTTGTGGTCACCTCAACAACGAGGAAGTAGGCACTCCTTAGTGGATTGGCCGAACCTCGGGATAAATCTTGTGTCCCGTGTGCTTGTTGTTGTTGTCCCTATTTTCTCTACTTCTCTTGTTATTGTGTTCTTCGTGTTCTTCCTATCCCTATCTTGTTCTTAGGTTGGGAAGGCTCGATCTACATCAAGGGGAGCAACCAAGGTTTCGTGAGAGTAGTTTTACCATAAATTATTCTTCGGAAAGTTGGCTAGAAACTTGTTTTATCTTCATATCTTACTTTCATCGGATTTGTAGTTTCTTTTAGGATCCCGGTTGTGCCGTTTGTTTGTGTTGGTAGTACCGGTGTTTCACACCCAGTAGTACCTACCCAAACAAACCGGCCTCTCCGGTTGCTATCTAACTACATCTTATAGTTTGTGAAGTTTCAGATAGTCAAAAATCACCTATTCACCCCCCTCTAGGCTGATTCGGTCCTTTCAATTGGTATCGGAGCCTAACCCTTGTGTTAGCGCTTCACCGCGTAAGGGAGAATCATGTCTACCATAAGTCAAGAACAGCTTGATGAGATTGTCAAGAAGGTTACTGCTCAGATAATTCAAGATCAAGCAAAGAAGCATGAAGATGAGATGAAGAGAATGAAAGATGAGATGGAGAGTTTGAGGCGAGCTTTGGAAAGCAAAGCCGAAGCATCCGGAAGCAGTGGAAATCAGCCGCCCAAGGATGACAAGAAGAAGGAAGATGAAGAGAAAGGCAAGAAAGACACCGAGTTCACTAGAGTGCCATATGACTATAGCCATATGGGCAAGGTCATACAATTGCCTAGCGTCAATCTAGGCAAGCCACCTGCCTTTGATGGAATCAACTACAATGATTGGGCACACAAGATGAAGCTACACCTTCTTGCTGCAAGAGTTTGGGAGATTGTTGAAAATGGACCAAGTCATGTTGAAGGTCAAGAGTTCACCGACAATGATGTGTTTGAGTTTCAACAAAATGTTCAAGCCGCATCATTGATTCTATCATGCCTAAAGCCTGAAGAAAGCAACAAGGTACATGGAATGGAGAATGCCAAGAAGATTTGGGATACACTCAGGATATCATATGAGGGTGATGCGAGTGTGAGGAAGTGCAACATAGAGCTTCTTCATGGAAAGATTGAGAACTTTGCAATCAAGAAAAATGAGACCACTCAACAAATGTTTGACAGATTCATGACGTTGGTAAATCAGATTAGAGCACTCGGAGACACAAAGTGGGATGACTACTCAGCTGGAAGAAAGCTATTAAGAGCATATAGAAAGAGGAACAAGAACCTTGCATCAATCATCATGGAGAGACCTAACTATGAGAGCATGGGACCTCATGAGATGCTTGCCAAGATAAAGCATCATGAAGTCTTGGATGATGAAGATATAGAAGAACAAGAGGCAAGCCACAAAAAGGTGGTAGCACTCAAGGCTAATCAAGAAGAAGGAAGCAAGGCCCGAGATGACTCTTCAAGCGAAGGAAGTGAAGACTCCGATGATGAGTTGGCCCTTATTGTGAAGAACTTTAGAAGATTCATGGGAAAGAAGATGCACAAGAAGGGCAAAGGTGGTTACTTCAAGAAGTCAAAGAAGAGAAATTGCTATGAATGTGGAGCGGATGATCATTTCATTGTCGATTGTCCACAAAAGAAGAACAAGAACAAGTATAGCAAGAGTGATGACAAGAAGCATAGAAGAAGAAGAGGTGGTGAAGCTCATCTTGGTGAGGAGTGGTTCTCGGAAGATGACTCAAGTGATGAAGAGAAGAGCAAGAGCAAGGAGAAGGAGAAGGGAGCGGCCAACATCGCCATACACAAGACCTCTTCTCCAAGTCTCTTCTCCAACATGGCTACATCGACAGCTTCGTCACGCTTGTTCGAGAACCTCTCCGACGACGAGGATGACTTCACTCATTCTTGCTTCATGGCTAAGAATGAGAAGGTATCACCTCACTCTCCTACTTGTTCTAGTGATGAATGTAGTGATGATGATATGGATGAATTTGAGCTTAGTTTAATTAGAAAGTTTGGAAAGAAAGGTGGAGCTAAAATCATAAAATTGCTCACTAAATTAGAGAGTCGGAATGAGAGTCTTGCAATGCAAGGGGACTTGATCTCTCAAGAGAGAGAAAAGAACCGTGCATTGGAAGCCTCTCTTGCCGAGGAGAAGTTGAAGGTTGAGAAATTGACCGTGGAACTATCCTTAGCCAATGACTCCAACAAGAAGTTGGCTAAGGAGTGTTCCATGAGCAATGACTCAATTGCAAGCCTAAAGAATGAGGTTAGCATGGTTCAAGAGAGCCTCACAAGCTCTCAAAATAAATATCAAACTCTTGAACTAAGCTACAACACTCTTTGGAATAGCACCTCTTCAACCTCTTCTAAGGATTCCGATGGCTCTAATGCCTCAACTAGTAATGGTTGCAAAAGATGCTATAAACATGATATAAATGCTTGTGCAACTAACCTTGTTGAGCTAGAAAAGAAAGACAAAGAAATTCATAGGTTGAACATGATCTTGAGGAATGGTTGCAAGTGTAAGGTGCAACAACCAAAAGATATCCTCAAGACCGCAAGGCACCCATCCATCAAGGATGGAATTGGGTACAATAGGTATGGTGGTAAGGCCAACAGTAGAAAGATGGTCAATGGGGTACCTTTTGTTAACTTTAACAAAGGGGTTCCTCTCTTTGACCTAATGAACAAGGCCAACAAGGTTGCCAATCCAAAGGCTCCACTTGCTAATGATAAGATCAACAAGGAGAAGCAAGTGGAGGCCCTCAAGCAACAAAAGCCCATATCAAGAAGCTATACATGTGATTATTTGTGTTGTTGGGGTGATGATGGCAAAATAGTTGTCAAGTATGTTGGTGCCCTCAAGAAGAGGGAAATTATGAGAAATGTTTGGGTACCAAAAGCTTATGTGACTAACCCCCAAGGACCCAATCTCGTTTGGGTACCTAAATCTAGAACATAAACTTGTTTTGTAGGAATATGCCTCCGGTGGATCAAGTTGGGTGTTGGATAGTGGATGCACCAATCATATGACCGGGGCAAAAGATATGTTCTCCTCATTTCAACCAAGCAACGACTCATGCAACAACATTGTGTTTGGTGACAATGGTAAAGGAGAAGTGCTTGGTTTGGGTAAAATTGCTATCTCAACTGACAATTCCATATCTAATGTATTACTTGTGCATTCGTTGAGTTACAATTTGTTATCCGTTTCTCAACTTTGTGAAATGGGTTACGATTGTCTCTTTACGGATAAGGGTGTGACCGTCTCTAGAAGAAGGGATTCCTCTATTGCATTTAAAGGCGTGTTGAAGGGAAAACTCTACTTAGTTGACTTCTCAACTAGTAAGGTAGAGCCTACAACATGTCTAATGGCAAAATCTAGCATGGGTTGGCTTTGGCATCGCCGACTAGCTCATGTTGGGATGAGGAACTTGGCCCAACTTCAAAGAGAAGGGCACATCCTTGGACTAACCAATGTTTCTTTTGAGAAAGATAGGATTTGCAGTGCGTGCCAAGCCGGAAAGCAAGTAGGAGCAAAACATCCAATCAAGAACATTGTGTCGACCTCAAGACCATTGGAGCTGTTGCATATGGATCTCATCGGACCCGTTGCTTATCAAAGCATCGGCGGTAACAAATACGGTTTTGTTATTGTTGATGACTATTCTCGTTTCACTTGGGTGTTCTTTTTAGCAGACAAAAGCGAAACGCAAGGTATCTTCAAGAAGTTTGCTAGAAGAGCACAAAATGAGTTCGACATCAAAATCAAGAAAGTGAGAAGCGACAACGGGACCGAGTTTAGGAACACCAACATAGAAGAGTATCTTGATGAAGAAGGGATCAAGCATGAGTTCTCCGTTCCATATACCCCACAACAAAATGGGGTTGTGGAAAGGAAGAATAGAACTCTTGTTGAAGCTGCAAGATCTATGTTGGATGAGTACAAGACTTCCCATGGATTTTGGGCGGAGGCAATGAACACGGCGTGTCATGCAATCAACCGCCTGTACCTTAACAAGCTAAGAGGGAAGACGCCATATGAGCTTCTAACCGGTAACAAACCAAAGGTGCATTACTTTCGAGTTTTTGGCTGCAAGTGTTTCATACTTAACAAAAGGGCCAAAAGTTCAAAGTTTGCACCTAAGGTACACGAAGGCTTTCTACTTGGTTATGGTACTAACGAACATGGCTACCGTGTATTCAATAATGCCACCGGCACTATTGAGTTAACGGTAGACGTGACTTTTGATGAATCCGACGGCTCTCAAAAGGAGCAAGTCAATGATGAGCTTGTAGGTAATGACGAGTCTCCATCCGAAGCTATCAAGAAGCTAGCAACCGGTGATGTGAGACCCGTTGAAATACAAGATGATGAAGATGAACCATCACACACTCCACAAGATTCTCATATCCATCATGTGCATCCAAATGCGCATGATGAAGCTTCCGCAACTCCGAATGGTGGTAGTGTGGATGATGTTCAAGTGATACATCAAGTTGATGATCAAACACGAGCTCAACATGAAGTCCGACAAGAAGATGGGAACATCAATACATATGATGAAGATGATGAAGATGGACCCATCCAACGAAGATCACCTGTACCACACCCAAGAGTTCATCATACAGTTCAACGGGATCATCCCGTTGACAACATATTGGGGAGCATACGGCGTGGGGTAACGACACGTTCTCGTTTAGCAAATTTTTGTGAACATTACTTGTTTGTCTCCTCTTTGGAACCTCTTAGGGTGGAAGAAGCACTTGACGATCCGGACTGGGTGATGGCTATGCAAGAAGAGCTGAACAACTTCACCAGGAATGAAGTCTGGTCCTTGGTGGAAAGGCCCAAGCAAAATGTGATAGGAACCAAATGGGTTTTCCGCAACAAGCAAGACGAGCATGGCGTGGTGACAAGGAACAAAGCACGGTTGGTGGCTCAAGGTTTCACTCAAATCGAAGGTTTGGATTTTGGGGAAACCTATGCACCTGTAGCTAGGCTCGAGTCAATTCGTATATTACTTGCCTTTGCTACTCACCATGATTTCAAGCTATATCAAATGGACGTGAAAAGTGCATTCCTCAACGGCCCCCTCTCCGAATTGGTCTATGTGGAGCAACCACCGAGCTTCGAGGACCCAAAGTTTCCCAACCACGTCTACAAGCTCGACAAGGCGCTCTATGGGCTCAAACAAGCCCCTAGAGCTTGGTATGATTGTCTTAAGGACTTCCTACTCAAAAAGGGTTTTGAGATAGGAAGGGCCGATGCTACTTTATTTACTCGCAAAGTTGATAATGATATCTTTGTGTGCCAAATATATGTCGATGACATAATATTTGGTAGTACTAATGTTGCCTTTTGTGAGGAATTTAGTAGGATCATGACCAAAAGGTTCGAGATGTCCATGATGGGTGAGTTGAAGTACTTTCTTGGATTCCAAATCAAGCAACTCAAGGATGGCACGTTCATCAGTCAAACCAAGTATACAAGAGACATGCTAAAGAAGTTTGAGATGGACAAGGCCAAACCCATCAAGACACCTATGCCTACCAATGGACATCTTGATCTAAATGTGGATGGTAAGTCAGTGGACCAAAAGGTATATCGCTCTATGATCGGTTCATTACTTTACCTTTGTGCATCTAGGCCCGATATTATGCTTAGTGTGTGCATGTGTGCAAGGTTTCAAGCTAATCCGAAAGAATGTCATATTATGGCCGTTAAGAGAATTTTTCGATACTTAGTGCACACTCCGAATCTTGGTTTGTGGTATCCCAAGGGCTCCACTTTCGATCTACTTGGCTATTCCGATTCGGACTATGCCGGTTGCAAGGTAGACCGAAAGAGCACTACCGGGACTTGCCAATTTATTGGGAGGTCTTTGGTGTCATGGAGTTCTAAGAAACAAAATAGTGTTGCCCTATCCACCGCCGAAGCCGAGTATGTGGCGGCCGGCGCTTGCTGTGCTCAACTACTTTGGATGAAGCAAACACTAAAGGACTTCGGATGTGAGAAAACCAAAATTCCACTTTTGTGTGACAATGAGAGTGCTATCAAACTAGCAAACAATCCCGTAAACCACTCTCGCACAAAACACATAGACATCCGACACCATTTCTTGAGAGACCATGAAGCCAAAGGAGATATCGCAATACGCCATGTGAGCACCGAAAAACAACTAGCCGATATCTTCACAAAGCCTTTAGATGAGTCAAGATTTTGTGCTTTGAGGAGTGAACTAAATATCATTGATTCTCGTAACGTGGCTTGAGGTCTTGCACATATTTGTTTTCACCTAGAGACCTAGATAAATGCTTTTGACAAATATTGTATGTGATTTCAAAATCTATTTTGCATGCTTCACTTGTGTCCATAGCTATGTATTGATTCTATGAAATCTGGACATATTTGAAGTGTGTGTGGTATACCACACAAAGTCCTCCTGGAAACCCTCTCTGGATCCTTTGTTTTTCTGCCTGTCGGTGGTACCGCCATTGTGTCGGTACTACCGACGGCGGTAGTACCGGCCCCTATGGGCGGTTCCACCGACCGGTTACCTCCGAGTATAAAAAGGGGTGCGGTGAATCTTTTCATCCCTAGTCAAACTTCTTTTGACCGCCGCCCCTTGCCTCCTTGCAGCCGCCGCCTGCTCGTGCTTTCTCCCCGTGCGCCGCCATCGCCCTCTTCTCTCCCGATCTCTTTCCTCCTCCAACCAAATCCAAATCCCTCTGGTGGAAAGGTGCTTTGAAGGTTGGAGATCATCTTGGTGGTGTTCTTGAAGCCCGAAAGTATCTCCTTCATTGGATTTCGACCTCTTCTTCACGAGTAACAAGGTACTAGGGTGTTCATGCCCGATCTTTCAATGTACCCTGTTCTAGGTCGTTTCCTTTGGTTGGCCTGTTCTATCTAGTGTGTAGATGCTTCTAAGATGTATGGTTTGCAAGTTCATGGCGATTTGGTAGATTGGATTGAAGGAAACCGCACGCTGCTGTGCGGTCCGGTAGTACCGCCCCCAGGGGTCGGTAGTACCGCCCGCGCGCAGCGAGCCGTTCTCCTTCCCGATTTCGATCGTCTTATTTGCTACATCCGTTGAAGTAATCGTTCCATCATCTTTGTCTCATGTTGGTCTATGCTATCTTTGTCTAGATGAGCCGGAGGCCCTCTCGTGCTCGTTCCCCTAGTGATGATGATGAGGATTATGCCGCCTTGGAGCAAGGTGGTCATGCGCAAGGGGAGCCGCCGCGTCGCAATCCCGGGCGCCGTGGTCGGTCTGGGAGTATGGATGACTCCTCTCGTCAGGTCCGTGGACGCTCGTCCGCGGGTCTTACGGGTCGTCGCAGCGTGGATAGCGCAAGGGCGAGCGGGAGCGGTCATGCTCGTGGCAGTGGGCATGCTGCTCCTCCTCCTCCTCAGCCTTCTCCGCCCCCTGTCGCTGGTCCGGCGGGACGCCTGCACAGCGTCATTGTGAGAGGAGTGCCTTCAGCTGGTCTCGATCGTGAGGGTCGCTCCTTCGATCCTCAAGTTGGACTGGCATCCCCTCGGACTTCAGGGTTGATGCTAATCAACCGGGCTTTTGACATGCACCCTGAAGCCGAAGCGGTCATGTTCGCCGTCCCTCCCGCTCTTCTTGGAAATCCCATGGATTACTCCAATAGAAAGCGGGGTAGCTTGATGAGAAGGCAGCGTGAGGAGAACCCCTATCTGTTTATCAGAGATGCTTCAGTTGATCGGAGGTTCTGGTCAAGATTCCAGCAGGACTACTATGTGACAGTCCTCTGGAAGGGCTTTCTGTGCTAAGGGCCATCCCCCTCTTTTTGAGCACAAGCGGTTAGTTATCCGCTCCTTGACAGACAAGGACTCAGATGAGATTCAGTCTTTGGTGCAGAGGCTTGAGGAGTGGAGGATCTTGGGGTTGATCTCTGGTGAGCGCAGCTACAACCAGGAGATTCTCTGTCAGTTTTGGGCCACTTTGTTCATTGATAAGGAAGCTCGCGTGCTGCATTGGATGACCCAAGGGGTCCACTACCGGTGCAATTTTGTCACTTTCGCCCGGTTGTTGGGTTTCGACCATGTCGACAGGGATGCCCCTCGCTTGTCAGAGATGTATGGTGGGGGCATGTACACCGAGCAGCTGCAGAACTCAGGTGTCTACATGGATGGTGCCGAGGCAACCTTCAAGGTCCAAGGCCTGAAGCCTGCCTTCTATGTGCTCAACAACCTGATGCGTCTAACTCTGGATCCTAAAGTTGGTGACCAGGACAACTTGAGAGATGATGCTGCCAAGGTCCTCGTCCGCTTTGCTCTGCCAGATGGACGGTTTAGCATCTCTCACTTTCTGTGGCAGAAAATCTCCGATGTTTACAATGATCCTCACAAGGCCTTGCCATATGCTCCATATCTTATGCATATCATTGAGCATGTGGTTGGCGCCACCTTCGAGTATGATCGCACCATGAAGGAGTACAGTGTTCGCAAGTTCACCTCGGCTCCTTCCAAGGACAAAGAAAAAGTTGATGAAGGTGGTGAGGTCCCAGCAGATGCAGCAGCGCCTGGCGAGGCTCAGCCGGGTGGAGATGTTCCCCATGCTACCGCTCCTCCTCCGCGTCGTGAGAGGCGTAGGGGTGGCGGTCTTCGCTCCGCCCTTGGCAAGATCTTTGAGTGGATGTGCTATCGGGCCGATCGTGACGAGCGACATCAGCAGGAGGTGCGTCAGCATCTCGGTCTTCCTCCGCGCTCTCCGGTCCGACCCCATCCAGATCCGTTTGCTGAGTACGATGCTCAGGCCCGGAGTGGTGATGATGATGATGATGATGATGATGATGATGATGATGATGGTGGTGGTCTCCCCCAGCAGCAGCCCCAGCAGCAGGCTCAGCAGCAGCCCCAGTTTCCAGGTGGTGGTGAGGCGGGTTTGTACAGCTCCATGCTGTATCCGCCCCATCAGTTCTATCCTCCGCCACCACCTCAGTACCAGCCTCATTCCTTCTTCCCTGACTATGGTATGGGCACGTCCTTTGTTGGCGGGTCCACATCGTATCAAGGAGGGGGTGGAGGCTCGTACATGGGCTTTGCTGGCCCCGACGCCGATCCAGCTGGGAGTGGTGGTCCTCGCGACTCTACACCACCACCTGATTCTTCGGCTCCTTCATCCTTCCCTGGTGGTGACGTTGGAGAGAGTGCCTATTCCTCTCTCTTCGGGGGCTCTTATCATGATGGATCTTCTAGCAGTTATTATTGATTCTTTGCTTATCTTGGCCTACCCGCTTTGGTACTTGATGCCAAAGGGGGAGTGTTAGGCTTATCTTGTTGTAATAGCTGTAAGAAAGGGTAATCTTTGTGACTAAGTATGGTATGCTACATTTTATTTGTGATATGCTGAGGATGTAAACCTTTTATGCTTATTGTTATATTCATGCTTGGTTCATCCTCGTTATTGATGCTCTTGTCTTGGTGATTGTTGTTTTCGATATGGCTATGTGATTTGAGTTCTTTTCTTTCTTCAATAGCCATTCGCTTTTCTTATTACATTGTTATGTGTATCACCATGTCATACCGTTTATGCATCACAAATTGATATATTTGATATTGTCACACACTTAGGCACCCCACGGATTGCAAAATTTAGGGGGAGCTCTTGTTCTTGTGTATGCAACCTTGCTTTCTAATCAAGGTTTGAAATTAATATCCAAAGCATACACTAAGGGGGAGCTTCAACTAAATTTTGGAATTCAAAAGCTTCAATTCTTTCTATCCCTAATTGTAAGCCTAAGTTGGTTGTCATCAATTACCAAAAAGGGGGAGTTTGAAAGTGCATTCGCCCCCAATGTGGGTTTTGGCTAATTAATGACAATCAAATTAGGGACTAACCAGTTTATAAAAGCATGTATGCAGGTGTTAGTCCTTTGAAAGATTTGAAACGTTGAAATCTCGTGAACAAAGCACGTAGGATATTTTTGGACATAAAGATGCCTAGCTCAAGTGGTAGTTTAAAATTTCAATTTTAAACTTAAGTTATAGGTAAGCCGGACTATGAAGAGGGTCACAAAGTAAGTTGGCTAGATGTGGAGAAAAGTGCTCAAATCGACTAACCTTAGTTCGCTTGAGAGACACCGCACAATCACGAACACGTAGAGGGTAAATTCATTTGGTCGGTGGTACCGACCAAGGGTGGTCGGTGGTACCGACCACAGCTTCTCTGCGCAGCGCTCAAACACCCTCTCTGTGTTGGTCAAAAAATGACCTGGCGGTAGTACCGCCATAACCTCGGTACTACCGCCCGCGGTGGTACCGACGCAAGGTCGGTAGTAACCTGGTTTGCAACCCTCTCTGGATAGAGTTGTTTTTGACCTAGCGGTGGTACCGCCATTACCTTGGTAGTACCGCACGCGGTGCTACCGACCCATGGCCGGTAGTTTCCAATTTTGCAAGGCTCTCTGTTCGCGCTGTTTTTGGCCTAGCGGTAGTACCGCCATTACTTCGGTAGTACCGCCCGCGGTGCTACCGACGCAAGGCCGGTGGTAACCAAGTTTGCAGAGCTCCCTGTGTAGAATTGAAAAAGGCCTGGCGGTGGTACCGCCATCACCTCGGTACCACCGGGATCGGAGGTACCGACGGAGGTCGGTGGTAACTTGGCTTTGCGAGGCTCTCTGTGTTGTGTTGAATATGTCTTGGCGGTGGTACCGCCATAACCTGGGTACCACCGGCCTCAGAAGCACCGACCCAGGTTCGGTGGTTGAAAGTTTTTCAGGGCTCTCTGGACTGACTAGCTTTTGACTTGGCGGTGGTACCGCCATTACCTCGGTACCACCGGCCTCGGTGGTTCCGACCTTGGCCCGGTGCTTGTCAGTTTGACCAGATCTGGTGTATGCGACCGTTGTGTCATGGTCGGTGGTACCGACCATGGCTGGTCGGTGGTACCGACCAGCCTCGGGTCTGAGGGAGTATAAATGCCTCCCCTCTTCACTTTTCACGGTCACGGACTTAGACTATACACTTATTGCTGACCTAACTCTAGACAAACTCTCTCCAAGCATTGACTCACCCATCTCTCTCCCCCTTTGCTCCTAGATTCATTCCCTTGCAAGATTTGAGCTAGGGAAGTGAGATTCGAGAGTGGGAAGCATCAATCTTCGACTTGAGCACTTGGTTTCCATCTTGCCGGCTTGTTTTGTGTCTTTTACTCTTGAGCTCTTTGAGCTCTAGCCGGTTAGGTGTTCTTCGTGGTAGCCCGTATTGATTTACTTGTGAGGGCTCCCCGAAGCGTTTGTATTACCCTGAGATTTCTAGTAGAGATACTCTCGTAGCCTTTGTGGTTGCTTGAGTGAGGCGAGGAGGTGAAATAGACTCCGACCTTTGTGGTCACCTCAACAACGAGGAAGTAGGCACTCCTTAGTGGATTGGCCGAACCTCGGGATAAATCTTGTGTCCCGTGTGCTTGTTGTTGTTGTCCCTATTTTCTCTACTTCTCTTGTTATTGTGTTCTTCGTGTTCTTCCTATCCCTATCTTGTTCTTAGGTTGGGAAGGCTCGATCTACATCAAGGGGAGCAACCAAGGTTTCGTGAGAGTAGTTTTACCATAAATTATTCTTCGGAAAGTTGGCTAGAAACTTGTTTTATCTTCATATCTTACTTTCATCGGATTTGTAGTTTCTTTTAGGATCCCGGTTGTGCCGTTTGTTTGTGTTGGTAGTACCGGTGTTTCACACCCAGTAGTACCTACCCAAACAAACCGGCCTCTCCGGTTGCTATCTAACTACATCTTATAGTTTGTGAAGTTTTAGATAGTCAAAAATCACCTATTCACCCCCCTCTAGGCTGATTCGGTCCTTTCAATTGGTATCGGAGCCTAACCCTTGTGTTAGCGCTTCACCGCGTAAGGGAGAATCATGTCTACCATAAGTCAAGAACAGCTTGATGAGATTGTCAAGAAGGTTACTGCTCAGATAATTCAAGATCAAGCAAAGAAGCATGAAGATGAGATGAAGAGAATGAAAGATGAGATGGAGAGTTTGAGGCGAGCTTTGGAAAGCAAAGCCGAAGCATCCGGAAGCAGTGGAAATCAGCCGCCCAAGGATGACAAGAAGAAGGAAGATGAAGAGAAAGGCAAGAAAGACACCGAGTTCACTAGAGTGCCATATGACTATAGCCATATGGGCAAGGTCATACAATTGCCTAGCGTCAATCTAGGCAAGCCACCTGCCTTTGATGGAATCAACTACAATGATTGGGCACACAAGATGAAGCTACACCTTCTTGCTGCAAGAGTTTGGGAGATTGTTGAAAATGGACCAAGTCATGTTGAAGGTCAAGAGTTCACCGACAATGATGTGTTTGAGTTTCAACAAAATGTTCAAGCCGCATCATTGATTCTATCATGCCTAAAGCCTGAAGAAAGCAACAAGGTACATGGAATGGAGAATGCCAAGAAGATTTGGGATACACTCAGGATATCATACGAGGGTGATGCGAGTGTGAGGAAGTGCAACATAGAGCTTCTTCATGGAAAGATTGAGAACTTTGCAATCAAGAAAAATGAGACCACTCAACAAATGTTTGACAGATTCATGACGTTGGTAAATCAGATTAGAGCACTCGGAGACACAAAGTGGGATGACTACTCAGCTGGAAGAAAGCTATTAAGAGCATATAGAAAGAGGAACAAGAACCTTGCATCAATCATCATGGAGAGACCTAACTATGAGAGCATGGTCCTCAGCCACGTGTCGCCTTTGCTCTGTACCCCCGGTTTTGAGGCCCAAACCGGGAAACCAGCCTTCCAGTATCTGAGTTTTGAGGCCCAAACTCAGCAAACCCGCAGCGCCCAGGTTTTGAGGCCCAAACCTGGAAACCGTCCTCAGCCTGAGTTTTGTGGCCAAACTCGGAAACCCTCAGCACCCAGGTTTTGAGGCCCAAACCTGGAAACCGTCCACCGGTGGTTTTTCCCTGGCTGAACCACCAAACCGACGTCGTAGAGGGGATGCACCTCCCGTGCACCCCATCCACCGACACGTGTTCCCAGGTCCTCGACCTGAGCAACACATGACCGCACTTCTTTGCTTGTCGTCGTCACAGGCTGCCAGCCTCCACAGCTGATCCTCAGGTACTCCGGTCCCTCAGTCCAAGCCTCACGTCTGCCCTTCACCGCTCGGTACATTGGCATGGCACGTCCGCCGCACGGCACGCCCATCCTTCACCGCACCCGGTCCGTCAGCACAGCACGTCTCAACTTGACCTTCACCTACCCTCGATCACTGTCTCCGTGCTCGACACCTGCACAAACACAAGCCAAAGAACATGCGCATCATACCCGTTGACAATCACTCATCACTCAGAGCCTTCGGCATACACCCATGTATCCGCACAGCATCTTTCTTTCAGGCGCATTGTAGCTACAAGTGTTGAGAAGCTGCAGCTTGCAATTGTCTGATGCTAGCTTTAGATTGGTCCTAATCTTCTGACCTGCAGGCCTAAGCACCTGGTTAGTTACAAAGTGGTGTGCTAATGACAGCCTCCTGATTGTTGCTTTATATGGCTACTCTTGTGGCCCTAGCTGCCTAGAAAAAGCTGAATCAGAGAAGGAGAATAAGGAAAGCTAATATCTGAAGTACTGTATACTATATCCAATCCTATATTTTCAGGGAGACGTGAATCTTCAATGAGATCGTCGGTTCAGTCGTGTTTGTGGTTGTTCCTCTGTCATGCAGTGATGCAGGACATGTACTCCATGTCCTCCATCCGTAGCATTTAAAAATGGTGGTATTTTTCCCTCTCTATATAGGTAAAGGGGTTGACGTTTGTCCAAAAAAAAGAAAAAAAAGAAGCTAAATTCAGAACCGACGTTTAGCAGGAGTTGTATATTCAGCGTCAAAGTACGCTGATCTGGTCGGCGAAATGGACCAGCAAATGCAGGAAAAAGTGCACCCGAAATCTAATGGCATTTGACATTTTCGATCGCTTTGTCAATGACGTTATTCTAACTCCTAGGAGTACAACAAGAACACTTCTGTTTGTGTGTGTGTGTGTTTGGAAGATGGATCTGTCACGGTTAGGTAACGTACTTTTCTGTAATGATGTGAGCAATGACATTTTAATTAATCTACTGCTCTCGCTCTCGCGCATGCATGGTTTCTGATAAGTCAAGTAGTGCAGTATTTGCTAGTAGTATAAGAGCTTGCTATTTTCTCATGACAGTAGCACACTGCCAGATTTTTCATTCCATCCGATTGCTTATGTGTTCAATGACCAGGAGGCTCTTTTCGCTTGACCTATTTAGCCACAATCAATCATACTTTTTTGAGCTATGAAACATTTTCTGTCATAACAAATCAGCATTATAAATCAATCACAGCGACAATAAGTCCCATCAAACAGAGCCAGCCGTAACCGTAATTGTGATTGCCACAAACCAGATCACCAGAACCGGTAACAACTGTCGTGCGTCCAAATAAGTGACCAGATCCTGCTCCATTATATATTTTTCTTAACCATATCTGCTGGCAGGTGGCCACAAAAGAAGTATCCTAGGGTGTGTTTAGTTGGAAGAATTTTGGGTGTAAAGTTCCTGTAGCACTTTCGTTGTTATTTGACAAACTTTGTTCAAATATGGACCAACTAGACTCAAAAGATTCGTCTCGACATTTACAAAAAAAATTGTGCAATTAGTTATTTTTTTACCTACATTTAATACTTCATGCATGCGTCTAAAGATACGATGTGATAAGGAATCTTGTAAATATTTGGGATCTAAACATGCCCTAATCTGCTCATCTAAAGCAATCTTTTTTTTAGTTTAGTTTCACCTACACTTGTAGCGTTTTCCTTGGCCAGCGCAGAATTTGACTAGATCTCCATGAGCTAATGCTACAAAATATAAATAGCATTTGGCACCTATCCATCTCCATCCAATGAACAAAACGACACACACAGAGAGACACAAGCAAAAAGGTCAAGGAAGAAAAATATGTAGGACAGGAAGAGAGGTCAACAGAACAGACCAGTTCTTGCCTGGCTAGAGTGTTGTGCCCGCTCTTTTTTTTTCTAAAAAAATAAGGTGCTGTGCCTGCTCTGTTTGTCCGTTGTACACGTCAGGTTGATGTCCGGCTACTATATTGAAACGAGTCGAAAATATGGTGATATTTGACTTTATATATCTCATTGACTATTATTTTTTTCTAATAAATATATACTAGAACCCTTTATATTATGAGAGTTTACAAATCCGTTCTATACAATTATTATGCACATATATATAACTTATGTCATAGCTTGATTTCACTTGATGATGCCGGTACGGTGCTGGAGCATCACAGCTATTCGCTTCTATAAGCAGTCTACACATTTTTTTTTAAAAAAATATTAATAAATAATTTTAGATTTTCCTGATGTCTATTATATTCAAATTTTTGGCTATATCTTATTCTAAACGATATGTTTTTTAGATGGCAAATAGAATTAACAAGCAAATGTGTTGGTCACCGGTGTAACACCGTGTTCGGCTTTAAACAACTCCAACGATTTTGCATTTTTTGTTTGACAAAATATGGTATTTGTCAACTCTCGAATTAATATGGCAAAAGTAAAAAGAGTCAATCTCCAACGGTTTTGCATTTAGAGACTTGGTAAACTAAAAAATTGTGCGCGTGGGAGGGAATAATATCCCGCGGGAGTAGCACGCGAGGGCGATTGTCAAGCGAACCGCAGCTTGACATATATGTCAAATATCACCCGGTGTTTGTCAAATTGCTAAAAATGCTAAGCTCATTTGTCAAACCATCGGATAAGAGATTTTTAGACGTTTTTGCAAAAACAGAATGTCAAAACCCATTTGCAAAACCGTTGGAAGCAATGTTATTAGAATCCAATAGATTTAGCGGAGTTTGCAATGCAACTTCATTTTTTTTCAATTTTTGCCAGTATCTTTTTATATAGGATTATTAACATATATAGCTTATGGCTATGCTCAGGTATATTTATTGTGGATGTGGATGTTGCTGGAGATGCTGTTAGAGCGCCATAACTATTTGCTGTTTATTTTTTTAAAAAAAAATATGTTTGTTGTTTGACATATATATATATATATATATTGCTACTACTAGTGCAGTCGCAGCTATATCAAGTTCTTTAGATTAGGTTGTATACATTTCTAATTTATGACTAATATTATTCTAATAATAATCTGTTTTTATGACCAGAGAGAGAGAGGAGTATCCAATGTTGTGGTTAGCAGAGGCCTAGCTCAATCTTCGTTGTATATATAGTATAATTTATTTGAAATGTATTATTAAAATCCTTTTAGTTTATTAATTTTATACAATCCTACACATATATCACTTACCATTTCAACCTAACAAATACTAATTGTCAAAAAAAACCTGACAAATACTTTAAAAGTTAGTTGATGGTTCGTAGCTTTAAAATTTGTCATAATTTTTTGGATTTATTTATAGAATTAACGGTGTTATTCTTTCAGTAGTGATGAGGAGACGTCTATGGTATCTTTGTCGATATCAATATTTGTCATCCTAACTCAGTTTTTCAAAGGTGCTCATGAAGATGGAGTGTTTGTGCATGCGTTTATAGGGATGAGTGTGTATACTTGTGTGTGAGTGTATGCATATGTAATTGGGTCTTGAAAAGTTTAGATAAATCTAAACGATTTTAAAAAAAATTTGAGGGCAGGGTGTGTGTGTGTGGGGGGGGGGGGGGGGGGGGGGTGGACCGGAGAGCTTTAGTAGTAGCAAGGCAAAGCCAATGCGTTAGTTAGCGGAGGTCCACCCCCACCCGGCCGCCGGCCGGGGCAGTGCAGTTGTGTCTCAGTCACTGTACTGTCCTACAGTACTCCTGAGTGTGTCGATGATACGAAGAGATACAATTAAACACACTGTGTACAAAAATCTACGGAATTGATACGTGCACACGACGTGTCCGATGGAGGAATACGACAGTGGCGACATGCACGTCACATATGGGGCATGCCATATGGCAAATTGGCAATGGCGCCATGGTACGTATACCTATTACCTAGGCTGGGAATGAAGAGGGATCCTTGCAATGCGATGCTGCTGCAGTGCAGCTAATTAACTGTACGTAGTAGGGGTGCGATTAGCATTAGCATTAGCATTAGCATTAGCTAGGGCGATGATGATAAGAGACGAGATGTGTGCTGCTAGCTGCTGCCGCTAGGCCCTCCAGGTAGCGCGGTGGTTCGGTGGTTGTTTTCTATCCATGTATGTGCCGGACCCAGCGGCCAGGGCCGGCCACGCACACGCGCGCACACACACAGGGACGACTGGACTAGGGACGCGGGACTCCATCGATCGACAACTAATAGCATCTAGAGTAACTCCTAGCGATCGAGCGCCATTAGGCATTAGCAGCCGTTGCTCGTTATTGGAGTACGTGAGAGAGGTTGATTAGTGGGGCGAGCACGCAAGAGCAACGCGGGCTCGTCCTGACCGCCATGATTTGGAGCCCCACTAGCACTAGCAAAAAACTGTGTACATGAAACACGTTACACAAGCCGCCAATTAAGGCCGCGGTCGATGAGATCACTGTGTGTGCCCATTGAACGGACGGGATTGAAGAACGGAGAGCTATATAAGTATGATGCAACGATGATATGTGTGTGGCTGCGAGCGAGCCAATGGAGCGCCAAATGCGTGCATGATTTCCCATCAGTCTTTGTGCCCAGAAAGAAAGAGGCTCAAAAGAGACACACCACAGTCCACAGTGAAGGGGACCGAGCGAGCGAGCGAGACTCTAGTGGAGTGAAGACAACGAAAGGGTGACGGACGGGCACGGGCGGGCGGGCCTGCGACGTCCACGCTTGTTCCGCAAATGGGCAAATGGCAATGGCACTGACAGGCCTCGGGCTGCGGCGGCTCGCCTGTACTACCCGTGGACAGGACGTACGCCCGCGACGCCGACCCACCACTGCGTTGCACGGATGGATATGTGGCGCTCGCGATCGTCAGGTGGTCGATTTCTCCGCCGGGAATTGGGTGCCCCGTGCCCGCCCGATGCCGATGGTTTGGCTTTGGCACTGCACGGCACGCCGCCGCCGCCGCCGCCGCCGCATCCAACCAAACACATTGCACATTGCAGGACGGGTTCCGTCGATCAGTTTCTTCGTCGGGACAGGCCATGTGTCATGTGTGTGTGCGCTTCAGTTGTCGGTTAGTGACACACTGACAGTCAGTCTGAGGTTTGACAGACGAGACAACCAGCGCTGTCCGCAGCCGTTCCTGTTCCGGCCGTTTCAACGGACTCCACTCCACGTGGCGTGGATGTCAAACCGTGTGCGGACCCACCCCACCCCCAGCGGGTTGCAGGTGCGACAACTGCCTGCCGGACCGGCCGCGGCCGCACAGCACAGCCGCAGTCAGAGGAAGCCATCATCAGCCGCACAGCCGCAGCATGGCCGATGACGGCCACGGGATGATGGACACCGGCGAGGGTGGGTGGTCGCCGTCACGACCCCCTGACTGGCTGGCTGGCTGGCTGGCTGCAGGAGGAAGGGTCCACCCCACCACACCCATCGCGCGCGCTAGGGACAGGGCCTGCCGCTGCCACGCCCGGCACGCTGCAGTCCCCTGTCCCCATCCTGCCTGCCCTCCCCCTGCCCCACCACCCTTGCCGGCCGGGCCCATCCTCGCCACCGCTGCTGCACACTGCATGCCTCCGCCGCCGCCTGTTCCGTCCGCCCGTCCTTGGATTGCCGCAGCGTTGCACAGCAGCAGCAGCATCCCTCGCCGTCGCCGTCAGCCGTCTCTCCGTGCCCAAAAAAAAAAAAAAAAAAAGACTATTGCGACCCAACGATGGAGAGGGTCGGGTCCGGCGGCGGTGCTCACCTGACGGCTTCGCAAGTGGCGGGTCCTTATTTTGTCGCCGACGGACGGTTACACGACTGTTGCGTCAGTCAGGTGACCGGATCCCATCTCTACAGTTTTATTTAATCAATCATGTTTATTAACACGTATTTATTTTTTATAAATAAAATAAATACAGTTAAAGACGTAGAATATTGTTATCAGTTTTTCAAATCTGGTTAAATTCAAGACTGTTTGTTCCCACTCCTTGATGACAAAATTTCCATTCTCTCTTGGACACAGTACGTGATGATAACACCAAAAGGACAAGTAGTAGAAAACATGCAATCTTGAGGATGCCGTGGTCCTGAAAGGTGCCATCAAATCAAATCTCTCCACTTGGGTTTTTTTTTCCCCCACACCCACATTTTCACCACCTAACTCAAGTGTACCATGCACGAACATGTGATGGCTACTAGATAGCCCAGAGAGACGAGACGCTACCAATTCTAACGTGTTCTAGTGGTGGCTCGCTGGTGGTGGGCCCCCGGGGATGAGGTAATGGCCAACAAAGCACACACTTGACTAGCTAGGGTCGTGATCATGCATGGCCGATGTACACTTAGCCAAAAAAAATTGTGGTGGTTTAATTAGTAGCTTAGCATTCCTGGGTTTGGGCCTATCTGCACTGGGTTGTTCTCGTTCGTAGCACCTATGCCTTGCCCCCACCGATCCACATTAGTGCTGAAAAGATGGGAGATTAAGCTCATGATGTTACTCAGCTTTGCTTGCTTGCTTAATACTATCGCAAGTACCCTTTTATTGTCTTTTCTTTCATTTTTCTTTTTTCTTTTAATTCTCGGTGGGGTGGGAGTGGGCCGGTGGGGATGAGGGGTGAGGGGTCAAGGGGTCCACTTATTACTATTTTCTAGGGACAAGCTCACACCCCTCGGCTCCGGTCCTCCCTATGGCTTGGTTCAGATAATTCAGATTAATTCGAGCCGAATTTTTGTCTTCACTAATAATTTACACTAGGGAGGAATGGTTTCAGGCTCCGAACAGTCCGTTCCGCAACAACCGAACGGTGCCTGTCTAGCCCTAGTAGCTACGTAGCTCCCAATAATAATCTATGGAACGTGTGCTTGGTCCTGATTAACATGTGCAACAATAGAAACACGACAGGTAATAAGGATTATATTGTTAGCTATAACGAGGAACTGAGTTGAGGATATTGTTAGGGTACTGAGCACCACTGTTAGTTTTGGCATTTGTGGGTACCAAACCGAATTATTTTGCCGCATAAACATGTCGACCCCAAAATCATTGAACGACGCCTTTTCATATTGTCTATTGAACGAAGAACGAACTGTAGTGTTTGCGACTGGATGAGTACTTCCAACCTTTCTAGTGAGAACTACGTTATATCTGTTTTGAGATGGAAAGAAAAGAAAGAGAGACATAAATGGCGTCGTTGGAGAGCGTACAAGCAAGTTTTCAGACAAAACCTTTCTTAATTAGGCTCTTGCTTGCCCGCACACACTTCTACACTGTTGGTACAGCAAGCTCGATCATGTCACTTCAACGGGTGACAATTACGTGTAATGTACTATCTTGAACCGGGTCAGTTTCAGAATGTCAAAATCTTCCCCGATCATGCAGTGTGAATGTGCTACAAACGCATCACTTTTTGGCCGGCCGTTTACTGATAGTCGACAGTTTTTGCTAAAAAGCACTAATAGTCAACAGAGTTGTAGTAATACTCTATAGTCTATTCACAGTCAACAGTGTGGCAAGACCGAGACAATCTCGAATCGACTGGAACCACAAAACAAACCACCCGACATGAGGATTGCTGCTGCTTCTCCTTTGTTTTTTTTTTAATAAAGGCTTAATTTTTTGTCAACACCTTCTTGCTGAAGCCAACCGAAACTCATTTTCTCAAGCCGTTATGCCAAGTCATGAGTGACGAGACTTTCATAGCTTACACGATTTGCAACACCCTCACCACCCCCGCCTCCCCCTTATTCATCGTTGCACCTGCTGCTATATATAGTTTCGCACAAAGCATATGAAGCGAGTATATGCATATGAAGCTATGCTTTGTGCTATATACTGTCGATAATTATATATTAAAATATATTAATATTTATGCTGAGTAATTAGTATCATCGGAAAAATCTTTACATCTAGTTTTTTAATAAAATTATTTAGAGATATAAATATTGTATATATTTTCTACAAATTTAGTCAAACATGTAACACGCACACCAATAACAACACTTATTTAGGGACGGAGGGAGTAGATACCAAGCTTTTAAAGTTACTACCACTACTACAGAAAGGGCCTTTAGCCTAAGAAGCTAAGAATCCGGGATTAAAAGTCCTGGCCTTTAGTCCCGGTGCTTTCAACCGGGGCTAAAGGTCCAGAGAGGAAAAATAAATGTGTGTTGTGTGAGATTCGAACTCAGCACATCTCGCCTCAGGCACGCTTACCAACTGAGCTACGCAACCCACGTGGACGTTTTCCTTTTGAATCCACTCGTGAAGGACCTTTAACCCTAGTTGCTAACACCAACCGGGGCTAAAAGGACCTTTAGTCCCGGTTGGTATTACCAACCCTTTAGCCCCGGTTGGTATTACCAACCGGGACTAAAGGTCCAGGACCTTTAGTTCTGGTTGGTAATACCAACCGGGGCTACAGATTCATCTTTAGCCCCGGACACAAATTTTTACCGAGACTAAAGCTCAGTTGATAGATCGTCCAAAGGCATGTTCTCTAGTAGTGTACTTTTGTACCTTATAGGTGGTTGTACTCCCTTTGTTTTATTTATGTTGCCGTTCTAATTTTATCCAGAGTCAAGTCTTTCTATCTTTAACCATCAATTTGTAATAAAAAAGATACTATACTTCCTCTATTCTGAAATACAATTAATTTTCCAGTTATCCTAAGTCAAACCATCATAAGTTTGACCAAATTGAAAAAAAGAATATATATAATATATCTGGGAGGAAAATTATGAGTGTATATAAGGAATCTCTCACTTGTTATTGTAAATATGTTTGTTTCTTTTCTATAAACTTTGTGGTCAAACATAAAAAACCTGCTATATTTCAAGATGGACGGAGTAATATTTTTGTTCTTAGAGGTTGCTTGCCATCAATTACCACACCACATGCATGTCTTCCACACTCCTGCCACAGGGTGGGCCATAACGATTTAAGTTAGGCGGTCACAACTTTTACAGCATAAAAGTTTGTCATGGTTGAGACGGTCATTTAGTTTACCACAGAACTGGCCAACAACCAAACATCCCTTTCGATTCATCGGGACAAAAAAAATCATACTATATAATATATGTGTCGTTATGTACTACATAAACTTGCATGAGTTAATGGTTAAAGATAGAAATGCTTGATTTAAGAGAAAGTACGAGAGATGACTAATTTGGAATGGGGGAAATAGCTAATGTAAAGTTTAACGGTTAGAGCATTTCCAAGAGATTAGCTAAAAACACTTTCTAAATCTCTTAGTTTAGCTATTGGCTAAAATAGAAATATTCTAAAAAGATTGGACTTGTCCAACGGACTCGGTAAAAAATGCTTTCTCTATATTTAAAACTGTCACATCACCATTCACCGCCGGGATCCATCGCGTCGTCATACGCAAATGACCAACAGGTTTCACTGGTTGCACATTTCTTCGAACAGCCAACATGCACTGACTGCCTATCTAGCTTCCGGCGAGCAGCCAGCGTCAGGCTCCTCCATGCATGGCTCCACCAGTTGGGGGTGCTCGGCCGCTCGGGGCAGCAACTTCATGATGGTCACCTCTCGCTGAACGTCCTTGCGTGCATGGATGATGGATGACAATTGCCAACCCAAAGCTCCGGCTATGGCCACAGGTGGGTGGTCGTCCGACACTGTGAAGGATGCCTGGACAATCAAAATTGGTTGCAGCCGGCTAGAAGAAAAGTGATTCAGTCATTCAGAGGAGCTCGCAAGGGATCCACACCCCGACAGAGGACTTCGCACGCACGAGAATCACACGCAGGTAGGCAGATGGCGAGTGCCCCGGGCTGGCTTTCTCTAGCGAGCGAAAATAACGGGATGGCTAGCTGGCTAAATTAGAACGTCGAATAGAATAGCTGTTGGAGCCGATTTTCTTTGTCAGAATCTCCAAATCGGATTTTACAGTAAAAAATAGCAACTCTGTTGGAGTTGCTCTTAAAGTTAAAAACTTTAGATCACTTTTGTGGCTAGAGTTTGGCGCTATTCCTGGTTTAGTTTCCAAAAAAAATTAAAGTTCTCCGTCACAATTCTTTAATCGAATCTTTAGACGCATACATGGAGTATTAAATATAAATAAACAAAATATGTAATTGCACAGTTTATCTGTAAATGTCGAGACGAATCTTTTGAGTTTAGTTAGTTTATATTTAGACAAAGTTTACCAAATAACAACGAAAATGCTACAAAAAATTTTCTTTAAAAATTTCTTCAACTAAACATGGCCGTCAGTTTTTCTACTGCTGTACTTGGTGCTGTGGGATGAGGTGCGTCTTCAATGGATGATGCTGTAAAGTCAAAAGGTGTAACACGCAATAATAGTGCGTAATAGATAGGCGCGGAGTATATGGGGAAGGGGGTGATATAGTTTGGAGGCAGGTGCACGGACATGCAGTAAAATGATGAGAAGCCGTAGGCCGTGGAGAAACGCAAAACCGCAATGGGTAGCGGCCGCCTCCCCTATCTGCTGTCATCCATTTTGCTTTGCGATTCGTGCTCAGGATGGAAAAAAAATAGAGTAAAAATGAGGTATTGATGTGCACGAATCGCGGAGCACTGCCAACCGTCCTACCCATTGCGGAAATGGCCAAGGCCGGCGCGTGCGCTTGTGCTAGCTAGGACTAGCCGGTAATGAAATGAGCGGGCAGAAAGCTTGCACTGTGCAGTGCTCCATCCGTGCACTCGATCCACTACTCGTACTCGTATTCCCTGCTGGCCATTCCGGCCAACCCTCCGCACAGTTCATGCACCCAACCAGAACCAGGCTGCAGAGACCACATTGCCTATACTACCTCGGCACCGCACATGTACTACGTACAAGTACAACAGCACTAGTACTAGTATATATCCAATAACAGTACTGTACGTAAGTCCGACTGGAACCAACCTTTAAAAAACACGAGCATCCGTCCCTTGTCGCGGACATGCTGCATTGTCTGGCCTTCTCTACAATGTCTGGTACATGCATGCATACAGTATGTGTCAGTATGTACGCGACAGTGTCCGGCTTAAACCGCCGGGCGACACGTACTGTACAGTACAGGGGCTTAAGCCCATGCCATCTCCTGCTGCTCCTTGAAGCCCGATCGGAAGCCGAAGCCTGCCTGTCGCGGATTATGCACGCGCCCGCAGCCTGCTAGCTAGGAGATGCATGCATGTGGAGTGGACGTGGATCCATCTGTGGTGACTGTGTGTCGCGCCAAGACGCCGGTGCCGCGGTGCCCTGCGGCGGCGGCGACGACGACGACCAAGGCCCTGCTCCTGCTGATGGCTCCCTCTCGAGCCGGCCGGCGGCGGGGCGCTGGACGCCACGACGCTCTAGCTGGCGCGCGCGCGCGGCCGGCGGCTCCGACCGGGCGGGCCCGCGTGTCGCCGAGCAGCGTAGCGTGGCGGTACGAAGCAGAGTTAACGCGGCTGCCTTCCCCCCGCGTGTGTCTGTCTGTGGTCCCTCTCTCCCTCCCGCACATCAGCGCATGCATGCAATTGCAATGCAAGCGGGCGAGGGCGAGGGCCGAGGGCGACGCCGGCCAATGCATGCAAAGCAACGATGCCGCGTGCGTGCCGGCCGATGCCGGCGTGCCCCGCCCTGCCTGCCGACCACAACCGTAAATCTCGATAGGGGCTTGTTGTACACGTCGTCGGATCGACGATGTCACGATGAAACCCAGCGCAACTGCTGCGCCGCCTGTGCAAGCAGTACAGCACTACAGCAACGAGAGGTCCTCGTCGTTGCAATGCGTGCGTGTCACACGTCGGGCACCCGCGCGCGTGCCTGACTGCTCGCGAGAACATGCTACTAGGGTGGTAATAGATCACGCCTCTCTCTGTCCTATCTTATTTTAGCCACATTTGCTATATTTCAGGCTCCTAAACAATTTTGTCTTTATCCTTCGTACAATTTTTTTTATCATTTATTTTCTTGTGATTTGTGCTAATAGATTTGAATCATTGGACGAAGATCTAAAGGTTGTATTCGTCGCCTGAAAAGATGCTATATTTCAGGCGCCTAAAATATATCAAATCCCTAGCTCATACTCATCCATAATATGAGTAATTATATAATATTAAGATTTGATTCTCGTCCATTAAATTTACTAGGCTAAATTAGAGAGTCTTTAGCACCGCTAAATGCTAGGGACGAGATGAGTACCAGTCATCGGTACGCTCTTCTGTCGACCATGACAATTTGTCATCTGCAGCTCCAAAAAATAACGTATGTCTTGGCTTCTGAACAAAGTCAATATCTTTTTAAAGAACTACTTCTATGTTTATAAAACATTTTTGTAAAAGAACAGTATCAATATTTTTATATCAAATAATTTAAAAGACCTTACCTTTATAATTGTGAAGATATGCATTGGCCTTTGTACTTGTCGAGAGACTATATCACCAGTAGTGCAGTATAGAGCAGTGAAAGTGTACTGTACCCTTACTGCCAAGTACAGTACGCGCGCCATCAAGTACTCCGTAGTGAGTAGTGACCCATCCCGCACGGCCGCACAGTTGGACACGCCAAAATTCTTATTTTCGGTACAAGAAACACTAGCTTTCTTCCATCTCCACAAGGCTCTGAAACCAGCGAGCGTGCAATTGTGCAAACAAAACCTGCAAGGCTAGCTACAACTAGAAATGAAGAGTTGGCTGCAGTGCAGCAACAAAGATAGCCAGAACCTCAATGCCTGGTCTAGCGGAGCTGGTTGCAGAGACGCATATGAATGGCTGCAGAGGCAGCGATCCAGCGCTTGGATCTTTCATGGTCAGGAGGAGTGATGGCATGTACTTGTTGTACACCGCAATATCAATCTCCTGAACGTACCCAACAGGACATCCTTGAGGTGTCAATGCAAGTTGAAATGGAAATTAATATCTGCTCAGGTCTTCTTCGACGCAGTAGAGTACGCAAGTTTTTGTTTTGGCCAGCTAATCTGCAGCGTGATTCTTTTAGGAACAAAAACACTTCTTCACTGCTGCCCAAAGGGTCTATTCGGTTGACAGTTTAAAAACACTATTTTGGATAGTTTGTGTAAGAGAAAAATATTATTTTACGGTTAAAAAGTAGAGTCGATTCTAGCTCATAAGCTCAAGCAACCGTCCAAATGATAGAACTACTAAACAGACCCCAAGTGTCATTATATTTATCATGTAATATGTTTTTTAAAATATAATGTACTACTCCATCTGTCTCTGAATAAATAGATTTTTAGAGTTGTCCTCAGTCAAACTTTTTAAACTTTGACCGAATTTTTAGAATAATACGTCAAGATTTATAATATCAAATTAGTATCATTAGATACATCATAGAATATATTTTCATAATATGTTCATTTTATATTATAGATAGATATTTTTACTCTTTTTTATAAAGTTGGTCAAACTTTAAAAAGTTTGACTGGCACGGATTCTAAGAATCCATTTATTCAGGGACAGAGGGGGTACATGTTTGGACCCCCTAACACTTTTATATTAACATGATTAAATTATAATAACTTTGACTTTGATGAGATTTAAAAGTGATTTTTATTTCTGGCAAAAAATTTAGTCATGTCACATCGGATGTTGTGACTCTTTTAGTTTGTTAAAAATATACTAATTACAAAAATAATTTATCAGTTGGAGACTAATTCGCGAGACAAATCTATTAAACTTAGTTGGTTTATGATTTGATAATATGGTGCTATAGTAAACATTCACTAATGATAGATTAATTTAGCTTAATATATCTGTCTTGTTAATTAACATAATTAGCATATGACGGTGTAATTAGTTTTATATTTTTAAATTTTTAATAGATTAATAGACTAAATTAGTGGTGCAACATTAGAGTGATATACACCCTCCGTCCCTAAATAAATGTCTCTAAAAATCCGTGTTTTATTCACAGACACGCTTTGCAGACGACAATTAAAAAGTGATGGAGGGAGTACAACTAAAAAATTTGGCACGGAAACGAACATCCCGGAGTAGACTAGAGATAATACCGTGATCACCTACGCCAGTGTGCAGACATTGACCGCATTGTCGCGGGTAAATGATGAAAACCACCGCAACCGTTTCCTGTGAAGGGCACATCGCGGGCTCCAATTGTGAATGCGGCCGTCTCCATCCGGCCGGGATATGGATCTGGGCCTTGTCGGCCTCTCGCCCTCTCGGCGGAGATGTCGAAGGCAGCGGAAGCTCCTGACGCCTAGTATAGCTGAGGGCTTGTTTAGTTTCCGACGAGTATTTGGAAAACGCACTGTAATATTTTCGTTGTTATTTGATAAATTTTGTCTAAATATGGACAAACTAGGCTTAAAAGATTCGTCTCGACACGTAGATACTAAAAGTACAATTAATTATTTTTTTTATCTACATTTAATGCTCGATGCATGTAGCTAAAGATTGATGTGACAGGGAATCTAGAAATATTTGAGGTAAGTTGGTGAAACTATGGCCTGATTGCCGTGCCCGACTGCCCGGTGCCCGCTCTCTCTGCTCTGCATGCAGTCAGTCAGTCAGCCGGCAGAGGGGGACAGCGTCGTCAGGCCGGCGGCGCACCCAGCATTGCGGCAGCGTTGCCGGTTGCCCTCGCCAAGTCGCTAGTCGACACGGAGGCGACGGCGAGCACAGGAGGAAGGGTGTGCCACAGTGCAGGCAACCGAAATACCAGATGCTCAAGGTTTCTGCTTTCTACGGAGTACCTCGACACAAGCCCGTATCGTACCAGGACTATACTACTATACAGTACCACTGCAGGCACCTACTCACGGGCCATCCGTGCCATTAATTCCAACTCGTCGTCTCACGCATGACCCGTCGGAGTAACCATGCCTGCGGCGGCGGCGAGGAGGACGGCGACGGCGACGGCCTCGTGCACCTCACGCTGCGCCCGCCGTCGACGCCAGGTCGGCAGCATGCCACCGCAAACCAACCATTCATCAATGGACAATGGAGTTGCTTTTGCTAGAAGCTCCTCCTGCCGGATCTTGACACTGAGGCTGACCACAGACAGCGACGCGTGCAGCGCATCATGGGGGTTCGGTTCGTGGTCAGTGCACAGAATCATGAGAGCGAGCTCGTTGACGCTTTGTCTGGGTTCTCCAATTCTCCATGGAATGGAAATGGGTTCTCGCCTTCTCGGTTGTCCCGCCAGAAAGGGTCATGCACGGACGCACCAGTTGGCATCATCTGGATTGTATGTATCGGGGGGATTTGGCAATGGGCAGGACGAGAAATATTCAATTGTGCCCTGGTACAGCTACGGATCGTCGCAACTGGGCGAAGTGGGCTCTGTGACACTGTGCTTTCCTTCAGAGAGGCCCAGCCAAAAGAGCAAAGTAGAGAGAGTGGGCATGGTCCAAACGCCTATCCATCCAATCCAATTAGACCAATACAGCGGTAACCATTTAAGTGGAGAGAACCCATGATTGCAGCAGCTTCTTCATCAATAAAAACAACCCTCAAACAAGGACATGACATCGCATTTCAAGTTTAAAGGCGATAAAAGTTGAATTTGACATGGAAAAAAAAAACAGAGGGGAGAGGTGCGGATCCCATTTCAGCGCTACTTGGAGCCAAAGACAAGGAACTCGAAGGAAAACGAAGGTTGTCTAGGAGAAGAAGCAACGGCCCTACAACATTTTAGGAGAAATCCTTATCTTTGACGTCTGCACATCTGGTTTATAATGACAGATTCGCCTTCCAAGGTCTCATGCCATTGACGCTAACAGGCGATTGCCGACGTTATAGATTATAAAACTTTCAACTCATGCAAAGGCAAGTGAAAGGATAAGCTACTACCATATTGATATTGCCCAGATACTACTGGCCCATCAGGAATTCAGGCTCCCAAGTGACGTAGACAGATCCACTGGGAGATAAGAACAAGGTTGCAAGTCATTCATAGCTCCAGGTACTCATCAGGCAGGTCCTTTTACGAGACAGTAACGCCATCGAGCTCGGCTTGAGCTACTGCTGCACCGATTGCATCGATCACATCCATCTTGCCTTTGGTCACCGCTTCGTCCATAGGCGTTTTCTCATGGCTGCAGAACACAAATCATGCCATGAAAAAGTGCAATCATTGCTCAGCTTAACTTAATACGCAGTGATGGGAAAATGCATTCATGATGATGTCACGTCTTGAGACGTGGTCGTTTGGATTTGAGCTTACCTGTTCAGAGCACTCATGCTAGCCCCAGCTGATATCAAAGCCTTGATTACCTGGGTTAGTTATTTTCAGGAGGAGCAGTGTCACTAAGTGTGTTTGCATCTGCACAAGAAAGCAGAACAGCCAAGCTACTAATTTTACCTCTATATGTCCATTAAGGCATGCCCAGTGGAGGGGTGTGTTCTTCTCCAAGTTGGTGGCATTAACATTCTGAATTTCAGTCACACAGTCACAAACGGAACTTATGAGTCTAGTCCAAAAAAGAAAATACAACTTCAAAGGGTTCAGTCTTTGCTTGTGGTTAACTTGCATGGTATCTGTAACATTACTATTTTCTATTCATTGGTCATTGAATCTTTTTCTTAGCTGGTAGTCCCATCAAAATGATAAAGACTTTAATTGACTTTCCATAGAAAACGGATTATTCTTTATCTGATAAGAAAATAGAACATATTGCAGCGGGGCCTAGCGAATGCATGAAACAATGACATTTAACCTAGTTCAACATTGTAAATTATTGTTCAAAAAAGGTAGCTTTATACCGCTCCATTTTGAATCAAGTATTCCACCACAGCAAGATGACCATTGGCAGAAGCCATATGAAGAGCTGAACAGAAATGGGGAAAATGTTAGTTAATGGCCAGTAGCACAAGAATTCGACAATAGTCTTTGACGAAAACCCAGCCAGCAAGTCTTTCAGCAGGCTTCAGATGAACTTTAACTGTTCCTGAGTCTAGGCAGTCATTTGGTGATTTGCAGCTTAACAATACTAGGCTGAGAAGAAGAAGATACTGCATATGACTAAAAAAGAACCAAAAGAGGCTCATTGACACACTATAGACCGAAGAATCAAGGAGCAACTGCACCTCAGTTAACATATAATACTAGCTTACTTTTCACCGAACAGATATGCATACTGCATACTTCTACCACATAATTCCTCTATGTTCTATGCAAGAGTATGACAGTGAACATAACTGAACTGAGCCCTATACATAGGGCGGTAGGGCCATGACAGAACTGAAACATTTTTTTTTCTTACAAACTGCGAAGTAAGATCATTTAGGGCAGTGGACAAGTCCGTGGAATCGAACCCAACCTGTGCGGCCTTGTGAATCTGTGGAGTCCAGCGACACACCAGCGGAGAACAGGGCGACGACGTCCTCCAAGTCATCGTACCTAGCGGCCTGGCAAGGTAATGGAACCAAGTATCCAGCTCAGTCTGCAGTAGCGCATACGAACAAAGGGAGCCAGAGCTCGGCGATAAGGCGGTGGCGGAGGAGGTTGGGGCTTACGTCGATAAGATCCTGAGCCTGCTCAGCGGTGGTCGCCGCGGTCGCGGCAGGGTTCGGTTGCGCCGGTTCGACGCCCATCTGCAGACCACGCGAGTAGCTGAGAAGGAGCAGACGATGCTGCGGCGCCGCACTGCCGCCGGCTGCGCCTGATGCTGCGGGGAATTGCGGTGCTGGTGGCGGTGGCGGCGGCGGCGGCGTTGTTCTAGCGCTTCCAGGACGCGTCGACTGTCGACACCAGGCATTATACGGCCCAGCCCAAGATCTGTTTTTTTGGGCTGTTAGATATTTTAGAGATGGAACATTACGGGACTTTTTTTTCGGTGAGACGGCTCGACCCAAGCTGAACGTTCTGGGCCTTGCATCCCGTTGGGGGACTGGATCCTGGCCGGGCTTTCCCATGCCATTGCATTCTTTTCAAGGATGGTTTTTATTAGCAAACGAACAAAAAGTACAAGTGCAGTCTTACATAGACCTGTTTGGATCCACTGCTCCCCTATCCAAAAAATAATATGATTCTAGAATAGTATTCTGTTCAAATATATTAAGTCTGACCAAATCTATATTAAAAAATTACTCATATCTATCTTCCTAAGTAGGTATCATTGAATCCATCATGAAACATATTCTCATATAATATACTTATTTGATGATAAAAATCAATATTTTTTATATTTTGTCGAACTTCTTATTTTTTTTACATGTCACATGAGCTCTGTTCTAAGCCAAACATTGTGAACTTTGACCATCCATTTCAAAAAAAATTATAGTTTAACAATATATGATTACATGTTATGGAAGTATTTTTTATGGTGAACCTAAAAACATAAACCTATACTTGGCCATGAGGCACGAGACCCGCCAGCCCGGCCCACGGCCCACCCTTTTGGCCCGGCCCACGCTCGGCACGGCACGGCGGCTGGAGGGCCCGGTCCGGCCCGACCCGATCCTAGGGCTGTGCCTGGGCCTTACCCTGGGCACGGCGGACCGGCCCAGCCCGGCCCGATATATACAAAAAAAAAATTATATAGAAATATATATACATCTATAAAAATAAATGTATATAAATATACATAAATACATATAAATAATATAAATATATATACATATATTATATAAATATATAAATATAATAAATATATATAAAATATAGATTAAAGGCTAAATCTTACAATGGGCCTCACGGGCCTGGTGGGCCGACGGGCCTTCGGGCGGCCCGAGGCCTGCCTGGGCCGGGCCTGAGATGATGCAAAGGCACGAGGTCGTGCCTCGGCCCGGCCGGGTCGGGCCAGGCTGGCCCGTTGGCCATGTATACATAAACCTCGTGTCACGAACCAATATATTTTTTTTAAAAATATGTGGTAAAAAATGCAAATATTTAGCTTAGGACAAAGCGAATACAACATGTAAATAATAAATAGAGGGAGTAGTGACAACTAACTTGATAATATTGGTATTATTGAATTTGAATAAACCAATAAACATATAGTGTAGCGTCTCAATCTTACATACAAAAGGAGTTAAGAAATCTAGCAAGGTAGTGGAGAAAGGAGAATACCAAAACAACTGGGAAAACATTAGAATATTATTTGTCTTGTCTCTATATTCAATTTACCATTTTGTCCTTTTATATTTAAAAAAGAAAAGGAAAAAAGTTCATAATTGAATGGGACCCATGACGGATCTAGAAAAATATTAGGTGGGGCTTCTTCAACCTCTAAACAACTTCAGTCTCACTTCAGTATATATCTATGACAAAAAAAAATCTAGAGGGCTTATAAGAGGCTTCATGGATCCAGCGGTCGTAGGGGGGCTAGAGCCCCACCCGCCCCACCGCTGGATCCGCCCCTGAATAGGACGGGACACCCATCTATATTTATCCAATATGTGGATCCTCCCATGGTATGGAAGCTCCCATACATTGGAATTTACATTTACACCTTTTTCTGTGCCTTTTTTTCACTACCAAGTCACAAATTTCAACGTCTAAGAGCAAGTGTTATAAAGGGCTACAAGAAGGTTATACGCTGTTGTGGAAGAGAGAAAGGAAGAGAGAGAAGAGAGGTGGGCTATAAGGTTGCAGCCAGCTAAAAGCACAAGAATCAAAAATTTTGTGAGAGAATGAGGTGGTTTGTAAGAGAGCCAATCACTATATGAGTTAGCTGAGAGGTGGGCTGTAAGAGTTCATACAGCCAGCTGAAGACTGTATCATTACTCTTGCTCTAATACAACGGTGACTTGCTAACCGAGTGCAATAATTCTTGCTAGCACCGCCATTTCAGAAACCATGCAGGTCGCACATGCCGTGGTGTTTTTTTTTCCCCCTTTCAATCTTATCCTAAGGGGCTGAACGCTGAATCAGTCAAACCCAATCGTCAACTCCCTGATCCTACGATTATTCCGTGGTGCAGGACTATTTTTGCTGCACTTATAATCAAAGTGGCTGCGAAATATAGTACATCACAAGATTTGCACAGTCCAGACTCACTATATCGTTTATGATTATTGAATGGTACATTTAATTACAAACCTAAATGTGTGTTTTGTACTACTACAATAGCTAAAAATTACTGGTCAAATTCATAAAGTGGGCCACAGTGAATATAATCCATGTGTTTCTGGTTGATGAGTGCAGTGAACAACAAAAATTAATGATCATGGTTCATGCAAGATTCTTAGAACGTGTGAGAGATTTTCGTTTTGACCCAAATTTAAACGAGAAGACGCTGGGCACTCTGCATTGCGTGATGATTGCGGGAGGTCAGCAGTCAACTAAATTACGATGGTTTGTTTTCTTTTGCACTCATGATTCGATCATCTGCTGCTCGATATCAACCAACCAGGATCCTGGACAAGTCAATAACCTTGCATCTGTATGTATCGATCTGTACTGTAATCCACACGCAGAACATGCAGATGCAGTCAGCGGCGCGGCGTCGTTCTTTGTACAGCGCCGCCGTACCGCATGGCGCATGCATCGCTGGCCGAGACCGCCGGCGACGACCTCTTCCTTGCTGAGTTTGAGCATTGAACTCTGCTGCATGCAGCATCCAACTACGTCGTCAGTCAGGCCTTGCGAGTAGCGAGTAGCGAGTCGTCTTTGTCTCCGTTCCGGCGCTCCGTCGGATCTGGTGGGTCATCACTCGTGGCTGGCCGCTGGCGTGGGACGAATTCAAATTTCAAGGTGATCATCGTCGGAACATAGGCCTTGCGACCAGTCCCTAGATGGAACACAAGTAAAGCGTTCATCGTACTCCCTCCCGGATGCGCCATGGCAATGCGGATCGGAGGGTGCCGTTGATTGCATCAATGGTAGCAGCTCTTCGCTGTCTGTGACTGTGACTGTGACTGTGATCGTTGAAATAAAAGTAAAAAGCCTTCGACGACTTGGTCTTCTTGTCTCTGATAAGCTACAGACCTACAGTACAGTACATACAAGTAGAACGTTCTCCCCGTCACCGGTGACACAGGCTGGCCGGCCCATATACTATTCTATTCGTGGCCAGCTCCATCCGACACCATCCCTCGCGGTTGACTTTTTGGGCGCCATCACTAGCCACACTGTACGTGTCGGCCAGCCGGTGCCGTGCAGGACGACTTGGTAAATGGTAAGCACAGGGCTGGAGCCGCAGCCTCGGCCTAGCCACGCTGCCGACGCGCGCGCCCCAAGCCATCCACAGATCGACCACCCCGGAACCAACCGGAACGCACGCGAACACCATCGATCTGCACTGCACCCTCGCACGCACGGCAACTCCAACTGCAGCAGGTCTGAGCTGCAGCTGCCGGCAGGCGCGGCCAACAACCGCATGCAACCGCCACCGCGCACCCAGCAGATGCACGCTGCCGCCCGCCGTCTCGGCGTCTCCCACCACCAAAAACCCCGATCCACTTGCGCTTGCACCTGCCGCGGATCCACCGCGGTTTGACGCCCGCGGCCCCAGAAAACACCCCGCGCCGCGCCGCGCCGCGGCTCCCCACAGACGCCATGTCCCGTCCTTGTCCACCGCGCGCCCCCCAGGCAGCACAGCTGCCACCACACGCCCATGCACACACGCCAAACGCCCAAACCTCGAGTACTCCCCAAACCTCCCTGCAGCGGGCTGCGATATGTATAAAATGTCCACTACCGCCTGCCGGCACAGCTGCTTGCACCTGCCTATACTCTACCATACCAAGTCAAGTGGCCACCGAGGAACGGAGCCCTAGCGTACGTGCAGCTAGGCTGCTGATGCCGGGCAACGGCGGCCTGCTGCGGCGGTGCCTCGTCTGCGTGCGCCCGGCCGCGGCGCGGCTGGTGGTGTGGGGCGCGGGCACGCGGGCCGCGGAGCCCGGGCGGGCGGCGAGGGAGGTGATGGCGGAGCACGCGGGCCACGTGGTGTGCCGCGCCGACGCGTTCCGCGTCGGCCGCCCCGCGCCCGTGCTCGGCGTCGGGGACCGGCTCGAGGCCGGGCGTACGTCCGTCCCCCCCGACCGCCTCCCCTGCGGCGGGGTCGTCACCGCGGCGTCCCTCGCGGCGCTCTCGTCGTCGGCGGGGCACTCGCGCCGCGGCTCGCTGGCGCTGGCGGCAGCACGGAAGAGCCCGTTCGAGTACGCCGAGGACGGCGACGGGCGCACCGTGATCAGGGTCGCGGAGGAGTTCGTCGTCCGGGCCGTCGCGGGTGACGGCAAGAATGGCAAGCCCCGCCCCCGCGGCCGGGACGACGGCGGCGACGGCTGCGGGTCGTCGGCCGCGCTTTGCAGCACGCCGGAGCTCAGGAAGCACTACGAGCAGCTGGTGGGCGCCGCGAGGGGCCGGCCGTGGTCGCCGCGGCTCGACACCATCAAGGAGCGCAAAGGAAGGAGGCTTGCCGACGTCGTCAGCGTCAGCCCCGGGAGGCTGTCGCCGGTACGGCTGCTGGGGATGGACAAGTAGAAGACAAGGGGCTCAGCATCAGCTAGCACCTAGCCTAGCGGGATCGATCAACCAAGAAGCCAGCGGCAAGGACCATCGATCTCTTAGGCCATCTCCATCGCTGGCCGACGATTCGTTCATTCGTAGCCGGTCCGATGCATGCTGCTCCTCCTAGCTAGTACTAGTAGTACTTGTGTATTGGCCGTAAGTTGACTGGAAATTTTGGACGTTCGTTGGATTATTGCACCAATACACGCGGGATCTCTCACTACACGCGGCGTGTATCGACTGGGTTTGTACTAGTACCTTAGTACAGCCACGTCTCAGTATAACTAAAACACAATATATGTTGTGAATGACGACGTGGAAACGAGAAAAAAACACAAGACCAAACTATAGGGTGACACAAGATTTAACGTGGAAAACCCTCCAATGCGGAAGGTAAAAAACCACGGGCACCAGCCACCAAAATACTCCTCACTATAATCAAGAGTTCGGGTACAACGTCGTATGGTGGCTTACAAGTGAATCAAATCAAGGCGAAACACTAACAACGGGTATGTATACTACGGCCTAAGCCTCCAGCGATGGGCCTCCGCTTCGCTCCGTCAGAAGTCGGTCAATATATAACACGTTTGGTTTGCCGGTGGGCTTCGTCCGGAATCATCCGAAACTGCTACCGAACCTAACTATCTTGTTTGGTTTGCCAGTTGACTTCAACTCGTCCGTCACAAGGACATTCCATCCAGCAGTTCTGCAATGCAATATATAACGGACATGTTCATTCCATAAAAAATGACGGACGAGCTCATGCCTCATCAACTCAAGTCGGATCAGATCGATCTATAAACCAAACACGCTAATAATGACCAACTGAATTTGGAACCTATGTAACAGTATATAATATACTTATATTCATATTGTCTCACCAAAGTGTGGGCATGGCCATCGTTCTTATTGCGTCTTCATCCCGAGCTGACATTTCGATTATAGAGGATCAATACCTGATAAGCTGAACTTCAGGTTCGTGAAATGGGTATAAGCTTTTGGGCCCTTTTTCTTTGTAATATTCAGTGTATTTTTTAGTTTTTTAGCTTTCTTTGGTAACAATAAATATTTAATTGGTTGTTATCTGTGCTCTTATCGTGTATGTTTATCATGTACTCCCTCCGTCCACGAATAAATAGATTTATAGAGTTGTCCTAAGTCAAACTTTTTAACTTTGACCGAATTTTTAGAAAGCTATCAAAATTGATGATCTCAAATTCGTATGATTAGATATACCATAAAGTATATTTTTTAATGTGTCTATTTTATACCATAGATGTTATTACTCTTTTGTATAAAGTTAGTCAAAGTTTAAAAAGTTTGACTGACACAGATTCTAGGAATTGATTCTTTTGTGGACGGAGGAGGAAGTATACGATTGTTGTCGACTTGAAAACCTTTCTATATTCAAATACTGGCTCTAGCCCTACTGAATATACAGTTATACTGTTGTTGATGCAGCCACAAAAATGTAGGTTAGTAGCTTTGGTTAAATCAAACTTAGGTGGTGTTTGGATTTAGAGGCTAAAGTTCAGTCTGTATTACATTTTATATTTGCGACACTAATTTAGTTTAATAAAAATAGATTAATTATAAAACTAATCACAACGCTCTACAATTATTGTCGGTGTTTCGACCCCGGGGGTATGACACCAACTAGTAATATGATCCTCGCGTGCTCTCTTCCTGGATGGTGATGCAAGATGACACAAGGGTTTATCCTGGTTCGGGCAAAGAAGGCCCTACGTCCAGCAGGGGGACGAGGTTCTTGTATTACTTGCACCTAAGTGCTTGTACAGGGGCAAATACAAGCTCAAGGAGCGTGGACCGGAGTCCGGACTCGTGTGTGCGTGGTGTTGTATGGGCTTGTCTGTTTTGCCGTATGTGCGTAACCGGCCGAGTGAAGGGCCCTGGTGTCCCCTTTTATAGAGCAAGGGGAGGCCAGGTTTACACAGGAGCGTGATATAAGAGTCGGGATGTTCAACGTCCAATACGGAGGAGGGTAGGAATCCTGTCTTGTTGACGCCACTGGAGCCGACGTGGTGGTTGCTGTTGAGGCGTCCTTGAAGCATGGGCTCCATTCCTGGGCGCAGACGTGGAGGCGTGGCGACGTGAGGCCGTGCAGCGCTCATCCCGGTACATTCATGACGTGGCAGAGTCCCTCCGGGTCTTGGGGGTACCTGTTCTCAAATAGCAGGAAAGCCGTCAGGGCTCGAGGGGCGCAGGGCCGGCCTCGAGGTGGCGTTTACGGGGGGCTCGAGTCCCCGCAGGTATGGGCAAGTCCCGGAAAGCCCGGCCGAACAGCGGGAATCCAGGCTTCGAGAGGTGGCTCCAGGGTGCTATAGTGCAAGGTATGGCCGAACAGTGCTGTACTTGCGCCTTTTTGCCCATGCTTGAGGTGAAAGCGAGATTTGACTGTGGCTCCGGTTTATTGTGGCGCACGTCGGGTTCCAGATGACGTGACCGGAGTAGGTGAACGCATTAAATGCGTAGTGTGGGATTGGCATCCGAAGTCTGGCGCTGCTCGAAGGAGATGTGAAATATCTCGAGGGATAGGCTATCGTGCTTGAGAGGCTCGAGGTCCCCGCGCGGGGTCTCGAGGAGCGGTGTACGGCTGTGGTGGGCTCGAGGCCTAGGTGCCAGGGCTCGAGGGGTAGGTTGCCGGGAGGCGGTCGGTAAGGCTTTGGCGAGTCTAAGCTTCCTGGCGGAGGGCCGGTGCGGCCGGCCTCGAGGGTTTAGTTTTTAGGGAGCTAGACTAGTTTCTCCTCTTATTAATTGGTGTTCTAGGTTTAACTTGTTTGTTTTGCGTCGATTGGGGGTACCCCTTTGGTGTTCCCCCGACAGTAGCCCCTGAGCCCTTGTTTGAGTGCTTGCACTCGAGCAAGGGCTCCTCAGCGGGATCGTGAGGGTTAGCTGGCTGGTTCTCGAGGGTTTGGCTGTGTTGATTCCGCGGGTGTCGCGCGAGCGACACCCGCGGGTGTAGCCCCCGAGGCCACGGGGGAGTGGTTAGGACTCCCTCATGGGTTTTGTTACGCGTGCGAGTGTGAGTGTCAGTTACTCGCGCGACACCCGCGGGTGTAGCCCCTGAGGCCACGGGGGAGTGGTTAGGACTCCCTCGTGGGCTTTCTTACGTGTGCGAGTGTGAGTGTCAGTTACGTTTTTTAGGTTCAGGAGTGTCGAGCCCCCGAGTTTTTTACCCTCTTTCGTCGAGGGGTGCCAGGCTGAACCGACCGGCCGGCACTTCGAGCCGTCCGGCACGCCGGTTGCCCTGGCTTGTCGTTCCGCGAGTCCTTTCGATCGGAGGGGGGATGCCTCGTACTACCATGAGCGGGCGAGTATCGAGGTTCCCGGTGAGCTGGTAACGAGGGAATCCAAGTGAGACCTCGTACCCCGTTCGATGGGGTCGACTGTAGCCCGGAGGCGATCTCATAAAGCATGGGCGCTCGGTCTGCAGGAGTGCCGGGTCCATTCGATAGGACCCGGTGGCTCGATGCCTCCCTCCGAGGGGATCTCTCCGCACGTCGTGCACCCTGCCTTGGATACACGTGAGAGGCCTCGAGGGCTTGGCCCTCGAGTGATGCCGCGAGTGGTGCCCCTTGGTGTCCCTGACTCGGGTGCTCGAAGCCGGCTGTCGAACCCTCTTCGTGGGCCAGCCTTCACTGCTTCGAAGGGCCGGGGCCCGTTTTTACCTTCCTGAAGAAGCCTTCGTCGCTTGGAAACCTTCTGCCCATTGGGCGCGCCTTTTTAGGCGAGGTAGTGGAGATCGTGGCGCTAGGAAGACTGACAAGAATTCGGAGCGGCGGCCGTGGTGGGCCCAGAAGAGCGGAGCGAATGCGGAGTTGCCGCGTGTACCTGTCGACCAACTCGAGATGCAGTTAGGTGGGCGCATTAAATGTGTGCGGCTACCTTTTCGCCGCCGTGGGAGACCTCGCCCGTTGGGGGTTTTCTCTTATAAATATCGAAAGAGGGGGAGAGGAACCCTTTACTTTGCCTTTGCCTTCACCGCCGCCGTAGCTTCCACACGCCTTCTTCCCGAGCCAGCAATTGGGAATCTTCCCGGCCACCCGTCCGCTGCTCAGATCCGTGCCGTCGCCGCCATGGCCGCCCAAGTGCTGCCGCCTGAAGATTGGAGTCCGACGAAGGCGACGCAGCAGGAGCTGGAGACGCTGGTGGAACGAGGGCTCCTCCGCCCCAACCCGCAGGAGGAGCCGGCGTGGTGGATTGTCCCATCGGCGGACCACCAGGAGCCGCACCCGCCGGAGGGGTACGTGGTCAGCTTCATGCGCTACCACCGCATGGGGCTCGGTGTTCTGCCGAGCCGCTTCATGCGGGGGCTGGCGCATCACTTCGAGGTGGAGCTGCAGCACTTCTCCCCCAACTCCATCTCGCACGCCGCCATCTATGCCGCGGTGTGCGAGGGGTATCTGAAGATTGAGCCACACTGGGAGATGTTCGTCCACCTCTTCCGGGGCGAGCTCTTCCACAAGGCCACGAAGCCGAGCGGGAGGAGGCTCGCGCGTGTGGGCTCTCTTACCATCACCGAGAGGACCGGGCCTTCGTCGGCCAACGTTCCCCGCGACTACCTCCGCTACAAGCTGTCCACCAACCAGGCGGGGTGGGATGACCACTAGTTCTACCTACGGAACGTGGATGGGCTCCTTTCGCAGTATACCGGCAGGGTCATCACCCATCGCCCGGAGAAGTGGAACTGGGGCATCGCGGCGGACAGGCAGCGCCACCTGGCGCCGCTGATGAACGTGATGAAGACGCTGGTGGAGGAGAAGAAGCTGACCGTTCAGGCGGTTATCTGGGCGTTCCACCAGCGGAGGGTCCTCCCTCTGGCGGACCGCCCTCTTCTTTTGTTCGAGATGGGACCAAACGCCCCGCTCGAGGCGCTGAATCGGTCGAGGATGGCCAAGGAGAGGCTGCCTCGGAACGAGGCTACCTCCCGGGTGACGCTCACCGTCCAGGGGACGTTCCGCCCAGAGGAGGCCGACCTGATCGTCATGGCACCCGACGAGGGGTGCCTCGACCTGGTAAGCCATCCTCGAGTTAAGCTGTCTCGAGCCCCCTCCTCCTCTCCCTTTCTTCGAACCTTGTTCGCTTTCCTTGTAGTTTTTTCTCATCAGGTTTCTTTTTGCAGGGGGCGTTCACACACCGTGCGTCGAGGCCCCCGGTGAGGGAGGACGCCGCGGAAACACAGGTGAGGCGCCTCTCTGCTCAAAAAGACAAAGAGAGTAAGGATGCTAAGAAGAAGAAAGAGAAAGAGAAGAATTTGCGTCGATCGGCTCGAGAGCAGAAGCTCGCGAAGGCTCGTCGTAACCGACAGCCTGGAGACGAGCCCCCCGAGCTCAGCTCCACGAGCTCGGAGGAGGAGGACGATGATGAGGAGGAGAGTGATGACGAGGGGATGGACGCGCGTTTGAGGCGCGCGGGGGTCGTCGACGTCAGGGCTGACCGCTCCTCTGTGCAGGAGGATATCTTGGAGGTCCCTCCAGTGAAGGGATCGCGCGGGACGCGGCCGCGGAAGGCCGCATCAGGCCCAGCCTCTTCGGAGGCTCAGGGCACGTCGAGCTCCGTGCCGGACGTGCCGGCTGTCGCGAAGAAGCCACGGACCAGGAGCGCTATCACCGCGGCGCAAAAGGAGACCACGGCCGCATCGACCCAGGCGGGGGGTCTCGAGAAGGGCCGGTCCTCGAGAAGCGGCCAACACGTTGAGAAGGACTCCAGGCCCGTCCGCCACGAGCCATCGAGGGCGACATCGAGCCCGTGGAGGAGTGGGCACCAAGAGAGGGCATCGAGCCCCCGCCACCATGACCGTCGAGGTGGGAGCCCCCGATTGTCTCACGACGGGAGTCGCGAGCGAGCCCCGGAGTCCATCGCCGCACCGTCGCCGGGAGAGGGAGGCGGACGCGGGGGGGGGGGGGGGAGGACCATCAGCACGAGCGCCGGAGTAGGTCCCAGAGCCCGCGCCGGGAGAGGCGCCCAGATGACCGCTCAAGGGAGACGCGGTCGCCCCCCCCGGGACAGGAGGCAGAAGGGGAGCTCCCGCCAGGGTCGAGCCACGGGAAGCACCAGGAGCCTTCCCCCCGTCGGAGCCACGTGGAGACGGCTCGGGAGCATGGCTCGAGCCATGGGGCGGGCTCGAAGCCCTTGAGCAGGTCCTGCGATTCGGGAAGAAGCCCCGCCCTCGCTTTGGGTGAGTAGGTCTCCTTAATTTCATTGGTAGGGAAACTTCACCTCTTTACCTTTGGTGATGAATGCCGCTTCTGGATTTTCAGGGAAAAGCGCTCCCGGCAGGAGGCGGACTCCACGGTGTCCAAGCGGGCCAAGACCTCGAGCTCTGCTGAGGTCCAAGCACCTCGAGGTATGGCTCCTTCTTCTGCTGGAGAGGCCGCTTGGCTGGTGAAGGCTCGAGCAGCCATGGCTCGAGGAAGCCAGATGGCCGTCGCGGACCTTGGTGAGGCTGACGCCGTCGACCACGGGGGTCGAAGCTTTTTCTTGATCCTGACGATGTCGTTTTCTTTTTCTGCGGGACCGCGGCTCTTGGTGCCGAGCTTGCCGCCACCGCGTCCATCGCGGCGCCGCCTCCTCCTCCTTCAGTGGCGCCTACCGAGAGGGCCACTTCTCCCCCTGCTACGACGACCGTTCTGGGGGAGCACCGGAGGCAGGCGCGGCTTCGTTGGCGCTTGAGGCTGAGGGATAGCGGCCTTGGGGCCCCAGACGCCGCGAGCCAGCCCGCTGGACAGGATCTCCCACCGCCGGAGCCTCTCGCACCCGTGGAGCAGGAGAACGACGAGGAGGTGTCGGCGGCGAGGACACCGACGGTGGAGGAGCTCTTGGACGAGCTGGAGCAGGTGCCGCCTCCGGTCGAGGGCTCAACGCTGGGAGGAGCGCTCGAGGCACCGGCCAGGGGTGACAAGACGCCAGAAGACTCGGCGAGGAAGGAGAGCTTGGGGGCGAGCCACCCCTCGAGCGATCCGCCACCCCTCGAGTCCCCGCCCCCACGCGAGGTCGTGCGTCGCCTCGAGAGGAGACGGAGCAGCAGGTGGAGACGGTGGAGGGGCGGAGGGAGCCGCAGCCTGCGCCGCCGGTTGATGAGCCGCAGCTGGCGCCGCTCGAGCTGGAGGAGGAGGGCCTGCCTATCGTCGAGCTCGATCGACCGGTGTGGCCGTACCCTGACGCGCCGAGCCCGACCGGCGCCGTCATCGTCGTCGAGCGGTCGACTCGGCAGGGGGCCCCGCGGGAGGCGCGACTGGTCTTCAGGGAGGTGGCTGAGCTCGTGGCGGAGGCGGAGAGATTCTACATCGAGGAGGCGGACAAGTCCGCGCGGGCGGCGGTTGCCCTCATGAAGGTGGAGGAGGAGCTCCAGGAGCTCTGCGCCGAGCGGAGTCGGAACGCGCAGATGGCGAGCCGGCTCAACGCGGCGCAGGCGGAGACCCAGGCGGCTCGTGACGAGGCCGCCCAAGCCAAGCGGGAGGCCACCACCGCTCTAGCCACAGTGGAGGATCGAGGGAAGGAGGCCGCCGACGCCCATAGCGAAGCCGCCAACGCCCGGTCTACGGCGGAGGCCGCGAGGAAGGAGGCCGAGGGGGCCAAGGGCGAAGCCACCATCGCTCGATCTGCAGCGGAGGCGGCAAGGAAAGAGGCCGAGGAGGCCAAAACCATGGCGGCCACCGCCCTAGCTGCAGCAGAGGCAGCGCGACAGGGGGTGATCCAGAAGGATTTGGCCCTTGCGGAGACAGGCAAGCTGGTCGAGGACCTTAGGGGCGAGAAGCTCGACGCGTTGTCCCAGAAGCGCACACTTGAGCAGCGCGTCGAGGTCCTTGCCAGCGACTTCGCCGCTCTGGGCGTGCACTGCCAAGGTAACTTTCATGCTTCGTCTTGCTTCCTCTCGAGATTCTTGCCACGCCGCAGACTTACCTTTTTCTGTTTTTTGCATAGATGTCGAGAAGACCGCCGAGGAGCTTCGCAAGACGAACCAAACTCTCGTGGATCAACTCCAGGACGAAACCATGGTGGTGGAGCGGGCGCATGTCACCCTTGACAGGCTCAGCTCCATGTGGGGTGTCGACCCGGTGGCCCCGGCGGAGGGTACGGTGGCTCGAGGCGATGCCCTGGTGGATGCCTTGTGCTATTTTGACGTGGCCACGCGGGAACGCGTCAGGGGCGCTCTCCACAACGGCGTGAAGCAGGCGTTCACGGCCGTCAGCTCCGGCTTCGTTACCGGTCAACGGTCGTTGCCAAGGGCTTCGTCGAGATCGAGGGGAAGGACGAAGAGTGGAACGACCGCCGCGTCGAGAAGATTTTGGAGAAGGTGGACAGGTCGGGGGTGGCGTTCGCCAAGCTCTTCGAGGAGGACGTGCTGCCTCCTGTTGCAAGCAGCGGTGTAGAAGGTCCCCCTCCTCCTGCCTTGGACGTCGAGGCTGAGCCCGTGGCGGAAGACCTCGGGGAAGAATTCCAGACAGACGAAGAATGAGGCCTGCGAGCCAAATTTGGGCGTCGAGGCCCTTGTAAAAATTCATATCATAACTTATGGCCCGTCGAGGCTAATATATGAGGATGACTTGTTTGTTTTACGGAAGCTGTTTTCTTTTCAAGTTTATCCGATCACTTCTCTTTATCGCAAGCTCGAGATTTTACCGGCTTAGTCTGTGTTCTTTCGATATGCGCGAGTTCCTCGAGGGGAGGCGTAGGTAGAGTACTGTAGCCCTAGGGCGTGGGGGGCCGTCTACATTGACGCCCCCGACTCTTGGAGGCTCGAGGTATCTACGGATTTAGACGTTGCTAGTGCGCTCGAGATGCGAATCGAGATGAGGGTCGAATTTTTGAAAAGAAAAACGCGCTTTTTCCGGGGTCTGGGGGGAGGGTCCCCCCTGTCAGCCCCCGAGGGAGGCTTGACCCTGAGCAAGGCAGGGTCAAGGCTACCTTAAGTTGCTAAGTAATATGAAAGATGGTGCACGAGTTTGCTCATTCATATTAATAATGTTTGTATAAAGCAACAAAATGAACAAGGCCTCGAGGCCTTTAAGGGTAGAAGCAACGTAGCTGAGATATGATCCACGCATTCGTCAGAATCCTGCCTTGACCATCGTGGAGTTTGTATGTTCCTGGCTTGAGCACTTCAGCTACGGTATATGGGCCCTCCCATGGAGGGGTGAGCTTATGGCGCCCTCGATTATCTTGCAGACGTCGAAGCACGAGGTCCCCCACCGCCAGGTCCCTCTTGCACACGTGCTTGTCGTGGTAGCGTCGAAGTGTCTGCTGGTAGCGCGCGGAGTTGATGAGCGCCACGTCTCGGGCCTCCTCGAGCTGGTCCTTGGCGTTGGCGAGCCTTTCATTGTTGGTTTGCTCGTTGTAGGCTCGAAGTCGAGGGGAGCCATACTCGAGGTCCGTAGGCAAGACAGCCTCGGCGCCGTAGGTTAGGAAGAACGGAGTGAACCCGGTGGCTCGACTCGGCGTAGTCCTGAGGCCCCACAGCACCGAGGGGAGCTCTGCAGCCCACCCCTTTCCAAAATTCTTGAGGGTCTTGAACAGCCTCGGCTTCAGCCCATGGAGTATCATGCCGTTGGTGCGCTCGACCTACCCGTTGCATTGAGGGTATGCGACCGAGGCCCAGGTCACGCGAATGTTGTTGTCATCACAGAAGTTGGTGAACTTTTTGCCCGTGAATTGGGTGCCATTGTCGGTGATGATGACGTTAGGCACCCCAAACCGGTACATGATGTCGGCGATGAACTTGACGGCCTTCTTGGAGGTAAGGTCACCAATGGGCTTGGCCTCAATCCACTTGGTGAATTTGTCGATGGCCACGAGCACATGCGTGTACTTTCCAGTTGTCATCTTGAGGGGACCCACGAGGTCGAGCCCCCACATGGCAAACGGCCAAGTGATGGGGATCATTTGCAGGGCGTGCGCGGGCTGGTGTGTTTGCTTGGCGTAGAACTGACACCCTTGGCAAGCTTGGACCAGGCGCTTGGCGTCTCCGGTGGCGGTTGGCCAGTAGAAGCCTTGTCGGAAGGCGTTCCCTACCAGGGTCCTTGGCGCTGCGTGATGGCCGCAAGCCCCCGAGTGCATGTCGTCGAGGAGCCTGCGTCCCTCCTCGAGGGGGATGCAGCGTTGAAGGATTCCTGATGGGCTTCGACGGTACAGCTCTCGTTCGTCGCCGTAGATGACGTAGGTCTTGGCCCTTCGAGCGACGCGTCGGGCCTCCGTCTTATCTTCCGGTAGCACGCCTTGCGTCAGGTAGTCGAGGAAGGGCGTCCGCCAGTCGAGGGGTCATGATGAAGAAGAGGCGGGCGTGTCAATCTGCATTGCCTCAGCGGATGTCGAGAGGTCGTTCTCGTGGGGTGGCGTTGATGGTCGAGCCCCCGCATCTGGCTCGAGGGGTGGCGTCGAGGGGCCAGCCCCCGGGCCAATTTTGACGGATGGCTCGAAAACGTCCCTCGAGAAGACATCTGGTGGAACCGTGCCGCGCGTGGACGCCAACTTTGCCAGCTCGTCTGCGGCCTCGTTGTATTTTCGAGCGATGTGGTTGAGCTCGAGGCCGTAGAACTTGTCTTCTAGCTTGCGCACTTCTCCGCAGTATGCCTCCATCTTGGGATCAATGCGGCTCGAAGCCTTCATAACCTGGTTGATGACGAGCTGCGAGTCCCCTCGAACGTCGAGGCGTTGGACCCCGAGCTCGAGGGCAATGCGCAGCCCATTGACGAGGGCCTCGTACTCAGCGACGTTGTTGGAGGCGGGGAAGTGCAAGCGTAGCAGGTAGCGCATGTGGACTCCAAGGGGTGAGATGAAGAGCAGGCCTGCGCCTGCCCCCATCTTCATGAGGGATCCGTCGAAGTACATGGTTCAGAGCTCGGCTTGGATTTGTGTTGGCGGGAGCTGTGTGTCGGTCCATTCAGCAACGAAGTCCGCCAACGCTTGTGATTTGATGGCTTTTCGTGGAGCGTAGGTGATGGCCTCCCTCATTAGCTCGGCGGACCACTTGGCGATGCGCCCCGTGGCCTCCCGATTGTTGATGATCTCTCCGAGGGGGAAGGATGACACCACCGTTACGGGATGAGCGAGGAAGTAGTGCTGGAGCTTGCGCCTCGTGATGATGATGCCGTAGAGCAGCTTCTGGATGTGAGGGTACCGGACCTTGGCCTCGGAGAGCACCTCACTGGTGAAGTACACCCGGCCGTTGGACCAGCAACGCATGACCCTCCTCGTGCCTCTCGACGACTATGACCGCGCTGACCACCTGAGTGGTTGCGGCCACATAGAGGAGAAGAGGCTCGGGGGGATCGTCACCCTGGGCTGGTCGTGGTGGCACGAGGATTGGTGCGGAAGTCAGCAACCCCTTCAACTTGGTTAGGGCCTCCTCGGCTTCGAGGGTCCACGCAAAGCGTTCCGTCTTCTTCAACAGGCGGTAGAGAGGTAGCGCCTTTTCCCCTAGCCTCGAGATGAACCTACTGAGAGCGGCTAGGCAGCCTCCCTTGAGGTCTCGAATTGGGCCCATCCTCGTGACTGCTGAGATTTTTTTGGGGTTGGCCTCGATCCCCCTTTGTGAGACAATGTAGCCAAGTAGCATGCCCCGAGGCACGCCAAAGACACATTTCTCGGGGTTGAGCTTCACATTCTTGGCCCGGAGGCACTCGAACGTGGTCTCGAGATCGCTGATGAGGCCCCCCGACTTCTTGGTCTTAACCACGATGTCATCGACGTAGGCCTCGACGGTTTTGCCTATGTGTTCGCCAAAGACATGCTGCATGCAACGTTGATACGTTGCCCCGGTGTTTCGAAGGCCGAAGGGCATTGTAACATAGCAGTACATACCAAAGGGCATAACAAAAGAGGTAGCGAGCTCGTCGGATTCTTTCATCCTAATCTGGTGGTAGCCGGAGTACGCATCGAGAAATGAAAGTACTCCACACCCCGCAGTGGAATTGATAATCTGATCAATTCTAGGTAAAGGAAATGGAACTTTTGGACATGCTTTATTCAGACCAGTGTAATCTACACACATCCGCATTTTTCCATTCTTTTTCCTAACTAGTACAGGGTTAGCTAGCCACTCTGGGTGAAATACCTCCTTGATGAATCTAGCCGCCAAAAGCTTGTGCACCTCCTCGCTGATGATCCTGTGCTTCTCCTCGTCGAAGCGGCGCAGGCGTTGCTTCACCGGTCTGGACCCGACCTGGATCTCCAAGGCGTGCTCGGCGACTCCCCTCGGTATGCCTGGCATGTCCGAGGGGCTCCACGCAAACATGTCGATGTTCGCGCGGAGAAAGTCAACGAGCACTGCTTCCTATTTAGGCTCGAGGCTGGCACTGATGGTCAGCGTCTTGCCGTCGGTTGAGGTCGGGTCGACGGGTATCAGCTTTGTGTGCTCTGCCGGCTCGAAGGTGCCGGCATGGCGTTTTGCTTCAGGGGCCTCCTTGGTGGCCAGGGCTGCTAGGGCCTCGAGCGAGTCGAGGTGGACGTTGGCCTCCCCACGCTCGACGCATTCCACGTCGCAGTGGTACGCGTGCTCGTAGGAGGTGTCGACGGTGATGACCCCTTTCGGCCCCGGCATCTTGAGCTTCAAGTATGTGTAGTTGGGGACCGCCATGAACTTGGCGTAGCCTGGCCGGCCGATGATGGCGTGGTAGGTCCCTTGGAATCCAACCACCTCGAAGGTGAGCGTCTCTCGGCGGAAGTTTACCGGCGTGCCAAAGCAAACCGGCAGGTCGATGCGCCCGAGGGGGTGGGCCTTCTTCCCTGGTACGACTCCGTGGAACCCCCCGACGCTGGGTCGGAGTTGATCCCTCGAAATCCCCAGGAGGTCGAGAGTCTCGAGGTATATGACGTTGAGGCTCGAGCCCCCATCCATCAACACCTTGGAGAACCGTACGTCGACAATGATGGGGTCGACGACGAGGGGGTACGCCCCCGGATTTACGACATGGTCCGGATGGTCGTCACGGTCGAACGTGATCGGCGCGTCAGACCAGTCGAGGTACCGGGGGGCGTCGTGGCGGAGTGCGAAGATGTCCCGGCGCTCCTTCTTTCTTTCTCGAGTCGAGAGCCCGACGGTTGGCCCCCCGTAGATCATGTAGCAGTCGCGCACCGGGGGGAAGTTGCCGTTCGCGTCCCCGTCGCCGCGTTGATTGTTGTCCTTGCCCTTAGGCACGTCATCCTTCTTGTCGCCAAGCTTGGCGTAGAAGCCCTTCAGTAGTCGGCAGTCTTTTAGCTTGTGATTCACGGGGCCCTTGTGATAAGGGCAGGGGTCCTCGAGCATCTGGTCGAAAACAGCCCCGTCAGGGGGCCCTCAAGGTTTCTTATGGTCGAGGGCGCCCATGAGCACTTCTTCATCGTCGTCGTCGTCGGCGTCGCGCTTCGCCTTTTGACCTTTGCTTTTGTTCTTCTTCTTTTTGTGTTGTTGTTGTTGCGGGTTCTTGGCGTCGTTGCCCTTGTTCGAGCCCTCCGGCGCGGCCACCGTCTTGCCTTTGTCCGTGGGGTGGCCGAAGAAGGCCCCCACTGCCTCGTCGCCTGAGGCAAAGCTGGTGACACGATCCATCAGATCCTCGACCGTCCTGGGACGGTAGCGCCCTCGCTCGTGAACTAGCTCTTGGCATGCCGTGCCCACGAGGAACGCCGAGATGACATCCTCATCAGGCACGTGGGGGAGCTCGAGGCGCTGCTTCGAGAATCGTCGAGCGAAGTCGCGGAGGGGCTCGTCCGTTGCCTGCCTGCAACGTCGAAGATCCCAGGGGTTGCCTGGGCGCACGCAAGTCCCCTTGAAATTCCCGTCGAAACCCTGACTAGGTCGGCCCAGTCGTGGATCCGATCCGGTGGGAGCCCCTCGAGCCACCGACGGGCGGTGTCCGAGAGGTAAAGTGGGAGCTGGCGTATGATCACGCGGTCGTTGCTCTTCGCCCCGCCCAGTTGGCAACCTAGGCGGAAGTCGAGAGCCATAGCTTGGGCTCGACCTCCCCGTCATACTTCACGATGTTGGTAGGTGGTCGAAAACGGTCGGGGAGGGTCGAGCTGCGGATGGCCCGGCTGAAGACCCTGGGGCCCTGGGGCTCGAGGGCTTGCCGGTCCTCGTCGCTGTCGTAACGCCCTCCTCGATGGGCGTTATAGCCACGCTCCTCGGCCCCTTTGTCCTTGCGCCGGGTTGATGTCGTTGCGGGCGTCATCGGCATCTCGAGGTGGCCTGTTGTCGACGATCCGTTCCCGGACTGGCCTGGCTCGAGGGGCGTCCGGCTGGTGGACGGACATCTCCCGCTCGTTGCGGGGCGCGTCTGCTGGCTTCCCCGAGGCCACCCGCGCCGTCGCGAGGCTGAGCTCTCGGCCTGCTGCACAGCGGCTGTCTCGAGGAGGTTCTTCATTTCCCCGAGCATGCGCCTGGCGTCAGGGTTGGAGACGGCGGGTAGATCGCGAAGCAGCATTGCCGCCGCCACCACGTTCTGCCCGGCTCGCGGGAAACGCACCTCGGGGCGTGTCGGTCCCCCGTCCTCGAGGATCTGCCGGTGGACCTCTCGAGCGCGGTCACGAACACCGGCGCCTCGAGGCTGGGGTGGTTCTTGTGCTAGAGTTTTCTCGAGCTGCAGTAGGCGTTGTCGTTCCTCCTCAGCCTTGGCGATGGCCTCCCGCAGCTGCGCGAGCCGCGCCGCCCGGTCGTCACTATGCTGAGATGGTGCAGCCGTCGCTGGGGGTTCGTTCCTCCCCTGAACGCGTGATCCACCTGCCGCAGCCACGTTTCCGGGCTCTTCGAGGTTGAGTGCCGGCCTGGTGTCGTCGTCGCCGTCGTCCTCGGTGTCGTCCACGACCCCCTCGAGCTGGAAGCACTCCCTGGTGGGGTCCCAGAGGTCAGGGTCGTGGTAGTCGTACTCATCGGAGTCGGAGCTGCTGATGCCGCGCCGCCCTGGCTCGTGTCGGGACTGCAGCTCGCGGTACCACTCCCCGAAGGTGGCTCGATGGCTCGTGAGAAGCCGCGATCGACGTGCGCGGGGTAGACGATCTCCAGGTCGGTGGTGGCTCGTAGGAGTACGCCCGGACGCTCCTCCCGCTCTGCGGCCACCCGGTCCTGACGGCGCTCGTCGAGGTGGTGGGCGTAGACAGCTGCGGAGTTGTTGAGGCCAAACGGCAACCGCTGGCGTCGAGCGCGGTACGCCCCGTGCGGGAGGAGGCCAGGTGGTGTCGACGGAGCACGACTCGGGGGCCTCTGGCTTGGCTCCCGGTTCGTGCGCATGACGAACGCGAACTCGCTGGGGGAGTGCGCACGCGCCCTGGAAGTCTCCGGCCGCGCGCTGGGCAGGTTTCCCCACGGGGACTCTACGCCGGCCGCGGGGAAGTGGGCGTACGCCGCGGGTACTGCCTGCGCCTGGCGACGATGGTAACGACGGCGCCGCTCGCGAGGTGGCGACGCGTGGTGGTGCGGGCGACGCGCCACGCCCCCGCGCGGGGTGGCGTGACACGCCCTCCGCTCGGGCCCTCCGTGGAGAGCAGGGTCAGCTCGTTGCCGCTGCCGGTGGCCAGGAACTCGAGGCTCCCGAACCAGATGACGGCACCAGCAGAGAACGCAGGAGTGGAAGAAGCCATCCAGGAAACAACGAGAAATCGACTCGGACACACGAAGAGACCCCTACCTGGCGCGCCAACTGTCGGTGTTTCGACCCCGGGGGTATGACACCAACTAGTAATATGATCCTCGCGTGCTCTCTTCCTGGATGGTGATGCAAGATGACACAAGGGTTTATCCTGGTTCGGGCAAAGAAGGCCCTACGTCCAGCGGGGGGAGGAGGTTCTTGTATTACTTGCACCTAAGTGCTTGTACAGGGGCAAATACAAGCTCAAGGAGCGTGGACCGGAGTCCAGACTCGTGTGTGCGTGGTGTTGTATGGGCTTGTCTGTTTTGCCGTATGTGCGTAACCGGCCGAGTGAAGGGTCCTGGTGTCCCCTTTTATAGAGCAAGGGGAGGCCAGGGTTACACAGGAGCGTGATACAGGAGTCGGGATGTTCAACGTCCAATACGGAGGAGGGTAGGAATCCTGTCTGTTGCGCCACTGGAGCCACTGACGTGGGGGTTGCTGTTGCGGTCCTTGAAGCATGGGCTCCATTCCTGGGCGCAGACGTGGAGGCGTGGCGACGTGAGGCCGTGCAGCGCCCATCCCGATACATTCATGACGTGGCAGAGTCCCTCCAGGTCTTGGGGGTACCTGTTCTCAAATAGTAGGAAAGCCGTCAGGGCTCAAGGGGCGCAGGGCCGGCCTCGAGGTGGCGTTTACGGGGGCTCGAGCCCCCGTAGGTATGGGCAAGTCCCGGAAAGCCCGGCCGAACAGCGGGAATCCAGGCTTCGAGAGGTGGCTCCGGTTTATTGTGGCGCACGTCAGGTTCCAGAGGACGTGACCGGAGTAGGTGAACGCATTAAATGCGTAGTGTGGGATTGACATCCGAAGTCTGGCGCTGCTCGAAGGAGATGTGAAATATCTCGAGGGATAGGCTATCGTGCTTGAGAGGCTCGAGGTCCCCGCGCGGGGTCTCGAGGAGCGGTGTACGGCTGTGGTGGGCTCGAGGCCTAGGTGCCAGGGCTCGAGGGGTAGGTTGCCGGGAGGCGGTCGGTAAGGCTTTGGCGAGTCTAAGCTTCCTGGCGGAGGGCCGGTGCGGCCGGCCTCGAGGGTTTGGTTTTTAGGGTGCTAGACTAGTTTCTCCTCTTATTAATTGGTGTTCTAGGTTTAACTTGTTTGTTTTGCGTCGATTGGGGGTACCCCTTTGGTGTTCCCCCGACAATTATTAACTAGATGATTTTATTATGTCAAATTAATCCATCATTAGTAAATATTTACCGTAGCACCACGTTGTCAAATCATATGCTAATTAGGTTTAATAGATTCGCCTCGCAAATAATCATTCTGACTGATAAATTAGTTTTATAATTACTTTTTATTTTTTATTAGACTAAATTAGAGCCGCTAAATATGATGTGACAGAGATTAAATTATAGTTCTGCAAACCAAACACCTTTTATTTTGGTTGAAAGCAGTGGCAGAGCCTCCTTAGAACTTTGGGGGGGGGGGGCAATTCTACTCGAGATACATATATAAATCTTCTCTATACCATGACCACACAATTGTAGTACAAGAGCTTGCAAGCTAAATTTATTTTTTATTCAACAAAGTACAACTAGCACAAAACTGCAAGATGAGTTCTCAGTTACATATGTACTCCCTCCGTATAGGAAAAGGAAGTTGTTTTAGACAACGACACGGTTTCAAAAGTATAACTTTGACTCCTTGTTTTTATAAAAAATATTTATTGAATGTTGTTAGTTCAATTCATTTGCTTGCACTATGCTGATTCATGTATTAAAAAAAATGCAGTCTTCAACTGATCAAAGCGAAGTGGACACCAACATTGCTGAAAAAAATGCAGTCCTTCTACCACGCTGGAGCAAGGGAGTGCCTAGCTAGCTAGTTTGATGCATGTATAATACTAGTACATATGCATACAATCTAGGACAAGGGGGGGTTCATGGCCCCGTATGGCCCTAAGGCCAATCTCAATGGGAGTTTCATTTGTATTAAATATGATGCCACATAAGCGATTTTGATGACATGACAATGTTAAAAGGATCAAGATGCCCAAGAGGGGGGGGGGGGGGGGTGAATTGGGCTTTTCTAAAACTTCTTGCAATAATAAAACCTATCAAGCCCCAATTAACCCCCTAGTGCTTAGAAGTGTGTATAACAAGAATCAATCGCACAAAAGACTATCGCTAAACCAATTCTACTCTAGCATGGCAATTCAACTCATGAAAGAACAACAAGTAAATGCAGAATTGAATTGCTCAAAGGTAAATGCGTAGTAAGGAGAGTAGAGATGACACGATGATCTTTTTGCCAAGGTATCGAGGTGTCGGCACACCCCCTAGTCCTCGTTGGAGCACCCGCGCAAGGGTATCGCTCCCCCTTGATCCGCGCAAGGATCAAGTGCTCACTACGAGCTGATTCTTCGCCACTCCGGCCTGGTGAATCGCTCGCTACCGGTCACAACTTGGCTTGGGTCATCCACAATGCCTCCGGATGATCACCAAGCTCTCCGATCGCTACCAAGCCGTCTAGGTGATGCCGATCACCAAGAGTAACAAGCAAGAACTCTCACTTGACCAACGCAAGGCTAATGAGATGGGTGGATGCACACTTGCTACTCTCTATTCACTAATGACGTGTTTGATCACTCAATTATCAAATCTCTCAACCTCACTAGGTCTCTTGCACTCACTTGGAATCACAATGTGTTTGTCAACCTTTCAAATGAGCCAGAGTAACAACATGAATGAGGGGGAGGCATATTTATACCTCCCAACTCGAAACATGCACGAAGGGGTACATCCAGCCAGTTATGCACTGACCGGACGCACCTGTCGGGGTGACCGGACGCGTCCGGTCAGTGCCCAACGGCTAACTGACGTTAGCACTCACACTCGTACGAAGTGCTGATCGGACGCTCTCATGCGTCCGGTCAGCACTGACCGCACGCGTCCGGTCAACGAAAATGCTCTCTGGATCCTCTCTGGACGCGACCGGACTCACCCCCCTGGTGCGTCCGGTCGATTGCTGAGGAGCGTCCGGTCACAACCAGGCCCACTCCTCAGCCAACACTACTGACCGGACGCATGCCCCAACGTCCGGTCACTAGGGTTAGAGCGTCCGGTCGCAATTTGAAGTCCAAAACGACTTCGGTTTGCGACGCTCCCTTCACGAACTTTCTTCCTTATGATCTTAGGGACCTTTCTAAGCTACCTAGGGCTTTGGTTAACAAGTGTGCACCACACCTAACTCAAAAGTCTCACCTAGGTCAAGCTACCCATTCAAACCCTTCTTTATAGTACGGCCAAAGATAAAACAAAGACCTATGCTACTCTAAGTGTCCTTCAACACCAAATGACACTTAGAACTAGCCTATCACTGTCTTCGTCGTCCATCCTTTGAAAACCGAACGAATTCCATTAATAAGGGCGCATGAATACCATAGTGCCCTCACGATCATCATTACCATGACCTAACTCAACTGTTTCTGCAAAACACACGTTAGTCATAGTAATTTACCGTTGTCATCCAATCACCGAAACCCACTGGGGGCCTAGATGCTCACAAATGTATTTAAGAGAGAGATGAAATGAGTTTCATCTAGATGAAACTCTCTTGGCACGAATACCAACTCTCTATGAGTCATAGAATTTATGTCAATGAAACTTTAGAATAAAACTCTCACTCTCAATGAGAAGTTTCATTCAAGTTTCATTTTCTCTCATATGACATGACAGTCTTGGAAACACCAAAATAAAACTCACCATTGAGATTGGTCTAACAGGCCTCCGCCAGTGGTTGAAAGGCCATAGTTAAATCTGTTGAACCAATAGCTGCTGCGACGGGGTTATTTCATTTAAGATACAAATCAAACGATTTTTAATAAGAACTTGTCATGTTTTATTTTTATTTTTATTTTTATTTTTATGAGGTGATTATAGTTTAGATTCTTCAAGATAAACTCCGGACAAATATACATTTTTGTGTAAGAAGTGATCCATCAGAAGCTATTGTTTTAGTTCCTAGCCTTATAATTCATTACAGAAAAACCTACAACACGGAACCAACAACATCGATTGGAACCTACTAGAAGCTATTCTGAGAGCTATGAAAAAAACACTAAAAGATTAACCAAAATAATGCAAAACAACTAAAAATATAATATTTGGGTGCCAAATAAATTCCATTGTAAATTACTTATATAATATATATTTTTTAAATGTCACTATTTAGTGTCATGAGTGTTAATGTTTTTTTTACAAATATGTTCAATCGTTGTCAGTTTAACTAAAAATACTTTTAAAGTTGTATTTTTTTTCTTCAAGATAAGGGCAGTACTTCGCACTAACAAAAGGTCCGTTCTTTTGGTGGACTGTACACAGTACACAGGATATAGAACCTGCTTGGTTAAAAGCCTAGCCTTTGCCATACGAAGTTAGGGAAAGCTAAAATTTAGGTACTATAAGGATGGTAGTTGGTTTATTACCAACAAGAATTTTGTTGCCAAATTTTTTTTGACACCAAGTTAATTACATGTCATTTCTCTTGAACTTGCCCATATTTTGATTTGCCGAAAAATAACTTGAAACCAAGCAGACCATAATCCTAGGAATTCATAGGAGGATTAAGAGAAGCTACGAGCTTGCCTTCGTATAGCCACTATACACCGTCACTGCACTCCAAATATCTACTCCTCCTCCCTAAGTCCCAAATAGTCCCTTTATGCTAGGAGGCTAAAGGTCCACTTATCGTGGAACGGAGGGAGTAACCACAAATTAGGCTAAAGGGTCACTTATCATGGAACGGAGGAGTAACCACAAATTCGAATCCTGTAAAACACACCATAAACCTGAAAAAAAATGAAGCTCCAATTGACGATCTGTGTTTTCCGTTTTTCTCCCCCATTTAAATCACTGGCGAAGATATCTGAACATGCATGGTCACAGAAATGTAGCGTTCCCCTGTCAGACATGCTTTGCCACGTCAGCGATCCGCTCCGAAACGCATCTCAGCCGTCCAAACCCTGACCACACCAACGTCTGGCGCTCTTCCACGCCAGCGATCCGCGGCATCAGCATCTCCACCAATCAGCGCGCAGGGTATCCGCTCTATAAAGCAGCCGTCCCCGCCCGGCCTTCTTGCTCACAAATCCTCCGCAACCTCCCTCCCAACGCATCTTCGAATTCCGATTCCCAACCGAGCAAACCCTACCGCCCTTTTCCAGTCACCTAGAGTTCCCGATGGCGCCCAAGGCGGAGAAGAAGCCTGCGGCAAAGAAGCCCGCGGAGGAGGAGTCCGCGGCCCCGGCGGAGAAGGCCCCCGCGGGGAAGAAGCCCAAGGCGGAGAAGCGGCTCCCGGCCGGCAAGTCGGCCGGCAAGGAGGGCGGCGAGAAGAAGGGGAGGAAGAAGGCCAAGAAGAGCGTGGAGACGTACAAGATCTACATCTTCAAGGTGCTGAAGCAGGTGCACCCGGACATCGGCATCTCCTCCAAGGCCATGTCCATCATGAACTCCTTCATCAACGACATCTTCGAGAAGCTCGCCGGCGAGGCCGCCAAGCTCGCCCGCTACAACAAGAAGCCTACCATTACGTCCAGGGAGATTCAGACGTCCGTCCGCCTCGTCCTCCCCGGGGAGCTCGCCAAGCACGCCGTGTCCGAGGGCACCAAGGCCGTCACCAAGTTCACCTCGTCTTAGACTATTTCCTATCTGTCTTCGTGTGAGTGGGATGTTGGTAGCTCTAGTAGGTCGGAGGCTTGGCTGTTTGGTTTCGTGTAAGTGCCGCGGTGACTTTTGACTGAATGGAAAGCTATTTTATCTGGATGTTGATCAGCACTCCATCTGTTTTCCGTATTATTTTGCAATTGTTTCGGGTTTCAGATTGGGACTTGTAATGGGCAGTTTTGGCAATTTGTGATAAGTGGACAGTTTGGTTCTTCGATTGCAAAGTTCAGTTCAGTGTTCTAGTGCACTAGCGTTCACAAGCTGTGTTTTGTGTTTTCAGGTGTTGGCATCCAAGCACTTTGGAGCCTTGTTTTCAGGTTTTGAGCATTTCGGAGGGAAGCCTTCTCAGTTTGATTTAGATAACTGATAGTAGTTTTTTTTTATCATCCAGATAATACCTTACTGATCACCTGCACTCCATAGAGAATTCACTCTTCTGCAGGGTTCATCATTCTCATGGAATCTGTATTGTGGCAATTTCTTTGTTGCTTCGAGCATAACAGTGGATTTATGTAGCTATAGAGGTCGTTTTGCAATGCATGCAATTCTTGCTTCAAAGGCAGCATCTTTTGGTCCTTGCCAGCAGCAGCTACAGCCATCTGTCAAACGGAGCTCCCTGTCAAACGGTCTGTTGAGGGCCAAACCTGATTGTCAAACGGTCTGTTGAGGGCCAAACCTGATTGTCAACTTATTGTGCAGAGTGTATTTAGTCAGTTCTGCACCGTGAGCCTTGTTGTCTTGAATCTTGGACTGGAGTCAATTGTTTGCGGTGCTGATCCTTGACATTGTATATTGAAATAGAAATGGTCAATTCAACATTTTTTTTCCAATTATATGCAGTCTTTTATTGTGGGATGGCAGTGGTTTATAAACATGTCAGAATAATGAATGACTCTGTTTTTTTAGGTAAGGTGGGAGTTTAGCATGGATGGTTGTGAGTTGCTAATCAATAATCCTATTTGTTTATTTTGGTTTCTATTGTCCTTAAGTGATGTCAGTCTCTGTTAGGTTAGGAATTCTCTGATTCTCCACCATGCTTGTTCCAGTCCAACTTGGTTTTTCTAAATATATTGTTGCGTAACCCTGCATGTTATTTTTTTTTCTATGCAGACATGAGTTATATGTTTTTTTATTTTAAAAAAACACGAAGAGAATTGTGTATGATCATATAAGAAGAAAAGGACATGACCTTTACGAAACACATAACCACACATCCAAAACAACAGGTAGACATTTTTTCAAATTCCTTTCAAGCCATTGTGACTTACCATCATCTCCCTGTTAAATTGAAACCGTTGGCTTGCCTCTGTTGACGCCTGTATGGAACAAGGAACGCAAAACAGACGAAAGGAAAAAAACTACAGGAATAGAATGGATGCACAGTAGAAAGCAGAGTAATTAAAAACGCATGAAAAATTTACTAAAACATCTTTGGAACGTGAGAATCCTAAACATAGGAAACTAGATTAATGTGGGTCCCACTAGTGGATAGCCTTCAAACGGAATTGCATATGTATGCTACTGACATGTTTTGATGGCTAGTCAAACGCATCTGTTCCTTTCACTCGCCTCGGTCTTCCACAAAACCATACATAGCTCAGGGTGGATTTTTGTTTCTGATTTCCTCCGTTCCAAATGATTTATGATGTCAGCAAAACAAAGGAATTCAATTCCTTTGAAATTCTTGTGAAAAAACTCCAATCCAACAGGCCCTGATTGCACTAATCTGATTGAGTATTGAGTATATGTACTCAATAGCACATAATCTGTCGACCAATGGCCCCACCTCCAATCCAAACATCCCTCTCTACATATACTGAAAGTTCCTTCAGCCTTCATGTGAAGTACATCTTTCCCTTCCTGGCAAGTGAGTGAAATTTTGAATGCTCTATGCGATTATGCCTCTATCAATGAGAATGTGCAAGTTTTGTATTTTAGTTGAGATTTCTCGTAAAGAGCTATGCAAGCTGATGACACGACATAGTTCATGACTTCATGACACGGCATACTTCAGGAACTGCAGCTGCAGCTGTAAGCTGAGGCGAACAGGCCTGGTGTTGACTGTTGCCTAATGGTAGCTGAATCAGAATTCAGGCGAACATGGGCACGATTTCTTTTTTGTATTTAGAAGTGATCCAGTTCCACATGTACTTAGGGATGCTATCCAAGGCTGAAGGAACTTTTCTTGTAAAAAAAAGGCTGAATATGTAGAGATGGTACAAACAATAGTGGACAAGAGGTAAAGCTATGCATGTCGTTTTTATTTATATAACTAGATTTGTTAATGTTCAGTCTCTGGAACTCCTGTTTAGTTTCTTTCTCGGTGCAGTTGCTAATGTTAAGTGCATCTGTTGAACATTGATCTCATTTGTCACCGTTTATACCCAGATACTGAAGATACTACATGCACCAGTTGTTATTTCAAGAAGCATTGAGTAGTCCTTGTAGTTCACATTAGTCTGGTGAAGAACTGAAGGATGCGCACTACTTGATCGACCAGGCCGATGGGTTTGAATTACAGGATTCACAACACAAGCGACTAAGCAGCTGGTCAACTATAAATGCATGCATATAAGTACATCAGTAAATTTGCACGAAGAGACGGCAGAGCTGCACAGGAGAAACTACCCTCCGTTGTTCCCTTGGAAATATGCACAAGCTCATCCATGGAATATTTCGAAATGGAAACCAACCTCAGTTGTTCCTCAGCAGATAGTGAACTACTTAACTGCATCAAACCAGTCATCACATTTCAGGCTCAGTTATTCCTCAGCAGATAGTGAACTACTGAACTGCATCAAACCAGTCATCATATTCAGGGCTTGTAAAAAGTGGCTGAAGACGAGCGCTAAATTGGACACCCTCGATGCCTTGAAAACACATCCTGCGTCTGGATCACAGAGATGTCTACCATAGAAAACATATCCTGTTTTTTGTAAGCTTATTATAGTAGACATTTAGCAAAAGAAGGTCCAAAACCATTCTGATTGCATGTTGTACCTCGAGTTTTCAGTCGCATATCACTGCTATATATAGTTCCTCAAAGTACTGCAGATCTGAGTAGCCAGCAGAGGTACCCGCTATGTATTGCCAAAAGGGCCTTCCATCATTGACATAGTACCTGGAGATACTCAAATGCATTAGGACTCAAATTTCAATTGCAGATGAAGCAGCATGTTTTTTTGAAAGTGATTTGAATGTAATGAATTCGGGAGGTAGGATAACTTAAACCACATACTACTTCCAATTCAAATTGTAAGTTGTTCTAGTTTTGTCCTAAGTCAAACTTAGTACAAAACTAGAATGACCAGCATTTTGGAACAGAAGGGGTATGATTTGCCTGGATTTGCCTGGAGGGCTGCAAGGCTCCCAGGCTTACAGCTCTATTTCTTAGTAACATAACAAACCCAACAGTTCGTTCTAGTACATGTGTGGGTAGGCAAGAAGGAAAAATTTCAGGAATTGCCCCCCCTACCAAACACCCATCACCCATTTAACAGCCTCCCAAAAGACTTCACATTGCCTAGATGAGATGAAACAAATGAAATTCGGTCTCATCTAACCAGTTACTTACTGATTGAAACACAAAAAGGTTCGACAGTAAAGACAGACATGAACACAACAAAGCTTATATAAGATAATATACCTGAAAAATAGGTATAAAGAAATACAGAATGAAGAGAAAATACCTTCCCAGCTGAGGAAAGACCTGGTTTGGTGGTGGGAAGTAGACCATAAAAAGGTCCCAAGGGGCCAAGAGCCAAATGAGAGATTCCATGCGGCACACTTTATTGAATAAGTGAGAAGGTACATAGTTCTCAATAATGATTTGATTGGCATGCTGCAAATTGTTCACTGCATTAAAGAAGAAGATGAAGTCAGGCAGAGAGTATAAGCGATTGAGCTTTAGCATTTGGTCTTGGCCTCTTTTTCGTTTTATTTTACAGCATGGTATCCCACATACCATACTGTTGGTTGCTCCTGTTCTTGTTGTTCCCCTGTCTATTTCATTTTGCGATTTTCTCCTCCTATAATAAGCAGAAGTTCTTCCTTTTACTTCAAGACGAAGAGGAAATGTGCTTTATTGCGTGCTTAAGGATGGGGATGGTGCTCCAATGGGTATCCACGGTTCTCCTCTAGTTCAATTTAAAGAACTAACTAGACAATTTCTTTCCTCATTTTTGCATATCTAGTTCATTTAGTTGAACTAGGGGAGAACCCCGGTTCACTCCACCCCCATCCTTATGCGTGCTACACCAGATCAAGGTTTGGAACATATCCCTCCAGTATCATCTCATTTACCAGTATGCCCATGAGTTGATACATATCTTCCGCACCATGCTGTGGTTCAGTGCTTGCATAGAACTCGTGGACTTTGCCATTAACCTCAACCCAGCTGCACCCTGGAGTCTTGCTGACACCCCTCTCCCTCATTAGCCCTATCATCCTTGCAGATTCATCCATTTTATCTGAGGTTGCATAAATCTTGGATGAAACCACGTAGTTCCATGAGTTTGATGGCTCGAGCTTCATAATCCTGTTGATGACCCTCTCACCAATCTCAGCATTCTTGCATTTCCGACAAGCAGCAAGCAAAGCACCTAACATGACAGCATCTACCTTGCCAGGCATTTTCTCAATAAAATCCCATGCTTCTTCTAAATGACCAGCACGTGCCAACAAATCAACAATGCAGGAGTAGTGTTCAATTTTAGGAATGATCTTAAACACAGGTGTCAGGGAATTGAACAACCGGCGGCCATACTCAAGTAGCCCAGCATGTACACATGCAGAAAGCACTCCTATGAATGTGATATCATCTGGCTGGAGACCTTTCTCATTTCTCATTAATTCAAACTGCTGAATGGCATCATAGCCTCGACCGTTAAAGGCAAGCCCACAGATTAATGCATTCCATGATGCTTCATTTTTGAATGGCATCTTCCCAAAAACATATGTGGCTTTCTCAAGATCTCCACACTTAGCATACATATCCACTAAGGCTGTTCCCACATAGACATTGCTGTAGAGGCCTCTGTGTAAGGCATACCCATCCAATTCAACCCCAAGCTCCAGTGCACCAACTGCAGCGCAGGATGAGAGGACACCAACCAAGGTTATCTTATCTGGACGCAGTCCAGCTTCCCTCATGCTGTGAAACAAGGCTATCGCTTCATTTGACATGCCATTTTGCGCATACCTGCATTAGCTGATATGCCATTTGTAAATTACCAGGCCAAACAATGGATCCTTAATCAGTATTTATTTGCAACAATAACAGAAGTGTGCCGTCTTATACTTGCCCGGTGATCATGGCATTCCATGCCACAACATCCTTGTTGCTGATTCCATCAAACACACGCCGTGCCTCTGCCATCTCTCCACACTTCTCATACATCCCCACAAGCGCCGACCCAATGAGCGAGTCCACCTCCATCCCGGCAGACCTCACCCACTCCTCCATCCACCTCCCAAGCACCAAATTGCCAGCATCCCTGCAAGATGTGAGAACAACAGCCAGAGTCACCCCATTAGGGGCCACTGCACCCTCGTTGACCATCGACCGGAACATTCCTTCAACCTCGGCCGCCATCCCTGCTCGCTCATATGCCTTCATCATAGAGTTCCAAGAGACGACATCACGGTGGGGAATTCCGTCGAACACCCTGCGAGCGGTGAGGTGATCACCGAGGCAAGAGTACATGGTAATGAGGGAGTGGACGGTGTGCTCGTGGTCCCTGAGACCGAGCTTCTCGAGGAAAGCGTGGGCGCAGCGGGCGAGGGCTGGGGCCGGGCAGCGAGCGGCGGCGAGGAGGAGGAAAGGGAGGGTGTAGGCGTCGGGTCGAAGCTCGGCGCGGAGCATGCTGAGGAAGAGGCGAAGGGAGGTGTCCGGGCGCGACGAGGCGAAGAAGCGGAGCGCGACATTGTAGGAGAAGGCGGTGGGGGCCGGGTGGGAGGAGAGGAGGAGGAGGACATAGTCGGCGGCGGTGGCGGAGGAGGAGGAGGATGAGGAGAGGGAGAGGAGCTTGGAGAGGAAATGGTTGTAGGGAAATGGGCTGGTTGAACGTGCGAGGAAGTGGGCATGGAGCTGCTTGACGGCGGCGAGGGAGCGGCAGCGCGACAGGAGCGTAGAGACGGCAGCGGCGGCAAAGGCGGCGGAATGCATTGCTGAAGGTGGCGTAGACGACGGGTGGTGGAGCTGTCGCGGCTGTCCGTCTCCGGCGGTGTGCCAGACTGCCAGCGATGCGCCGCCCAGCCGCTCACGGAGTTGTTACCCCTGCGGCCCTGCCCCTGACATGTCCACGGCCGCAGCTGGCCCCGACACCGGGTTGGAGTTGCTGAACCTCGCGTTGCTCCTCCTCTCTTGCTTGGCGCTCTGCTCCGGCTAGCTGCCGCCGGCGTGCTTGCTCCACGCAGCCGGAGCGCGGCGGGCAGCTTGCGCTTGAGAATTGAGAAGCCAGGAGTCACCGAGATAGGTCTGGCCTGCGGCTGGCGCTGGCAGCGGGCGGCGGCCGACCTTGATGCTCGATGCGGATGGGTTTTTTTTTTTTTTTTTTTGCTGCTTGGGGTTGGGGAATACCAGTTGGGGAACAAAAGCAGCTTTGGGCCTTCAGTGGGCTGCGGATGGGCAGAAGAAAGCGAGAAAATAGGCCCAATAGTAGTCTCAGCTTCTTCCATCTTCCATCGCCACCTCGCTCGTCCATGTCGCGGCCGAAGCAGTTCTCGCTGCAGCCTGCAGGCTATATATAGCTGAGGAAGAAGAGGTTTGAGGATCTATGATGACCATGACGGCATGACGGTAGCTGGGGCGGCTGGCCCACCACGCCCCTAGGGTAGCTCCGCCCGTCGGATGGGACCGCCGCCACCGTCCCGGAGGAAGAAAGACTTTTTGGCGTGCATCGGATTTTTTTAGGGTCCATTTTTATGTGGGATCCACATGAAAAAGTATTTGATATATTTTTAAATTTAAAATTGATTGCTGTTCAACGGCTTGCACTGAATGTTGAAGCTTAAACACGGACATAACTCAGTGCAGTATTCCACCACGATATTTTTTTTTTCAGAAGGCATAAAGCCACATCGAATAGAGAGTATGATCGCATATGAAAAACATGTAACTTAGGATAAAACATAATGCACAGTATAAATTATACATTGTTTGTCATAAATCACATGTAACACACTATCGAAAGCACGAACCAAGGCCGCAAGGGACCGCCCCCACTATACTTGGTGCACACATTTTATGCACATAAATTTTGAACGTGTACACATGTTAAGTTGTTTTAGTTTTATGTGCATAGTACACGACGTTCTGGCTTGCGCTTTGAACCAAAACTAATTAGCACAAACACGAGAAGAGGCATTTCATACCCATGTGAGAGGAGGCATTTCACGTGAGAACAGGGGCTTCGTGGATTTATTAAAGGTGGCAGCAATCCAGAGTTAGGGACGCTATGCTCCATTTGTGTAGACGGGTTGTACAACGATGGTTTGCCAAACTTTGAGGAATCATTGCAGATAGAAAATTATGGAAAGACTTTAAGTACTTTAGGCAAAGGAACCAAAAGTCGACATCAGGAATCGTTGCGCTTATTAGGTTGCTCTGGCTAAGGTCAACAAATTCCAAAATGCTGCAACTAGCAGCAGTGCGTACTATGTATGTCGTGCAAGGCAATTGATGTGGCTATGTCGTGCACGGGCACGGCAGGCGCTAAGAGGCTCAGGGAACTCATTCGAGATTTTTTATGGAGATGTTTTCTTATGTTGTGCAAAACAGAAGCCTGCCTTATTTTTTTTGTACCCCTCATCTCTGTTAATTCAACCCAGACAGAGCTCCTGAAATGGTCGATCACGAAGGGGGAAAAAAATACAGGAAGCCGTGAAAAATGAGAATTAGTGATGCTGATGATGCTTCAGGATACTATAAAGACGCTGCATGGGTCTCCCAAGGTGTATTCTGCAGGTCACAGCCGCAACACAAGAAACTGGACATTTAGATGTATACATAAACATCAGTATTTGCTACAAAAGGCCTGGCAAAGTCGCACACAGAGAGAAACTGCTCTTGTTATTTCCCTTGGAAATATGTACAAGACGCCCTTGGTAAGTGGCGTTGACACTATGTACAAGGATGACTCCTATTGCGGCTCAGGAGAACAACTTACTATACCTCAATCCCGATCCGCTCCGCAACCTGCAGTACAGTTACAAACAAATCAGCGAAATATCATGCTTCAGAGAAATAGTGCAGATAACATGAGACAGTAACAGGGGATCCAGGGCCAATTTATACAATGCAACATGTTGGTAAATCCTGGTGAAACGCAAGACAAATATTGAGCTGATAATGTTGGAATTCTACAAGAGTGTTGAGCAGCAGAAAAACATACCTCCTTGAAGGAGTAAACATCACTGCCCCAAAGCCAGGCATCACAGCCTGCATCCCTAGCTCCCCATATGTCGTTCCTACGGTCATCACCAATATGCACAGCTTCTTCAGGTTTCACTCCTAACAACTCGCAGGCCTTCAAGAATATTGTAGGGTTTGGTTTTTCTGCTGCAACCTGGAAGTTGAGCAGCATCCAAGGATCAGAGTTTAAGACAAGATTAATAGGAAAACAGCAGCTGAAGTTTAGATATTAGTGCATAAATACAAGGCCAGAGATTAATTAGTAAGTTTTGCTAAACAAGGTCATCTAAGGAATGTTCTGAAATGGAAACCAACCTCAGCAGATACAGCAACTGCATCAAACCAGCGGTCACATTTTAGTGCTTGTAAAAGTGGCCGAAGACGAGTGTCAAAGTTGGACACGACAGCTGTTTTGACACCAGCCCTCCTCAATGCCTCAAAAACACGTCCAGCATCTGGATCACAGAGATGCCAAGCCTAGCAAGCATCTCACATTTTATAAGCTTAGCACATAAAGTATATACCAAAAGAAGAAGGTCAAAACCCATTTTGATTGCACGCTGTATCTCACCTTTTCAGTTGTATAGTACTGATACAGTTCCTCAAAGTACTGTAGATCTGAGCAGCCAGTAGATGAACTCACTATGTATTGCCAAAAGGGCCTTCCATCATTGACATACCTGGACAAACTCAAATGCATTAGGATTGTAATTTCAGTTGCAGTCCAAGCAGCAGCATGATTTTCGAAAGGGGATTGAAATCTGGAGGGCTGCAAGGCTCTGGGGCACAGCTCTTTTTAGTAACATAACAAACCCAACAGCTCATTCTACTTGTACATAAGTGAGCAGGCAAGATGAGCTAGAAACAAATAAAATGAAAGAACCAGTATTACTTCGGATCACCAACCAGATGGCCAGATATGTTGAGAAAAATTAGTGGTGATAATTATTGACCAAGATGTTTCTCTTGATAGGTCTAAGAAAACAGCTTGGAAGTACTTTATTGTTATGTAGGAGTATGCTTGAAAAGCACACAAAACCAAATCAAGTTACTTCTGTCAAGTGCATTTAAACCCGCATCCTTGCAGTTGGCAGGAACCTAGGAATTAGTGTTCCTTCTTTATTTTTGTCTTTTTTACCAGTGGTATAAATTAGCCAGCATAACTATGCTATTGGGAGAAATCATGTTCTCGGAACTAGGTGGAAGACTTGTGATGATACAACTGTCCCAGTTATTGACTTGTTCTTGCAAGGATGCCAAGTGCTATTACGTTACAGCTAAGTCTTATCTTTTTGTTTAAAAAATTACAGGTAAATCTTGTCTCTGCATAAATGTTCTCGATGTCCAACACACCCAAGATTGATAGATTCAGATATATTTGGGTTTGCTCTATTTATAGGTTTAGGTTGATAGATTCAGATGCAAACCTTTTTGCTGGAAGTCAGTATATATATCCATGGGATGCTAAGTACATGACAAATTTGCTTGCAGTACCAAAATTTCCCTGGTTTTCATGCAGGGAACCACTTTGAAGCTGATTGTTCCAAAGGACTCAAGCCTCTGTTGAAGGATGGACAATTTCTAACCACTTTTTAGGTCCACAGCTCGATTAGATTGCACAAAAGCAAGAGGCATGTGTCATACTGAGTTACGAACAAAACATGTAACAGTGGGATGCAATCAAATCAACTGAGGTCACATAATACACCAGTTCCACATGCTTATTTCTCTCTCCATCTAAAAAAAGTCATGCAAAATACAGCAAGTACCATGAACAACAGTCACAAGTTGAGTGGGGCTTACCTCAGACGTGATCTACCCCATGGCTGCGCATAAGCCAGGCGATACCGCATCAGAATCTCATCCTCTGAGTAATCCACTCCATACTTCTGGCCTATCGTTCTGTACACCTGAAACAGACGTTTAAAACAGCAGACATCAGAACACTACTTAAAACCGCATCAGAGAAAGCAGGAGACTGTTGTGCAATTCGTCGTTCAGGGGACGAAACGGAACCATGTACAGTAGTAAATCAAACAAGTCCCTGAAGAACACTGACAGATCTCCCCAAAGCACAGCCCGGGACCGCATGATATACGGAGGAGAGAAGCAACAGATCAGACCAAGTCCAATCACTCCGCCACAAAGCGCGCACAGCTAGCCGAAATCAACCTGCATGCCGCAGCAATCGCTACCGGTGGCCAGAAATGGCGTACGGGAACAACCGGACTACACATGCAGCAGGCAGCCGGCCAGGCATAGTGCAGAAGAGGACGCGAACGGGAGGGAGGCGCGCGCGGCCGGCAATGGAAGGGCGAGGGCGAGGGCGATCGTAGTGGAGCGGACCTGGGCCATGGGCTCGGTGGGGGCGAGCAGCGTGCCGGCGGCGTCGACGAGGATGGCCTTGTGCGTGATGTCGCCGTAGATGGCCCGCCGGTAGTCGTAGTACTCCCGCGCCCCATGAGCTCCCACCTCGCGGCCCCGGCCCCCGTGGCCGCGCCACCTCCGCCGCCGTCCCAGCGTCCGCCTCCCGCCGCGGCCGGTCACGGCGAGCGCCGGCTGCAGCCAGGCGGCGGCGGCCGCGCGAGCCGCGCCACCGCCATTGCTTCGATTGGGAGGCCGGAGGAGGAGGAGGGCGAGCGGGGTGGTGCCGTATCGGGCGCGCGCGCCGCCGCCGCGCGTGTGGCGCGGGCCGGCGTGCCGTCCCGCGGTCGTGGACGTGGGCCGAGGCTGTGGTGGTCCTCGGGGAGAACTAGTGGTGGCGGTTTATAGGCGGCGAAGGCGTGGCGAGTGGTGACTGTGATCTGATTCTGAGGGCCTCAGCCTCAGGTGATGTGATGGAGAAGGTCTTTGCTCGTTCGGCAGCTGGGTGGGTTTTTCAGGTGGTGTTTGGAACTTTGGAGTTTGGATGGATCCTTTCGAATTCTCCAACATTTTGCATCAAAAAAAAGGGATTGTGCTATAATTTAGACGTCTGAAATATAGTATTTTTCAGATGATGATTAACAACTTTCAGATCTTTATCCAATGGTTTAAATTTATTAGTATAAATCACAACAAATAAATGATGATTTTTGTCTATGAAAAGACAGACAAAACTATTCAGACACTTGAAATATAGAAAATGTGTGGAAAAGAAAAAGACATATTTAGTCAAAGGTTGTAGAAAACATGTTAATTCACCATGACCTAATTGTTGAGAACTAGAGTGAAGTTTTTGTCCACAACGCCACAAAGCATACACGACAAGGCCATGGTTTTGTCAATTGGGGGTACATCGTGTACTTAACCCGGTTAATGCGATTTTGTAAGCTTAACTAAGGTCATAATGAAAATAACTGGGAGTATATCTACTGTGTACCACAGTCCACAGAACTATCCGTACATCTCAGAAATGTACTATAGAGTACTCTGGTACTTGAGGTCGTTTTGTTTGAACTCAACCTTAAGGTCGTATTTGACAGTCCTGATGTTGAGTGTGCTAACAAACTAATAACAAAGATCAAGGAAGCCGCAGCAACAAAGAAATAAACAAGGACGACGATATATCAACCAAGTATATTCGGCGACTCGCGCGGTGATCACCGGTGGGTGAGGAGGAGGTACAGTAATTCAGTTTTGGCAAATGCAAGCATTAGGGGGAGTCGAATGGACAATAAACATAACGTTGCTCATCTACTCAAATGCAAATTGCTTTATCAACACCGAATTTCCGAGTGCTCTCTGCTTACGAACTCAAGTGGGGGAGCAGTGAGATTGGAGTTCAGACGACCGAGTATATACTAATAGTATATTTATTTATTGTTTGTATATAAAACAATCTATATATATCTTTCACCTTGACTAGCTAGCGTATGTTCCTAGGGGCGACCGTGGATGCATGCATGCTTCATCTCGGTGAAGCCCACATCAGTCTGCCACAGAGCCAATGGTTTCCCGTCCTGCCACGTCCTACGGTTTTGTCAGGTACCGTCGCGACGCCAAAAGTTACCTTATCATTATTAGCTAGTTAGCCCAATCTCAATGCGGGTTTCATTTGAGTTTCATTTGCATTAAATATGCTGCCACATAAGCACTTTTGATGACATGACACTGTATTTAAGAAGGGAGAGAAGAAATGAGTTTCATCTAGACACGAATACCAACTCTCTATGAGTCATGAAATTTAATGCTTATGAAACTTTAGAACGAAACTTTCACTCTCAATGGAGAGTTTCATTCGAGTTTCATTTTGTTTCATATGACATGACAGTCTTAGAAACAACAAAATAAAACTCACCATTAAGATTGGTCTGCATTAGTTTAGACTTTAGAGAGACCATGCCATTTTTCTTTTCCTTTTTGGCATATGCATATGGTTACTTCTAGATATGCACAGCTAGTATATAATGGAGTATGTGTGTGTATTCATGGGTCGCGCCCACCTTTTTTTTTTTGGCCACGCTAGCTGTTGGCGTTACACACTGCGCCGAGAGAGGCAGCGCACGTAAACAACGCCATCAAGCTTACTCAGCCACTTTGGTTTGTGTTGCCCGGCCCCGGAGCGCTTTAGGAAAAAGAAGGGAAACCTTTCGGTTGCAACCAAGAAAGAAAGAACGAACTGAAGAAAGAAACGTTTCCATTGTTTATTACAGTGCTACTCCGTTCAGAATTCCACCAGGTGTATGGAAGTGATAAATGACTGGGAATCATCAACCCCATTCCGCTCCGGCACCCGTTCCAAGACGGATCTACAGGTGCAGCCGCCGGAAAACCCAAACATCTTGTCAGTGAGTTCCGTTGAGCGACAGACTTGGGTGCTTGTTCAGTTTGCGAAAAATACGGCGAAATGTTACTGTAGCATTTTCGTTGTTATTTGACAAACTTTGTCTAAATATGACCTAACTAGACTCAAAAAATTCGTCTCGATATGAGCAGACCAAAAGTACAATTAGTTATTTTTTTTACCTACAAATTTAATGCTTATGCATGCGTTTAAAAAAGTACTGCGCAAAATATTTTGTGCATATTTCGCAAACTGAACGTGGCCTAAACTGGACACATCTTCTTGTCTATTTTTTTTTTATGAAAACTTACTTTTATTGAAATGAAAGAACAAAAGACAGTTACGGATAAAAATACAGGTTCAGGCAGAAACGAAAGAAACAGCAGGCCACTCGCCAAGGAGACAGGAGGGGTTCAGGAGACAAAGGGGGAGAAAAAAAGAAGATTTAACACTGAGGCGAGCCAGGCTAATAAGATAGATTTGCAACCCATTGATTGAACTCTGTCAAAAACCTTCTTTATACATCCGCATTGAAAGCAGGTGAAGTTCTTCCCTGAAAAATGCCTTTGATGCCTGCAGACTAGGAGGAATTTGTGTGAAGATCCAATCATTTCTTGCCTTCCAAATTATCCAGCACATGACAATGATAATTTCCATGAAGAAGGGCACTTGGAGCTGGTCTCTAAAACTTTGAAGGTTCTGGAAAAGATTCAGGGAGTAATCAGTCTGCACATTGATCCAAGGCCCAACACTGAATGGCGAAGGGGCAGCCTAGGAAGAGGTGACAGAGGGATTCTCCACTAGGACCGGCTGTTACGACTAATTGTAAGCTGAGTCTGGTCAGGTGTACACTAAAAATTACTTCATCATTAGTCCACAGGTGTGAGACTAATCTTTATGTGATTGTTAGTCTCGGTATAATCAAACAGGCATCGGAATCGGATGAAAACGGACACCGACTGCAGTTATTACGCTTTATTTATGTGATGATGATGATCTGAGGCCTTGTTTAGTTTTCCCAACTTCCCACAAATATTTCTAGATTCTCCGTCACATCTATCTTTAGCTGCATGTATAGAACATTAAATATAGATTAAAAAATAACTAATTGTACTTTTAGTATATACATGTCGAGACGAATCTTTTGAGCCTAGTTAGTCCATATTTGAACAAAGTTTGTCAAATAACAACGAAAGTGGTACAGTACATTTCCCAAATATTTCCCTCTCTGCCGGGGGAGCCTGGAACAAAGCATCCGTGTGGCTGCGTGCGACGCCGCGACCTCCCAGTGCACGCACGCCGCTCTGAATCCGATTGCACCTCCGGAACCGGAATTGACAGCTCACCGAAAGAATATCATGTGGCCGGACATGCCCCCCTCACCGCCACGGAGATGATGGATTCCCAGCCGCTTGGCCACTTGGGCCCCCAGACCCACAGAACAGACGTCAAGCGCGCTTCCTGAACCACAAGCGCCCCCTCCAAATTGCAGACTGAACGAAACGACCAAGCCAGCCAGAGGAGGCACACAACAACTGTCAAACTCTCTCTTTCCTTCTGAGATCTTCTGAATCAAATTTCTGCGTCGACACTGAGGCCCTGCTTAGTTCCCTCCATTTTGCAAAATTTTCCATCACATCAACTATCAAATCAATGTTTGGACATATGCATGGAGCATTAAATGTAGGTAAAAAAATAATTAATTGTATTTTTAGTATGTACATGTCAAGACTGTGAAGCGTAGAATGTAAATGAGTAGCAAATGAACACTTCATCTTTATTGATCAATGATGTATATATATATATATATACATGTTGTAGAACCAACTGCACATAGGAGTGAGCGGTTCCCTTGGATAAGCGATAGATCGGGAGCAGTTCCCTCTCATGGATGAGAGCAACTGTCAATTAGTTTTAACACTCCCCCTTTGATCGAATCCATCTTGAGATCAATAAATAGTATTAATCCTCCAAAAAGTCCTGTAGGATAAAAATAAGGAGAAACACTTGATAGATATGCTGGTAAAAACTCCTTTAAACCCAATGGGAAAATAAGGAGAAAGTGATACAACATATAATGATATTGCCTCATTGTAAACTCATATGAGAAAACCTTTGCAGGAGAAAAACTCATAGATAGTTTAGAGGACAATATATATGTCATTGGTATCTCCTTAAAAACCCCTGTGGGAAAAATAGAAGATATGACATATATGTTGATTATTGTCTCATTGTAAACCTATACAGGAAAACCTTGGAAGGAAAAACCCGTAACCAAGTTTAGAGAACAATAATATGATCTGATGATCATAATTGGAATTATATGTCTTTGATATCCTCTTAAAAACCTCTGTGGAGGAAACAGAAGATATGACATAGGTTATGTCTTATATATCCCATACAAAAACCCCGATGGGGAAAATAAGAGATATGACATATGATTTGTATTGATATTGTCTCATTAAAACCTTCTATGAGAAACCTGTGTGGGGAAAAACTCATAGAGGAAAAGAGTACAATATGATGTTTTGAACAAGTTATATTTTCAAGAGGAGTCTCCCCCCTGAACCTTGCAATTCTCAAAGTCATCGCATACCAAACTTAACAACACATTGTGAAATGTGGAAATTGGTAGGGACTTTGTGAATAAATCTTGTGAAGTTATCACATGATTTAGTTTACAAGGTGTTTATCTCCTCACTTTTGTGAGAATAAAACATTTTAGAAGGCAATATAGTGATATTGCTCTTATGTAACCTGTTGACATCCAAGCAACACAAGTTGCATTATCTTTGAAGATAATGGCTGGCGATTCGATAGAATTAGAGTGATCATTCAATGAAGTTATACATGTTCATGTAATACTTCAGAATGAGGAGTGGAAGTAGCCACTAGAGTCGAGTTCAATGACCTCTATGAGAACTTTACCACTAACATCAGCATATGATCTGACATTATATGGATTAAATAGCCAATACTTTCATACTCCAAATGATCATATCTTAATTTACACAATGATAAATCAAGGTGCTTTGTGCCATATAGATATCTGTGGATATCCTCATTAACTCCCACCTTTCGGTGTATAGAAGTCGCGCTATCTCGAGCTATAGCAAGTATCTGCAAATGCAATATTAGGCCTGTTGCGATATGCAAGATACATAAGCGCTTTGATGGCACTAAGGTTATCATCCCAGGGTCAGAATGGATATTGATCCATATTTAGGGATTGAATGATCATCAGTGTTGGAAGTATGATTGTCCAATATTGTTTGGATATTGGTATACAATATCAGTTGAATATTGGAAGACTGATATTTGCTTAAGATATAGACTTAAGCATAATTTGGTATTAACCAAATTTCTAATCTCAAATTCCGTCTTATACGATGACTTCCTGTTTTGATATGTTCATATGAGATGTATAAAATCCAATTGGGATTTCATTATGAACACACAAGTGATATCATCAAGATGGGAGACATCCTTCTGTGGAAGGAACTCACCTGGTCAGTTGTACCATAAACAACTTAACTATTTCAAGTCATGGAGTGACTTGATTTATACACAATGTATGTTGCAAATTATGTTTTGATTAAAAATATAAAGTCCATTGGGACTTATAATCCAAATCTATCCAAATCAATTTTGATCTGCCAATTATCGGTATAGGAACATAATTTCCACACATACCAATGGGTATGTTATGCTAGGTCTCTGCGTGAAATCATGTGCTACAAGCTTTCACTATTTTACCACCTTATGGATTTGGAAAATCCATAATGCTTCCATAGGGAATGCATTGTGAGGAGAAATCATTAAGAATTTAATGACTTCTCACTTTTGAGTGAAAGCATATCTCCTTAATTGCCACATTTGGTTGACCCAATGTGAGTGTGTGAACACTCTGCCTAGGACTTGTGGTCTGGATCCAGATAAGGTATATGGCAACTTTGAGGAGTATGTCGACAAATTGTAGTCTTTTGAATGATTGATTCAATGGAACCAATTTAATCATGTGGAAATGTTTACCCTTTGAACTCTATGTCATTTCCCATAATAACAGAGTTAGGGCGTTCCAATGACCCAGCGCCTGAATTTGTGCACAAGTTATGCTGGGCTTTTGGATGTTAAACATCCATAGGCTTTGGATAGTAAATATCCATAGAGTGTCTATCAACTTGATGTTGATATGCATGTACTGTCCTGGAGAATTCTCTCCCCCTGATCCGAGAATGCTCGCAAGAAGCTGTATCCCATGTGGCCATACTTCTCCCCCTCTTATCCAGATTCGGGAGTTGAGTGGTTTCGTTAGGTACCTCCACCCTTTTTGGCACACTGAATGAGAATCGGATTGGGTAACAACATTATGACAAGTAAATGCATTTGGCAGACTATTTGCAATGTGTTGCAAATATAAGATATTCTGAACTGCTGGTTCAGATTCTTTGGTACGTGGATATGAGGATCGAACATCAGTAATGATATTCTCTTTTTAATTCCTGGCATTCCATGTGTGGTAAGTGTCTCCCCCTAATGCCTGGAATCTTCCTCAAAGATATACTCAGCAATACAGGCATTGAATGAATCCCCATTTAGAGATCTGAGGTATTATTGAATGACGGATAATAGTACCTTATGCTGATCTCTAAAATGCCCATAGATGTACGCTGCGGTGGTGATATCGGTACGTGCAAAACGTTACTGATTCGCAGATGGGAAATATTTTGACTATTAGGTCAAATTTCCACGTACGAACTGCAACAGAGGGAGTCGTATGATTGCAGTGTTATGAATTTGGATTTATTATGCGTTGTGTAAATCCGCATGTCACCAAGATGTTGGTAAATTGCAATTCTATTTTGGGTCATCAAACGACAAACTTAATTCTCTCAATGAGAGCATTAGTTTGGCCATTATGTATGAGCATAAGATACTTAATGATGTAGTTCTAAGAACCAAACAATTCCATTTACATGGATTAGATCCCGCGTCTAGGATCGTTTGCTCTAAATTGAAAAATTTGAGCAATGAGTTTGGTAAATTTGTGGTACCTTATGAGTAAGGCGCACACTTAGGACAACATTGTAGATGCATAGATGTGCATTACTGAAAGTGCATGTTGCACTTAAGTATTGTTGTTTCAGGGATCGAGATCCCGAAACAGCGGTTGTCGCACGAACGAATGCACGAAGCGAAAGCGGAAAACGGACGGGAAAATGGAAGAAGTGGTAGAAGTGAACAGTGTTCTCCCCTCCTCCCCCTGGGGGTACGGGGGCCTTTTATATTGATCTCGAAACAGTTACAAGTACAAGAATGCCCTTCCAACCACTCCGCCTTAATTACAAGAAAGGCCCTCTCCTAAACTACCTTGCGGCTTTTCAGGTACTCCGGGTTTGAAGGGCACCACCGTAAATGCACGCCGGGAGCGAGGCGATCGGACACACCCCCCTTTCTGACCTGTGGGCCCTCTCTTCGTCACCATCCGGAGAACCCTGCAAAAAGAAAACGCACGGCTACGGCCGAAAGGAGCTCGAGCGAGGCGGAGAATGGGCGCCCGCCCGAGGCCTGGCGCAGAGGCCTGGCGCGGAGGGCTCGGGCGAGGCGGAGACTGAGCTCCCGCCCGAGGCCTGGCGCGGAGGGCTCGGGCGAGGCGGAGAGTGAGCGCTCGCCCGAGGCCTAGCGCGGAGGGCTCGGGCGAGGCGGAGAGTGAGCTCCCGCCCGAGGCCTGGCGTGGAGGGCTCGGGCGAGGCGGAGAATGAGCACCCGCCCGAGGCCTGGCGCATAGGGCTCGGGCGAGGCGGAGAATGAGTACTCGCCCGAGGCCCGAACGAAAACCTGTTGTTGACATTCGGCTTTCGCTCGGAAGCCTGGCCGACCCAGAGGCACGCCGCTGGCATCCGGCTTTCGCTCGAAAGCCTGATCGGAACGAAGGCCACCGTTGACATTAGACTTTCGCTCGAAAGCCTGGCCGGCGCGAGCGCCTCAAAGCCTGCCGGTGGCTTTCACCATCGTGACTGCACGGCTTTCGGCTTGATGATGAAAACAACCGCCCCAACGATAGTGCCTGCTTTCGGGCGAATGCCTCCCTTTGCGCGAAAGCATCGTCACCTTTCGGCGTTGCGGGTCGGAGGTGCCCGCGGTCTGGGTGCCGTCCCAACACTAGCCCCTCACGGCCGAAAGTCTCAGCTTTGCGTTGTTCGACCATGACCTTCCGCTAGGCACCTACGCCCGCCCAAAGAACCTTTGCTTCGCTGCGAGGCCAAGGTTTTTGTTTTATTTTATTATTGTGTAATTGGCTTTTCGCTTGTTATTATTGTATATTTATTATTATTTGTTTGATTAATTAATTAATTATATTAATTAATTAATTTTTTAATTTGAACAGGCGTCTTTTTGTCTCCCTCGATAACCGTGTGACACGATGGGGTGCCTTTGCGACGCTTCGAATTCTGTGCCGAAGCTTCTCTTCGACTCCCTCGATAAACGTGTGACTCGATGGGGTGCCTCTGCGACGCTTCGGATTCTGTGTCGAGGCGTCTTTTCGACTCCCTCGATAAACGCGTCACGGGCTACTCGTATAAAAACCCAGAGGCTTTATGTGGGGAGAGCACCGGATCAGTCGACGCCTCCCCGCACCGCTGCTTCCGTCGCGCTTTGTTGCACCTTTCGTCTGACGCAAGTGAATTTCGGCGAAGGGTGTGTTCGCCTGCTTGGATCCCTCGGCTTTCGTCAGCTTAGGTGTGTAGCTCTCACCCTCTGTTTCTTTTCTGCTTTTCGGCTTCACATCGTGTAGATTGGTTGCTTGAGTTTGCTTGATTCCGTCTTTCTCCTCCCCCTTTGATTTCTTCCTTTCGCATAAATTGCTTGTTTATTTTTACTTTCACGCCATGTTAGATGGCATCTTCCGACTCGACGTCGACTACGAGCTCGTCTAGCGAGAGCAGCAGCGCTTCTGAGTCTGCCCGCCGCGAAAGTAGCGCCGAAGTTTCGATTGGATCCGGGGACGCTCCGAGGGTTCCAAGACACGATGGGAGTTTGTCGGATGAGGGGGACTCTGGTTTGGTTTCGGTGCCGACGGATTGCTCCTTTTTTCTCGGCGCTTCGCGAATGACGCCTGCTAGCCTGCAGGCTCTGGCTGCCGAAGGACCCCTGAGGGAAGATCACTTGGCAAGCTGCCGAATCCCAGGCGACGAGGAAGTACCGATTCCGCGACCCAATGAAGCCATCGTATTTCGCGCTTATTTCGCCGCCGGCTTGGATTTTCCTCTCGAGGATTTCGTCCCAGACCTTCTCTCAGGATTCGGAATACAGCTCCACCAGCTGACGCCGAACGCTTTCGTCAGGCTTGGTGTGTTTGCCCAGGCTATGAAGATGTTGGGCTGTAAGCCGCGAGCGGATGTTTTTGTGCGGTTTTACGACATCCACCATCGCCCGACACAGGTGGACGACCCTTTCCTGGGAGAGAAGTTACCCAGCGAAATCGGATGCATTAATTTCGTTCCACGGAAGACTCGGGGCGCCGTTTCAATTTCGCTCACTTATCGGAACAAGTGGCCGGAATGGAAGCGCTCTTGGTTCTACTATCGCGTTTGTTCAGATGAAGCTGTCACCGAGGAGTTGAGCAAGGGGGAGAAAAAAGGTTCTCCACTCGTCTCAATTTTGGAGAAGTGCCCTAGCAGACACCTTCCGCCCGTTGTGCTGAGGGATGCGGAAGCTATTCGTGGGCGGGATGCTTTCGCTCTCACCGCTCGGTTTCAAATTTGCCGGGATTTAGTGGAAGAGTGGATGGCGATTGGAATGAATCCACTCTGCAGTGTGACTTCATTTGAGGACTTTTCGGACAAAGACGGGTATCGCGACCCTTTTCTGCTTTTAGAAAGGCCTGCGATTTCGATGACGACGACTCCTATGTGGAGTATGTCAAAAGTGAAGCGAGGAAGATTTGCGGGCCGTATTTGCGGAAGGAAAGCGAATTCCAACTCGGTAACCTTGGCCGGAGTCACCGTTTAAACCGAGCTTTTGACACTATGGGTATTACGTATGCCGAAAGGCCTTTGGTTGACGAGGTTGAGGGGGAAGCAGGAACTTCCAATGCGAAAGGTAAGGGCGTGGCTCGACGGGGGGGGGGGGGGGGGGGGGGGGGGGCGCAGCGGCGTAGTTCCTCGGTGGAAGGCTGCCGCTGAAGTTGGAGATATTCGCATTGGCCGTTTGATTGCAAAACCGTTGCTCAAGAGCAAGGGGGAGCCCTGGAATCACTCCCTGACGTTGACCCTTTCGACCATCCGAGGGTGGTTAGTCTCTCCTTTTTATCCGCTACTTTGTTTGAGCATTTTTGCGCCATGCGTGCTTGAATTCGATTTTCTGTGCTTAGTATTTGCATCACTTTATTTGCGAACTTTCTATTGAGCTCTTATCCATTCTTTTTTTGTTGCTTGTCCTTTGCTTTCTTTTTACAGAGTGCATCACACGCTGTGGGAATGGCTCCAAAGAAGTCGGGCTTGCAACTTTCGCGGGCGGCGTTTGACGACGACACGTCGGTCGCCAATATGCCTACTTTCGCGAAGGTTGGTGCTCGAAAGCCTTCCGGCCCGGTTGATACCGTGGAGCGCCCGGCGAAGAAGGCAAAAACACCGCGGCCGGATGCATCTATGCCTGCGCCGAGCGAAAGAGGCGCTGTTGGCGAAAACGGAAGCGCGCCCCTGAAGACGCCTGCTCCTGCCGCTGACAAAGGTAAACTACAGCTTTTGCCACATTGCATTCGCTTAACTCAGGAGATGGTGAAGGGGCAGCTCTTGGGCTACGGACGACTGGTTCTCGATGGGGCGCCATCGGACTACGAGAACCCGCATTTTTATACTGGCCTGAGCTCGTCGAATGACACAGACGAGGCGAGAGAAAGATCTTATCGCGTTGCTCGTTCTTTAGGTGCGCCCTCGGACGCTCAACTCGCCTGCCGGCTTGACTATCGCCGGGCCGGGCTTCTTCCCGGTGGCAGCGAGGAGGCCACAAAGTTTGTGGAGTTTTCGCAGAGAGCTTTCGTCGCGCCGGAGGTGGAAAGAGACCTTCTAAAAGTCAGCAGCTTGAAGCTCGATGACGCTTTGTCATTTCATCTGGCGAGCGTACGTTTCGGACCTTCGCCGTTTTCCTTTGAGCTCGCTTTCGGCGCCTTTTGATCGTATTTCTACTGCATTTTTCTGGTTTCGCAGGCTGCTGTTATCGCCCGCAGCCAGAGCAATCAGAGGGACCTTTATACTCGCAAGCTCGAGCGCGAGAAGCAAGGGCTCGAAACTCAAGTCAAGAACTTCGACGCGCAGGTGGCAAAACTTGCTTCTGACCTTGAGCAGCAGGCTAGGAAAGCAGAAGCCGAGCGCACTTCAAGGAAGGCCAGCCAGAAGGAGGTGGAGAGCCTCAAGAAAGAGCTTTTGCAGCTGCGGGCCGCCCAAGCCGAAAAGGAAAGGTTGCTTTTAGCTTCCGCTGAGGAGGCCGCGACTCGCTTCCGCGAGTGCCTCCGCAGCATCGGCGTTGTAGCGGAAAGTCCTTCGGAGCACAACGTCGAAGACGTTGTTGGCTGGATTCGCACCGAGATGGAGTCGCTGGAGGGACACATGGCCCTTGGCCGAGACTACGCCGCCGTCACCGGTATCAAGGCGATCGGCCATAGCCTTGTGGATGTCGGCTTCTCCCATATCACGGAGCTTTCGGTTAACGAGGTCGACTATTACTGGCGCACCCCCGAAGCGGCGAAAGTTCTCGGGAAATTTTTTTTCGATGAGTTTTGGCTGGCGGGCGGAAACGACATGTCCCTTATGCAAGCTGCAGTGGCTCGTGGGAAGGTATTGTTTAACGACCGCTTAGTCTTTCGCCCGGTTTCTCTGTTTGCTATCGCTCTCTTTGTGGCGTCGCGCGGTTTCGGGCGATGCTTCCTTTAAGATTTTGTCCTCTTTGCAGACTCCGGAAGAGAAGACGCACATTCGGCAAGTGTTCACGGATTATATCTCCGAAAGACGGGCACGCGAGGCCGAGCCGGAAGACGAAGCAAGTACACCTGCGCCTAATGATGAAGTTCCCGAAAGCTCGGCCGCAGCCACCGCACGCGAAACGAATGCTTCTCAAGATGCCGCGGTAGACGGCTGACTCTAGGGCCCGAATTTTATCGTGTTTTGTAGCTTGTTGTTTTTGCTGGACCCTCATGTAAAACCTGAAACTTAAGTTCGAATATTGAATCTTGAACAGGGCGCGGATGCGGGAACGCCGGACGTTCTCGACATCTGCCCATTAATGATTAAATCGGGCAATATCTGTATCGGAGGTGACTTGTGGAGGAGCTTTCGATCTAGGTTTCTGCTGGCATCGCTTTCGGCCTACATGAGAAAACGTGCCAAAAAACTTAGACGCACTGAAGAGCGACTGCGAGCTTTCTATGAGACCTTCGACCCGCGCGAGCTTGAGTCTAGGCGAATGAGGCGAGAGGCTTCGCGTGCTCCCCCAGGCTTCGACGGTGCCGCTTTCGTTAAGTTAGAGCCTGAGGATGCTGTCCCTTCACCCGACGAAAGGAGATACAGCTTTTTGGTTGGCCGCGAATGTAGTTCGCGGCCCTGACTTGCTTTGTACGAACTCTACTAGTCCGGTGTAGTGAATGTGTCGACTGAAAATTTTGTCTTTCGTTGTTAATTGATGTTTATAAAAGCGCGATTCTTTACTCTTTTACTTGTCTGTCGACTGGAATAGCTATATGTTTTGCCGCCCCGCGCGGATTTCTTTTTTGGAGTCCTTAACTTGTCGAACAAAACGGTAGTTCTCGTGCTGAATCTATCTTGTTGCGAAGGGCGGAGAATGAGCACCCGCCCAAGGCCTGGCTTGGAGGGCTCGGGCGAGGCGGAGAATGAGCACCCGCCCGAGGCCTGGCTTGGAGGGCTCGGGCGAGGCGGAGAATGAGCACCCGCCCGAGGCCTGGCTTGGAGGGCTCGGGCGAGGCGGAGAATGAGCACCCCCCGAGGCCTGGTGCGGAGGGCTCGGGCGAGGCGGAGAATGAGCACCCGCCCGAGGCCTAGCTTGGAGGGCTCGGGCGAGGCGGAGAATGAGCATCCCCCAAGGCCTGGTCCGGAGGGCTCGGGCGAGGCGGAGAATGAGCACCCGCCCGAGGCCTAGCTTGGAGGGCTCGGGCGAGGCGGAGAATGAGCATCCGCCCGAGGCCTGTCTGGGAGGGCTCGAGCGAGGCGGAGAATGAGCACCCGCCCGAGGCCTAGCTTGGAGGGTCCCTCACACACTTAGACGAGGGGCGATGGCTTTCACGCGAGGGAGCTTTCGGTGCGAGCCCCTCGGCCGGAAGTAAAGACGCGCCCGCCCCCACACACTTAGACGAGAGGCGGTAGCTTTCGCGCGAGGGAGCTTTCAGTGCGAGCCCCTCGGCCGGTAGTAAAGACGCGCCCACCCCCACACACTTAGATGAGGGGCGGTAGCTTTCGCGCGAGGGAGCTTTCGGTGCGAGCCCCTCGGCCGGAAGTAAAGACGCGCCCCGCCCCCCACACTTAGACGAGGGGCGGTAGCTTTCGCGCGAGTAGGCTTTCGGTGCGAGCCCCTCGGCCGGTAGTAAAGACGCGCCCGCCCCGACACACTTAGATGAGGGGCGGTAGCTTTCGCGCGAGGGAGCTTTCGGTGCGAGCCCCCCGGCCGGAAGTAAAGACGCGCTCGCCCCCACACACTTAGACGAGGAGCGGTAGCTTTCGCGCGAGTAGGCTTTCGGTGCGAGCCCCTCGGCCGGAAGTAAAGACGCGCCCGCCCCCACACACTTAGATGAGGGGCGATGGCTTTCCTGCGAGGGAGCTTTCGGTGCGAGCCCCTCGGCCGGAAGTAAAGACGCGCCCGCCCCCACACACTTAGACGAGGGGCGGTAGCTTTCGCGCGAGTAGGCTTTCGGTGCGAGCCCCTCGGCCGGAAGTAAAGACGCGCCCGCCCCCACACACTTAGACGAGGGGCGGTAGCTTTCGCGCGAGAAGGCTTTCGGTGCGAGCCCCTCGGCCGGTAGTAAAGACGCGCCCGCCCCCACACACTTAGACGAGGGGCGATGGCTTTCCCGCGAGGGAGCTTTTAGTGCGAGCCCCTCGGCCGGAAGTAAAGACGCGCCCGCCCCCACACACTTAAACGAGGGGCGGTAGCTTTCGCGCGAGTAGGCTTTCGGTGCGAGCCCCTCGGCCGGAAGTAAAGACACGCCCGCCCCCACACACTTAGACGAGGGGCGATGGCTTTCCCGCGAGGGAGCTTTCGGTGCGAGCCCCTCGGCCGGTAGTAAAGACGCGCCCGCCCCCACACACTTAGACGAGAGACGGTAGCTTTCGCTTGAGTAGGCTTTTGGTGCGAGCCCCTCGTGTCTTGTTAAAGCTTGGGGATCAACAAGCGAAATGACCCTTGCCAAATGCCGAAAGAAAGCTTATGGACGATTTTCTTTATGACATTGCTCTTATTGTCATCCCGCGGCATGCTCGGCCTAGCACATGATCTAGACGTGACTTGAGATGGTCTTGCCACTCAAGGAAGCTGCCGCCTACAGTTAATGTGTTGGTGTCGATAGGTGAACACGATGCTGATGACGCAATCATCAAAGCGAAGGCTTGGCTCCTGATGCTTCCTATTCGAACTTTTGCTAAAACGCTGCTTGCCGTGGACTATCATTTTTGAAGGAATGGCTCTGGATGGATGAGGGCTTACACCTTGGTGCCTTTTTATAGTGCCCAACCCCTGTTTTTGGGGCGGTTGCATTTACTTACCCGAGTGTACTTGAGATCGCCTGGTAGGTAAGAGGTTGGTGCGGCGTTAATGATCTTCTTGCGAGTACTGGGGCCTGCTGGTGGCCCCAGTCGCCCGGCAAGGGTTACTTGACTTTCGTTCCACGCCTCGCATTTTGCCGGAGGGTCGGTTTTCATGTAGCCCACAGGCTTTTGGTCCGCCCTCGCGTTTTGTCGGAGGGTCGGTTTTCATATAGCCCGCAGGCTTTTCGTTCCGCCCTCGCGTTTTGTCGGAGGGTCGGTTTTCATATAGCCCGCAGGCTTTCGTTCCGCCCTCGCGTTCTGTCGGAGGGTCGGTTTTCATATAGCCCGCAGGCTTTTCGTTCCGCCCTCGCGTTTTGTCGGAGGGTCGGTTTTCATATAGCCCGCAGGCTTTTCGTTCCGCCCTCGCGTTTTGTCGGAGGGTCGGTTTTCATATAGCCCGCAAGCTTTCGTTCCGCCCTCGCGTTTTGTCGGAGGGTCGGTTTTCATATAGCCCGCAGGCTTTTTCGTTCCGCCCTCGCGTTTTGTCGGAGGGTCGGTTTTCATATAGCCCGCAGGCTTTCGTTCCGCCCTCGCGTTCTGTCGGAGGGTCGGTTTTCATATAGCCCGCAGGCTTTTCGTTCTGCCCTCGCGTTTTGTCGGAGGGTCGGTTTTCATATAGCCCGCAGGCTTTTCGTTCCGCCCTCGCGTTTTGTCGGAGGGTCGGTTTTCATATAGCCCGCAGGATTTCGTTCCGCCCTCGCATTTTGTCGGAGGGTCGGTTTTCATATAGCCCGCAGGCTTTTGTTCCGCCCTCGCGTTTTGTCGGAGGGTCGGTTTTCATATAGCCCGCAGGCTTTCGTTCCGCCCTCGCGTTTTGTCGGAGGGTCGGTTTTCATATAGCCCGCAGGCTTTCGAGATTGTCGGTGGAGGTAAAGGGTCTCTTCCGCCTTACCTCCCCGGCATTCTCTTTTCATTGCATTTTGATGACGAATGTCTCAACCCCATGTATGGTTGACTTCGTCTTTTATCGAGCCGCGTGATATTTTTTCGGGGAATTACGCTTACTTTCGCAATGTAGCGGTTACATTCGGCTGCCTCGTTAAAAAACCTCGCGCCCCGTTGAAGGGCTTCCTCGGCGAGGAAAAACAGCACAACCGATATTTTTGATCACGAAAATGATGAAAGATGAAAAAGGAAATTACATCAAAGTTCAACAGAGATAAATCATGGGTAGAAACGGCGCAGATTGCTCGCGTTCCATGTGTGGACTGATTCTTCGCCTTTATCATTCATCAGCCGGAATACGCCTGGTGCTGCCATGCTTGCCACGACGAAGGGGCCTTGCCACTGCGATTGCAACTTACCTTGCTTATCTGGCTGCCTAATGGTGACCATGTCTCCAGGCTTGATGTCCTTTCGGATTATCGTCTTGTCCCTGTGATGCTTCGTTTCGGCGTGGTACTTCTTGAGGTTATCTGCAGCCTGCAGTCTTATTTCTTCGACAGTGTCGAGCTCGATGTGTCTTTGTTCTTCGGTGCTGGCCCATTTCGGTTCTGAAGGATCCCAGCTTTACCTCTTCCGGGGTTACTTCTTCCTTGCCGTAAAGTAGCCTGAATGGGGTGAAGCCGGTAGCTCTGGCTGGTGAAATGTTGTGTCCCCATACAGCTGTTGTTAGGGTATTGGCCCACTTGCCTTTCGGCGAGTCGTACAACGTTTTTGAAATTGCCGAAAAGATTAAGCCATTTGCTCTCTCGACAGCCCCGTTTGCTTGCGGGTAATTCACAGAAGCGAAGTTGAGCTTGATGCTGAGCTCGTCACAAAAACTCCTGAATTCGGCGCAATCGAACTGCTTCCCATTGTCGCAGGTGATGAATGACGGAACGCCAAAGCGACAGACTATCCTCTGCCAGACGAACTTGGTTAAAGAGGTGGAGGTTATACTGGCGAGGGCTTTCGCTTCCACCCATTTGGTGAAATACTCAAGAGCGACTACTGCGAAACGCAAGTTGCCTGGAGCTGCCGGTAGCGGACCAACTATATCGATGCCCCACCTCTGCAAGGGCCAGGTCGGCACTATCGGCGTGGTCTCATTTGCTGGTGCTTTTTGATTTTTGGCAAACATCTGGCAACCCTTGCAACGTTTGACCAGCTCTTTGGCGTCTGATGCGGCGGAAGGCCAATAGAACCCTTGTCTCATTGCTCTGTGTGCTATTTCATGAGGCCCTCTGTGCGCTCCGCACATTCCAGCATGCATTTGTTCGAGTAACTGAATGCCCTCGCGCTTGCTTATGCATTTCAGAAGAGGGGCTGTTATCCCATTCTTGAACAATTGCTCTCTAGTGATTGCGTAACCTTTCACTCTGCTGGCCATCCTTTCGGCATCCCTCCTGGACTCTGGCTCATATGTCCCGGCTAGATAGGCGAATATCTGCGACCTCCAGTCATCACTGACAATAGCATGTATCGAACTTGGGTGTTCTTCCTCCTCTTTCACAGCTTTTGCCGAAAGGACTTGATAAAACACATCTGGTGGTAGCGGTAGATTTTGAGCTGCAGCCTTTGCCAGTTCGTCTGCCTCTGCGTTTTCGGCCCTTGGAATGTGGCGTAGAGTGAAACCAGTGAAATACTTCTCCATTCTTCTTATTGCTGCCAGGTACTTGGCAAGCTCTGGCTCTCTTGCTGTGAAGTCCTTTTCGGCGTGACCGACAACCACCTGGGAATCCGATTTGACTATGCATCTTCTCGCTCCGATTGCCCGGAGCTTTCGTAAACCCAGCAATACAGCTTCGTATTCGGCGGTGTTGTTGGTTGTGAGAAATTGCAGCCTTGCGGCAAATCTGACCTTTGGTCCTCTTGGAGGTGTAAGGATCGCCGAGATTCCGGCTCCGGCCATTCCCCATGCGCCATCACAATTCACTGTCCACACAGGCTCCTCGAATTCTAATGTTGTGTCGAAAGCGGCAGGGGTCCAATCTGCTATGAAATCCGCCAATGCTTGCGACTTGATTGCGGATCGGTGTTGGAAATCGATCACGTATTCGTTTAACTCTACCGCCCACTTACCAATTCGGCCGATAGCTTCATTGTTGCGAAACAGGTCTTCCAATGGCTAAGCCGATAGGACTATAATGTGATGAGACTGAAAGTAATGCTTCAGCTTTCGTGAGGCCATTACCACTGTATAGGCTATCTTCTCTAGCTCTGAGTAGTTCAGCTTTGCGCCCAAAAGGGCCTCAGAAACAAAATAGATTGGGAACTGCATCATCTTGTTTTCATGCTCCTTTTCTTCCACCAGTACCGCACTTATGGTGGTGTGAGATGCTGCAAGATACAACAAGAGCGTTGCTTCCGGCGACGGCTTGGATAGTGTGGTTAGCTTTGTCAGATACTCCTTTAGTTGCTGAAAGGCCAGCCGCTGCTCTTCCCCCAATCGAAAGGGTCGGAGCTACGTAGAGTTCGAAAGAAAGGCAGCCCCTTTTCAGCGGATCTGCGATGATTTGTTTAATCTGTTCAGTCTGCTCCAACTGTCAGATGCCGTTTGCAGTACGCACCGCTTTCGGTTTGGGGCGGTTGCGTTGACATTTTGATAATTGCCGCTATGTTGTCAGGATTAGCTTCGATGCCTCTTGCCAAAACAAGGCAACCAAGAAGTTTGCCTTTCCTGATCCCGAAAATGCACTTGTCAGGGGTCAGCTTCAACCCTCTTTTTCGCAGATTGCCGAAAGTCTCGAGCAAATCTGCTTGATGATCTTCCTGTCTGTCGCTCTTGACCACAATATCGTCAACATAAGCCAACATGTTTTTCTTTTGCTTCTGGCTTTCAAACACCTTGTCAGTCATCCGCGAGAAAGTCGGGCCTGCATTTCGCAGCCCTTCCGGCATTCGCCGATAGCAATATGTGCCTGTTGGAGTGATGAAATTGGTTTTCTCCTCATCGTCCGGATGGAGCCATATCTGGTGATAACCTGAAAAACAATCTAGCAAGCTCATTATTTCACAACCGGATGCGATGTCGACAAGCTTGTCAATGCGAGGCAAAGGATACGGGTCTTTCGGGACACATTGTTTGAGGGTCGGTGAAGTCGGACACACATTCGCCATTTTCCATTCTTCTTTTTCTTCCTGGATCGACGTTCGCTATGCCATTCGTTAACCGTTCACCAAGACGACGTTCGCCAGCCATTCGGGGTACTGGACTGGCCGGATTACTCCCGCATCAAGCAGCCTTTGCACTTCGTCTTTCGCCGCATCTGCCCTTTCGTTTGACATCTTTCTCAGCTTTTGCTTCCTGGGCTTGGCGCCGCTTGCGACGTTCAAGCTATGCTGGGCAAGATCTCTGCTAACACCTTGCAAGTCATTTGTTGACCAAGCGAAAATGTCATCGTTATTTGCGAGGAAGGATGCTAAAGCGTTTCTTTCTTCTTCTGGCATGCTTGACCCAATGTGCACAGTTCTTTCGGGCCTGGATGCCAAAAGCGGGATCTTAACTGTCTCTTGAGCTGCTCCAACTTTGCATTCCGTCGGGCTGACGATAGTTTGCTCTTCGGTGTCTTCTTGCATTTCGTCTTTGTTCGCCACCTCATTGATGAGGCTGTAGCCCGGAGTCGGCCTTCCCTCGATTCTTCTGGAGGCTTGCTGATCTCCGTGCACAGTGATAATGCTGAAAGGGGATGGCATCTTCATGCACAAGTAGCTTTGCTTGATGACGACGTCAAACCTGTTGGTGAAGCCTCTGCCGAAAATGGCAGTATACGGATAGTCCATGTTGACTATGTCGAATGTCAGTGTTTCAGTGCGGACTTTTTCTCCTTCGGCGAAAGACACCGGGATTTGCTTTTTGTCGATAGCGTCAATCTTTCTTCCTCCGAACCCGTACAACGAATTACCAGCGGGGTCCAAGCTGCGCCTGTCGAATCCCATCGCTTCGAATGCTTTGACGAATAAGATGTCTGCTGAGCTTCCGGTGTTGATAAGAATGTTGTGCAAAGTGAAACCGGCGACATTAGCCGTAGCAACGAAAGCATCACAATGCGGATAGTCCCGGACTTTGAAGTTAGACTCGTCGAAAGATATCGGTGCTAACGACCAAGCTGGCCTGTTCAGCGGAAGTCTTGGTGACACCGTCTGGACTCTGCGGTGGTAGTCCTTTCTTGCCCTTTTACTTTCGTGCTCTAAGTTGGATCCACCCGTGATGGCGAAAATGTGCCCCCTTGACGGAAGGATGTTGTCGATCGCACTGGTTTCGTTTTCCATTTCTTGCCCTTGTTGGTAACCGGGCTGTGCTTGCTGCCCCTGAGGTTGGTTTTGAGCCGGAAGTGCTGGCGCTGATAGTTCATCGGTGATGACACTGCCACCGATTGCGGTGCAAATACCGGAAGCTGGTAACCCTGATACGTCGGATTGTACCAATGCAGATTTTGGGGAGGCAAGTACTGCGGGGGATGCATGGGTGTGCCTGCGTAATTACTGCACGCTGCTGCCACTGCATGGTCTTGCGAATTGTGGAAAACATGTTTGGAGCTTTCGGCAGAGGCTGGAGATTGATCCTTATCTTTCAGCTCTTTCGCCATCTTGCTGTATTTGCAGTCTCGAGTGGTATGGCCGAAATTTCAGTCGCAAATGACACAATATGGTGGCTTGGGTCCTCTTCCGCGGCCTCTACCGTCTCGACCGCCGCGTCCTGCCCTTCCGCCGCGTCCTCCACGGAAGGGTTGATCGAACCCCCTTTGAGGCTAGAAGTCAGCCGCATCGGGCCTCTCCATGCCTGCCGCTGATTGTGCTGGTTCTTCTTGCAAGTTGTTGATTGACCGAAAGGGCCTGACAATTCTTTGATTCGGCACCGGCGGTGGTTTGTTTGCTTTCGTCGCTTGCCTTTGCATCTGACGGGCGGCCTTGCGCCGCCGAAAGTCATCATCCGATCTCGCGTACGCATTCATCATGTCGAACAACTCCTTGACGTCTTTCGACGGTTCTCTGGACAGATGGGCGGCGCATTGTCCAGTCCCCAGACCTTTGATAGCTGCTGCGATTACCGCGGCTTCCGGCACATTCGGCGCTTGAGCCTTCAGCTGGATGAAACGCTTGAGGTACTCGGACAGGGGTTCGTCGTCTTGCTGAGTGCAATTCATAAGGTCCCGCGTGGTTTTGACATCAGGCCGAAATCCTTGGAAAGTGGCCAGCAATTCGGCCTTCAGCTGCACCCACGAGTAGATAGACAATGGCTTGAGAGTGGTGTACCAATCGTGGGCTACGTCTTCAACTGCCAGGATAAGAGATTTTGCCAAAGCCTGATTGTCCCCGCCTGCCGAAAAAACAGCTGTCTCGTAGCTTGCCAGGAACTTGCGCGGGTTCGCTTTACCGTCGAAAGTCGGAATGCGAGGCTTGTAATTGAGTGGCCACGGATGAGCTTGCAACTCCCTCGAGAGTGGAGAGGTTTCGTCGATTTCATTGCCGAAAGCTGGCGGTTGCTCTCGCCTTGGTATGAATACATTCTCTTGCGCTATCGGGTTTGGGTCCGCCCCGGCCCTTCGCAGCTCCTGAATTTCCTTCTCGAGTTGCCTCCTTTGCGCCTCAGCTTGCCAAATAGCATTACGGGTTTCGTCTTCTCTTGCTTTCGCTGCCAACTGCTGCTGCAGCTGGTCTCTCTGGGTCAGTAGCCTTTCGATTTCCTCTTGCTGCTGAGCCAATGCCTTGATCGCTTGGGCGTGCCTTGTGACCTTGGCATCGTCGTCTTCCTGCTCGTCAGGTACATCCTCGGCGAGTCCTTCTGGAGTGCCATCTCTGCCGAAAGTCCGCTGGTCCGGATGTTGCACGTTCTGACTCATGGACGCTCCCGGCGGGGGTGGCTGGGTTTCCAACGCCAGAGCGCCACCGAAAGCTGGTGGTTCTAGGGCCGTGCTTGGTGGAGCTTGGCTGGCTGGGATTGATGCCGCGACGGTGCCGAAAGCATCCTTCTTCGCGGCGATCGTCTCCAGATTGTCGACCGTCTTCACCGCTTTCCTTGGTGGCATGGTAAGCTCGGGCGACAACCACGGTGGGCGCCAATGTTGTTTTAGGGATCGAGATCCCGAAATAGCGGTTGTCGCACGAACGAATGCACGAAGCGAAAGCGGAAAACGGACGGGGAAATGGAAGAAGTGGTAGAAGTGAACAGTGTTCTCCCCTCCCCCCTGGGGGTACGGGGGCCTTTTATATTGATCTCGAAACAGTTACAAGTACAAGAATGCCCTTCCAACCACTCTGCCTTAATTACAAGAAAGGCCCTCTCCTAAACTACCTTGCGACTTTTCAGGTACTCCGGGCTTGAAGGGCACCACCGTAAATGCACGCCGGGAGCGAGGCGATCGGACGCACCCGCCTTTCTGACCTGTGGGCCCTCTCTTCATCACCATCCGGAGAACCCTGCAAAAAGAAAACGCACGGCTACGGCCGAAAGGAGCTCGGGCGAGGCGGAGAATGGGCGCCCGCCCGAGGCTTGGCGCAGAGGGCTAGGGCGAGGCGGAGACTGAGCTCCCGCCCGAGGCCTGGCGCGGAGGGCTCGGGCGAGGCGGAGACTGAGCTCCCGCCCGAGGCCTGGCGCGGAGGGCTCGGGCGAGGCGGAGAGTGAGCGCTCGCCCGAGGCCTGGCGTGGAGGGCTCGGGCGAGGCGGAGAGTGAGCTCCCGCCCGAGGCCTGGCGTGGAGGGCTCGGGCGAGGCGGAGAATGAGCACCCGCCCGAGGCCTGGCGCATAGGGCTCGGGCGAGGCGGAGAATGAGTACTCGCCCGAGGCCTCGCCCAAGGCCCGAACGAAACCCTGCTGTTGACATTCGGCTTTCGCTCGGAAGCCTGGCCGACCCAGAGGCACGCCGCTGGCATCCGGCTTTCGCTCGAAAGCTTAATCGGAACGAAGGCCACCGTTGACATTAGACTTTCGCTCGAAAGCCCGGCCGGCGCGAGCGCCTCAAAGCCTACCGGTGGCTTTCACCATCACGACTGCACGGCTTTCGGCTTGATGATGAAAACAACCGCCCCAACGATAGTGCCTGCTTTCGGGCGAATGCCTCCCTTTGCGCGAAAGCATCGTCACCTTTCGACGTTGCGGGTCGGAGGTGCCCGCGGTCTGGGTGCCGTCCCAACAAGTATGTTTTGGATGACTTGATGACAATATTGATTAAAGATCTAATGTGTTTACTAAGTGTGACACAGGGAAAAGGTTATCTCACTATATGCTTGAAATGAAATGCAAAGCCAAAATGATGAATTGTTGTATGAAAATCACATTCCAAGCGCATGACAACAATGGAATGATATTGATATTAAGGGGCTATCATATTGTGGGATAATCATGGTTCATATATGATTGTTATGAAAAGATTCAAAACGAAGTGTGGTTGAATGGCTTGAGATGGTGAAGATAGCAAGGAAAAAGTCTTTGAGGTACTAAGCAAGGGTGAAGGGCAAGCGACGGCTTGGCGGCCGAAGAACCTAGCTAGAGTGAAGAAGAAAGTACTTGCATTTAGTCGAAGGATCAATCAAGCTTGAAGATCGCATCCAGTGGAGAATCAACATTCCTAGCAACAATATTGATTGAAGTGACTTGACACATTTGGAATTCCATTATATCACTTGCATGGAGTCAAGTCACATGCTCAAGATGGCTTTGCTCGAGGGATATCTACTTCTAAACATGACAACCATTCCTCTCAATATAGAAAATGAGGAGAAGCAGCTTCGGTTCAAATGGAAATCAACTCAAGAGGTTTAAATCTGGTTTTTCCATTTATCTTGAGTAAATAGGAAAGCCGTACTATTAAGAGGGATGCAACATATAGTAGATGATTTTTCATAAGTGCTCAAACCAACCTAAGTGAGACATGAGAGAGCTAGAGCTAACTTCCAACTGTTTGCTGCACTGTCTGTCCATACCGGACATGTCCAGTATGCATACCGGACATGTCCGGTATGAGCCCACAGCAGTGCGGCCATCCGTCTCGCCCGAGCCTCTGCGCCAGGCCTCGGCCTCGGGGGCTCAAACTCTGTCTCGCCCGAGCCTCTGCGCCAGCCTCGGCCTCGGGCGCTCAAACTCCGTCTCGCCCGAGCCTCTGCGCCAGGCCTCGGCCTCGGGCGCTCAAACTCCGTCTCGCCCGAGCCAGGCCTCGTCCTCGGGCGCTCAATCTCCGATTCGCCCGAGCCACTAAACCAGGCCTCGGCCTCGGCTGGCGCTCAATCCCCATCTCGCCCGAGCCCTCCGCCATCACCTCGGTACCACCACCTGGCCTCCGAGGTACCGACAGTGCTCGGTGGTATCTGGTCTTTGCGAGGCTCTCTGTTTTTGAGTAGAAAATGACTTGGCGGTGGTACCGCCATTACCTCGGTACCACCGGCCTCGGAACCACCGACCTTGGCTTGGTGGTTGCAAAACCCCCTCTTATAACTAGCGGTACCTCCGGGGTTATAGCGGTAGTACCGGTTGGCCAAATTTGTCCACATCCAGAGAGGTTGCGAAAAACACCTTGGTAACTAGCAGTACTACCGACCTTGGGGTCGGTACTACCGGGACCTTTTGGGAAGTTTGAAAGTTGGTCTGTTCAGTGTGTTTTTCTCACGCAGTAAAGTCATACCGACATGTCCGGTGTGCATACCGGACATGTCCGGTATGAGCTGACTCAGCCAACGGCTAGTTTCGAATGTGGGCTTATAAATACCCCCAAGCCTCCACTTTGGAGGCTGCTGATTCTACTGGTTCCCACACTCATTCTAAGCCTTTCAAAACACTTTCCAACCCTCTCTTAGTGAGTGATTGACCTCTAATTGCCAAATCCATTTGTGGGTTGAAAGAGATTCAAAATTAGAGAGCAAGCCACCTCTTGAGCACTTGTGCAAATCATCGATCTTGTTATGCGCATTCGTTACTCTGGGACTCTACGGTCCTAGACGGCTAGGCGTCGCCGTTGAGCACCCAAGAGCTTTGTGGAGTGTCTCGGAAAGTTTGTGAAGGTTCGATCTCTCCTCAAAAGAGATCAACTAGTGGAAGGAGCATTGCGGGTGAAATAGACCGCGGCTAGAGTGACCCGTGGTGTCCTCTAGAGCCCACCTTTGTGGTAGCTCGCAGCCGGCTCAACGGAGAGTAGGACCCGAGGGGGTGCCGAACTTCGGTGAAACAAATACCGTGTCATTCCTTTGTGCCTTACTTTCGACTATTTGTTATTCTTCGTTGTGCTAGTTGTTTTGCAAGCAATCAGTTATATATATATACATCATACACAGTGATTGCAGGTTGTGTGAGAAATTGGAGAAGAAAAGGAGTAGTTCTGCACAACCCGTGCATACCAGACTTGTCCGGTATTAGACCGGACATGTCCGGTATTTACTGACAGCTCCCAAGTTATTTAATCCTTGAGCTAATCTTTGTGGTGCAGGGTGATAGCTTCTAAGTGTATTAAATATAAGTCATATTCATTGTGTTTGTCTCTTGAGGGGTTGTTTTACTCCGATTGTGAGTTTCCGAGTATTTGGAAACTCACATACTAATTGCTTCCGCATTATAAGTTGTAAATTTTCAGAAAAGCCTATTCACCCCCCCCCCCTCTAGGCAACACCTTAGGTCCTTTCAATTGGTATCGGAGCTTGGACTCACGTTTGAGCTTCACCGCTTGTGAGAACCGATGGATTCGCCTATGGAGACGAACGTGGTGCTTCTCCAAAATGATGGTTCTAACTTTCTATCTTGGTCATCTTATGTTCTCAATGAATTTCGGGCTATTAGCCCCATTATTGAGCATATTGTGGATGCAAGCATATCTCTTTCTATAGTTGATTGGAGCAGCTATAAGAACTTGACAAAGAGGAAGAGATATGTGTGCAACTCAATGCTCATGCGTGTTGATTATGTTAAACTCATTGAGTGCAGAGGTTCTTAAGGAGGCTATTTACAATGGAGATCCTCCACCGGAGAGTGCTCATGTCATTTGGACTAGACTTGCCCACTTGTATGGGAAGTCCAAATGTGATGATGCAAATGATTGTGATTCAATGGAAATGAAGTCCATTGAGTCATCACCATGTGAGGAAGCCTCGAGAAGCCTCAAGGAAGACGAGCCGGATCGAGGGCTGCCAGCTGCTGCTGCTCTGGACCCTGCCTGTCCATACCGGACATGTCCGGTATGGGTACCGGACATGTCCGGTATCAGCCTAGCAGACAGGGAGCTAGGAGCAGACAGCAACGGCTCTCATGCTCGGTGGCGACCAAGTGATGAGTCAACCTCAGTAGCTCATGATACTCATCACTTGTGTCTCATGGCCAAGAAGAACAAGAAGAAAGCAACCAAGAAAGATCAAGAAAAGATTCTTGGTGAGATCAAGGAGAAGGCATCAAGAGTTAATCAAGTAGAGAGCGATGAGGATGATGAAGATGATGAATCTCTTGAATATCTCAAGTATGAAGACAAGCTCTTGTTCGTCAACTTGTTGAAGAAAAATGAGAGAGCTAGAGAAGGAGGTGGAGGAACAGAGCAATCCCTTCAAAATCAAGAGAGTTCCTCATCTCCAAAATAGAAGAGCTAAAGGCATTAGAAGAAAGGTATGAAAAAATGTCAATTGAGCATGCCTTAGCTACTAACTCTCTCTCTAATGTGGAAAGCTAGAGAAGGAGAATTACATGCTTAAGGCAAAAATGAGTGACCTCTCATATGAGCACAAGTTCCTACAAGAGGACTTCACCCATCTCAAGTGCTCACATGAGAAGCTAGTGGAATCAAATGCTATGCTTGAGATTGCACATGAGGTTGTTATTGCTATGGTAAAATCTTCTAAACCTCACACTACTACACTCACTAGTGCACCATCTCAATTAAATGTTATTTTGTGCTAATGAGTGTGCCTCTCAAGCAAGCCAATCTTCGATTGAGCAAACTCTTAAAGAAAATGCTAGGCTCATCGAAGAAGTGGAAAATATAAAGAAGGATGTGATTAGATTGAAGGATGAGGAGAAAGCACAACCTTCTCAAGATAACCGTGATATCATGGTGAAGAAGCTTGAGAAGGGTTCAAACCTTGCTTCCTCCAAAGTCCAACAATCTAGTCACACCTCAAGTCATGAGAAAGCAACCAAGAGCAAGAAACAAAAGAAGAGATTATGCTATGGTTGTGGATTGTATGGACATGAGTGGGCTAGGTGTCCACACAAGACTTGGGCCGACAAATGTGAAGCGGCCGAACAAAAGGCATCAATCAAATTGGCCAAGCAAATGAAGAATGATGGGCCAAGTCCATGCCTCAAATGCAACAAGTTGGGTCACCTCACCAAGAGTTGCCCCACATACAAAGAGGCAAGAAAGATGGCTCAAGTTGCAACAGAAGATGCTATGATGCAATGAGCCGGGACACATGGTTGATGCATGTCCCAACAAGCAAGACAAGAGAAGAGAAACAATGGCGTATTTGCTATGCTTGTAGGAGAAAGGGGCATCTAAGCTAAATTGCCCAAATGGTATGCATTCTAAGCCAAACACATTTGCAAATGATAATGTGCTTAGGAGTACCGTAAATGGAGTTGCCACTAGTAGGGTGATGTGTTCCCAAAACTAGTGACAAAGCCATTTGGGTACCTAAGCACTTGTTGACTAACTCAAAGGACCCAATGGAGTTTGGGTACCTAGGAGGGCTTAGATTGTGATTATAGGTACCAATGGTAAGATGAAGACTTCGGGGTGTTTTGAGCAAGCAAATGACATTCATCAACTCAAACATCAAACCTATGTGTTTCAATATCATCCGATGGGTTGACCCGAAGATTCTGTTATTGTTCATTTCATCTTTAACTCAGCTACCCATTGTGATAAGTGCCTCAGCTTAGTAATTTAAGTGAATTTAAAGATTTATTCTTATGATATTTGCCATTCGATGCTCTTAATGGCTCTCTAGCAGAGCATTATCTTTGATGAAGTGCAGGGAAGTGAAATAGACTAGAACCAAAAGCAAATCTCAGAAGTGGTTGTTTACTGGTTTTGATTTGCACATACCGGACTTGTCCGGTATCTTAACGGACATGTCCGATATGTGATAATTCACTCTGACAGAACCAGTGACTCAGTACGAAGTTTTGGACGAAGTCTTTTCATACCGGACTTGTCCGGTACGCCTACCGGACATGTCCGGTATGGCCAGGAAAGGCACACAGCGTCCAGATTTCAGTAGGATTTCTAAATCCTTGTGATATAGTCCTATGCTCTAACTAAAGACCTGCACATTTGATCAACATTGAGTGTTTGTAAGCTTTGCTTGGGCCTAATTCAATTTTTGGCAAAGTTATGTGTTTTGGTCAAGGTGGAAAAGCATTCCCCCATTTTCTTAAAAGAAAAGCAAAGTGCTTTCACAAGTAATTCAAAATGACTTGAGCACTTATTAAAGGGAAGCTTAGTTTCTACCTTGAACCATTGTGATCTAACAATTATCTCTAAGTGATGTGATAGATCTAAATGAAAAGGGAGATCACTTTGACAAAGGCATGATCACTTGACAAGTCAAGTCAACACGAAGATGATTATGCCATGGTTACTCTTGGTGGAACATATGTGAGCTCAAGGCCAAGGTATGTGTTTACATACATGTTATGTAAGTACATATAAGATTCATAATGCTAATATGAGCTTTCGGGGTGGTTGAGCAAGTCAATTTGAGATTCTAACTCAACTATCATATCACCTATTTTCATCATACTTGCTTATGTGGTTGACCCGTTGGTAATCTAAGTCTGTCTTATTTAACTTTTCATCTTCACCATGACTTAGAGCACCGAAACCTGGTAGGATAGCCATCTTTTCACCACTTATGCCCATGTGTTCTTTATGTGATTCATATGTGAAAAGTTGGTAATGGCAAAAGAACTTCAAGTCATTCTCTACATTGTCAAAGCATACCGGGCGTGCCTGGTATGCCAACCGGACGTATCCCGTTTGGCAGTGAGCTGCCTATCCTTGCCTGCATGAGATTTGAGCTTTAATTCTACTTGTGTTATGCTTATTGTCTTAACTCAGATCTCACATGTTGTTGTGACTCAAGTGATTTGTACTTAGAATTTACTCTCTTATCATATATGGCAAACTACTTTGTGTTGGCCAAAGTTGAACTTTGACTCTCACATTCTTAATGGAATGAAAGTGCTTGGAAAGGAATTCAAATACTTGAAGCACTATTTGAGGGGGAGCTCAATTTCAACTTTGTGCCTTTTATGAGCTAATGAGGTCTATTGAGCACATACTGTAGTTTATCTTGATCAAGTTGACTTCTCGATGAGGACATGACTATTTGGCAATTAAGGTCAACTAAATCATCACCATGACATGATTATGCTTAGTGGAATTTATGGGCTTAAGGCAAAGGTATGTTTTAATATATGCATTGAAAGTGCATAATAGGCCCATAATATGCTAGCGTGTGCATTTGTTTGTAAAAGGATAGATATTTCCAAATCTATTACTAGCATGAGTAGGAAGTGTGTTTTGTGAAAATATTTGATTCTTGGTCTTTGTGACCTACCCATGACACTTGTAATTATTGTTTCACTTGATTGTTTGATTGACTAATTACAAGTGGCATGGCTCTCTCTCAAGTCCTATATCTCTAAAGTAAATTATATTCCTTGATAATCCTCTTGTCGAATCGAATCATGGACATAAGGTTCTCTCTAATATCAAGTGACTTGAAAACCTTGGATCAAACATAGAGAAAAGAAAACTTGAGATTTGGACACAAGTACTCTTTGTGAAATCATATGAAAGAAGAGAATTAAATATGATGGAATATATGTTTGAGGAAAGGAAGGGGTTTTGGATGAAGGAGAAGCAAATCTGGAGTTGTTGGACATAATCTGCTAATACCGGACTTGTCTGGTATGGTACCGGACGGTCCGGACATGTCCGTATGAGCAGAGAGCTTCTGGACAAAACCCGCAAATACCGGACTTGTCTGGTATCCATACCGGACTTGTCCGGTATGAGCGGGGGACATAAGAGCAGCATACCCCCTCGGGCTCTCTTTTCTCTCCCTCACTTCTGTTCTTCCAAACCGGCCGAGCAAGGAGCCGACCCTCTCCATCCACGGCGACCAAGTTATCCCACCGTAGAAAAGTGAGAGGGGACAAGGAGTTGGAGAAGGATTCCATCAAAAGCAAGTGCCCGGTGTTGGATTTGAAGTTTCCTCCCGTTTCCTCTCATCCTAAGGGCAGCAGCTATGAGTGACAGAAGAGTTGAGCCTCGAACCAAGTCGAGACATGATCCAGCAGGGGAAAGGCATAAGAAGAGGAGGCAAGATTCTCACCCAGGCTTGTCAGTTGGAGGCAGCAGTGGGAGTGGGAGTGGTAGTGGTCGTGGCTCTACTAGACCTCCGAGGGGAGGTGCCTCTAAAGCTCCTCAGCAGTTTGCAGCTCATGATGACATAGAGGAAGAAGAGGAAGAAGAGAAGAAGAGATTGAAGAAGAAGAAGAAGGAGAGGAAGAAGAGGAAGAACATGAAGAAGATGCACCTCAGCAGCAGCAGCAGAAGGACTTCACTTTGGGGCTCTTGCGATACATCCTGCCGCCCTGATTCCTGCTTGGGTGGCTCGTGTGGACTATCGAGAGTCTGGTGGCACACAGAAGGCCAGGAGAGAGCGGAGGAGAGACCCCAGGGGACAGGAGAGGAACATCTATGATTACAGGTTTCACACCTTATTTCACATTGACTATTATGAGAAGGTGCTTCTGACCAGAAACCCAGTGATCATTAGAGCTCAGTACGTTGATTGGCAGCATGCTGAGATCATCACTGTCCTTCAGTTGAGCATGCTATTGCTATTTGCCAGTAGACGGGCCTCTACCGTATTCTGGAGTTTCAGCATGATTGGTGTGATGAGGTGATAGCCCAGTTCTATGCCACCCTATATGTTGAGGAGTCTGACGAGATAGATGAGAAGCGCATGAACTAGATGACTGAGGGAGTTTGGTACTCAGTGTCTTACAGGGGAGTTGCTGAGTATCTTGCTTGGCTTGGCGAGGAGGACCTTCAGAGAGCTTGTATTCACGATGAGGTTGTGCTTCCTCCAGAGCAGCTCGGGTACATGTACCCACCACCTCTTCCTGCTGCTGGGGCAGTTGTAGGGAAGGTGAGAGGTATTCACCCCACCTATGGCTACCTCAACAGGATGCTCAGAGCCACCATTGATTGCAAGTCAGGAGACAGAGGGACACTTGCAGATTACACGAGGAACCTCCTGCACAGGTTAGCACCAGGAGCACAGCCCTTCAGCATCTTTGACTTCATCTGGTGTGAGATCAAGAGAGTGGGAGAGAGGCCACTCAAGGATGTGGATTTGCACAGTATATCCAGCATATGATTGAGCAGCAGCTTGGTGCCACTTTCACCTATGACCACTCACACAGGCTTCTGAGGTTCCAGGCAGACCTTCCTGAGTCTCCTATACCTCCACCTGGACCAGGGACAGTTCCAGCAGCAGGAGAGCCACAGCCAGAGGACCCAGCAGCAGCAGCGGCAGCAGCAGGAGGAGGAGCAGCTAGGTCAGGTTCTCCTTTGCCACTCACTCGTTCACACTCCACCTCTCAGGGTCGTGGCAGGCAGCGCTCTATCTTGCGCAAGGTTCTTAGCAGTATTCTCGGTGTGTGCAAGGATGTAAATGTGATCAAGGCTCAGCAGCACCGTGAGAGGCAGGCTAGGAGAGAGGACTCGAGGACGCTGAAGATGCTTCACGAGCACTACAGGTTTCAGCCCCCGAGATCCCCACCGTCAGATGATGAGACTCAGCTGCCTGAGACGTTTGAGCAGCAGCAGCAGAGATATGAGAGGGAGTTTGACGAGCTCTCAGTATGACAGAGGTAGGGAGCAGAGGCAGAGCAGCAGCCCCACGACACAGCTCCTAGGTACTCCACAGATCCCCTACTTCGTCCTAGCTCAGCTGAGGAGTTTGCTTCAGACGTGTGGGACAGTTTTCTTGGTGGTACCTACGGCTACCCTGACCCAGGACAGAGCTCTCGGCAGCCTGGGACGACGACGAGTGACAGCCTTGCCTGCAGCCCTCCTTGTGTCATATTTGAAATTCATGTTTACCTTTTTGGAGATAGATGACAAAGGGGGAGAGATAGTTGATTAGAGCTTCCAGACTTCATGTTATCTATTATGTATCTTGTATCTGGAGGTTTGTACTGCAGGTGGTTTAGTTATCAGAGTTTGAGCTTTATTGTAATATCATGAGTCATGTATGAGTTCTTTGTGTCAGATGGCAGAGACATCTTTGTGATGAGACATGATCTTTATCTTGTAATATAATCTATCTTAGTGGTTGTGGACTTGAGAAATCTTTGTGTGAGTGCTATGTGTGTGAGATGAGTAGTAATTTATTTTTCATAAGATCTTTACTTACTAGTATGTTGCATATGTCTTGGTGTATTGTCTTTATTTATTTTCTTGTGTGATATATCTTGCCATATGCATCATGATTTATATTGCTCACACTTGTGCACTTCTCGGATGCAATGATTTAGGGGGAGTTTCCAACTCACCTTAGTATGTGCAAACTGACATTTGAGGTATTTATGAATTCAATTCATGTTTCACATACTAAGGGGGAGCTCTTCATAAATCATTGAACCCATAAGCTTAATTGTTTTATCCTTTTGTAGCTTTAATCAAGGTTGTCATCAATCACCAAAAAGGGGAGATTGAAAGTGCATGTTGCACTTAAGTATGTTTTGGATGACTTGATGACAATATTGATTAAGATCTAATGTGTTTTACTAAGTGTGACATAGGGAAAAGGTTATCTCACTATATGCTTGAAATGAAATGCAAAGCCAAAATGATGAATTGTTGTATGAAAATCACATTCCAAGCGCATGACAACAATGGAAATGATATTGATATTAAGGGGCTATCATATTGTGGGATAATCATGGTTCATATATGATTGTTATGAAAAGATTCAAAACGAAGTGTGGTTGAATGGCTTGAGATGGTGAAGATAGCAAGGAAAAAGTCTTTGAGGTACTAAGCAAGGTGAAGGGCAAGCGACGGCTTGGCGGCCGAAGAACCTAGCTAGAGTGAAGAAGAAAGTACTTGCATTAGTCGAAGGATCAATCAAGCTTGAAGATCGCATCCAGTGGAGAATCAACATTCCTAGCAACAATATTGATTGAAGTGACTTGACACATTTGGAATTCATTATATCACTTGCATGGAGTCAAGTCACATGCTCAAGATGGCTTTGCTCGAGGGATATCTACTTCTAAACATGACAACCATTCCTCTCAATATAGAAAATGAGGAGAAGCGGCTTCGGTTCAAATGGAAATCAACTCAAGAGGTTTAAATCTGGTTTTTCCATTTATCTTGAGTAAATAGGAAAGTCGTACTATTAAGAGGGATGCAACATATAGTAGATGATTCTTCATAAGTGCTCAAACCAACCTAAGTGAGACATGAGAGCTAGAGCTAACTTCCAACTGTTTGCTGCACTGTCTGTCCATACCGGACATGTGTCCAGTATGCATACCGAACATGTCCGGTATGAGCCCACAGCAGTGCGGCCATCCGTCTCGCCCGAGCCTCTGCGCCAGGCCTCGGCCTCGGGGGCTCAAACTCCGTCTCGCCCGAGCCTCTGCGCCAGGCCTCGGCCTCGGGCGCTCAAACTCCATCTCGCCCGAGCCTCTGCGCCAGGCCTCGGCCTCGGGCGCTCAAACTCCGTCTCGCCCGAGCCAGGCCTCGGCCTCGGGCGCTCAATCTCCGATTCGCCCGAGCCACTAAACCAGGCCTCGACCTCTGGCTGTCGCTCAATCCCCATTTTCTCGCCCGAGCCCTCCGCCATCACCTCGGTACCACCGGCCTCGGAGGTACCGACAGTGCTCGGTGGTATCTGGTCTTTGCGAGGCTCTCTGTTTTTGAGTAGAAAATGACTTGGCGGTGGTACCGCCATTACCTCGGTACCACCGGCCTCGGAACCACCGACCTTGGCTCGGTGGTTGCAAAACCCCCTCTTATAACTAGCGGTACCTCCGGGGTTATAGCGGTAGTACCGGTTGGCCAAATTTGTCCACATCCACAGAGGTTGCGAAAAACACCTTGGTAACTAGCAGTACTACCGACCTTGGGGTCGGTACTACCGGGACCTTTTGGGAAGTTTGAAAGTTGGTCTGTCAGTGTGTTTCTCACGCAGTAAAGTCATACCGGACATGTCCGGTGTGCATACCGGACATGTCCGGTATGAGCTGACTCAGCCAACGGCTAGTTTCGAATGTGGGCTTATAAATACCCCCAAGCCTCCACCTTTGGAGGCTGCTGATTCTACTGGTTCCCACACTCATTCTAAGCCTTTCAAAACACTTTTCAACCCTCTCTTAGTGAGTGATTGACCTCTAATTGCCAAATCCATTTGTGGGTTGAAAGAGATTCAAAATTACAGAGCAAGCCACCTCTTGAGCACTTGTGCAAATCGTCGATCTTGTTGTGCGCATTCGTTACTCTTGGACTCTACGGTCCTAGACGGCTAGACGTCGCCGTTGAGCACCCAAGAGCTTTGTGGAGTGCCTCGGAAAGTTTGTGAAGGTTCGATCTCTCCTCAAAAGAGATCAACTAGTGGAAGGAGCATTGCGGGTAAAATAGACCGCGGCTAGAGTGACCCGTTGTGTCCTCTAGAGCCCACCTTTGTGGTAGCTCGCAGCCGGCTCAACGGAGAGTAGGACCCGAGGGGGTGCCGAACTTCGGTGAAACAAATACCGTGTCATTCCTTTGTGCCTTACTTTCGACTATTTGTTATTCTTCGTTGTGCTAGTTGTTTTGCAAGCAATCAGTTATATATATATACATCATACACAGTGATTGCAGGTTGTGTGAGAAATTGGAGAAGAAAAGGAGCAGTTCTGCACAACCCGTGCATACCGGACTTGTCCGGTATTAGACCGGACATGTCCGGTATTTACTGACAGCTCCCAAGTTATTTAATCCTTGAGCTAATCTTTGTGGTGCAGGGTGATAGCTTCTAAGTGTATTAAATATAAGTCATATTCATTGTGTTTGTCTCTTGAGGGTTGTTTTACTCCGATTATGAGTTTCCAAGTATTTGAAAACTCACATACTAATTGCTTCCGCATTATAAGTTGTAAATTTTCATAAAAGCCTATTCACCCCCCCTCTAGGCAACACCTTAGGTCCTTTCAATTACATAGTATCTTTATGGTCCACTAAAATGGCAAACAGAATCACATATATGATCTTGAATTTCTCCAAGAAATTGTGTGACTCATATTGATTTTGTGACCAATAGAACTGATAATAATTTTCTCATCATTCTAAATATAGAATGATCCAAGGCTAATATGCCCAATCTTGATGGGATCAAGAGAGAAAAATATTTTGTACGCAACAAGTGATATGAGATTGATGTAATGTATAATACACTCCAGTTGATGTGGAAGGAATATACACAATTATAGTTTTTCATATATGTTGCATCTAAGACGAGTGAAGAATTTCATCATCGCTCATTAGTATTGGACTTCCGTTGGAAACCATGCAACTGAATATATGAAAAATATCATGTGGTATTTATAGAATCAGGATACATCGACGCATCCATGATTAATTTGAATACCCATGGAGAGATTGTAATCTCTCATAATTGTGTTAGTGGTACGATGGTCCACTAAACAAAATTCCTTTCCACCTGGTTGAATCTCATATGATTCTATATAGAGTTTGACAATATTCAAGTATGAATTTGCAGTCATATAGAATATGTATACCATGTATAAGATACATGATATTTGAGAAAATGGACAACATACTACATGTGGTAGTATGACGTTAGCGTAATAATATATCCAATGAAAATATGGAGACATTTTGCAGACATTTGCTTGTTGAAGTGAACTCCAAATTGTTCCAAAGAACTCGCTTGCCTCTAATGAGTTGGAGGTATAGTTGAGCCAAATATTTGATTTGGCGTTTCTACGTACATGGACTGTACAGTCACATTTTTGTGAAAAATGTGAGAATTGTCACACAAGATCACTTGTCTAGATGAAAAATGATATTGCGTTCATGAGAATCCATTATGTTGCATTGCCATGGATCAAAGATCTTTGATGATAAATGAATGATTGTTCAGTCATTTATAATTTGAGCAATGTTACATCCTTTGTTGAAATCTCAATGAGAGATTTGCAAAAGGTAGATAGATCTCACTCATTAAACACTCAGAATTGAAAAATCCAAATCCAAATGCATGAGTTGCATACAAAATGCATCAACGCAAAGTGCATCAATATCCGGAATGGATTGAGCATTTGTTGGGGTTAAGCAGCTGGCCCTCCATCGGAGCATGGCCGGGCGAGCCGCTGGCCGCTTGGTGGCTGGGCACGGAGCCAAGCCGCCGGCTGCCTGGGCCGCCTCCGCCGGGGCGCTCCGGCCTCCTGGCCGCTGGCCGGGCTGACGCATGCGGGAGGGCAGACGTGGCCGGCCGTCGGCGCCAGCCTCTCACAGTGCGAGGAGGGCAGACGTGGCCGGCCGTCGGCGCAAGGCCGTGGGAAGCCATCCGCCGCTGCGAAGGTCCGGCCAGCCGTCCGTCGGGAGCAGGCTGGCGCGGGCACGGCAGTTCGCGAAGCCGGCCGCAACGCAGGGTCACTCAAGCCATGGCAAGCCCGCAAGGCCACAGACCATGCACGCATCAATTTGATTTGAGTCGAGCGTACAATGCGATGTCGAGAAGCGAAGTCAATATGACGAACACAATTAACAGGTTCGTTCGTACCTTCTGCTTCAATATGATGGTGAGAGATCATGCAAATAGAGACCACAAGACAGCCATAGCCGAGTCGGAAACTTCACCAGCGAACTGATTCTCCGGCCGTGGGATCAAGATGCATGCTTGATCCATAGCAGCGAGACAGTAAGCCATGTTCTTCGGTGGAAATTTCTGCGTCCATGCTTGATCCATTGCAGCCGAGACAGTAACGCCTGTTCATCGATCTTCACGGACGAGAGGCATGACAAACTCAGGACTCTGCTTCTTCTCTTTCGAGTGTATGCAGAAAAGACTTCGTGCTGATAACCTGTGAAGCGTAGAATGTAAATGAGTAGCAAATGAACACTTCATCTTTATTGATCAATGATGTACATATATATATACATGTTGTAGAGCCAACTGCACATAGGAGTGAGCGGTTCCCTTGGATAAGCGATAGATCGGGAGCAGTTCCCTCTCATGGATGAGAGCAACTGTCAATTAGTTTTAACAAAGACGAATTTTTTGAGTCTAGGTGGTTCATATGAGGATAAAGTTTGTCAAATAACAACGAAAATGTTACACGACCCTGAGTGTGAGATTCAGGCCACATAAACTATTTTTTCTTCTGTTATAAAACGAGAGAGAGAGAGAGCGAAGATTCAGACCACATGGGTGCATGACGACCACAAATACGCGGAAAACGTGAACGCTTACAGTACGTGTACGTCGTCCATCGTGTTCTGCAACGGCGAACGACGATCTACGGATAAGTTTTCTGACGCCAAAAACGTCTCGTAGCAGGAAAACCACGCAGGCCGCCTCGCGGAAAACGCTCTCGTCGCTCGTATTTCCGCGCTGACCTACGCACGCATGCATGTGTAGCTTGACAAACTCGACGACACCATGGAACTCAGAAAAGGCTCAAAAGAGGGAAGTGGGGAAAAATTGCCTGCCACTTGAAAACCAGTGGTGTGTGGTGGCAGACGAGCCGGGGGGGACGTGCGGCGGGGGAGGAGCAGAGCACACGGCCAGCAGCCGGGGGTCGCCGTCGCCGTCGCGGCGGGCCGAGTCGCGCGCCCGCGCGCGATCAAATTCTTGAAAGGTGGAGGCGCGTCTGCCGTCTGCGGGTGGGTGGGAGCGGTCCAGGTCCAGGACCTCGCACTCGCAGTCGCAGCGGGACAGCGAAAAGGATCGCTCCGCAAGGGGCAAGGCGCAACGCCGCAGCTGGAGGCGGGTCAGGGCGGGGGCGGCGGTCGTGGCCGTGGATGCTCCTCCGGTCCGGGCTCCGGCCAGCCGGCGTCAGGGTGGCCCCGCCCGGGATATTAACGGTTTACGGCTTTGCTTTCCTGGATTCTCTTCCTATCCATCTATCCTGATGGGGAGACTGCGACGACGTGTCGATGTTGAGAACAGTTCCGGCTTCCGAGTCCTCAGCCACCACGATCGACTGTCATCTTAGTCAGCTCACGGATTGGCACAATCGTTTTCGGCACTTGCCGTGGATCCACTATTGCTACTAGTACTGTGTGGACTCAAAACGCCAGGAGAGATGGAATTTTGTGGTCACACTGAAACACTGGGCGTCAGCTGATGACGAGCCCGGATTCATAAGAACAACACGTTGAAAATATCATAGCATCAGGCCTGAAATATCAAGCCAGACACAGACATACAGTAGTAGTAGTAGTAGTACATCCAGTCCCCTCGGAAGCATGTCGTGGAACTACTGTAGCAGGCAATCCATTTCAAAGCCGACCTACTAGACAGTTAACAGACTCCTCCTAGACAGTTTCACGGGAGGCCATTATTATTGGCCGGCGGCCCAGGATTCAGCGAGCTAAATTAAGACCGACACGCATGATGCTAAAAGGATACAGCCCGCCGTCTGGTTCAGACGTCCAGGTTAAGGAATCGTCAAGCCCACCACACTGGTCCAGGATTCCGGGATCTCAAGACGAGATCGTCACGGGATGACATGCTATTAATGGAGTCGCCGCTGCACCATCACCTTCCTTGTCTGCACAGTTTGTCAGAAGATATGTTTTACCAAGGTATGGGTACAAATCGAACATGACTAAATGTTGTCAAAAAAAAATTGAACATGACTAGAATGGTGTGCCGTTTGAACAAAGCAATAGCCTGCGGTCCTTAAATCATCGAGAGTGAAAATTAAGTAGCACTAGTGAGCAGAAAGACAAGGACACACATACCTTCTGGTTGAACGCGTGGCGCGTCCAACTGGACCACTGTCTGCTGAGTCCTGTACAACGGGGTCTCTGGTTTTCTTTGCCCTTGACCGTGACACTGGCACGCCTGCATGATACATGAAAGATGAGTTCTTTAAGAAACTTGATGTGTTCGTGTCGTGTGGATATCAAAGCTGGAATCATGATTCATGAGTTACCTTTGCGAACAGGTTGTGTGGATTGAATCTCTTCATCGGCACCTTCTGATCCTGTATGTGGGGATGATGTCTGAGAATTCTCCGTACTAGTATTCGCACTGTGTTCTGGCGTGTTCTCCTTATGCTCGGTGCTCCTATCCACTGAAGGATCTACAACAGGATCTCTGGTTTTCTTTGCCCTTGACCGTGACACGCCTGCATGATACATGAAAGATGAGTTCCTTAAGAAACATGATGTGTCCGTGCTGTTTGGATAATAGATATCAAAGCTGGAATCATGAGTCACCTTTGTGAACAGGTTGTGTGGATTGAATCTCTTCATCGCCACCTTCTGATCCTGTAAGTGGGGCTGATGTCTGAGAATTCTCTGTACTAGTATTCGCACTGTGTTCTGGTGTGTTCTGGTTATACTCGGTGCTCCTATCCACTGATGAAGGATCTAGAACAGGATCTCTGGTTTTCTTTGCCCTTGACCGTGGCACGCCTGCATGATACATGAAAGATGAGTTCCTTAAGAAACATGATGTGTTCGTGCTGTCTGGACAATGGATATCAAAGCTAGAATCATGAGCTACCTTTGCGAACAGATTGTGCTGACTGAACCTCTCCAGCGTCACCTGATTCTGTAAGTGGGGGTAATGTCTCAAAATCCTCCGTAGTATGGCCACTGCATTCTGGTGTGTTCTCCTTATGTTCAGTATCCACCGAAGGATCAACTACCTCGCTAGTTTCTTCTGCCACGGACACGTAAATAGACAGATCAGACCATATGTGCAAAAGAAACAGTGATACTACCATCTAGTGCACAGACCATAAACAGCTATATAGCATCACATAGTGGCACATGTTAAGTAGTAGAAATTAGTTTACTTTAGCAGTTGTACAGCATCGAGGATAAGAAGCATCAGGAAGAAATGAAAACTTTTCTATTTACCTTCAGCAGAATTCCCACCATTCTGATTAACTTCCTTAGTAGCCAGAAATTCATCAAGCGAGCCAATTCTCTTTCTGTGTGCCTCAGCATTTTTTGTTGTTCCTCCTGTTCTTTCTTCTCCTGATGAACCTTGCTAAGTTTCTCCTCAAATTCCTCAATGCAAACTTTTAGCTCAGGTTTCGCAAACTTCTTGCACTGATTGGTGGAATCACCATAGATAAGCAAGTGACAAAAAGGGATTGTTCATAAATTTAGTGATGCTTTATTAAAGCAAACCAAAGCCTACACAACCATCAGGGCTATGCTACCAACCTTTGATATTACGCTTCTGAAGTGGTTCATCACAGAATCTTCAGACAATGCATGCTCGAACATCTTAAAATTATCGATGAGTTTTTTTCAGGCCCTTTTCAGTGAAGGTTAGTTGAGAAAGGCAATAAGAGATATACTCCCACTGTCTGACATCTGAAACACGTGCAAAAGAAAGAGTCAGACGTCTGAGAAGTTAAAATGCATGTCTTACAGCACAATTTTGTCGAGAAAACAAAGAATTAATTGACTGAAATAAAGAATGAGTGTTAATTTTAATATGGCTAAAATGTAGACAGCAATCACAGGCACAGGAGAGTCAAAAATAGAGCTACCTGATCACATCTTATTTCTGATATGTGATATGTGCAATGTTCTCTCCTTTTTATTTTATATGATGCAAGTAATGTTTCTCCCCTATGTTGTTGCAGATTTCTTACTCTTACCACATTTTTTTTCACAATTAATTGTCACTTCAACAGGCTCTTTCCCAAAGTACCTTATTAACATTAAGTACGAGCACCCACTTAGCTAGGCATCAAACCAACTTTATGCAAACATGACTTCCTTAGTATGCAGGTTGGTCAGATGTGACAGGTACTAGCAAACAGATGGGGTACTATTTATCCTATTGAAGACATAAGCATAGTACCATTTACTCCAGCAAACCTATTGCACAGCTTATCCACAAGAGCTTCCATTTGTTTGTCCTGGGATAACAGTTGCAACAGTATATAGTTACTAACAAGTAATGTAGAGTATGCCAACAGCGTGCAAACGAGTGAAGCATTAATACAGTATACCTTCTTAATTGAGTTAATTAGGAACTGCATAATATTGCAAAATGTTTCTTCTTTGAGGTGTTGACTGCACAGTCTGCCCAAGATATCTGGAAGAAGATTATAAATTGGGTTGCTTCCTTCAAAGGCCACCAATAAAAAAAGAAGCAAATTTGTGAGACAGAAGTGAAACTATAGTATTCAAGTTAGTCAACCAATGTTTCTAACACATGTTTCCATACCTTTCTTTGACAACTCATGAAAAAGAGTTTTGCCAGGCTTGATATCCTCTCATCTTCATCTTCTATTCTTACAGCCATTTCATTTATATGCCCTTTAACCTACAAAAGATTTTCAAATGACTGAAAAGTAACAGAATGGTGGGAAGGAGAGGAACAGAGAGAAAGAGATACCTTCATCATATCATTCAATATAAGATGAGAAATGACCAGCACAGCATTCTTCCTCACAGACACTGAAGGATCACGTAACCGGGCATATATATACTCTGTCCAAGGTTCTAAGAGGTTTGGGAAGCGAACTGCTAAATCACCAAGGGCTATAGTGCAATTGGATCGGACAATTTCAGAAGGTGCACTTTCAGCAAGCAAGATTTGAAGATTTGCTTCGCTGAAAATTGAGTATTTAATGTCAGGGAATGTTTTTCATGAAACGCTCACTGGTCCACAATAATAAACAACTAGAGTCATGCAAAAGAAAAATAAAACTACCAGAACTCTGCATCGATGATCATTAGCCTGCAAAGGGCAAGCATTGCAGAAGCTTGTAGGTCTGGGAACTAGATTCAAAAGAGAAAAAAATAGTAACAAAAAATAAGTTTAAATGAAATACAGGAATCCCAGTAGACTACAAACCTTTTGCAGCAATGTAAGATTCCTGCAGAGTTTTGAGAGAAATGGCCCACAATGTCCTATGAGATTCTTTTCAGGAGAACAGCAAACAATTTCCTTTTCTGCTCTTTCAGCAAGGGACTCGATTGCAATATCTATGGTTGCACCAAGTCCCAGTTCAGCATTTATGCCTTGTGCCTGTTACACAATAAAGCACAACTTGAACATAGCTGAAACAATGAGAAGCGAAAAGTGACAAGTTCACAAAGGACAGAGATGTAGCAGTCAAGTTAGAATTACCTCCGAACTTTTAGACATGTCAGACTGGAGATCCTCAGTGGTGGACTGAGATTTTCATTCTTCCGTTTCTGTTTCTGAATTTTCCTAACAGAATTCTCAATGTACACCAAATGATTTAGTGCTATATGGCTAATAACAAAAATAAATCTACCCAGCTTTGAAGGTGATACTGATGACAGAGAAGCATCGATCTGAGTTTCATCTCCATTTGACACATGCTCAGTTCTTAAAACACTGAATACAGAATTGAGGGATTTCTTTGCAGTCTCAGTAGCAAAAATTTCAGGTGCAGGGTGTAGGGTGTAGATGGCGCTTATAGCTTTATCTGCAGCTCCATACCATATTTTCTCAGGAATTGAGAAGCTTGTTACCAAACCTTGCAATGCAGCAAATACTCTACTATTAAAATTTATCAGCTTGCCCTTGTCTTCCTCTGATAATCTCTGCAAAGCAAGACATGCAGTTCTAGCAAGCAGAGGCTCCTTAGCCCAGCGTCCAAACCCAATGTCAATAATATCTTGCAGGTGAGTACCCAAAATGTTGGGAGATGACTGCAGCCATACACAGAATTGATAGAGCTCCACGGCTTTGCACTGGTCTCACTCCGTTTATGTTAAAGCAAAAATAGTCCCACAGTGCTGATACCTGCAAGAAGCGACAGGTCATAGAAAATATCCTCAGAAGCAACATAAGATATCACTGAAGTGAAGTAATAGAATCCAAAAAAATGGTAATATTTGGGAAGGTAAGCTATAGATGACTACAGTAATCAAAGAAAGAAAGACAACAAATCAGTAGACAAGGAAAATTCCAATTCTTTCTGTAATTTCAATTCCTATTTATAGAGGTCAATGATTACGATCTTGAAGAAGCAAGCATCTTAATTGCTCCAATTTGAAACACTTCGGTGCTCAGTCAGTTTCAAATGTGTTACCACATGGTTATATTTGGGAGGCTAAGCTATAGATGACTACAGTAATCGAAGAAAGAAAGACAACAAACCAGTAGACACGGAAAATTCCAATTCTTTCTGTAATTTCAATTTGTATTTAGAGGTCAAATAATTAGAATCTTGAAGAAGCAAGCATCTTAATTGCTCCAATTTGAAACACTTCGGTGGTCAGTCAGTTTCAACTTTCAAATGTGTTGCCCATTTTTTTTTTTCTTCGCAACTGAATTATAGTTTAATCAAAGCACTGTGCAATTACTTTAGCTGGAACGAACAAATAATCACATTCAAAAGCAGTAGCAAAAGCAAATTTGATAGGGAAACAAGGGTGCACCGTGCTGGATGAAATTTCTGCTTTTGAAACTAAGGAACTAACTAAGCTCTCAAGAGCAGCAAGGTCGCCAATGCTACAATCAATGGCAAGATCTAACAAACTTTTCGCCGTTTCTGTTGGGCTTTTCCTTGTGTATAAAGTAATGAAAGCACTCTCCACTGCTTCATATATTGACTTATCCTGAGAAAATACCTGAAAAATTTAGAGGATCAAGGAATATTAACAAATATACATAACAAGCACAAAAACCAGTCAGAGTTTTTGGGATATTACCAGAGGTAACATTTTCCTGAGTGCTGCTTCTGATCCTTCGATCTGAAATTGTCTGCATCTCATCAGTAAAAGGATGGTGTTCTCAACATCAGTAGCTGAGGATGATGCCAACAACTGAACAAGAATTGGCATTAACGAAGCTATACACTTTGAAAACCGCAGACCAGCTTCAAGTGATGCAACTAAAGCTCTTATTTGTTCCAAGTTTGTATATCCACAATCGTAGCATCACGATCATTTTGATCCTGACTTGATGCTAAACAGCTATCGCTGACACTTTCATCTTGCCCCATGATCACTTCACCAGGCGAACAATCGTCTGCGACCTCATCTTTGTCTGGATTTGAAAGCTCCATTCCTTGTAATTTTTCCTTGTACTTTTCTAGAGTTGCCTCAAAGGTTGCAGTTCTTAACTGAGGCCCAAAAGGGTTGTGTTGCAGCATTGTGATAAGAAGCTGTAGTGCTGATTTTCTCACAATAGCACTTTTGTCCTCCAGTCTCCCTGAAGCAACTGAAGCCACTTCATTCCACAGGCCAATTGAGATAGAATTTTCTTCACAAAGCTCAGACCACACCTGAAGCACACGACTCCTTGTGTATGCTGACACATCCCTACAGCGCTCAATCAAAATCTCTAGCATAGCCTGCTTACTTCGAAGCCGAGCGTTGCTATCACCCTCGACATCCTTGAAAGCCTTTGCAGCCAGCTTTTCCCAAGACTCCAACAAGAGCATTTCTGATCTTATAATGACTCACCACCAAAGTGAGGTATCAGAACCACCCGATGAGGTTGACATAAGCTTTGGAGCGGTCTGCAAGTTCTACGAGGGAATCTGACCAACATTATCAGCACCGACACTATCTCTCACGTATTCTTTTGGGTCAGCCCGACCTATTTCCCTAACCAGGGAAATTGCGAGGCTTCCATCACCAAACTTTTTCTCCGCGGAAGCAACGGCTTCTGCAAGATGAGGAACTGTGAAATCAAATTTGTGGATCAGATGTGAGACAGATGCACTGATTTGAGAAATTCTCTGATGCTTCGTGGCAATTGCTCCAATTATCCGGCAGAGGCCATTTCTTGTATCCTCATCTTTTAACACATTTTGATTTTCACAGAGGACAAAAGTACACCTACATGTTATGAAAGTGATGTCATTGCAAAAAGTGGGTAACTGGAAAGTACTATAGTCAGTTCCGAAACCTACTTTGAAATCGAAGAGAGATATCGCTCATCAGTTCCTCCAGGACCAAAAAGTAGTGAAAGGTCAGCTTCAAGAGAATTAGCGAGTAGACTCATGATCCTGCCTCTTTGGGCTTCCCAGTTCCAAGCGTATACATGATTCTTCTTTCGACCATGCGTTGTCACCTAAATTATCATGAAAAAATAAAGTCAAGTAAAAAACAGAGTATAAATAATCTGAAAATTTTTATCTTCTGCAGAAAAATCACCTTAGCTCCTGTGCAGCTTTCAGCAGCAGATTCCACGGTGAGAACAATGGAAATGAGAAAGAAGGAGTAGATCTTGAGGGCATTGCGGTGTGAGGCAATGCGATCAGTGATTGGGGTAGTATCAGAAGGGGATGACATGGATGCCCGGGAAAGTGAGTCTATGTTGGGTAGAAGGACACTGAGGTTGGAGCGCAAGGTCTCAACGATGTTAAACTTAAGGCTGGGGGTAGGCAATTGAATTCACGCACAATAGAATACATGGCATCGAACACCTCCTGTTCCTCAATGCAGAAGAGCTCCTTATCAGAAAGATCAAATGATACACCTTCAGTTTGAATCAGAATAAGAAAAATAGTCAGTTCACTTAACAAGACATTTCATTCAAAAAAACTAAAGCACCGAAACAAGCAAGATCTCTATATTTTTTAATAATAAATTTCTAATTGTACGTTGCCACAGGTTAGAACAGCCAACATTGTCAATACTAAGGGTCTGTTTGGTACAGCTCATAACAGCTTCATGAGCTATTGTGAGCTGTTTGTTTTTTTTTTGCCAAACAACTTTTTTCCAAAACAGCTTCACTCGTGAAGTTGTTTTATTCCCCCTCTCACAAAAGCATAAGCTAAGATGAAGCTAAAAAAAGTAGCTTTTCACAGTTTACACCCTCGTTTCTCTCTACCAACCATGCATAAAGTTATTGGTGAAGCTGTTTTGCCAAATATTTTTTACAAAACAGCTCAGCTTCGCCTATGAAGCTGCTAATGAAGCTATTTTCTAAAAAAACAGCTTCACTAGTGAATAGTGAATCTGAGGTGTACCAAACGGGGCCTAAGACTATAGCATGGAAATTAAGGGAAAGGTCTATTCCCATTAAGCGATTGCTAATGTTTAATGAGATGGAGAACAAAGATTTATGAATAATTAAGATAGCAGGGTTATGTAGGGCTGCTGAGGCAAAACTTATAGCTTGTTAGCTGCTCGCACCCACCTTTTCTGAAATCAGATCAAGTTTCTTAACCCCAGCCATGTTTAGTGCGGTAAGATACTAAAGCAACTGCAAGACCACCGTTTTCAAAATTGGTTGCAAGCAAGCTCAAACGCTTTTGTGGAAGCGACCGCGAGCAATTGTCTTCAAACTCAATCATTTACGTGCACGCACCGAATTGCTTAAGAGAGAAAAAAAATAGGGATGCCAGGTTGCCAGCTACATCCAAATCAGAAGCTCCGACTAGCATTACTGTCCACCAAAACCCTATTCTAGTGAATTTTAAGCAAACGACGATCAGAATCTGATCCCAAAACTAGGAATTCTTAACGACTGGTACAACCCGACCAAACAACAAACACAGCGGCAGCTGGGAGATGCGGCACGTACCCTTGACGAACTCCTCGAGGTCGGCGGCGCGGAGGGTGGCGACGGCGATGGGATTCTGCGGCCGGAGCGAGGGCTCCTCATCGCCGTCGCCGTAGGTATCCCGCTCCAGATCCTGCAGGCTCGACGGGAACACGAACGGCGGGGCCATCTCCCCGCGGGCGGACGCCGGCGAGCGGAGGAAGGGGAAGCGGAGGGGTTGGTTTTGGGGAATGGAAGTGGGGAGGGGGGAGGAGTGTTTCGAAATCGAGAGCGGGAGCCGTGAGATTTCGTGAGGTTTTCCCAACTGTATGACAGCGAGGGCCCACGCATCACGTGTGAAGGTGGCACCGGTGATTTGTTTGATTCGAACCGTTTGAGGGGTATTTACTAAAAAAACTACAGAGTCGTCTGTCCAACCGGAGTTTTGCAAAAACACCACTCATGAATCATGATGAGCAGACATGTCAACGGCCCGTTCCCCGATTCCTCGCGGGCAATTCACCCATTAGAGGACGGGATGATACAGATGTTATCCCCACGAGAAATTAAATGAGGAAAAATCATCCTCATAGGATATGACGGGGACGGGTTGGTATGCAGTCCCCGTCTCCGTTCCCGTGGGGACCCGAAATGCTTAAGGCCACGTAAGAAAGTTCAATTTTTCTATGTACATATACAAGATCATGTTGAATACGAATTATGATAAATTATTGGATATGTATATCTATTGATTATTTAAAATCATGTGTTATTTACTTATGTATATTTGAGATTTATTGTTTTATTTTGCTAAGTGTCTATTTTGTTCTTATGTAGTACTGCTGATTCGGGGACAGGGATCCCCGCGGGGATAAATCCCCGAGCGGGGATGGGGATGGGGAAGAATTGTTCCCCGTGAACCTTCACGGGGATGGGATGAGAAATGAGGGGAAAAAATTCCCCCGTGAGGGGGATGGGGATAGGCTGAAAATTCCCCGTGACACGTGTGAGTGGTGGGGGGGTGAGGGGGTGGGGGTCCCCGTTGACAAAAGCAACGATGAGAGAGAGCACAGTGAGTGTATCCCGTGCTCGAGGACATACCCGCCGCACTTTCTCCCGTTGTACGCAACACACATAATGAGTATATGGGTGTGTTTAGTTTGGAGAAATATTTGGATTCTGCACTGTAGCACTTTCGTTGTTATTTGACAATTTTGTCCAAATATGGCCCAACTAGACTCAAAAGATTCGTCTCGACATGTACATACTAAAAGTACAATTAGTTATTTTTTTTACCTACATTTAATACTCCATGCATGTATCTAAAGATTGATGTGACAGGGAATCTAGAAATATTTGGGGGAATTTGGGGAAAGTAAACATGGCCTATGTCGCTGGCGCCGAGATCAACTGTGGCATTCGAGATCGGGCGGAGAAGACGGCGTAGTCGTTGGACATCCACCTTCATTAAGGCCTTGTTTAGGTTTCCCCAACTTTCTCCAAATTTTTCTAACTTCCCCGTTATATTAATCTTTAGCTTTATGCATGAAACATTAAATGTAATTAAAAAAATAAGTAATTATACTTTTAGTATGTACATATCGAGACGAATCTTTTGAATCTAGTTAGTCCATGTTTGGACAAAGTTTATCAACAGAAAGTCTAAGTAACACTCGTGTGTTTTTTTTATCTTCAACACACGATTTTTTTTTGTTCGTCCCATCGGCATGGTGTGTTCCTCTCTCCTTCCCCATTTCTTTCTCTGTCTTGTAGGGCCCACTTTGAGAATTGCGCTCATCATTTCCCCACTGTTTCTTTCTCCTACCTCACGACTCTCTGGCTGCCCAAACCAATACACTCCAGAGACGGACACCTTCCATCCCTCATCATGTCGCCAGATCCAAGCTCCAAATCTGTGCGGCGGCAATGGCGGTGCGCGCGAGCCTAGCTTGCCTGCTTCCCCTCCGACCCCGCGTGGCCTGCCGCATTCCTTGGGGCGTCGCCGTCACTCCATTCTCTGCCACAGATGAGCGCGCCTCCCCGCCGGCGCGAAGCGCTCGATCTGGCTCCCGCGGCCGGTGCCGGAGATGTCCAATAAGTCTTGTCGCGGCCAGCTACGCATCGAGGCACCAGCAGTGGTAGTCTGGCGTGGAGAGCCGGATGAGCTCCTCGGGCGTCATGCGCTCCAGCTCCCGCTGCCTCCACGCCGGGAACGCCTGGTCCGCGCTCGCCGCCGGCGCATCGGCGTCGCCGCCGCCCCTGTGGTGCTGCTGCCCGCGCATCCTGCCGTAGAGGCGCATGGCGGCGACGCAGTCCTCGAAGGGGTGCTGGTGCCCCGTCTGGATCTCGTAGCCGAGGTACTTGAGCGTGAGGAACCGCCTGTTTATTTTTTAGCCTTTCATTTCCCCTTCTCAATCGTCTTCTTCCTCATGTCTGCGTCCTGTGACGCCCATCCAAGGAATAAAGCGGAGGCGATTTCATCGGTGCTGCGGCGATTGCTCTGGTGAACTCGCGCTTCCCCATCACAAAGTGCTGCGGAAGGTGTGTGCTCGATTCCATTTAGTAATGTGGAGTAGATTTTGTGGATCTGAGGGATGAAGATTTTGGTGGGGGATTTTCGGATGTAGCCTAGCGGTGAGGATGTATTCGTTTGTTTGATGGGCCTGTCTAGCTAAAACCCTGTGTTTTTAGGACCAGCAACACATGGGTGTTTTTGTGCCTAAAAAACACACAAATTTGAGTAGATGAAAATCTGTGTGATTTTAGACACTTGACACCCAAATCTGGGCAGACTATGAAACACAAGCAACCCAGTACATGAAAGAAAATTCATGTGTTTTTTCCTTATCTAGCCAGACAGAATAATGTGTTTTTAAAATGAAATAGCACACAGATTTTGTCTCTGTACCTGTTGCTGACCTCTGTTTGAATTGCAATCTGAGTTATAATTGTGCAAGTGATCCTACAGACCTAACAAGATAAAGGACCATGTTATAAACTATCAGGCTAATTTAAACAACAGAATATAATTTCTTTCTAGAGAAGGATAATTAACAATATTTTTCAACCATAATGACACAATAACAAACATGAGGTCAGACTAACACAAATAACATAATACAATTTTTTAGAGAAAAACAATTAACAATTTTTTCCACCAAAACGACACAATCACAAATATAAGATCCGACTAACATAGAAAATAGAATACATTTTTTCTAGAGAAGAACAATTAACAATATTTTTTCCACCAGAACAACATAATCACAAACATGTGGTTCGGCCCAACACAAAACACAAAAAATACAAAATAAATGGGGTGAGCTCACACAATCACAAATAACATAATAAATGGTTAATTGCCTCTTTATTCTACCTTAACAATTAGCAGACAGTGAACCATTACTGGAGACACTGATTAATCAGATAGATTTATAGTAGGATAAAAGCTCTGTTCTACTCACGTATAGTAGGGGAAAGAGCAAAAATCAGATTGCAAAGGAATTTGAAAGAACAAGGACTATAAGTCTGATTCATAGTAGGTGAAAAGAGCAAAAATCATATTACACATGTCAGATACCATAATTGCAGTATTTTATGTGTGCAATTTACTACTTATAAATGTGCAATCAAGAAAATAGTGCTTCTACATAAAGGACCAAAAAAATTTATAAATGGTGCTTCTATCCCTCATCATAATTAACATGTTAAAATTTATTTTTATACAAAGACAAGGACAAAGGTGGTATGTGTTGGCACACAACATGGTTAACAGATTATAATTTTTCTGCATTCAGCTAGTTCTTCTAATCTATCCCGATCTCAGAAAATTGGCCTTACCTGCAATGAACCGAGTGAAAGAATGTCTTCAGTGTGAAGCAACCTCATATGCATTACTCAAAAAATAGAAACCGAGCATAGTCTTTACATAAGTTTCACAAATCAATTTTCTCACGAGTAAAAAGGTGGATGATACATTTCTATTATATAAATTTAACCACGACCACTAGATGCACGAATGACTATGGTGCATGGCAAATACAACTAGTATAATACCCCAAGACTGAAATGGAAAAATTGGCTAGTCAACTAACCTTAAGAACACCCTTGCCAAGATAATCAGATCCTCCATCCCTCAACTCCAATGCCTCTCATATTCCTGAGAGATCAATTGTTCAAAGATAAAAATGTCAAAATTCTATGCATATAGATGTCAAACATGGAATTTGAGGCAAGTATAGAAGTCACACCTATTCAAAAGGTAAAGGTATCCAGACCAAAAATTAAAATTTTGCAAGAAGTCCATTCTAAACAAATAGCAGATACTGACATCCCACTTAGATCAGCCAGCTGCAAGTACAGTTTACTTGTGGTGGTGAAAAGCACAACAAACAAGACATCCCATAGCTCTCTAAATGCAGTGTTCTTTGGTTCAGGAAGCTCTTGCTCGCCTTCAGGTCTGTCTCAAGCGTCGCCTCCGGTCACTATCCTAATCCAATTAACATATTAAAATTTATTTTCTATACAAAGACAAAGACAAAATATGGTATGTGTGGCACAAACAGAGTTAACAGATTATAATTTTTTATAGAAAGAAAATGACAAAAAGATGGTATATTTGTTGCCACAAATCACAATTAACAGAATACAATTTTTATCTATAGAAAGACAAAGACAAAAATCTTTTATGTATTGGCACAATTCACAAGTAACAGATTACAATTTTTATATATGGAGTGACAAAGACAAATAACTAAAATGTTTGGCAACAATCAAAAATGCATAATAACAGTTTTATCTATATAGATAGAAGGACAAAATATGGTATGTATTGGCATAAATCACAAGAAACAATCTTTTCTATAAAAATACAAGGACAAAAAAAACAAAAGAACGAGGCACAATGCTTGAACACACATATTGCATATACCGCTCAAAACTACAATTACAATGTTGGATACTTGCAATTTACATTATAACTGATTGTAATTATGTAATTGAATCTTTTATAGAAATACATGGTCCTAAATTAAATGCCTACCAATTATGTAATCATACATGGTTGATGTCTTCCTTCCTCAGGTCCTTAATTTTTTTTTATTCTAGAAAGAAAAAGGACACCACAATAGGTAGAAGTTCAAGATAAAAAATGGATCCAGCTACTTCCTTCTAAATTTTGATGCACCTAGAAGTATAGAAATGGATCTTCTTCATTAGTGCCTGTTCCTGACAACAACGATCACTTGTTGTGCCTAATTAAATACCCAAGGCAAGAGAAACCAGCTAGCTAATCACGACAATGGAACCAACTAGAACTCAATTCAATGTTCCTGTTGAGAGCAAGGGGAAACAAGCAGGGAGAGATCTGCTGACAGCAGCAGAGAAGAGCAAATCTCAAGCGATAGCAACGCCTAGCCCCCATCCTAGTTACTAGTGTCCTCCGATTGGAATAGAATAAGATTTACTTGCACCTGTGTCTGAGCGAATGGCAGATGCAAACAATGGATGGATGGCCTAGTTGGCAGACAATCACCATTCCAGCTCCACAACATTAGCTCCTACTTCAGCCAACACCAGGACAGGGAAATTACACGATAGCAGCCAGTTGCAATACTAGGACATGGCATTGAACAACAGATCTCCAACACATAAATCAACAGATCCTTGCAATAAACTGAAAACCTGACCTCTAGACAAATCGTCGGCCTCAGCCCGTGGAGGTGCGGATGTCAGGCCTCATGATCAGCGGGCAGCCGCGTGATCTCGAAATGGAAAACGACTAATCAACGAGGTTTGGTGGGTGCCGCACATGACAACGATGGCGCGAGCGTGTCCTGGGACGAGAAATCACACGAGAGCGAACCCTAACAACAAAAATTTCCAGGAATCAAAGCACGCAAAATCAATGAACCTTGCAAACTTTGGAATCACCTGTCGCCAGAGCAGAGCAAGGAAGGAGAAGGAGATGAGGGGAAATGAAACAGCCACAAAAATGAACAAAAAGGGAAGAAGCTGCTCCAGTGGGCAAAAATAGACAGCTTGACTCCTAATTCCAAGTAGGCACCTAATCACTTGTATGCTCCTGCAGCAATACATGATCAGCACCCCTTGCTTTACCAGCATTTTGGTCCTCACTTATATCCAGGCCCAGCCCCATAATTGGGTGAACGAAATAAAAATGCAAATATCCTAGCTATTTTTTTTGAAAAATATCAGAATAATATAGTGGTTTCCAGGTAAATAGTGTATACTTGTAGAATATATAGATTAACTAGCAGAAAAATGAGAACATGATGAGGCATAATGGTTGAACACCAACAATTGCATGTACTTAAAACTACAATTGCAGTGCTCGATGGTTGCAATTTCCATTATTGTTGATTGTAATTATGTAATTCAATATTTTATTTGTTTGGTTTTCATCAACTACAGATATTAATAGGAACAGACCCACTGCCTCCTACTCACTTGGAAACCACGAGCACTGAGCATTTTATATCATGGCCTTCTAAATCATCAAAGCTCGACATCCTCAACAAAACAGAATGTCTCTTCCTAGCCATCTATCAAAAATAACAAAATTCCAGTATGATTACACAGAGCAAGTCAATGAAAAAAATACTAATTTGGAATGCTAAATAAAAATAAATATCACTTATAACTTTTAACTATTGGACAAATAAAATAAATATTTCACAAGAAAATAATGATTTAAAGGAAATATACAGTGCTAGAACTAATAGGAACAAATACTCTAAACTAGTCATGAAAAATATTCAGTTAACCATTGCAATGCTATGATCGACTATGGCCATGTTCAGATTCCAAAATCTCCCCAAATATTTCATATTTGCGCAGCAGTACCTATTTTAGATGCATGCATGAAGCATTAATATAGGTAAAACAAATAACTAATTGTACTTTTCGTCTGCTCATGTCGAGACGAATCTTTTGAGTCTAGTTAGGTTATGTTTGGACAAAGTTTGTCAAATAACAACGAAAGTGCTACAGTAACATTTCACCATATTTTTCGCGAACTGAACAAGGCCTATAGTATAGTACTACTGCAGTAGCAGTAGCACCCTCTTTTGAGAAGGATTCAGACGGAGGCACTAACTATCAGCTGAACAGGAAAGTTCAAAAAATGGCAATCAATTTTGTTTCAGGGCAACACATGAACAACAAGCTAACCAACAAAGTCTGAAGAATCTGTAGTGTCACATAGATTTTTCAATCTCATGGCTAACAAGCAAACAAGGCAAACAACTGAAACAGGTAGCGCTAGCACCATATTTAAGTGACTGACTAGCAGTTTAGATTCTAGAACTGTTAAAATTTTGTGACATCCTGGTAAATAGTCTTTTGCTCTGCTGTTGCACAACGTGGTTAAATTACTAACGGTGTGATGTGTGATGTGATAAATTTTTCCTACAAAATCGAGGCAAAAAAAAGCCCTTAGTTGGCAGTGTGGTGAAGGCCACACATCCTCTACTGTGCAATTTCATAAATACATATGAGAAATCAATTGATTGTTATCAATACTCGGCTATTAATTTTTGGCTCCAAAGACAAAAGGCATGGAGGGGTCGTTTCCTTGCTTGATTATTGATTTAATACCATTACAAGAGCCAAGGAGAAGAAGAAGAAGAAGGATCCAGAGTCCATCAATGGAATAGAGGTGCCTACTTATTCATTATTTGCATGTTCATCTACTAATTCATCTTTTACTGGAGAAGTGTAATTCACAAATACATATTTTGAATTATCTGAACTGCATCTTCAGATATCTGTGACCTACCGATAAATATGATCATCAAAGTTTCCCTTTTATAGTCATGGTGATATGTTTATTTCTCTTCATAGTTGGTTCTTGGTTATCACATGCGATGCCGTAAGATTTATCTTCCAATTTGCACTTTTATAGTTCTTTTTACAATGTGGATTAATGAAGAGGCAGGGAAATTATCATATCAAACTGGTGTTACGGTGGTTGCTGATTATGGTGGAGCACGAATTACTCAGCAAGTTCTATGATGACACGGTTGCATCGATATAGCTCAATTAGTTCTATGAAAGTTGTTTGTTTGGAATTGATTTTTGCCTGCAATGCAAGAACATTATTGGTCAGTTGTAAGAGTTAATTGGTTGGCAACAAAATGTTTACATAGTACAATATGTAGTTTGCTCTTTTAAAAGATCACCCTTGAGGTCTCATGTTCATGATTTCATCCACATTTTAAAAAAGATATTGCACTTCTTTTTTCAGCACCGGATGCGTTATGATAAGTACATGGTAATATTTGATTTCTAGACAGAATGAGGACAGTCATTTTAGAGCTTAAAATATAATAGTTTTTCTAGCCTTCTAGCATTAATTGAGCATACTGAGGACGACCCTGTGGAAAAAGTTGCTAAATGTTTGAGAGAAGTATGAAAGGTTTGTTTACCGTAGCATTATGTGTTAATGTTAGCCAAAGTACCTGCGATAAGACATGGGTACAATGGATTATGTATTCTATGGGCTGAGGATCCAGACATCCAGTGATATTTTTTTTCCTCAATTTTTGAAAAACACGCTGCAGATGCTTCTGAGGCAGGGGAAATAGATGCAGAGGCTTTATTTGCAAACACTAGAGAAGAAAGTTGATAGAAGTTCTACTACTATACCAAAATGCATTCCATCCAAGGTATGATGCCTTACAATGCTTGCTGGTCTGGGTATATTTTTGGTATGATGTCTTACAATGTTCATGGTCTGGGTGCATTTTTTTGGTATATTCAAATGGCTCAAAAGAACTGGTATGGATAGATAGAGTTTGATTTAATTTAAGATGATTTGTGACAAAAAAATCAATAAATTGGAGAGTGTTTTTATAATTGGGATATTGATTTACAACTTGGACTGTGGGTTAGCCTCAATAATTTTGTTTGAATGTTTAATGTGTGTTTTTCCAAAACAACTATTGCCAGTACTTGAACTATCAACCTTCCAAAATATAAAGATTTTTGTTTTTCTTTTCTGCTTCTTTGATCTCTCTGCTAAAATTCCTGATGGTGATCTCTGTTCCAAGCCGACTGAGTAGCGGGGCCAACATATCTCATCTCAAGCTCTTCATACCTTGATCTTCACGCAAGTTCATTTGCCTACAAACCAAAGTCATATTCTTGTTCCTGGAGATCATGCAAAAATTCACATGCTATAGGTTCAATCCGTTGATTCAAACCTCTATGTTTGTTTGGTGGGATAGAGATGATAACTTGCCCACGTGACAATAATGACCCTTGCCTTAGCACTGAAAGAGTGGCTTGCAAAATAAATTTTAAACAACCAAACAATATCATGTGCTGGCGGCTGCCATCGCTGTCAAATAGTTTGTACATCATAACTAATATTCCATAATTATTTTGGTAATGCTCAAATAATAGTGAAATCACGTACATACTACCATTCAGCTGGGAAGAAGTAGAGGGTAAGAAAACAAATGTAGGCCGGCAGGCCACTAAGACCGTGCCATTCCCCTAACCAACCAACCACCCTCACCTCTTTTTAAAATATTTTAACAAATAGAAATAAGCAATATAAACTAATGATCTTACCAATTCTAAATTTGCTGGGCTAAGACATGAATACTTGCCATAACCAGATTGTTATACGAGCTTAATGATGACTTACCATTTCGTTTGTTCATTATCTGAATTGCAGTTTACAAGGTATTGCAAAATGCTACTCCGTATATGCTCAGTGGTACTTGAAATTTGAATGCGCTGGTATGCATGTTGTTGGGGCGGCGCCCAGACCGCAGGCGCCTCCGACCCGCATTTTACCGAAAGATGATGGTGCTTTCGTGCGAAAGGGAGCATTCGCGCGGAAGCACGCGTTTCGGCCTGCGGACCAAGGGAAGGCGGAGCTTTCGTGCGAAAGGAAGCATTCGCGCGGAAGCAGGCATTCGCCTGCGGTCCGCACGACCAGAGTAGGAAGGCGGAGCTTTCGTGCGAAAGGGGGAATTCGCGCGGAAGCACGCGTTTCGGCTTGCGGACCACGGGAAGGCGGAGCTTTCGTGCGAAAGGAAGCATTCGCGCGGAAGCAGGCGTTCGCCTACGGTCCGCACGACCGGAGTAGGAAGGCGGAGCTTTCGTGCGAAAGGGGGAATTCGCGCGGAAGCACGCGTTTCGGCTTGCGGACCAAGGGAAGGCGGAGTTTTCGTGCGAAAGGAAGCATTCGCGCGGAAGCAGGCATCCGTCTCCGATCCGCATGGCCGGAGTAGGATGAAGTTTTCGTGCGAAGGGAAGCGTTCGCGCGAAAGGAGCCCAGCGTTTCCGGCGAGAGCTTTCGTCATTCATGACTTCGGTTTTTCTTAGGTTTTCGCAGGGTGACGGAAGCCCAGGTCAAAGGGAGCGGGCCCACCGGCCACGAAAAGGAGCCGGGGGACGCTGGGCCCACCAGAGGGCGAAGTTACGATGATGCCCCTCGCGCCGGGAGGGGCGGCGTGCAACCATGGAGTAGTTGAGCGGGGCATCATTGTAATTGTAGCAGAGTGGTTGGAAGGGCATTCTTGTACTTTCAAATTGATCTGGATTAATATAAAAAGCTCCCAACCTCCAAGGGAGAGGGGGGGGAGAACACTGTTCACTTCATCTGTTTTCCCGTTTTACCGTCCGGTTTCCGCTTTCGCTTTGGGCTTTCGTTCGTGCGTCAACCCGCTGTTTCGGGATCTCGATCCCCGAAACAACATTGGCGCCCACCGTGGTTGTCGCCCGAGCTTACCATGCCACCAAGGAAAGCGCCGAAAGCGGCCGACAATCTGGAGGCTGTAGCCGCGAGGAAGGATGCTTTCGGCACCATCGCGGCTTCGGTCCCAGCTAGCCAGGTTCCACCAAACACAGTTGCAGAGCCGCCACCTTTCGGCGGCGCCCTGTCGATAGAAGCGCAGCCGCCGCCGGGAGCTTCGACGAGCCAGAATGTACAACCCCAGGATCAGCGTACTTTCGGCAGAGAGGGAACACCGGAAGGGCTTGTCGAGGACGAATTCGGCGAAGAGGATGATGATGTTGACGAAATCACAAGGCACGCCCAAGCAATCAAGACGTTGGCACAGCAGCAAGACGAAATCAAGAGGCTGTTGTTGCAAAGAGACCAGCTGCAGCAGCAGTTGGCGGCGAAAGCAAGAGAAGACGAGACTCGCAACGCCATTCGTCGAGCTGAGGCGCACAGGAGGCAACTCGAGAAGGAAATTCAGGAACTGCGAAGAGCCGGGGCGGACCCCAACCCGACAGCACAAGAAGATGTATTCATACCGAGGCGAGAGCAGCCACCGGCTTTCGGCAACGCCATCGACGAAACCTCTCCACTCTCGAGGGAGTTGCAGGCTCATCCGTGGCCACTCAATTACAAGCCTCGTATTCCGACTTTCGACGGTAAAGCGAACCCGCGCAAGTTCTTGGCAAGTTATGAGACAGCTGTCTTTTCGGCAGGCGGGGACAGTCAGGCTCTAGCAAAATCTCTCATCTTGGCGGTCGAAGACGTGGCCCACGATTGGTACACCACTCTCAAGCCACTGTCCATCTATTCATGGGCACAGCTGAAAGCCGAGCTGCTGGCCACTTTCCAAGGATTCCGACCGGATGTCAAGACCACGCGGGACCTCATGAATTGCACTCAGCAAGACGACGAGCCCCTTTCGGATTACCTCAAACGTTTCATCCAGCTGAAAGCTCAAGCCCCGAATGTGCCGGAAGCCGCGGTGATAGCAGCAGCCATCGAAGGCTTGGGGACTGGGCAGTGCGCCGCTCATCTGTCCAGGGAGCCGCCGAAAGATGTCAAGGAACTGTTTGACGTGATGAATGCGTACGCGAGGTCGGACGATGACTTTCGGCGACGCAAGGCCGCCCGCCAGATTCAGAGGCAGGCGACGAAAGCAAGCCGCCCGCCGCCTGTGCCGAATCAGAGGATTGTTAGGCCATTTCGTTCAATCAACAATTTGCAAGAAGAACCGGCGCAATCAGCAGCTGGCACAGAGAGGCCCGACACGCCCGACTTTCATCCCCAAAGAGGATTCGATCAGCCGTTCCGCGGAGGGCGCGGCGGAAGGACAGGACGCGGCGGCCGAGACGGTAGAGGCCGCGGAAGAGGACCCAGGCCACCATACTGCGTCATTTGTGACGGCAATTTCGGCCATACCACTCGGGATTGCAAATACAGCAAAATGGCGAAAGAGCTGAAAGATAAGGACCAAGCGTCAGCCCCCGCCGAAAGCTCCAAGCATGTTTTCCACAATTCGCAAGACCCGTCAGCTGTGGCGGCAGCATGCAGCAATTACGCGAGCACACCTACGCATCCTCCGCAGTACATGCATCCCCAAAACTTGCATTGGTACAATCCGGCGTATCAAGGCTATCACCTTCCGGTCTTTGCGCCGCATTCGGCGGCGGTTTCGTCACCTATGCATTATCAGCGTCAGCCAACGCCGCCACCGGCGTTTCCGGTTCAGACCCAACCTCAGGGGCAGCAAGCACAACCGGGTTTCCAGCAGGCGCAGGAGGTGGAAAATGAAACTAGCGCAATCAACAACATCCTTCCGTCAAGAGGGCACATTTTCGCCATCACGGGCGGATCTAACCTAGAGCACGAAAGCAAGAGAGCTAGAAGGGACTACCACCGAAGAGTCCAGACAGTATCACCAAGGCTTCCACTAAACAGGCCAGCTTGGTCGCTAGCGCCGATATGCTTCGACGAGTCCGACTTCAAAGTTCGCGACTACCCGCATTGCGACGCTTTCGTCGCAACAGCCAACGTGGCCGGCTTCACTTTGCACAACATTCTGATTGACACCGGAAGCTCAGCAGACATCCTTTTCGTAAAAGCTTTCGAGGCAATGGGATTCGACAGACGCAGTTTGGACCCCGCCGGTAATTCACTGTACGGGTTCGGAGGAAGAAAGATCGACGCTATCGGCAAAAAGCAGATCCCTGTATCTTTCGCCGAAGGGGAAAGAGTCCGCACCGAGACACTAACATTCGACATAATAAACATGGACTACCCGTACACCGCCATTTTCGGCAGAGGTTTCACCAATAGGTTCAACGTTGTCATCAAGCAAAGCTACCTATGCATGAAGATGCCATCCCCTTTCGGCATCGTCACCGTACATGGAGATCAGCAAGCTTCCAGAAGGATTGAGGGGAAACCAACCCCAGGCTATAGCCTCATCAACGAGGTGGCAAACAAAGACGAGATGCAAACAACCACCGAAGAGCACGCTATCGTCCGCGCGTCGGAATACAAGGTTGGGGCAGCTGAAGAAACGATAAGAATCCCGCTCGCGGCCTCCAGGCCCGAAAGAGCCGTGCATATTGGGTCAAGCATGCCGGAAGAAGAAAGGAACGCTTTGGCATCCTTCCTTGCGAGCAATGACGACATTTTCGCTTGGTCAGCAAGCGACTTGCAAGGCGTTAGCAGAGATCTCGCCCAGCACAGTTTGAACATCGCAAGCGGCGCTAAGCCCAGAAAACAAAAACTGAGAAAAATGTCAAACGAAAGGGCAGACGCGGCGAAAGCCGAAGTGCAAAGATTACTCGACGCGGGAGTAATCCGACCGGTCCAGTATCCCGAATGGCTGGCGAATGTCGTCTTGGTGAAAAAGAAAAATGGAAAATGGCGAATGTGCGTCGATTTCACCGACCTCAACAAATGCTGCCCGAAAGATCCGTATCCCTTGCCACGTATCGACAAACTTGTCGACATTGCATCTGGTTGTGAAATAATGAGCTTGCTAGATTGTTTTTCAGGCTATCACCAGATTTGGCTTCATCCCGACGATGAAGAGAAAACCAGTTTCATCACCCCTACAGGCACATACTGCTACCGGCGAATGCCGGAAGGGCTGCGGAATGCAGGCCCTACTTTCTCGCGAATGACCGACAAAGTGTTCGAAAGCCAGAAGCAAAAGAAAAACTTGTTGGCGTACGTTGACGACATAGTAGTCAAGAGCGATAGACAGGAAGATCATCAGGCAGATTTGCTCGAGACTTTCGGCAATCTTCGGAAGAGCGGTTTAAAGCTAAACCCCGACAAGTGTATTTTCGGCATCAGGAAAGGCAAGCTCCTCGGTTGCCTGGTATCAGCAAGAGGAATTGAAGCTAATCCCGACAAGATAGCGGCAATTATCAACATGCAACCGCCCTCAAACCGAAAGCAAGTGCAAAAGTTGACAGGAAGACTGGCTTCTCTGAACAGATTCATCGCAAGGTCCGCCGAAAGGGGGCTGCCTTTCTTCCGAACTCTGCGTAGCTCCGACCCTTTCGATTGGGGGGAAGTGCAGCACCAAGCTTTTCAGCAGCTAAAGGAGTATTTGACCAAGCTAACCACGCTGTCCAAGCCGTCGCCGGAAGCAACGCTCTTGTTGTATCTCGCAGCGTCTCACGCCACCGTAAGCGCGGTACTGGTGGAAGAAAAGGAGCACGAAAACAAGATGACGCAGTTCCCAATCTATTTTGTTTCCGAGGCCCTTTCGGGCGCAAAGCTGAACTACTCAGAGCTAGAGAAGATAGCCTACACAGTGCTAATGGCCTCCCGAAAGCTGAAGCATTACTTTCAGTCTCACCACATCATAGTACTTTCGGCTCAGCCATTGGAAGCCTTGTTCCGCAACAACGAAGCTATCGGCCGAATCGGCAAGTGGGCGGCGGAGCTGAACGAATACGTGATCGACTTCCAGCACCGATCCGCAATCAAGTCGCAGGCATTGGCGGATTTCATAGCAGACTGGACTCCCGCCGTTTTCGACACAACGCTTGAATTCGAAGAGCCTGTGTGGACAGTAAATTGTGACGGCGCATGGGGAATGGCCGGAGCCGGAATCTCGGCGATCCTTACACCACCAAGAGGACCGAAGGTCAGATTTGCCGCGAGGCTGCAGTTCCTCACAACCAACAACACCGCCGAATACGAGGCCGTGCTCCTGGGTTTACGAAAGCTTCGAGCAATCGGAGCGAGAAGATGCATAGTCAAATCGGATTCCCAAGTGGTTGTCGGTCATGCCGAAAAGGAATTCACTGCAAGAGAACCAGAGCTAGCCAAGTATCTGGCGGCAATCAGAAGAATGGAGAAATATTTCATTGGTTTCACCTTGCGTCACATCCCAAGGGCCGAAAACGCAGAGGCCGACGAGCTGGCCAAAGCCGCAGCACAAAATCTACCGCTGCCACCAGATGTGTTCTATCAGGTGCTTTCGGCAAAAGCCGTGAAAGAGGAGGAAGAACATCCAGACTCGATACATGCTATCGTCAGTGAGGACTGGAGGTCACAGATATTCGCCTATTTAGCTGGAACTTACGAGCCACAGTCTAGGAAGGATGCCGAAAGAATGGCCAGCAGGGCGAAAGGTTACACAATCATCGGAGAGCAGTTGTTCAAAAATGGAATAACAGCACCTCTTCTGAAATGCATAAGCCAGCGCGAAGGCATTCAGCTGCTCGAAGAAATGCATGCCGGAATGTGCGGAGCGCATAGAGGGCCTCACGAGATAGCGCACAGAGCAATGAGACAGGGATTTTACTGGCCTTCCGCTGCATCAGATGCCAAGGAGCTGGTCAAATGTTGCAAGGGCTGCCAGATGTTCGCCAAAAATCAGAAAGCGCCAGCAAACGAGACCACGCCGATAGTGCCGACCTGGCCATTGCAGAGGTGGGGCATCGACATAGTTGGTCCGCTACCAGCAGCCCCGGGCAACTTGCGTTTTGCAGCGGTAGCTCTTGAGTATTTCACCAAATGGGTGGAAGCGAAGGCCCTTGCCAGCATAACTTCCACCTCTTTAACCAAGTTCGTCTGGCAGAGGATAATCTGTCGCTTCGGTGTTCCATCATTCATCGCCTGCGACAATGGGAAGCAGTTCGATTGCGCCGAATTCAGGAATTTTTGTGATGAACTCAGCATCAAGCTCAATTTCGCTTCTGTAAATTACCCGCAAGCAAACGGGGCCGTCGAAAGAGCGAATGGCTTAATCTTTTCGGCAATTTCGAAAACACTGTACGACTCGCCGAAAGGCAAGTGGGCCAACACCCTAACAACAGCTGTATGGGGACACAACATTTCACGGTCCAGAGCTACCGGCTTCACCCCATTCAGGCTACTTTACGGCGAGGAAGCAGTAACCCCGGAAGAAGTAAAGCTGGGCTCCTTCCGAACCGAAATGACCCCAACTACTGAACAACAAAGACATGTCGAGCTCGACAACCGTCGAAGAAGTAAGACTGCAGGCTGCAGGCAACCTTGAAAAGTACCACGCCGAAACGAAGCATCACAGGGACAAGACGATAATCCGAAAGAACATCAAGCCGGGTGATATGGTCACCATTCGGCAGCCAGATAAGCAAGGCAAGCTGCAATCGCAGTGGCAAGGCCCTTTCGTCGTGGCGAGCATGGCAGCGCCCGGCGTATTCCGGTTGATGAATGACAAGGGCGAAGTATCAGCTCACACATGGAACGCGAGTAATCTGCGTCGTTTCTACCCGTAATTCATCTCTTTCTCGACTGCGGTATAATTTCTCCCTCTTTCACCATTTTTGTAATCAAATGTCGGCTGTGCTCTTTTTCCTCGCCGGGGAAGCCCTTCATCGGGCTGCGAGGTTTTTTAACGAGGCAGCCGAATGTAACCGCTACATTACTAAAGTAGCCGTAATTCCCCAAAAACGTTATGCGAACCGGTCGAAGACGAAATCAACCAAGCATAAGGTTGAGACATTCGTCAGCACAATGTGATAAAAAGAGAATGTCGAGGAGGTAGGGCAAAATAGACCCCTTCCATCCAACGACAATCTCGAAAGCCTGCGGGCTATGTGAAATCCGACCCTCCGACAAAATGCGAGGGCGGAACGAAAGCCTGCGGGCTATGTGAAATCCGACCCTCCGACAAAATGCGAGGGCGGAACGAAAGCTCGCGGGCTATGTGAAATCCGACCCTCCGACAAAATGCGAGGGCGGAACGAAAGCCTGCGGGCTATGTGAAATCCGACCCTCCGACAAAATGCGAGGGCGGAACGAAAGCCTGCGGGCTATGTGAAATCCGACCCTCCGACAAAATGCGAGGGCGGAACGAAAGCCTGCGGGCTATGTGAAATCCGACCCTCCGACAAAATGCGAGGGCGGAACGAAAGCCTGCGGGCTATGTGAAATCCGACCCTCCGACAAAACGAGGGCGGAACGAAAGCCCGCGGGCTATGTGAAATCCGACCCTCCGACAAAATGCGAGGGCGGAACGAAAGCCTGCGGGCTATGTGAAATCCGACCCTCCGACAAAATGCGAGGGCGGAACGAAAGCCTGCGGGCTATGAGAAATCCGATCCCCCAACAAAACGAGGGCTGAACAAAAGCTTGCGGGCTATGCAAAACCAGCCCCCCATCACCAAAAGGGGAGAATGGTAGCAGAGACCAAGCCCATCAGCCCTAGTAGGGCAAAACAAACGACAGCTGGCAAGCATTTACAGCCGTTAAAACGTAAACGCTGTATCAACCTTTCACCTACCAAGTGATTACGAGTGCAGCCAGGCAAATAAATGCGACTGTCCCGTACAATGGGCAAGGCAGTATAAATAGGCAACAAAGTGCAAGCCTCCCACCCATTCTAAACTACCGAAGCTCTCCAAAATGTTAGTTCCAAGCAGTCAGCTCATTATCGAAAATGCGAGTAGGAAGCATCAGGAGCTACGCTTTCGCTTTTATGATTGTGTCGTCGGCATCGCGTCCGACTATCGTCACCAATCCGGTAACTGTAGGCGGTAGTGCCATCGAGTGGCTCTCCCATCTCAAACCAAAGATAGGAGATGAACCAAGCCGTGCATGTGGCTGGACACCAATACGAGCAATATCATAATCATAGTCGATTGTATGTTCCTCAAGTTGCGTTCATAAAGACATTTTCGTCAACCGAATTATCAAGCGCTTTCGCGCGAATGCTGCCGCCCCTCGCCTAAGAGAGTGGGGGCGGGCGTTTCTTTGCTACCGGCCGAGGGGCTCGCACCGAAAGCTCCCTCGCGCGAATGCTACCGCCCCTCGCCTAAGAGAGTGGGGGCGGGGGCGTTTCTTCGCTACCGGCCGAGGGGCTCGCACCGAAAGCTCCCTCGCGCGAATGCTACCGCCCCTCGCCCAAGAGGAGTGGGGGCGGGCGTTTCTTTGCTACCGCCGCGGGGCTCGCACCGAAAGCTCCCTCGCGCGAATGCTACCACCCCTCGCCTAAGAGAGTGGGGGCGGGCGTTTCTTTGCTTACCGGCCGAGGGGCTCGCACCGAAAGCTCCCCTCGCGCGAATGCTACCCGCCCCTCGCCTAAGAGAGTGGAGGCGGGCGTTTCTTCGCTACCGGCCGAGGGGCTCGCACCGAAAGCTCCCTCGCGCGAATGCTACCGCCCCTCGCCCAAGAGAGTGGGGGCGGGCGTTTCTTTGCTACCGGCCGAGGGGCTCGCACCGAAAGCTCCCTCGCGCGAATGCTACCGCCCCTCGCCTAAGAAAGTGGGGGCGGGCGTTTCTCTGCTATCGGCCGAGGGGCTCGCACCGAAAGCTCCCTCGCGCGAATGCTACCATCCCTCGCCTTAACAGAGTGGGGGCGAGCGTTTCCTTGCTTTCGGCCGAGGGGCTCGCACCGAAAGCCACCTCGCGCGAATGCTACCGCCCCTCGCCTAAGAGAGTGGGGGCGGGCGCGTCTTTGCAACCCACCGACGGGCCCGCACCGAAAAGCACTATCGCGCGAACTAGTAAAGCGAGAACAACTAAATCATTCGGCAAAAGAACTTAATCCGCCAAACGAAATAATAAAAAATCGCACATTCGCAAACCACGATTAACACCGAAAGGTAGAGCACACTGCGACACTCGTCATTACACCGGGTTTAATATAAAGGGTGTACACTGCAATTCTAATTCAGGGCCGCGAACTATTTTCGCGGCCAAGTAAAATGCTATAACGCCTTTCGTCCGGCGAAGGCACGGCATCTTCGGGTTCCAACTTAACGAACGCGGCACCCTCGAAGCCTGGTGGCGCGCGCGAAGCCTCGCGCCTCATTCGCCTCGACTCAAGTTCGCGTGGGTCGAAAGCATCATAAAAAGCGCGTAGCCGATCTTCTGTGCGTCTAAGTTTCTTAGCTCGTTTTCTCATGTAAGCCGAAAGCGATGCAGTCGGAAACCTAGATCGGAAACTCCTCCACAGGTCACCACCAACACAGATATCGCCGGCTTTAATCATTAACGGGCAGATGTCGAGAACGTCCGGCGTTCCCGCATCCGCACCCTGTTCAATATACAACATCCGAATTTAAGTTCCAACATGTTACAAGAGGTCCGCAACAAGTTGCCAACACATTGAAAGCAGGCCCCAAGAAGGTCACTCGTCTACCGCTGCGTCTCGGGGGGCGTTCGCGTCGCGGGCAGCAGCAGCGGCCGAGCTTTCGGGCGCCCCGTCATTCGGCCCAGGAGGACTTGCCTCGTCTTCCGGCTCGTTTTCACGCGCCTGTTTTGCGGAGATATACTCCGAAAACAGCTGTCGGATCCGCGTTTTCTCCTCAGGAGTCTGCATAAAAAAGCGATAGGCCAGAAAAATAACTACTCAGGCCACAAGGCACCGCACAAAAAGCGATAGCCAGCATGGAAGTCAAGCGATAGCTCAAGCATAAGGAAGAAAATACCTTTCCGCGCCCCACGGCGGACTGCATCAGCGACATGTCGTTCCCACCCGCAAGCCAAAATTCTTCAAAGAATCTTTTGCCCAGAGCTTTCGCCGCCTCCGGGGTTCGCCAGTAATAATCCACCTCTTTGACCGGAAGGTCAACGATGTGGGAGCATCCGGCGTCGACCAGGCTGTGGCCGATCGCCTTGATACCGGTGACGGCGGCGTAGTCTCGGCCCAGAGCCATATGATTTTCAAGTGAATCCATTTCGGAGCAAAGCCAGCGGACAAGACCGTCAGCAGTTTGCTCCGAAGGACCACCCGTTTCGACACCAATGCTGCGAAGGCTTTCGCGGAGGCGAAAGACAGCTTCTTCGGCAAACGTCTTCAGGGCCTCGTCCTTCTCGGCCTGGGCATTTCGCAGCTGCGAAAGCTCCCGCTTGAGGTCTTCTGCTTCCCGTCTCAGCTTTTCAGCCTCCTTTTGGCTTGCTTTCCGCGAGGCGCGCTCGTCCTCGGCTTTCTTCGCCTGAACCTCCAGGTCGGTTGTAAGCTTCTTCACCAAAATGTCGAGGTCCTCCTTCTCACGCTCGATCTTGCGAACATAAAGGTCGTTCTGATTGTGTCGGCTGCGGGCGAGAATGGCAGCCTGCGAATGGCATTAAATCAAACGTCGAAAGTCAATACACTCCAAAAGACCCGTACCCCAGTTGCGGAAAAGCGAACACCAATCGCGCAACAAAAAGCAATCTGAGCAACTCACGCTAGCCAAGTGAAACGACAGCGCGTCATCAAGCTTTACGCTGTCGACCTTGAGCAGGTCCCTTTCGACCTCCGGCGCAGCGAAAGCCTTGTGCGAAAACTCCACAAGTTTGCTGGCGTCATCGCTTGCGCCGGGGAGGATTCCCGCGCGGCGAAAGTCTATCCGACACGCAAGCTGAGCTTCGGAAGCTGCACCCAAAGAACGTGCAATCCGATAAGATTCTTCTCTTGCTTCGTCAGTCTCGCCCGACGAGCTCAACCCAGTGTAAAAACAAGGATTCCTGTAGTCCGACGGCACTCCATCGATAATCAATCGCCCGTAGCCAAGAAGCTGACCTTCCACCATCTCCTGTGATAGACGAATGTGTCTCGGCGAAAGGTGTAACTTACCTTTATCCGCAGCAGGAGCCGACACTCCCTCGGCTCCGGCCCTCCTCTCGCGTGGGGCAGCCCCTCCGGTGGAGACGCGAGCAGCAGTTTCGGCGGGTTTCCGAGCCGCGGGCTCAGCACGAGACGCTTTCGGTCTCTTCATCGGCCGATCGGTATCTGCGAGGGCCTTTCGCGAACCAGGTTTAGCAAAGGTCGGAAGGTCAGCCACTGACACCTCATCGTCGAAAGCCGATGTCGAAAGGCGCGCCTGCGGCTTCGGCGGCGCCATCTCAGCAGCGAAACTGGTGCTCTGAAAAACAAAACAGCAAAACAAAGACAAGTCAAAAAAAAAAAAAAAAAAAAAAAAAAAAAACGTCTTTCCATAGAAATAATAGTAAAGAATTCCATAAAAGGGAAAACGAAAACAACGGCCAAATCAAACAAAGTTAGAAAAAGGCAGAAACTAACCACCCTCGAATGAGCGAAAGGATCAACGTCGGGGACCGACTCCAATGCCCCCCCTCGGCTTGCAAGCAAAGGTTTGGCAATCAACCGCCCAATGCGAATGTCCCCAGCTTCAGCGACCTTTCGCCGGGATATCACACCACTCCGACCGCCACGGCGAACCATCTCTTTTCCCTTACCCTTCAAGCTTTCGGCCTCATCTTTGCTTTCGTCAACTAACGGTCTTTCGGCATATTCAACGCCCATTGCATCGAAAGCTCGGTTCAAACGCCGATTACGTCCGAGATTGCCGAGTTGAAACTCGCTCTCCTTGCGTAAGTACGGCCCACAAATTTTTCTTGTCTCCTTTTCGATATGTCTGACATATTCGCCGTCATCATGGTAATCCGCGGGTCTCTCCAGCAACAGCGTGGGCCCCCAATACCCTTCTCTTTCAACGAATCCTTCAAAAGAGGTGGCACTGCAGAGCGGATTCATCCCGATGGCTATCCACTCTTCCACCAAATCCCGGCTGATTTGAAAACGTGCAGTAAGCGCGAATGCATCCCCGCAGCGAATGGCATCCGGTTCACTCAGCAGAACTGGCGGAAGATGCTTTCCAGGGCACCTCTCCAAAACAGACACAAGTGGAGAGCCTTTCTTCTCTCCTTTACTTAACGCAATAGCGGCGGTTTCGTCCGAGCACACGCGATAGTAGAACCAGAAACGATTCCAGTCCGGCCACTTATTCCGATATGTAAGCGAAATTGAAACGGTCCCTCTTGTTTTCCGCGGAACGAAATTGATGCAGCCAATCTCGCTGGGCAATTTGCTCCCGAGAAGCGGGTCGTTAACTTTTGTCGGACGGCGGTGAATGTCATAAAATCGCACGAAGACATCCGCCCGCGGGGTGCAGCCCAACATCTTCATAGCATGCGCGAAGATACTTAGTCTGGCGACTGCATTCGGCGTCAGCTGATGAAGCTGTACCTCAAACCCCAACAACACATCCGAGACGAATTCTTCGAGGGGAAAATCAAGGCCAGCTACAAAGTAGTCGCGAAAGACAACGGCCTCGTTCGGCCGAGGAATAGGAACCTCCTCGTCTCCAGGGACACGACAATTCGCAAGATGATCTCTCCTTAAAGGCCCTTCTTCAGCCATCGTTTGCAAGCGGGCAGCCGTCATTCGCGATACGCCAAGGTAAAAAGAACAATCCGTCGGGACCGAAACCAAGCCGGAGTCCCCATCATTTGACACGCTTCCGCTGTGCTCTGGAACTCGCGGAGAAACCCCCGATCCAATGGACACTTCCTCGCTATCATTGCGGCGGGAAGATTCGGTACCACCCGTACTTTCGCTAGTCGAGCTCGAAGTCGACGTCGAGCTGGAAGACGCCATCTAACACGGCGCGAAAGACAAATAAACAAACAACGCAAGCGAAGGGAAGAAAGGAAAAAGGCGAAAAATGAAAGCAGCCAATTCGCACGACATAAGACTGAAGGAAATAAGAAGAAAGTGAGCCGCGTACCGCGAATTGTCGACCAGCGAATGATGCGAAGCAAACAAAAACCCGCTTTCGCCGAGGACAGCGAACAGCGTGAAGCGAATATCGAAACACTCCGCGACACAGGCAACGAGCGCAGGAAGGCGTCGACTGACCAGCCGCCTACCCCACCCGAAGCGCCCAAGATTTTATACGATCAGACTCGACACGGTTACCGAGAAAGACGAAGAGGCGCCCGGGCACAAGTTTCGAAGCGTCGCAGAGGTTTTACATCACGACACACGGTTTTCGAGAAAGACGAAAAGGCGTTTGCGACGCGACTTAAAATATAAATAATAATAATAGTACAAAATACATACCTCTATCTGCAAAAAAAAAAAAAAAAAAAAAAAAAAAAAAAAAACTCAGCTTCGGGACGAAACGAAGGTTTTTTGGGCGGGCGTAGGCGCCTAGCGAAAGGACACGGTCGAACCTCACAAGCTGCAGATCCAACCGTAAGGGGCTACTGTTGGGGGGGCGCCCAGACCGCAGGCGCCTCCGACCCGCATTTTACCGAAAGATGATGGTGCTTTCGTGCGAAAGGGAGCATTCGCGCGGAAGCACGCGTTTCGGCCTGCGGACCAAGGGAAGGCGGAGCTTTCGTGCGAAAGGAAGCATTCGCGCGGAAGCAGGCATTCGCCTGCGGTCCGCACGACCAGAGTAGGAAGGCGGAGCTTTCGTGCGAAAGGGGGAATTCGCGCGGAAGCACGCGTTTCGGCTTGCGGACCACGGGAAGACGGAGCTTTCGTGCGAAAGGAAGCATTCGCGCGGAAGCAGGCGTTCGCCTACGGTCCGCACGACCGGAGTAGGAAGGCGGAGCTTTCGTGCGAAAGGGGGAATTCGCGCGGAAGCACGCGTTTCGGCTTGCGGACCAAGGGAAGGCGGAGTTTTCGTGCGAAAGGAAGCATTCGCGCGGAAGCAGGCATCCGTCTCCGATCCGCATGGCCGGAGTAGGATGAAGTTTTCGTGCGAAGGGAAGCGTTCGCGCGAAAGGAGCCCAGCGTTTCCGGCGAGAGCTTTCGTCATTCATGACTTCGGTTTTTCTTAGGTTTTCGCAGGGTGACGGAAGCCCAGGTCAAAGGGAGCGGGCCCACCGGCCACGAAAAGGAGCCGGGGGACGCTGGGCCCACCAGAGGGCGAAGTTACGATGATGCCCCTCGCGCCGGGAGGGGCGGCGTGCAACCATGGAGTAGTTGAGCGGGGCATCATTGTAATTGTAGCAGAGTGGTTGGAAGGGCATTCTTGTACTTTCAAATTGATCTGGATTAATATAAAAAGCTCCCAACCTCCAAGGGAGAAGGGGGGGAGAACACTGTTCACTTCATCTGTTTTCCCGTTTTACCGTCCGGTTTCCGCTTTCGCTTTGGGCTTTCGTTCGTGCGTCAACCCGCTGTTTCGGGGATCTCGATCCCCGAAACAACACATGTGTTTTTCACCACCGAAATTCTCTACTTTCATACACAGTAATGGTTTCCTTTTAGTTGTATGTATGAGAACATTGTATCATACACTCCTAAAAATATTTTGCCTATTGATCAGTCTAGACAAGATCTCTTGATGGTGATAAATGACAATGTCTTGATCAGTAATTGCAGGTTCATTTTGAGGTGTTAGTTTAAATTCCTATTTTGTTTATAGGAAAATAACAGGGCCGCAGGGCACTGCTCGCATGCAAGGAATAGTCAAGCTATGTTGGTGGCGTCCATCTTGGCGTGAGGCAGGGCAGCTGTCTGGTGCAGTTTGGTCCATGTCATTCTTCATCGAAAATCAGTTTGGCTGCAAAGCGAATTAGCGTGGTGGCCTGTACAACTTTTTTTTAGTCATTACTATTTATTTCGTGTACCTGAGAATTGTTCTTCATTATTACTTGGACTTAGAATTTTTTTCGTATAATATAAGGCTAAGCCATTCATTGTCGCTTATAAAAATATATTCTGGATATAGCTGTGGTTCTAGACTAGAATATTAGTTTATGATATGTCATGTTATTCTTTGTTACACTATATCTCGGTTTTTTAAGTCACATACAAGTTGGACCAATGTGCGGGCAGGGTAGTGTGTGTGCGTGTGGTATGAGTTAGAGTGTGAGTTCAGATACTACAGCTTGCACTCGAAGGTTGTTGGGTTTTGTATTTTGTGTTAGGCTGTTAGCACTTAGTCAGGTTTGCCTCTATATATGGGATCAATTCAATAGTTGTATGCATTCCATCTGGTGCAAGGAATACACTTGCAGGTGTAAGGAAAAAAAATGCAGTGCTACTCTATGTGAAACTTTTTTTCCTTTATATATTTTCACAAAATAATATTGAAATATGATCAGTGATGGCCTGCAACTATGGATCACTCCATCAAGCATTTGTTTGGTTTAGGGGATCACTGGATGCTACCACATAAACATACGTCATCAATTTTAGGCTTCACCATAATAGAAGGATCCTTTTCAATCGTTCTGTAGACTATGATTTTTCCTGTCTGAAACTGTGAACCAATGTTCCTGCTGCTACAAAAAAACTGCATTAGATATGTGCACTGATGTTTTGCTAGAGTGGCCTTGGTGTGTTTTACTGTGCATCCTACACTTCCTTTTCAGTAAAAAACAGTTTGATCAATCTATGATCTTGTCTTTCTTGCATTGTTATAAATACGCATCTTTGGTAGGAATTCAAAATCACATTGCCAATGATTTAACTTTTGTTTGGTTTAGGGGAGTCTTCACACATACATACATCAATAGTTTTAGGCTTCACCACGATAAGAGTCTTTTTCAATCCTTCGTGAGAATTCTGTTCCAGCAACAAGCCGAATGGTGCAATACATATATCTATACTCAATGGATTTTATATATGTTCTATTGATATGGTTGTATATTCCTGTAGCAACGTACGGACACTCAACTAGTTTGGAGAAAATTTACGAACCAAGAGAGAACGGTCCGTGGAAAAAAAAAGGACTGGCCGCGGATTTCGACGGGCTCGCGGGTTCCAGATGTGCCTCTTTGGACCCGTTAGCTGTCTGTACACCCAGTAAACTGCACAGATCTAAAAGCAAATCAAATGGTCCAAAATTCAACAGATACAAATCTAAGCAATCTGTCGACAGAAATATAGCAAAATTCTTTTTTTATTATAATTATTGGCTGACAACGAAATATGTTTTTGGTTTTTTTTTTAAAAAAGAAATATTTTTGGTGCTCTCTACACTGGTCAGTGTTGCCATTTATGTTCTGCTTGTTCACGTGAATTTTTTAATTATTTTTGTCGCAAAAGGTCCTTTTCACAAGATTTAAAAGGTTGAGTCCTCATCTTCAACATATACTAGATCATATTTTGTTACGGTGCTGGGAAGGAACTAGGAAAACTAATTAATTATGTTTAAGGACAGTTTAGTACTTTCCCTACTTTAAATAATAACTCTCTTATCCCTGAGGTAGGCTTCGACGTGATTAGCAACAGACGTCGGAGTGCCGGATGGAGGACTTCACCAGCGTCAATTGCCGCCGCCCTGAGCCGCCACCCGAGCCCGAATGACACGCAGTCGCCCGCCCAAGTGTCTGTGCAAGCTGCGAGCCGGCATCGGCCGCCGCCGCCGCCGCCACCGCCCCCGAGAGCGCTAAGGTGCAGAGCAGTCAGGACTGACCTTGCGAAGTTGCCGATGATCTCCACCGTCTTTGCGCTCCCTCAAAGCTCTGCCAACTTCTGATTTGATTTGGGATTGAGTTGTCATGACTTGCTGTCATGTCTTTCATGGATTCTACAGATCTTGCTCTATAATTGACTCTCACAATGCATTAATTTGCTTCTTGCCTATGACACTGAACCAAGGTTGATTTGTTCGTTGAAGTGGATCTGTTGAACCATATCGAAGAACCAAGGGCGGGGGCAGCCACAACAGAGAAGATAGCGCACACAGGATATGAGATTGTGATGAAAGTACTACCGTATCCTTCTTATTAAATTTGGAACTGGTTCCTGGCCCACACATTATAGGTTCCGGCCCATAACTTAAGTTTCTCTATATTGGTTCTTCTTATTTTATCACCATTAGATCTGTTTCAGTTGATGACTCTAATTTTTTCCAAGCATGGTAAAAATTCTCTTAAAATATTGTTATGTTTCTTTCCCAGATAGAGTCCTATTGGCTATTGCTGCATTTTCTAATCGCGATTTGAACACTTGTTGCTGTGATGTTTGTTTAAAACACACACACACAAGCCAGATGGTTACCTGAACTCTGTTTATACCTGCTGAAAAGTACAACGAAGGCATGCAACCGCGTGAAACGACCAAATCAGCCGTAAACATTGAACAACAACGACGAGGCAGAGGTCTCGTTGAACTATTATTATTTTTATTATCTTCTGTATCTGGTGGACTGGTGCCATTTGCATTAGTTTACTACTCCCTCCGTTCCAAATTATAAGTCATTCCAAGAATCTTGGAGAGTCAAAGTTTTTCAACTTTGACCAAAGTTACAGAGAAAAACACAAAGATTTATAACATCAAATATGTATATTATGAAAATATAACTAATAAAGAATCTAATAATACTTAGTTGGTATCATAGATGTTGTTATCTTATTATATAATTTTGGTCAAAGTTGAAAAACTTTGACTCTCCAAGATTCTTGGAATGACTTATAATTTGGAATGGAGGGAGTATGTCAGATTGTCAGTTTCGCGGTCGCCTTGGACGACAGTCGACTCCTCGTTCGTTTGTTCAGCGATCAGCTCGTTCAGTTCGCTGTCTTCTGAACTGTCTGCGACGACGACACACCTTCAATTTCAGATGTCTCACACTCTTTTCCATGTTTTTTTCCTCATGTGTTCCTCAGATTCTCTGAATTGCTGGATACATTTTGTATTTTTTTGCCATATTTAAGCAAATTTAAATCTCATTTCAGTTTGTCGAACGAGATGCCGTATCACAGCGAAAGAACCAGTCATTGTTGGAGTATAAGTGAATTGTCCGCCTCTCCCCATCAGCTTAAGCTTTTGGGTTGAACTGGTTGGTGCATGCAACTTAATATGGTTGAACTGGTTGGTGCATGCAACTTAATAGTCATCGCTCTAGCTGCCAACAGCTTCATCATCAAATCCACGTTATGTTAGTGCTAACACGCCGCAACCGCATCAGCAGATGATGGAGTTGCATTGATCAAGAACAGCTATGATCACACGTGATCCGGGTGCAGCCATGTTGGTCCATGATCCAGGACCAAGGAATGTCCCCTTGTACATCTTATGCCCTGGCTCCAACATTTGCACATTGCAGTAGAATATGGTATTTATATATGTTTCTATAAACCTGCAGAATACCCACGAATCCTTCATGGCATTTCAGGGCAAGTTTTGTTTTAACCGTCTAGTTCATTCCATGACGTACACCTGAACCTGGGTGCTTTGTAAACTGTCATCTTCTTTGAGACTTTTACCTGTATACCCTTAAAAAAGATAGACGTTACCTACAGACCATTAAAAAGTTCGATCGCACCTAGATACCATTGTCGAACTTTTTTTTATCCTTCATGCCATTCCGTCCACCTTCCATCACCTTCTCACCGTTAAACAGCTCTGACATGTGGGTCCGGCCAGTAAAATGTCCAAAATACCCTTATCTCAACTAGAATCCTCTTCTTTGTCTCTCAGCCCGGTGGGGCCCAGCTGTCAGGAACCAGCAATTCCAAACCCCTCTTGTCGCCATTTCACCACCTGCCCCTCCCCATCGCGGCCAGCCAACGCCTCTTCCCTCGCCACCCATGTCCGCCGCAGGGCGCGCCCTCGTCGCCGCACGCCCGGCGCGGCCGCTCCTCCCGTCGCGGCGCCTCCCGTCCTCTTCCATCCGTCCCCCGCGGCTACGTAGCGGCGTTGGGTCCGTCCGCTGCATGGCGCGGCGGCCGGATTCCTCCTATTCCCCGCTCGGGTCAGGGCAGTGACCGTGCGCCTACAGAAATGGCTCCTCTGTGCCCTGGCTGCGACTACGAGCACTGGCTCATCGTCATGGACAAGCCTGGCGGCGAGGGCGCCACCAAGCAGCAAATGATCGATTGCTACATCCAGACCCTTGCCCAGGTGGTAGGGAGGTAATTGTTACTCCTGATTCAATCAAGTATGTCCACAGGTTTGGATTTATCGCGAGGGTGAGAAATAATTTTGGATACTTCGTTGTACGTTGTTGCGGCCGGAGCCATGGTCTGCGGGTGCAGGTGCAACCCGCCCGCGTCGTGCTGCTCCGGGGCCTGGTGCCCGTGCCCGTGGCCACCACGGTGTTCGTCGGCCTCGCCACTGCCGAAGACGGACGTTGACGCGTCATCCTCGAGGGGGAGGCGGTGGAAGGTAAGGTCGGTGAAGGCGGCAGCGAGGACAGCGACGGTGGTGGCGGTGACGAGAGGGACCACCACGACGCCCCCGACGATCTGTCCGTGCGGGCTGGCGAGCGATATCGAGGGGTCCCTGTTGACGGCCGCGCGGGGCACAGCCGCGACGGACATGGACGGGGCCAGGAAGGTGGCCGAGATGGGAGGATCTCGTACCGGCCGCGGAAGACGACGACCGCGGCAGCGGCGGGGCCTCCTCCTCTGTCCGCGGACGCCGCCGCCGGGTGGCGGAGCGAGACGTCGACGACGGCGCCCGTGCCCGCGAGCACGCAGATCCCGAGGCCGCGGCGGCGCGCGAAGCCCGCGAGCGCGCGCGCGATGTCTCCGCCGCTGGGGATCTCGAGCACGTGCGGGCGCATGGCCGCCGCGGGCTCCACGTCCCGCGTGACCATCGGCGGCGGCGGCTTGGGCTCGCCACCGGCCCGTCGCCTCGTCCTCCGCCTGATGCCCCGTTGGGCGGCGCCGGCGCCGGCGGCCGTGAACCAGAACCGCTCGGGCCATTCGCGAAGTGTCGGACGACCGGCGAGATAAAGATAGAAGAGAGAGAGAGAAAAAAAAGATACGGAGTAGAAGGGTATTTTGTGTAAAGACTGGGAATGAAAATGAGTAGAATGAACTCTGTATTTTCTATTGATCTTGTCATTATATATATATATACATAGATGTAATCTGTAACTGCACTTGGCAGTTCCATCTTGTGAGAGAGATCGACAACCAGAGAGCGAGAGAGAGCGGTTTTTAGGATGAACGTGTTTCCACGTTTGTGAGATCAACCGTCTTCTAACACTTCTCCTTTGATCGAATTCATCTTGAGATCAATGAACAGTATTAATTCTCTAAAAAGTTCTGTAGGATAAAAACGAGGAGAAATACTTTGATAGATATTGTTGGCGATTCTTAACACATATTCTATATCGCCAACATGCATACGATTGTCTATAAAAATGTCACCAAACTAGAGGTAGGGCCTTTTTACACTAACAAATTCCACAGTTTTGGTGAACATGTATTTATACAGGAACAACGTGATTTGGGCCGAAAGTAAAGGAAGAGTTGAAGGAGAAATCAAAACCAAGTACCAAAGTGTATCAAACTTCAACCAGATTCAAACTCAGCACGACGTTTCAGGCCAAATGGGCTTTGGCCCAGCCCACGGGGGCCCAGCCAGGGGGCGGCCGCCCCCTGGGTCGACCGCCCCCCTGGTGCTGCCACGTGGCCACCGCCTTTGCAGAGGCGGTGCAATCAATGCCCCTAAGGCGGTTTCGGGTGAATTTTGCAGCAAGCCCCCTCCTAAACCGACCTAAAGCACCTATATAAGGAGAGGGGGAGGGGAGGCCAGACAACAACACACAAAAGGAATAGAAGAGCACCTCTCTCTTGAGTAGATCCCCACTCCTTAGGGCTATGCCCTAGTAGCTTTCTAGAGTTGGAGAGTGAGATGTGAGGGAAGAGAGCGGGGAAGGGCTTGTCGGTCTCTCCCCGAGCTTGTACCTCGACGAGCCCTTACCTTGTACCCACATCGGGATCCATACATAGTAAGTGTTCGTGGTTTCTACAGTATTATTGTTCTTTTGATTAGGTAAGCTTTATCTCTTCTTGTTTGCGGGTTCGTCGTCCGTTCTCGTAGCGGATACTCTAGTAGAGGAACCTCTAAATCATTTGGAGGGGTTCCTGCGCAACGCTAGAGTAGTGATCAATAGCGTAGACGTGGTGTCTAGGCTAGGGTTCACCTTCGTTTGCCTCGTAATCCACGGGTGAGGGATCGGCGGCAGGTGGTGACAGCCCTGTTTGCCCTTAGTTTTCCCCACGTTCGGTTACGACGTAGAGCTACACAAAGGCCGGAGTTACCTGGCAGACCAGGTATAAGCCGGTGCCCGAAGTGAACAAGTAGAAGTAACGTTTATCTATCTTTAGACAGTAAAGCTTTAGCGATCCGTCTCTATTCCCCTCTCTTTCTCTACCCTTGTGTTGTCCTTGGACGAACTAGATAGAAGAAATACCTCCGTTCCTCGTGGAAATACGATACCCTGAATTCCACCAGGTGAAGTGCTACAGCGGTACTTCCGTGCGCTTGCGGATTCTTCTGCTTACGCTAAGAAATACCAACAAGCATTTCTGGCGCCGTTGCCGGGGATGGATCGTAAGGTCCATTCTTAGTAACGACGTTAGTAAGTGTCAACAAGCATTTCTGGCGCCGTTGCCGGGGAACGGTTGCTATTTTCTTCGAACCTAGTTCATCCTCGTATCTGTATCCCTTTTTATAAAAACCAAAAATATTTTCTTTTTACCTTTTCTATCATGAAGCCAACCACTCCAATTCAAAATCCGTCCGCTTCAAAGGGGGAGTTCGTCGAGCCAAAACCTTCTCCAAAACTTTCATCCAATGATGGACTCCACCCTTATTTAAAATCCATAGCTCGGGCACTACATTTCTCTGGTTTTCATAATGAAGATTCTTTTAACCACTTGCTAGATCTTGAGGAAATTTGCTCATGCCTAAGCATCCCAGGCATGACAAAAGAAACGATTAAGTGGAAATTGTTTTCGTCTTCCCTCAATGGGGAGGCGAAACAATGGTACGCTAATGTCGTAGAAAGTGTGAATGGGGATTGGGAAGAACTTAAAAACAAGTTTTATCTTGCATTCTTCCCTAGATCCCGTATCACCTCTATACCAAAGGAAATCCTCCATTTCGAGCAAGATGAGGAGTCTATAGGTGCAGCCTGGGCCAGGTATTTGACGATACTACACGCTAGCCCAAACATGTCTTTACCCGAGAGCGTGCAATTGCATCTCTTTTCTACGGGTCTAGATGAAGATGCTGCCCCAGTCCTTGACAGGGCCGCTGGAGGGTCATTTTCAAGCAAATCTACAACGGAACAGAGAAAAATCCTTGATAACTTCCTAGAGAAGCACACTTCTCCCGTTGTAGAACCAAAACCTCTCCAAAACAAGGGCATGTCAAGTTTTGAGGAGCCCTCATCAGTCGAATCAACAACTTTGCCATACATAGATTCGACTTTTGAGCCCTCACCCGAGCTGCAAACACCGATAATGCTTTATCCTTCGGAGTTTGCAATTGAATTCGAGGATTATGACAGAATCACGAACCTTCGTAGGTACGAAAAACGCTCGACATATGAAGTGTCCCCTAAAATAGAGCCATCAAAAGAATTGTTAGTGGAGGTGAAACGTTATTCTGATGTAATTCGGATTCTTTCACCCTCCACGACCATATCTTGCACATTTAGGGGAACAATTGTCGATGCTCTTCACAACCCATCGGTCGGAACAAATATCATGTCAAAATTCTTAGCGGAATCTCTTTTGGGTAACACTCCGCTAATCCCGACTGACAAACTCTTTGAAGGTCCGCCAGGGTTTCTCTGGGAGTGTTGTGGAGTTGCTAAGGCCGTACCTTTTGAAATAAACGAAAACGTGGTTCACCTAGATTTTCATATCTACGACATCCTCGAATTTGAACTTCTGTTAGGCCACCCTTTCGAAAAACTTTCCATAGAGAAACCATTCCGTGGGGGCCTTGATGAACAGTTGGGAGCAATCACTTCCGCCGAGTCTATCGCTAGTTCCGCAAATCCAAAGGCAAAGGAGCAGCCCAACGCTAACTCATGCGAGGTGGTAAAATGCATAGCTCCGTGCGTTTCATTTGAGTTTCAATCTCATCCTTGTGAAACGATACGTCCAGTACCATCCTCGCTCGAGCTTAATCCATGTCCCTCTGGCCATCATAACGTTGTTCTCGACAGCAGTCAAGTATCAACGCTCGTCTTTCATGATAGATCTTTCCAGTGCGGAAACTTTCATGCCATGGACATGTGTGAAGCAACAACTCTAGAAACCAAGCAAGAATCTGTTAATGAGCATGATAACTTCTCTTTTGAGATCCCTCATGTCACATGCTCACTTTTAGGTTCTCTAGAGTTCGTTTTGCTTCAAACCACATGCTTCTACGAGGATCACAACCTTCTCTTGATTCTCGTTGTCAAACTCTTTAAGAGAATAGTTGTGGATGCTTATGTTTATCACAAACATTGCAAATCCCGTAAATGCATGGTGGTGCTAACCTTGCAGCTTGAGTATTAATGCCAAATACTTGGTGGTGAACTGGGAATTACACCACCACTGTAGGCTGCAAGATGAAGTTCCCAAGGTCGAGCTTAAGACTGTAACTTAAGCACTGCCGGGAGATACCCCGGATTATCCTAAAAAAAGGAAAAAAATATTTATTTAATGATTTAAAAAATAGCTTTATATTTCTTTTATTACTATCATTAAAAAAATTCTTTTAATAAAAATAAGATCATGCTATCTAGTTAGTGTGCACCTTTGGGTATTCTTGGTTGTTAACCCTTTTCAGGACATGATCAAGAAGAACAAGGGTACATACGATGTAAGAGAGCATGAAGAGCTTCAAAAAAAATCATCAAATGCCTTAACTCATATTTATCTCCATAAGTTTACTAGACCATACAAATTCATGCTTCTTATTGTTTATGACGGCTGCTCTAGTTTGGGTATACTGGATCCGGTACATCCATTGGTCTTTTTAAATTAAGCATGGTGCTTAGGTTAAAATGACCTTCTTTAATCAAAATTTGACATGGCGTTAGATTTTGATTAATGAACCTAAGTTGTTTGCATAAACAAAAGAAGTAATCTTTAATGGAGATGAACCAAGGCTAGCACTTTATAGCAAAACTTATCTTAGCCTTGTTTGAGTTCTGCTTAAAAAAAGATAGTTTTCCTAAATGATAAAAATAAAAAAAAGTTTTTCATAATAAAATTGAGCCTTCCCAGTTTTCAAACTGGTAGAGCCTTTCTTTTTTGTTTCTTTTGTTTTGTTTCAATAAACAGGTACAAGAATAAATGTGGGGGAGATCTCCCAAGTATAACCTTTCACACAATTGAGATCTCCCCAACACTTTGCACAACATCGAGAAACCTAACATGGAGAAGGACAAGGTAAAAGGTTTTAGAATGGACTGACTTAAACTTCCGGGTTGGTCAAATCATTTCTAACTCATCGTAAACTCCTTCATCTTCAAACGATGGTTTGTGCAAAACTCTATCCTCACATCTCTCATGTTTTGAAGATTAAAACTAAACAGATTAAAAAGACAAAACTTTTGACATGTCATCTCCAAGTTATCCTTTGATAAAATTTGCATACTCTTTATTCCTTGCTAATATTCCTATAACTTGTGAACACTTTTCATAGGGACCCCATGCTATCTAAGTAATTGAAATATGAGATATAGTAGGATGAAAATGAACCTTGCTCTTTCATGTGAAGAACTTGGGATTTATTTTACAAAAACAAAGTTCAAATAGCATGCTCCTCAATGATATGAAAATTCCTACCAAAGCCATATCTAGTGTTAGATTTTAAAACCTCCAAATACTTGCAACTTACTACTGCATTGAGTTTTGTCAAGTCTTGTTGATGCCTTGTTGAGAAACTTATCATACCCCTAAGATCAAGATTCACGTACACCCACATAAAAAAATGCTAACTCTTGCACTAAGAGTTACGCAAAAACATGCCTTTTCATTCCACCAAAATAAAAACCCCACCACTTGTGTTATGAACCTCTCTTCCCAAAATTCCTTTTTACTTTTGCAAAATATGGGCTATGAAAAAAATTAATCCCATGCCAAAAAGCATGAAGAAAAGAGAAAATATGCCATGCCAAAGAAGCATGTGCCAAAAAATGAGAGAGCAAAAAAAATGGACAAGTGTCCAAATGAGAAAACAATGGGTACTTCGATGCCCGCCTCTCTCTAAAAAAAATATAATAATAAAGATAGCCCATATTTTCATAAGTTTCTAAAAAAAGGGAGAGAGAAGCATGACAAAGGAGTTCAAAAGAAAAAAAAATATATACATATATATTCCCCACACTTGCACTTCTTGATCTAAGGGTATGGCATCTTTCTCCTCGGATCCAAGATTTGACTTAGCAAAATATACAAAGTAAGTATGCCTTCATAACCTTACCTACCCAAACTCCACAAAAGCTTTTTAGGAATAGGAAAGAAAGAAGGCAACACTTTGGTATGCCTTGGTGAGGAACCAAACACATAAATGAGCGATTTGAGAGAATCATTTGAGGAGCTAAGCTATGGTTTACATTTTCAAAATAAAAACCCAAGTTTCTGAATTGATTGATGCAAGGGGATTTGAATCCATGTTGTTCCATTTTTCAATCACCCAAGATATCATGGTAGACACTTCAGAGTTCATAAGTGCAGGTGAAGCTTGGAATAACTTGTATGCAGGTTACATATCAGAGAGATGACCCATCTTAGTCCTAATCTTTACTCGAGGACGAGCAAAGGACTAAGTGTGAGGGAGTTTGTTGGCGATTCTTAACACATATTCTATATCGCCAACATGCTTATGATTGTCTATAAAAATGTCACCAAACTAGAGGTAGGGCCTTTTTACACTAACAAATTCCACAGTTTTGGTGAACATGTATTTATACAGGAACAACGTGATTTGGGCCGAAAGTAAAGGAAGAGTTGAAGGAGAAATCAAAACCAAGTACCAAAGTGTATCAAACTTCAACCAGATTCAAACTCAGCACGACGTTTCAGGCCAAATGGGCTTTGGCCCAGCCCACGGGGGCCCAGCCAGGGGGCGGCCGCCCCCTGGGTCGACCGCCCCCCTGGTGCTGCCACGTGGCCACCGCCTTTGCAGAGGCGGTGCAATCAATGCCCCTAAGGCGGTTTCGGGTGAATTTTGCAGCAAGCCCCCTCCTAAACCGACCTAAAGCACCTATATAAGGAGAGGGGGAGGGGAGGCCAGACAACAACACACAAAAGGAATAGAAGAGCACCTCTCTCTTGAGTAGATCCCCACTCCTTAGGGCTATGCCCTAGTAGCTTTCTAGAGTTGGAGAGTGAGATGTGAGGGAAGAGAGCGGGGAAGTACCGGGCTTGTCGGTCTCTCCCCGAGCTTGTACCTCGACGAGCCCTTACCTTGTACCCACATCGGGATCCATACATAGTAAGTGTTCGTGGTTTCTACAGTATTATTGTTCTTTTGATTAGGTAAGCTTTATCTCTTCTTGTTTGCGGGTTCGTCGTCCGTTCTCGTAGCGGATACTCTAGTAGAGGAACCTCTGAATCATTTGGAGGGGTTCCTGCGTAACGCTAGAGTAGTGATCAATAGCGTAGACGTGGTGTCTAGGCTAGGGTTCACCTTCGTTTGCCTCGTAATCCACGGGTGAGGGATCGGCGGCAGGTGGTGACAACCCTGTTTGCCCTTAGTTTTCCCCACGTTCGGTTACGGCGTAGAGCTACACAAAGGCCGGAGTTACCTGGCAGACCAGGTATAAGACGGTGCCCGAAGTGAACAAGTAGAAGTAATGTTTATCTATCTTTAGACAGTAAAGCTTTAGCGACCCGTCTCTATTCCCCTCTCTTTCTCTACCCTTGTGTTGTCCTTGGACGAACTAGATAGAAGAAATACCTCCGTTCCTCGTGGAAATACGATACCCTGAATACCACCGGGTGAAGTGCTACAGCGGTACTTCCGTGCGCTTGCGAATTCTTCTGCTTACGCTAAGAAATACCAACAAGCATTTCTGGCGCCGTTGCCGGGGATGGATCGTAAGGTCCATTCTTAGTAACGACGTTAGTAAGTGTCAACAGATATGCTGTTAAAAACTCCTTTAAAAACCCAGTGGGAAAATAAGGAGAAAGTTGATTCAGCATATATGATTATTGCCTCATTGTAAACTCATATGAGAAAAACCTTTGTAAGAGAAAACTCATAGATAGTTTAGAGGACAATATATGTCATTGATATCTCCTTAAAAACCCTGGTAGGGAAAACAGGATATATGACATAAGCTTATGTTAATATTGCCTCATTAAAAACTTTATATGAGAAACCTTGTGAGTAAAACTCATACAAAGAAAAGAGTACAATATGATGGTGTGGACAAGGCAACAACTAGGAGATCTCTCCCCCTGAACCTTGCAAATCACGAAGTCGTCGCATACCAATTCCTTGAACACATTTCTGGAACGAAGAAGCTGGTAATGACTTAGTCAACAAATCAGCGAGATTATCGCATGACTTGGTTTTCAAGATATCTATTTCACCCATTTGTTGTAGTTCATGAGGGAAAAACAACTTAGGTGAAATATGCTTCGTTATGTTGCTCTTAATGTAACCTGTCCCCATCTGTGCAACACAAGCAGCATTATCTTCATAGATAATGGTAGGTGAGTCGAGAGTACTCATTCCACATGACTGTTGTATGTGGTTAATCACTATGCGAAGCCGAACACATTCTCGTGAAGCTTCATATAGTGCAATTATTTCAGAGTGATTGGTGGAGGTAGATACAGGGATCTATTTTGATGACTTCCATGAAATGGCAGTCCCTCCGTGTAAGAATACAAAGCCTGTCTGGGATCGGCCATGATGGGGATCAGATAAATAGCCGGCATCAGTGTACCCAATCATATTGGATTCTGGGTTCCTTTGAAAGAATAACCCAAGATCTCGTGTGCCATTAACATATCTGAGGATATGCTTAACTCCCGTCCAATGACGTTTGATAGGAGCAGCGCTGTGTCGTGCTAGCAAGTTCACTGCAAATGCAATATCAGGCCTGGTGCAATTTGCAAGATACATGAGCGCTCCAATGACACTGAGATAAGGGTAATGGGCTCCCAAAACCTCTTCTCCTTCATCCTTTGGTCTGAATTGACCAGTCTTCATTTCTAAAGACCGAACAACCATAAGAGTATTGGAGGGATGTGACTTATTCATGTTGAATTTCTCCAACACTTTCTGGGCATAGGCAGATTGATGCACTAATATTCTAGTGGGAAGGTGCTCAAGTTGTAGACCTAAGCAAAATTTGGTTTGACCCAAATCCTTCATTTCAAACTCCGTCTTTAGATGATTGCGTGCTTCATCAATATCTTGTGGGTTGCCAAAGATGTTTAGATCATCAACATACACTGATATGATGCAGAACCCCGTTTGGGATTTCTTTATGAATACACATGGGCAATCATCATTGTTAGTGTATCCCTTCTTTAGAAGGAACTCACTAAGTCGGTTATACCACATTCTTCCTGACTGCTTTAAGCCATAAAGTGACTTTTGAAGCTTTACACAATACATGTTGCGATTTGCGCTCTGATCCGGTATAGAGATTCCATCAGGAACCTTCATATATATATCCGAATCAAGTGACCCATAGAGATATGCAGTCACTACGTCCATCAACTGCATAGATAGACGATTTTGTACAGCCAGAGATATAAGATATCGGAACATTATTCCACTCATAACTGGAGAATATGTATCATTGAAATCAATGCCAGGTCTCTGCGTGAACCCTTGTGCTACAAGCCTTGCTTTATATCTCACCACCTCATTGTTTTCATTCCGTTTCCGGACGAAAACCCATTTGAATCCCACAGGGAAGATTCCACGAGGTGTAGGTATTGCATGAGTGAATACCTTTCTTTTGGCGAGCGAGGCTAATTCCGCTTGAATTGCATCTTTCCATTGGTTCCAGTCCGAGCGCTTTTTGCACTCTGCCATGGATTTAGGATCTGGATCGCTTTGGATGATTTCTGCAATTGTTTCAGCGAAATATATGTCGACAACTGTAGACTTTCTATCATATGATTCTCCAGATTCAATGAAATTAATGGAAATTTCTTGCACCCCTGGAGATGTATCATCATTTCCCAATATGATTTCATCAGGGTGTTCCGATGTCCCAACATCAGGTATTGAGTGCACTGTTGATGTGGGATGTTGTAACACCCCGGGTGTTAAATTAATTAAAATAAATTAGAATTTAATAAAGAAATGGCCAAAATCCTAGATGGAGGAAAATCTAACCAGATGTTTGTTGCATTCATGCCGTTGCATAATTTTTGTTGGGTAAAAAAGAATTTATTAAACCCGGATAGGGCAAATCGAATTTATTCTATTTAGAAAAGCAATAAAAATATTTATGAAAATTTTATAAAATTAAACTCAAAATTTTATTTGCAAAACCTTGGGAAAGTATGTTGAAAAGTTTTCAAACTGATTTGGTTTAAAAAGATTTTGGTTTTGAAATCTGTTTTGAAAAGAATTTAGAAAAAAAGAACAAAAGGAATTGGCAAAGGCCTCCCTCATTTTTCCCTCTCTCCAGCCCATGCCTCACCGCGCCCACCGGCCCAGCGCCACCCCAGCCCGTGCCCTCCTTTTCCTTCAACCCGCACCGGCCCAGCTTCCTCTGCCTCGCCTCCCATCCGCGCGCCCTTTCCCGCGGCCCAAGCCGCCGCCAGGCAGGAAGCCCACCGCGCGCAGCAACCAGCCTCGACCCACTCCCCACCGAAGGCCCATCTATCCCTCCCCACCAGACGACCTGAGCGGCTGAGCCCAGCGCCCCTCCCCTTCTCCTCTATGTCCCTGCCAGGCGGACCCCACCGGCTCCTCCCCTGCACTCGCTGACGCGTGGGGCCCACATCGTCAGGACCTCCCCCAACCTCCGTCCGCCCTTCCCGGGAGAAGCCCCAGCCGATCCAGCCGCCACCTCTCCCTCTCTTCCCATACAAGTACCAACATCACCCTGACCTCGCGACGCCCCGCCAGGTCCCACACCGAAACCTAGCGCCATACCCAGAGCCTTCCGAGACCATCACCTCCACCCTCGCCATTGACAAGCTCGGTTCGAGCTCGTCTTCCTCCTCGGAAGGGTTGCCACCGACTCCTCTCCGTCTCCGCTGGACTCGCGAGGCCTCGTCGCGTTCCAAGAAGCTCTCCGGTGGTGAAACTCGCGCTCGGGAGCACCATCAACCAAGCCGCTGGATCCAGAGGACCGCCGCCACCCCTTCTCCGTCGGCGGCCACCTTCGAGCCCGGACAGGCGTCACCAACCCATCCTGGGCACCCGCGGTGAGCTCCCCTCCCTGTTCCACCTAATCCCGCTGTCTCAACCGCGCCCTAGGGCCTTCTCCGAACGCTCCGGCGGATAGCGTCAATGGCGCCACCGCGGGGAAGCACATCGCCGCCGCATGCAGCGCCGCTCGGCCGTCGTGCCTGCCTGGTCTCCTCTCCGTGCCGTCCGATCTCAGCGAACGGCCTAGATTAGATCAAGGTGCGAACCGGTATGCACCGGGTGCACCGCATCATGGACGCGGTCCACGCACACCACGTCAGCCGGTTCACACACCGCGTGGTGCACCCAACCAATCCCCTTGCGCCACCTGTTGCCACACAGCGCACACGTCAGCCGCCGCGCTGACTGCGCCGACCGGCCGGCCTCATTTCCTAAAGAGCCCTCATCTTTTCCTAGAATCAACCCGCAGTCCAGATTTACTATGCAGCGAGTCACGCAGATCTTACAGATTAGCCCCTGTTCTTTGATTTAAATCAGGCGCGGTCCCCATGCCACCTCACACCGTTCCCGCCTGCGTGGCACGTCAGGGCCAGTTGCGCTGCGCCACGTGCCGTCGCGTAGATGCCACGCCGACCGCTTTGCAGTGGCTGCGCGATTTTGCAGTCTAGCCCTCGCATTTTGCCGCAATCAACCCGCGCTACTAGCTCACTATTCTCTGAGTCTTGTTTTTCTTTCAATACAACCCCTGCAAATCTATCAAAATGAGGCCCGGTCCAGCCGCATTTCCTTTTTCTGTTTTATTTATTTAAAATACGAAAATGAGTTCCAACTATTAACAGTTTTGCCATCCAACTTCAAATGCTCATAACTTTTGCGTTTTAACTCCGATTTGACTCATTCAACTTGCGTTAGATTCGTCTCGTCGAGCTCTATGCAGTAGATCAGTTTAATTCCCATTTTATTACTGCTGATGTACTGTTATTTATATGCTTTGTTTGGGCCATGTGATGATGCTTGATCCAGCGAGTGCGAGCCACGCGGAACCCCTGGATCAACCTTGTGCCTTCGTCGCTCCAGACCCTTCTCGTGATCCAGTTGATTCGACCCATCCCGCAGGCAAGTGTCCTTGCACATATTGCTCCTGTATTTATTTTATTTTGAGTTAGAGTAGTTAGATCCAGTAGTTGCATGCAAAGTCTAATATTGAATCCTATGATATAGTTTACTAGATCTTGATTATATTTTCCTTGACACCTGGTTTGGGATGTGTTGGGTAGAAGTCATGCTTAGCCCTGCTGTCTTGGGATGGGATGGTGGTTAAATATTAATCTTGATTAATGATCTATGGAACATGTAGACTGGTAATGAGTAGTATGGTGAGTAGGTATATCCGGTAGGATGGACAGTATGGTGGTTTTGTGCCATGGATTTGGCAGCTCTTATTTGGTTTTTGGCTCTGGGCTTGTGCTAGATTTATCCTGCCTGGATCCCTAGGACCCGGTTCTCGGAGCATGTAACCCGGCAAAACAGCGCAAACCATGAGGCCTATATGGCTCTGGGACTGTCTAAGTAATTAGTTTCCTCCAAGTTGAGGGTTTACACGGGGTCGGATTTGTGGCACAAGAGGGGGCTTTTGCAGTGGTGTGTATATCCACTGTTAGCGGTGAAACCTTAGTGAACGTGTAAAACGGACTTGGAGCGGGCTTTGTAAAGGCCTTGTAGTGCGACCCCGCTGTGCACCTTGGCAGTGTTTAGCGTGATGGGGAACGCATGACTCATGGGTAAAGATGTGCGAACTCTGCAGAGTATTAAAACTGATATATCAGCCGTGCTTACGGTCACGAGCGGGCTTGGACTTCTTCGAGATTAGTTGGTGGGTTTGGGTCTGGTTCGTTAGGGAAGCCTTATGTGGTCATTAGTCCCATATGACATGGGTACAGAGGCTTCTTCTACGCGGGTTACTGCTTGGTACGGGAGTGATTCCCAGGCTCGGGCGCAGACCTTGTGTTATTACGGAAGGTAGCTTTCTATGTCGTGACATATGGAACTAATACACATAGGGGGACTCTTCGAGTCGGCCTTATGGGTGGCCTGATGGACTTCAGGTGTGGTTTGCCTGATGGACTTCAGGTGTGGTTGCTTGGTGTGACTCCAAGTGTGGTTGCTTGGTGGACTCCAAGTGTTGGTTGCTCGGTGTGACTCCGAGTGTGGTTACCGTTACATATGGAGACTGTGGATATAACCTAGTAAATAGGTACATAGGTTTAATAGGATTAATAGGGTTGTGTCGCTTTAGGCGCTTGAGTCAAACAAAGTCAGCCTACCTTTGTTATTAGCCTCATAAGCATATATTTCCTAAACTTGCGGAGTACATTTCGATGTACTCGCCCTTCCTCTTTGAACCCCCTGCTACCCCACCCAGACGTTGGAGTTTACGACGCAGAGCAGGAGTACCGAGAAGACGGTGGATACGACCCCGACAAGTTGTACCCAGAAGACGGTGGATATGACCTAGACGACTTGCACTAGGATGGCGCAGCCCCCGGTCGACCTTCCTGTGGAGATGGCGTCCAGTTTCCGCGATCTACATCAGAGTCTACATTAGAGTTAGACTGAGAGTCTGTACTTTTCTTTTGGACCCGAGGGTCATTTTTGTAATAATGTTTGATATATTAATAAAGCATTGTTTTGATATTTCTATGATGTGGATATGTGTATGAAAATTGATCCTGGCATACATATATTGTGCTCCAATTTTGTTCTTAAAATTGGGGTGTCACAGATGTGAAGGTTGAACCTCCATAGGGTGTTGCTCAACATGAGGTTGAGTTGCATTTGCTATATTGGAAGATTTGTTCTTCCTTTTCCTTTGCTTGTTGAAAGCTGTATCCGTGGGAATGGCCGTACTTCTCCCCCTCTTACTTGGGAGTTGAGTAGTTTTGTTTGGTACCTCTACTCTTTTCGACACATTTCTCGCAGGATTGTAGGATTTTGTCACACCCTTATAATCAGCAAATGCGTCTGGCATATTATTTGCAATGTGTTGCAAATTGATGATCTTCTGAACTTGAAGTTCAGTCTCTGAAGTACGTGGATCGTAATTGGTGATGACTGAGGCATCCCAATTGATTTCTTGGCATTGTTTGTGGTTTTCTGTTTCTCCCCCTAATGCCAGAAAATGTTCTTCATTGAAGATACAATCAGCGTACCGGGCAGTAAATAGATCCCCTATAAGAGGTTCCAGATACCTTATGATCGACGAAGATTGATATCCCACGTAGATCCCCAACTTCCTGTGTGGGCCCATAGATGTACGCTGCGGTGGTGAGATCGGTACATAGATAGCGCAACCGAACTTCCGCAGATGGGAAATATTTGGAGTATTTCCACGTACTAGTTGCAACGGGGAGGTTGCATGGTATGCAGTTGGTCGCAATTGAATCAAGTCCGCAGCGTGTAAGACTGCATGACCCCAACATGATGTTGGTAGATTACAATTCTGTAGTAATGGTCTAGCAATAAGTTTCACTCTTTTGATAAGAGATTCTGTCAACCCATTTTGAGTATGAACATATGGGACCGAGTGCTGAACTTGAATTCCTAGTGCCATACAATAGTCATTGAATGCACATGAGGAAAATTCAGCAGCATTATCCATGCGGATGGATCGGATTTGATGTTCAGGGTATTGTGCTTTAAGTTTGATAACTTGTGCAACAATTTTGGCAAATGCATGGTTTCGTGTGGAAAGTAAGCACACATGAGACCATCGTGTAGATGCGTCTATTAAAACCATGAAATACCTGAACGGCCCAGACAATGGTTGAATGGGACCACATATGTCTCCTTGAATGCGTTCAAGGAACTTTAAAGGTTCGGCATGAATTTTAAGGTAAGAAGGTCTCAAAATTAGTTTCCCCGTGGCACATGCGGTGCACACAAAATCTGAGGATTGAGGAAATTTTGTATCACTTAAAGCGTGACCAACAGAATTGCTTATAATTTTCCTCATCATCCCGATGCCAGGATGGCCAAGGCGGTCAAGCCAAGTTTGGAATGTGTTAACATTTTGGAAAATTATTTTGTAAGCAACATGTGGTACGGGTTTGATGTATGTGTAGTACAATCCAAACGGTAGTGAGGGAACGTTTTCAAGTGTCTCTTTGCCATATCCGTGATCTCTTGTAATGAGAAAAAATTCCTCATTGTTGTCCGTATGGGTCTCAACATGGAACCCATTTTTCCGGATATCTCTATAACTCAGTAGGGTACGCGTTGAATCGGGATACAGTAATGCATCCTCAATTGTTAGCGATGTACCCATAGGGAGCATAATAGTGGCACGTCCAGTACCAACTATTACTGCATCGCGCCCAGCGATTGTTAAAACATTTCCTTTATTCTTTGTCAGAGTTTGGAAATATTTTATTTCCCTGAGTATAGAGTTAGTGGTACCACTGTCCACTAGACACATTTCCTCATCCATCAGATTGACTCCCGTACAATCTATACAAAATGGAGAATTCAAAGATGTAATTCTCAACAAATATATATAGAATACATACAATATATATAGGTATCAAATATGCTTATTACAATACCCATTGTTCTAAAATAAAATACGGACAACATAGTAGCTTATTACAACATCACAAATATAATAACATCCACAATTAAGATAGTAGCAATAGATATCAAAGTGCTGGAGTCTAGTGGAGTATAATTCCACCAAGTGCTTAGGGGTACAACACTTCTGTGTCGGGTGGCTGTAACAGCCACACTTGTCACAAGTGTTAGACTTGTTGATCTTTTTGTTCGCCTTAGGAACATTTGTACCCTTGCCCTTGTTGGCACCACGAGACTTACGCTGCCTCTTGCGCTTGTTCTTTCCTTTGAAGTTTCTAGGATTGCTAGAGGTAGTAGCATTCTTTTGCTGTTTGTTCTGAGCATTTGCATTAGCATGTACTTCAGGCAAAAGGCTTAGTTCCTGTGGGACGCAGGTTGGAGTTCCATAGAAGGAGCTCATTGTGCCTTTCTGCATGTAGTAATGTCTTAATGAGCTCAGAATAAACAGTGAAACCTCGCTCACGGTATTATTGTTGAAGGATCATATGTGCAGGAAGCATTGTAGACAATGTCTTTTCAATCTTTTCTGCATCAGATGGTTCCTTTTCGCAAAACTTCAGTTTAGAACTGAGTTTATGAACAACATGATTGAACTCTCCCACAGATTTGAAATCTTGGATACGGAGATGGTTCCATTCATTGATAGCCTCCGGAAGGATGACTGCCTTTTGCTGTTCATACCGTGTTTGAAGAGCAAGCCACAAAGTGCGTGGGTCTTCCTCCATCAGATACTCAGCTTTGAGATCTGGATGGATGTGGTTCCTTATCAGAAATAAGGCATTATACTGGAGATTTGGAGCCAATGCATCTACACCCTGTTGGGGTGGAGCAATTGCTTCATACAATCCGCGTAACGCAAGACTGACTTTGAGGTCCATTGCTCATGTGGGGAAGTTGTGGCCATCAAGAGCGAGAGGCTCAAACTCTTTGGAAGCCATTTGTGCCTACATAAGTAGGGCCAAGATTTGTTAAAAATCTTTGGCAAAGTTGAATAAGCAAAGCAAATGTAAAGGATCAAGGTAAACTTGAATAAGAGGGATATTCTCATGTTGAATAACACTGTTAAGCACCTGATGGTGTTAACTCTGTGATTCATTTTTCAGCATTGGGTACGCACATTGAGGATAAAATCCCACAATAGTACTATGGTACTACCTTGTGTATGGCCAATGTGAAAATGAACCATGGTAATCACTCAAGTGTCCCTTGTATAATTTATTTGTCAAATTGGGTACGCACGTTGAGGATAAAAATCCCGCAGTAGTACTAAGGTACTACCTTGTGTATGGCAATTTGAAAATAAATAAAGGTAGACACTCAAAAGTGTAGACCATATGTTTCAACCAAATTTGATATTGGGTACGCACGTTGAGGATAAAAAATCCCGCAGTAGTACTAGGGTACTACCTTGTGTATGGCCAATATCAAAACTGAGAAACATAGTGTTATTTAAAACATGGAAAAATCAACCTATAAACATTTGCAATATATTAAGTGCTTGTATGAAAGCTGAAAACTTAATATATAAATTGCATAAAGTAATATGCAATATAAAATTCATGTCATAGGAAATTGCGTAAAGCAAATACTAAAAACATGAATTTAAAACATGTATAATACATTGTATTAAGACACATATATACAATACATGGAGACATCAGAAATCTAAGACGATGAAAACAACTTAGACTAAAACTGATGAATAGTACTGTGAGATTAGCAACTATCAGATAGTGGTTAATTTAGCTAATGAAGTACTTAGAAAATAAAAGAAAAAGAAAAGGGAAAAAGGCATGGCAGGCAACAGGGCCTGCAAATGCGGCCTGCAGGCGCGGCCCGCACACACGCGGCCCGCCCGCGCCAGCAAACGCACGCGCACGCGCACGCGGCCCGCCCACGGCCAGCCCTCGGCCTGCCTGCGCGCGCGGCCCGCACGGCGGCCTATAAATAGGAGTGGCGGTTAGGGTTAGGGTTACCCTAATCGCTCACTCGTTCCAGCCGCCGCCGCCGCTGCCGAACAACTCGCCGCCGCCGCCTCACTTCCGCCGCCGTGCCCAGCATGACCACCCCTTCGGCCAGATCTAGGGCTAGTAGAGAGGATCCAGCGGACCCCCACCACTAGCGCCATGGAGGAGCTCCGGCCATGGCCGGATTCGCCGGCGCTCCTCCACCTGATCCGCCCTCAGGCCGGCGGTGGGGCGCGGCCCTCATCCTCGTCGGAGGAGGAAGCCGCCGCACCGTTTGGCCCGGCGTGGCCGTTCGGGAGCGTCCTCGCCGTCTCGCTATGCGGGACACGGAGCCACGTCGGTCGAAGACCTGGACGGCGGTTCGCGGCGTCCCCTGCATGCGCACGACGCCGAAGGACCTCCATCGGCGAGGGCGGTGGAGGAGGAGCGTCAAGCTCCGGATCGGAGATGACGCGGTGGCGAGATGCAGTGGCTGGGGCTGGGGAGGGGATCCGGCGCCTCCTCCATCGCGGCGGGGCCGACCCAGTTAGAGGGGCCGGCTTCGCCTTGTGCCGGTGGACGCACCGGCCTCGGGGGCGACTCCGGCGGGCACGGGCCATGGCCGTGCTCCCTGCAGAAGCGGGGAAGCCATGGCGGACAAGGCCCAGGAGCGTGCTCTGGGCACTCCGGCCCTGGATCGGCTCCGACGCGTCGACGACGTCCTCCACGGCCGCCGACCCGGATCCGAAGACCTCGCCCCCTCCTCCGGCGTTCACCGAGGGCGTACCGGAAGGTGTCGAGGAGTTCAGCGCGCATCACCCGATGGTTGAAGGGGAGACCATCGTCGACGGCGCGCTGGAAGATGAGGAAGACAAGATCGACGAGAAGGATCGCCGGAGGTACGTAGCGCAGTGGTGGCATGGTACCTTCGATCCCTGTCCTTGTCCTGCGTACTGGCCTTCGCGCCAGTTGTTGTTCTTCTTCTTCTGTCACCCCTCACGGAAGAACAGAGCGAGAGCACAAGTGCTGATAACGTGTAAAGACTAGGAATGAAAATGAGTAGAATGAACTCTGTATTTTCCATTGATCTTGTCATTACATATATATACATAGATGTAATCTGTAACTGCACTTGGCAGTTCCATCTTGTGAGAGAGATCGACAACCAGAGAGCGAGAGAGAGCGGTTTTCAGGATGAACGTGTTTCCACGTTTGTGAGATCAACCGTCTTCTAACATTTTGGACGTTTTCTATGACCAGGCCCATGTGTCAGAGCCAACAAACGGCAAAAACGAGACAGAAGTGGACGGAATGGCATAGAGGACAAATAAAAGTTTGACGATGGTATCTAGGTACGCTCGAACTTTTTAATGATCTGTAGGTAAGAGTCATCTTTTTTAATGGTACATGGGTAAAAGTCTCATCTTCTTTCTTTCAGTGAAATGATTCTCTCCAACTAGTTCTCTCTCTTTTTTTTTTAATTCTGATTAAATAAGATGCTTAGCTAATGTTCCTGATTCAAAATGCAGAGCAATCTAGCCATGTTCTATCTGTGCCTATTTGTACATCAGCCAACAAATTGTGGTTCACATAAAAAGCAAGAAGAAGAGGAAGAGGAAGAAAGAGAAGGAAAAGGAAGAAAATGACAGCCTCACGCTCAGCTGAGCGGCAACACGTTCAGGAACCTTCCTGTGGCCGTTTGTACATGTCACCGCCGCCCGCTTCGCCCAGCCGCCTATAACGCTAACGGGGCCCAACTCTATCCCACAGAGCCCACTGAAATTCTTTTTCTTTTCTCTAAAAAAAAGGGAAAGGCCACTGAAAATAACTAACTACCGCTAAAACTAATCAATGAAACCATTTCTTCAAAATTAAGCAACACAAACGGAGGAAGGTTGTTAGTTACTGCCAGTACAACTCTAAACAACCTCCAGCTCCCAATCAACAAACTATTAATAATCACACAAATAACCACTAGTTTAGTGTACCAATAAATACCATTTAACCATCTCCTAATCGCTTGGCTAATTACCGAACCCAAAGATCGGAAACCAACAAGAAGGCCGTCAAAATCTTCACCACACCACAATGATCAACAACAAAAAAGAAAAAAAAAATTCACCGCCACAAGAAAACATATAAGGTGCGGCGGCTGTGGTGCCCCCATTCCGTCTCCCACCTTCCCGACGAATTCCGTCTCTCGCGTCGATTGCTTGCACAGCTCGCTTGCCGCTTCCTCTTCGTCTTCCTTCCTCCCCTTTCCTCGCCTCCCGGTAACCGCCACAGCCAAAGAACCTGGCTTCCCCTTCTCCCGCGGCGGCGCGGCCGGCCGATGCTGCTGCGCCGGCGCGTGAGATGGAGGACTGCGGCGGTGGCGGCAAGAAGCCGTTCCAGCTGATGCGGTCGCTGACGTACCACCACCGCCAGGGGCAACGGCCGGCGGCGGCGGCCAGGTGGCGGCGGCAGCAGCTCGCGGACGAGCCGCGCGCGCAGCGGCCGCAGGCGGTGGTGCTGTACACGACGTCGCTGCGCGGGGTGCGGCGCACGTTCACGGACTGCTCCGCGGTGCGCGCCATCCTGCGCGGCTTCCGCGTCGCCGTGGACGAGCGGGACGTGTCCATGGACGCCGCGCTCCGCCGGGAGCTCCAGGCGCTGCTCGCCGCGCGCGGCCGCGCCTTCGCGCTCCCGCAGCTGTTCGTCGGCGGCCGCCTCGTCGGCGGCGCGGACGAGGTGCGGCAGCTGAACGAGATCGGACAGCTCCGGCGCCTCCTCGACGGCGCGGCGGGGCAGGACCCGGCCTTCGTCTGCGACGCCTGCGGCGGCGTCCGGTTCGTCCCCTGCACCGGCTGCGGCGGCGGCCGCAAGGTGTTCGTCGAGGAGGAGGACCGCGTCGTCCGCTGCGGCGAGTGCAACGAGAACGGATTGGTACGCTGCGCTAACTGCTGTTCTTGATCGCAAACGCCCAACGGGGACGGTGATCGTTCGCCGTTCCATTCGTGCTGCTAATCCAAGTGTAGATATATCCGAAGAGGGGCCTTTCATCAGTTTCCCGGCGTGGGATTCGTGTGTCGCGATCCGATCATTTTGAGGATCGGATTTGGCGATTTGCTACTCGGTGGAGAAGAACACATTGTTCTTGACTCCTTGCTGCAAAATTACCATATGGTGATGGCGATTGGAGAATAAGAACTGGGCTTGTTTGTATATATGCATCTGATGCATCGAATATTGACAATGCTATTATTTCAACTAATGTAAATACTTAAGTTTGGGGTGATCAATTGCTTCGTGTCTGTGTATGCAGCAAAAATAAATCAGTTTTTTGTTAAAAAAAAATCTGTCCTCTGCGATCAGTTGCGCAATGCAAGGTTTACAAGTTTGCATCCTCATATGCTAATTACAATGGGAAAGATACGACAACACCAGATAGAGGGAAAAGAATAAAAGAATTTCAGAAAGACATTTTCATTTTGAAATCTGAATATTAGGTGGGCTCACAACTCACACACTCTGATTTGGAAATGATGTAACTATTTATTTTTTTCGTATAATAAAAGAACTGATGAAACTATACTAAATGAAGGCTTCTTTTCTTTAGCGATTATAGCTAACATAAAGCACCTTAACTGTTATCATGTTGTCCTTCAACTCTTTATATATAGCTTGGGGCCAGCTTTTCGGTTCTTTATGCTAGGGCACTAATCTTGAATGTAGCTTTGCGGCTGCAGCTCCCAAATGAAGTGAAGCCATCAGGATTCTTTCATCAATCCTTTCGTAATAACATTTTTATTGAGACAACTGGAAGAGTGCTGTTTTTTTAATGATTCTTAGGTGTCTGTGTTGTGCAGCGATATTCAGTGAAGGTGGTTTGCTAAGATGACATTTCATTTGCTTATGATAACAAGCATTGAAAAGAACATGTAACAATGGAAATGGTTGGCATAACATCAACTACCTCTACCGGGTTATAGGAGTATCAGCAAAGGTTTGGTAAGATGACATGCCATTTGCTTATATGATAACAAGCATTGAAGAGAACATGTAACAAGGAAAATGGTTGACATAATATCAGCTACCTCTTCCTGGTTATATTGTCGAGTACTATATATTTGGACGTCCCCTGAATTGGGACTGAAAAAGGATAAGATGTTACTCTGCTTTCCTTTCAGTGTGTACAAACAGGGGAACATTTGTTGTTAAAGCTCCAGCTTTCAAATACAAAGCCATGAGGATTACCCTCGACATATTTGGTAGTCAACCCTGAGCTGAAATGTTGAAGCTTGTGGAGCTGGTAAGACACGTTCGTTATATTATGTGATGCAATTCAAAAGGCAACCAGGTTGCAGACATGAAGTTATTAATTTAGCACCTTCTATTTGAACAATTACTGTGGTGTTACTCTGTCACATAATTTGTTCTGCCACTGTATCTGTTCCAAATTAGAAGTCCCTTTAACCTTTTTACATAGCAAAATAAATATAACAGAAAAGTCAAAAAATCAAAGCGACTTAGAATTTAAGACAGAGGGAGTAAATCAATAATTTGTTCTGCCACTGTATTCGTTCCAAATTAGAAGTCACTTTAACCTTTTTACATAGCAAAATAAATATAACAGAAAAGTCAAAAAATCAAAGCAATTTGAAACAGAGGGAGTAAATCATTGTAGGCCTTGTTTAGATACCTTCAAACTATCAACTTTTTTTTCACTTTCTCTCCATCACATCACCATCACATTAATGTTTGGACGCATGCATGGAGCATTAAATATTGGTAAAAAAATAACTAATTATATTTTTAGTATGTACATGTCGAGACGAATCTTTTGAGTCTAGTTGGGTCATATTTTAACAAAGTTTATCAAATAACAACGAAAATGCTACAGTTGAGAAAAAAACTCATCTTTCGCATCTAAACAAGGCCGTACTTCGTCTCTTAAAAAACTGTAATTCTATCTTCTGGATAAGTTTTTAGGGAAAAATTATCAACATTTATGTCTCGAATTAACTTTTCCATAAAAATATAATAATCAAACTAATGGTATTTATTCGATATCATAATATTTATAATTTTTTATATTGATATGCCCAAATTTAAATTTATTTGAGTTTTTGAGAAGTGAGAATTTTATTTTTTTAGGGTAAAGGGACTAATTTGTAAACTTTATGTGTCCCCAAAAAATACTTTGCATGTAAATCATCGTCCGTCCCATGAATCTCATCGATGGGTCAATACAAGCAGGGATAGTCAACGGATTTCAGGGTCAGAGAAGGTTGCTGTACTGATAAGCACGCGTGCCCAGATGAGACAGTGGTGGAGTCGTGCTCCTTACCGGTTGACGGTCAACTTAGACCTGTGCAGGTTACCTGTGTGCAGTTTTGGCTCAAGGATAAGATCCGGTTACTCTGCTTTCCTTTCAGTGTGTACAAACACAAAGACTAAGCCCATCGATACAATTTATTCTCTCTTACTTATTTATAGAATACTATTAAAACAGTTGAAATCTGTCGAAAGAAGTTCAAACAGACTCTCCCTTAGATTTTTTTTTTTTTTTTTGCAGATTAATCTTGCAGAGTCCATTAGATGAGAAGCCAAATCCAAATAGTTGTATAGCAGTAGTAGCAGCAGCGTGCACATCCATGCTACCGTTGTAGTTGCAAAATATACTCTCTCCGTACTTGTAAAGAAAATCGTTTTGAATTGTGACATAGTCTCGAAACCTTGACTTCTTATTTCTATAAAAATATTTATTGAAAAGTGACATATATATATTTTTATAAAAATACTTTTCAAAATAAAATCTATTTATATATAGTTGTTATATTTTTAAACTCAACAACTTAAAAGTGGTTTATGATTTATATTTTCGATGTTTGACTTAAATTTTGTTTAAAACGATTTCTTTTATGAATATGGAGGGGGTTCTCCGTATGTTTCAGAACACCAACAAAGGGAGAGCAGCCTATTCACGTGGGAGCAAAACAAAAAGGAGCAAATTGGCCTCCTGGAGCTCTGGGCCTAGTAGCACGGAATTTGTCCCCGTAGACGGCGTCCCAAGTACTCCCTCATCACTCAAAAAAAGTGCACATCTGACTTTTAGAAGACTCAGTCAAGCTTAAACTTAACCAAAAATATTAGGAAGTATATGAAGTCTTAATATTTATGATACTATTGTTATATTTTATATAGTAAACATATTTAGATATACAAATATCGGCAGTACTTTTTTTTTTGCAAATCGAATTAATTTTGAAATTGATTGACTCCTAAAAAACTAGACCTACACTCTTCTGATTTAGTACGGATGGAGTAGGCATGCATATTGGAAGGATGAAATACCAATGCTGCCGGTTGTGTTTTTCTCATGATTCCGTTTCACTTGGGTTTCGTGTATCTTTTTCAGGTTTCATGTTGAACAAAATAACCCACAACGGTAATAGTCAGCTGCTAGCTTTAAGCCAACCTTTCCAACCGTGTTAGTTTCAACAATAGCTTATAATAAGATAAGGTCCACATGACACTCTCACGTCTTCTTGAAAGGTGTGTATGAGGCTAGCTCTTAATTAAGAGTTAATTTTTTTCCCTCTTACATTAAAGTATGAAAAAAAATGCTAAGAGTCAGCCTATAAAGTCACCCAGATGCCCTTACATGAATGAGCCAGCTGGAGCAGGCATGATTTAGTGCTCTCAGACAGTCAGACGGAGTATACACCAGCTGGAGATAGAGCGAGTCTGATCCACAGACAGAGTGAGCCGGGATACATCATTGTACATTTCACGGAGTGCACAGCCGTGCCATCAAGGCCCCGCCATGGCCAACTCTCGAGGGGTTCAAAGCAAAGGAGAGATTTGCCTCCGGATCTAATCAGTCGGTACCACCACAAAACGGCACAAGAACCACAACCACCTACACCCTACAAGGTTCCTGGATTCCATGCTTCGTGTCATGGTACACCGGAGGAAAGGAACGCACGCAACGCCGCCGCATGCGTCGAGCTGCTGCTGCCTGCAATCTGTGCATGCATGCACGCGACTCATCACTGCTCCTTCCAGATCCTCCCGGTGACCCGCAGCTTGAGTTCCTTCCTGTCGCCGCCCGAGAAGAAGAGCGCCATGTTCCGCTGGATGATGAGCCCGTCGTAGCTGTCCCGGACCTTCCGGTGGCTGTCCCTGACGCTCCGAGGCACGCCCTGCCATGTCATCTTGCGCCCGCTGCCCCCGACCTCCAGGCTGTAGCTGTAGTTCTTGGCCTCGGCGTCGTCGCCCATGAACCGGAGGAAGGCGATGTACACGGGCGCCATGCCCAGCTGGAAAGCCTCGAAGTGCAGGCAGAAGTACTGGCCGAAGCAGCTGAAAACCTGGAGGAGCAGAGGAGGAGGAGTCTGTGATTAGCTACGGCATATACTTGGTTCCCATGGAAACGAAAACCAAAACACAGGCTTCAAAAGTTGAGATAACGTCCCTTTTTAAAAACAAGGTACTACTATAACACATATTCTACTTCTGCTGCCCAGAGAAGAAAAATGGGACCTGATGATGGCAAGCAATCACTTTGTGTCTCTAGTGACTAGTGAGTACCATGACTGACAGAGCTGATGATGGCAAGAGTGTGCATCTTTTTAGCAGTACTATGTACCAGGGCTAGTATGCTGATGCTTGCACACTTGTTTCGCAATCAGAAAAAAAAAACATGAACTCAATGCCAAGGTCCAGATCAATCAAATCTACATATACAAAATTGTCCTAGGGATTCAAGTAACCAAGCCGATCAGAATATCGTGTTTACAAAGGAAAGAATCGACATCCTAGAGCCACGAACTTATACTGAGAATTTAGATCCAGGTCAATACAAAAAAAAAACATGAATTAAGTACTATGATTCTACAGTACAGAGATCGATGAGCATTACCGTGAGCATCCAGGTAGCGTTCTCAACTTCATGAGGGTTTGACTTGACATAACGATGGTTGAAGGTGCTTCCATTGTGCATGTCAACCTTATGGTCATCTTTCAAGTGATTTACTAGATATGGAATATCACCAGCAACCGTGCATTCAGATCCAGCATATGGACAAGTATATGGTCTGTATTGGCATTGTGATTCGTGTTTCAGCTTGCAATAGTAAGGGTATATGCCCAAGCAACCAAAGTTCTGGTACTTGCATGGCAGCTCTAGTGATGCAGCCACTTTTTCCAGAGCAAGACATCTTATGTTACCCAGTTCGTGCCTGCATGTTGGGCAGCGATTATGAACCCTTGGCTTGCATCCAGAACACAGAGTATGTCCGTTGGAGCACTGCACCAACACACGCGAAAACTATGTTAAAGATGAGCGTGCTAATTCAACTTGCTTTGTAGGGGAATATGCGGTTATGTTCAACATAATGAACCATAGAAATGTTAAGAGTCCCTCCAGAAAGAATCTGTGGTGCCACAGACAATGTAGGAAATGGAAAGAAAAAAAATGCAGTGCATCAGTTTGTGCATTCAAACATTGACTTGCAATTGCTATCTGTAAAATCTTAACTGCATATATGCTGCCTAAAATAGAACTCTACTCAGAATTCCCAACATTCGGCATATTAAAAGGCTAGAAATAAGAACAGAATATCGCAAGTATATGCTTCAGCTGAATGTAATTGAGATCCAGTGTTAAGCAGTACCTGATGAATTGGAGGATACATGGCACTCAAACACACAGGGCATTCCAGTAGCTCACGCACATTGCCATAGCTTGCCACATTTGGTTTTGGTGAATGCTGAATATGATCACCAACAAGTTCAGTGACATCCAGCATTTCCTCATTCTTTGGAGGATCAATAACCTCAGCATGGCTATCATCAATATAAGTAACTGATGCCATGGGGAACCTCTAGGTCAAAAATCCTATTTGGAGGAAATAGGAGCAGTGGAAACATATCAGGCATACAAGTTAGCGAGAAAAGATTTCTTTTAAAAAAACAGAGAGAGAAGCAATTTTTATCACCAGCAAAATCACTGAAGATATTAAAGAATACAAGCATATCTTATAATTCAGAAAGAAAAAGAGAAAACAGTGCCTTATCAAACAGCCTCATTTTTCTTTAGCAAGGACAAATATTTATTTCATTTGCTGACCCCGAGGTAATCAGATATATCTTTTTAAGGGCAATCGTAAAACAATTGGACAAACCTAAAGGGTTTTGTACGAGCAAAGCCCTAAAGGCGGCGACAATATAGTTGGACCACACATAAAGATTTTGTAATAGAAATTTTCATTTTCATTAATGAAATGGAAATCATGAGCAACCTTGCATGATGCTCCAATAAGACGAAAGCAGGATTGCAGAAATTTCAAAACAGACATCTCAACCAGGAAATATTCACACACTCCAAATAGGACATAAGAACGCCTGTCATATGCACACGACATTTAAGTGAACATTTAAAACCAAGAAAAAAATGGGGTTCCAGAGCATTTTTCAGGCTTTTTCCTTGCAGATTTAATGCATGTTTGAGTCATTTTGTTCATTGCAATTATTTTGTGTTAAATTTCCTAGGACCTTCTAGCGGTGGATCAGTGGGGAGAAACTCTCGGGAAAAGAAGAACAGTGCCTACGCACTAGATCCGAGAGGGAGGTAGAGGAACACAGACCATCGGAGTTGGAGGAAGAGCCTGCCATCAGGTTCGTCGGTGAAGATCTGCGCACGGGCAGCGACGGTCGGTGTAGGGGCAGAGACGCTGGTGGCGACGAGCTGGTAGCGTTTCCCGCCGCTGGCAGTGCCTCCCTCTCGATCGGACTAGGGTTAGGACGGTGGGTACTGTAGCAGCGGCTGTCAACCTCTTGTCTAGAGCCCTGCCCCCCACCTCCTCTTTATAGGCACTGTGCGACGGGGGCCCACCAGCCTGCTATTGGGCTGGGCGTCCCCGATCAGGACGCGAATCAGGGTCCAGTTAAGCCGTTGGGCCCAACTGGTGGAGATCAATCTAACATTCTCCCCCTTGATCTCAACTCATATCTTTAAACTTCTCATTTATTTCTTTTACCATTCCATCACAGATCGATGCATAGAGCGTGCCTCATCGTCACGATCAATTGTCGATAGATTCAACAGCTACAATACACGTTTCTGTTTTGAAATAGGTTCTTTAACTTTGGGGCCCTTTATTGTCCAGAAATCATAGGCCTTACCATACAACCCATGTCGACTGTGTATTCCCTGAACACACTGGGTGGTAAGCCTTTGGAAAACGGATCCGTAATACTTTACATTATATAAGTATGATTCTGGACTTTCTCCTTCACAACGTATAACTCAATGTCAATGTGTTTGGCAGTACACTTGACCCGTTGTCTTAGGAGCAAACTTGTTGAGTGGCTATTGTTGTTGTTTACCACTACCAACTTCGGGTATAGGTTTCTAAACATTTCGCCTGTCCTTTATGCCTCTTGATAAGCTACATGATAGGTGTGCATCATCATGACACCACTATTGTTTCTTTGGAGCTTTTCCACAATAAAACTCCAACTGCGAGTGTTAGTTACTAATGTGGATTTTACTACACATCTCGCTCAAACATATCAGTTGTACTCACAACCATTTGAGAGTACTTGTTTTCTTATACTCGTCATGAGACATATAAAACTTTGCACAATTGCAACACTTCCATTCCAGTGATCTATATCTGGATTGGACATCTGCCAAAATCCCGGATACATGAACCGTGTCAGGGTAAATACTTGTGCACTCATTAAGCTTTCAACAGCTGAAGCACATAGGACGTCCATTTTATCAATTCTCATATCTATTCTTGGAATACTAAAAGTTCTCAAAACTATTACCCTTGACCATAGGAACAGGCGTATGTTTACACACATAGATACTTTATTTCTTTAGAATCTTCTCAAGTATACACTTGAGACAGTTCTAATACCCCTTTCTTTTATCCCGGTAAGTTTCAATTCCTAGACGAATGACAATTTACCGAGATTAATCTTATGTAATTTAGGGCAATGACTACTTTTCCAATAGTATATTAACACAATTGCCAGCAAGCAAGGTGTCATCCACATACAAGTTTAGGAAAATGAATTTCCTATTCTTGAACTTGCACAATGTCATTGTCCTTCTCATTCTCATTAAAACCCAAACTTTCTAATCTAATGTGGCATCAAACTTTAAATACCACTGTTTAGATGCTCGATTGAACCCATAAATAGATTTCTTCAGATGGCATCCTAAACATTCTTTTCCTTTCATGATAAAACCGTTAGGTTGTGCCATGTAAACTTTTCATACAAATCCCCATTGATTAGTACCGTCTTTACATCTATCTGATGTAACTTCCTTTATGTGAATCCTTTCATCATAAGTCACATTGTATATCTTTCTATGTTCCCTCCGGAGCCACATTGTGTCTTGTAGACCCATTACAGCCTACTGTTTTGGCTCCATTAGGAATAACTTCACGTCTTTTATTCTTTGAGACCTTTTAGGTCCAAAATGACACTCTTTTTACATGGGATGTTGTTGCTCTTTCATTGCCAAGAGGCAATTGATACTTTACATTACTCATCTTTCTAGAAGAGCTAACAACAGGTGTTGTATAGGCATACAACATCAACAAGTATGACTGTTCTTGAGTCATTGGAGTGGGCACGCAGTCCCACTTCTCTTCAAGTCTCTCTACATACTATGCTCCCCCCGATTATCCCATCTTTTGAAAAGATGGTGCTTCCTCAAATTTCTTATTTGGGTTTAATCTGTCAAAAGTCATAAGATGCATCAAGCACCGCTCGTCCAATACAAATACTGGCTCACTATGCTATCTTCCTATCAGAACCATAAAGGTATAGGAATTTAGCTATTTCTTTCTTTACTTAGGGGTATCGTTATTATGATCGTTGTACTCCCTCAACGGTCACATTCATCTTTTATAGATCACACTCTTGCCTTAATGCATATCATGCATTGCATTTTGAGGCACAGGGAAATGGAGAGTATCTTTTTTAATCTTTATCTTTCTTAGTATAACCTCACCATTCTCCCCCTCGAAATATGACACGAACTTTACTGCCATAATTTCGAAACTATTCTGAGCTTTTGTGAACGAGGAGACATCTATAATTTGCTTTATTCACATGACCATGTCATGCAAACAAAGTCATATTTTGATTTTTATGGGAGTATACTTTTCTCATTCCACTTTAAGAACTTAACAAAGTCCTTACTTAACTTTACTTTTGCAAGTCATGTTTGCATGCTTTCTTTATCTGGGATTGCTCCCCTCATGGCCTTAGCCCATGACCATGTCATGGTCAACACTGTGATAGCATAAAAGCTACCCAAACTTTTCATTCTTTCTCCCACTCTGGGATATACTTTAGGCACATGAGCCATCACAAACTTTTTCCCGCCATGCGGGACAATTTCCCATAAGGGACATTAAAGCCAGAATTGGCTTTCACATTCCATAATCAAATTCAGAAATAAATCCAAATATTCTGTAACATACACATTTAATCCAACATTGGTCAAATTAAATATGCATATTTCTTATTACAACTTGTCATAATGACTGAAACTTAAACAAATGCTTCTTCATAGAGAGTACATAAAACACATTTCATGTACTAAAATCATACTTTGGACCAATGTCCCTGAATTATTTTCCTTTTCAAGCCATTCTCTAAGTAATGACTTTCACTTTCCAGCTTCTGAGTCACAAGTACCCAACTCTTTTCTTTCTGAAGGTCTTTTCTGAAAAACATTGATCAACGATGATCAACAACAATGAGCATGAAAATAACCCTACGTTGGTCTGGTTAAAACATGCTCATTAAACTTTATAACTTGCAGTTTTATTCTATATCACCGTTGGGCAAAAAATAGAATAAAACAATATTCTTTTACATTAATTCTACATCACCGTTGGGCAGAAATAGAATTAACGTATGCAAACTCAATTAACTCGTTGATAATCAATATCATTTCAGCGGAATACTTTTCATTTGTCACAGACATTTCTTGGTTCTTATTTAGTCTCTAGAAAATTGTCCACGTAGACACAAAATCTACTAGAGATTCAAACTTTTCAATTTAAACTTACAATATTGTTATCATCAACGTTGGTCAGAAAATAACAATATCATAATTTAATTTAAACATGTGACTATTCCTCTAATTAAATTTTCCCGTTGGTTCCAATTTAATTAGAAGATAATCAATGTCAACTTTGCAGCGGAAAACGTGAAAATACTCTTTTAACATATCATCTGAACTTTCATCCATTTTCAAAATTAAATTCTACCATTGGTTCGAATTTAACAATGAAAGTTACAACTTTAAATACGCAACGGAAACAATAATCATCAATATATATTTATTCTATTTTCAGAAGCACTTTGTACACTAATCAATTCTCTGGAAAAAACTAACACGTTGGTGCAAAATTTTCAAGAAAATTTAATTCAAAAATTTGATTGAAATTCATTCAAAACTTGCTTCTGAAAAAGAATAAACAAAACGTAAACTGAACTGTGCATCAGGCCATTGTGGCCCGAGGCTCGGCCCGCTGCCAGGAGCAGCACCTCCCTAGACGAAACCGGCCCGCCTAAACGGCCCAACGGCCGCTCAGCCCACCAACCCCGCGCCCAGGCCGCAACCTGGGCCTGGGCCGGGAAAGGTGGCACCCGCCTGGGCCTACTCTGGCCAGCACGAGCTTGACCTCCTGCTGGCCGTCAGATCGCATCCGACGGTTGGCCGCGACTCACGCCCGATCAAAACCGGCGGCCGACGGCTCCCAAAACCCTAACGCGCATTGTCCACTCCTCTTCTCTTTCTTTCTCAGCGTCGCAAGAGACAGGGAGCAGATCTCCCAGGGCGCCGCCGCCGGGGTCCTCGCCGGAGAACCCCCGGCCTCCCAGGGCGCCGCACGCGGTGCCGGTGCCGGTTGCGCGGCAGCGGCGGCTCGACGCCGGCCGCCCGACTCCCTTTCCTCTTCTCTCTCTCTCCACCGCTTCTCTCCGCCACACAGCTAGAGGCGAGCTCGCGACGGAGGAAAGGAGGATGGCGCCGCCGTGGGCCCCCTCGCCGGCGCACGCGTGCGGCTGAGGCCGCGCGCGGTGCCGTCGAGTGGCTCCGTGGTGGTGCCCTGTTGAGCCCGCGCCGGAGCATGGAGCTCGGTGCCCCTAGGTCTTCTTCCCGCGCGCCGGCGGGACGGCAGCGCGGGTCTCCCACCACGTGACGGTCTACAAACCGCACGGCGGCGAGACGCTCACGGAGGTCAGATAGGTTCCTGCCCCCGCCGTTCATTGCTTTGTTGTACAGTTAGGGTTCTTTTTGGGTTCGGATCCGATCCTCCCCCATCTCTATTTTGCTTTGCCGCACGCCGACAAGTCGGTGGCGGTCTTCTAGGGTTTCCCCTAGCCTCTGTCTTCTGCCGACAAGTCCCGCACCAAAAAAAAACCAGGGAGCGGCGGCGGACAAACAGGGTTTCCCCTTTCTGTTTCCGTACGTCGGCAAGCCGGCGTCGGTAGTGTTAGGTTTTCCCAAAAGAAACCGTAACACCTTTCTTCCCCAATCTCGATCTACACACTAGAACGAGGCTCTGATACCATTGTTAAATTTCCTAGGACCTTCTAGCGGTGGATCAGTGGGGAGAAACTCTCGGGAAAAGAAGAACAGTGCCTACGCACTAGATCCGAGAGGGAGGTAGAGGAACACAGACCATCGGAGTTGGAGGAAGAGCCTGCCATCAGGTTCGTCGGTGAAGATCTGCGCACGGGCAGCGACGGTCGGTGTAGGGGCAGAGACGCTGGTGGCGACGAGCTGGTAGCGTTTCCCGCCGCTGGCAGTGCCTCCCTCTCGATCGGACTAGGGTTAGGACGGTGGGTACTGTAGCAGCGGCTGTCAACCTCTTGTCTAGAGCCCTGCCCCCCACCTCCTCTTTATAGGCACTGTGCGACGGGGGCCCACCAGCCTGCTATTGGGCTGGGCGTCCCCGATCAGGACGCGAATCAGGGTCCAGTTAAGCCGTTGGGCCCAACTGGTGGAGATCAATCTAACATTTTGCTGACAAGTGAAGTTAAAGAGAAAACTACACTAACAATGAATAGACAAAACTGAAGTTATAAAACTGCATCATTTCCCAAATATAGCAAAGAACAAGAAAGTTGGTTTGCCATTTGATCTCGACCCAATTCATTCAAAGGAAGGAGCAAAAAGAACACAAGCCTGAGGAGAAAAACGATGTAAGGGGGTGGAAAGTTGGTGGTAGAGGACTGGAGGCAAACGATGGAGTGGTAGAACATGATTACTACATGAAAAGGAAAAGGGGTGCCAAACTGACACTTCCATAAACCTCCACCACACATTGTATTGCTCCAAAAGCAGTAGGCCGGCAACTACATACAGTTGCAATCAATCACCCCGAAAAAAGAATGGAAGTTCATCACATAAAGCTCATTTCCTCATCGCATAATGAATTGCCAGCAACATGCAGGATCTCTAATGATTGCCATTTGACAGAAACCACGGGTTTTTGCAGTGGGCATACGAAACAGTGGACCAAGGAAATTATAGCAACGTGGTGCCAGAAAGATATAGGCATCCTTACTGAATCACAAATGAGCACATCATGACTACTCCGAAGGGAACACGCCATAGAAATTGACATCTTTATCAAGGAAGGAAAACCGAAGCTATTTCTCCTCTAAAAAAACTGAAACTATGGGCCTGAGCCTACAGAACTCCATGAAATCGTAGGGACATGAAAATGATGATCTATTATGATTGCACAGAATGGAGAACTTAAATGACTTCTAAAGAAAGAAAGGAGAGGGAACAACTCCAATGATATAATCTTTTAGAACTAAGAAACAGTCCCATGAGCATAAGTCATTATTATAGTCTTAAAACTGGGAAAAGAACAACATAGGCCGCCCAACCCCAAACTATGTGACGGGTTAATCAACAATGGTGCATTTAGGTAACCAATACACACACCACATCAAGACAGAGAAAAGTTTGAACCAAGAGAAACCCAGCATCTCGACACATAACCAGGTAACACTGCGCGAATCTGCGATCATCTCCAGAGCCGCAAAATTCCCCAAACCAGACGGAGCAGAACCCTAATCCACAACCACCGCGAACGCTCCAAGCGCCCGCACCCCTCATCTTGCGCTCAAGAACGGACCAAGAATCGCAGGAGCATAGCAAAGGCAGCCCCAAGATTTAAAAATCCACTCTTTCCTCGGAAGGAAACAACGAAACCGAACAAGCGAGAACAATGCGTCACCTCAAAGGGGAGCCGCGATCGAAGCAGGATACCAGCGCGGAGGAGTCGATCTCCGGCCGGCGGATGGGCTTTGGCGTGATGTGATGCCACTGTGCCTGTGAGGAAGGGAGGAGAAGGGCTCGAGAGAGGAGGCAACGGCGTTCGAATTAAAGCATCTCTCTCTGTTTCTCTCTCTCCTCTCTCTTCCCCCGAGCAGGCCAACACTGTGAGAGAAAGTTACGGGTGTCTTCTTTTACCTCGGAGTGTGGATGTAGGGGCCCTTAATTAAAATCAACATAAGTACTGTACAAGCGATTTAATCAACATACTCATGTAGTAAAAGCCATCAGCCACTGCGGCTGTGGCTCTGGCTGCCGGTCATTTTTTTTCACTGTGGCAACAATAGGATAAGCCACAGCTGCAGCCCGTAATAAGCAGCAGTGGGCAGGCCTAAACTAAAATACTTACACTTTATGAGGAATTGAGGATTTATGTACAATTTTTCTGTAAAAAAGACAATTTAGATGGAATACTCCTGCTAGTAATATGCTCTTGGGGAGTCGAATTAAAAAGTGGAAGTTGAGAGCTTTACTGGAGTACTCCTACGTATTTCGGAATGACGGTACTGAAAGTGGAAGTTCAGCTTTGGCAATTCTGAAGACAAAGTCAGCTTTAGCAGGGTGGCACATCCACACCAGACGGACGGACACTCAAACACTGAAAAAAGCAAAGAAAAACGGGAATTCGAATTACCCAATCGAGCATGCCGTTCCAAGAAAGAAGAAACAACGGGAACGGTCCAGTAATAAAATGTGAAATGTCTGACGGAGCAATGGTCCAGTGGCCTGAGACAGCCGTTGCAACTTGTTTGAATTGATACTGTCAATCTCTTCTCACCCCGGCCCCAAGGTTATATCTATTTATTACTCTAAACAACACGACTAACTAGACCGGATCCACAGCCTCTGCTTTCACCTCACTCGTCGTTTTTACTGTGCTTATATTTCAGCTGAGAAAGCGGTAAGAACTGTCATGGAGAAATTTACCGGTTTGCTTTGGGGCACCTCTAACTATCACCTATCGACTATCGTACCAATCAACGGACAGAGGACTGTGTACAGGATTGAGTAATTATGCATTTATGGTGAACAGCAACTCATAGTAATCGGCATCGACTTCAATTGGCACTGTTTCAGGCAGGGGGAAATGAAATGATATGTCAGCCTCTGTCGCAAGGATCAACAATGAATTCCCCAACTTGTTCATGGCCATACTATACTATCACGTATATTGACGTGTAGGGATGAAGATGAACAGAGCTTCACTGTACATCTCAGTACCCTGAGTTCTTGCTTCAACAACCAGCAACGCAGCAGGTCAAGAGCTGCATGAACTAGACCTCGCAGGGTAAAAGCCATATTGGTGGTCCCCATCCTGTCCCTCGTTCAAATAACGCCATCCAACGCGCAAGGCATAAAACATCACAAACCAACCGATCAATAATAACCTGAGCGGCCGATCCAAAAACTGGGGAAAGTTTTATCATTGCCATTGCCACCTGTGAATCTGTACTCTACAAACTCTTCAAGGCTCACTTTCAAAAAAGCAACATGTTCTTTGTTAATTCAAACATCAGTGAGTTATTATTATAAGATTACAGCAAACAAGATACAACCATCTGAGTTTACCACACGCTAGGGACCTAGGGTGATACAGATATTGAGATACAAAGAACACGAGAGCTTATTGCTATGCTAGTGTACATGTGGTTCTACTTTTCTCCTACTTCGAACCAGAAGAAAACAGAGCTACGGGAATAGATGGCCCGTACGCGCTGCAGGGCAAGTGTTCCGTTCGTCCTGACAGCCTTCGCACCTCCTTCAATCCGGGTGCGAACAACAGTTACACCATGCCCTTGTTCCTTGAGGGATGGAAATGAATTGTACTCTATCGCTGTGCTGATTATTGGAAAGGACAGATAGTCCAGAGGGTTTTGCTCACACTGCAGCAAACACTCCTGAATGGTCAATCTACCGCTTCGATGCAGCAAGCAGCATCCGAGTTCTGCTCTAATAGTCAAATTTGCAATCTTGCATGTTGATAGGAACTCCAAGGCACTGGTTGATAGGCCAATCAAAGGAAACCTAGGTAAGACTGAGATATTGATAAAAATAACAAGATAAACAGAACCATATATAAAAATTGCGGCAAAGCAGTAGAGAGAACTTAGATTACCACCTCAATTGGATGTAAAGAAGACAATAAGTCAACAAACTCCTCTCAACTATCAGGCAGACACAAACCACTAACAATCAATAACCTTAAGTCAAGCATACAACACAAAAGGGGGGCACATACAGAGGGCTAAAAGCTTTCTTCTCAAACATAAAAGAGAGTTGCACATCGTTATATTAAGAATAAAAAGAGGGCAAGAATCCTTAAATCCATACAAAACTCACACACACCCACACATCCAAAATTCTAGATACACACGCGCACAAGTTACACACACAAAAAAACCGACCACAATCAGTGCTGGGCCTGAGTTGTCTACTGGCTGTAGAGCGAAGAGGTAACAAAATACCTCTTGCCCCAACTATTTCCCACAAGGTGCAACTCCTCACTAGCAAGTAATAAACCTCTAGCTAAACTTGGAGATAGACCATCAAACACGCACCTACTACGATGTTTCCATAAGGACAGGCTCCCAGCACTAAAAGCTACCACACAAGGTCAGGTTTAGGGAAAGCACACAACAATAAGCCATGATAAGTTTTACTTTTCACCACTGCAGCACCACATAAATTAAAAATGTATATATTCAGTTATTTTATACTGATCAGCGTGTCACTTAACATAAATAAACCTAGTCAGCATGCTGCTGAGACAAATCTACAAGAACCCTCATAATCCTTGCATTTTAAGGTGTGCCAAAGCCTAAATCCCTAAAGGTGAAGCCCCACAGCAATTTACAGTAAGTTAAGAAATGTGACCATAATCAATCTTGTAAAAGATAGAGCACCATAATGCCACTATGAAATGATCAGGAAGCAACATCAGCAGACAAGAAAAATAGCCACAAAAGGGAAGGAGCTTACTTGTCGAAGCCACGTGAGCAGGTTAATATAGTGTCATCAGGAAGATCACCCCCACCAATCTGATGTAAGTAAAATGGTTTCACAGTTGCACCCACGAGAAAACAAATGTTGGCGCCAAGTGCAAGAAGCATTCGTCAGATCAAATCTCTGTTGACATCTTCAGGACTCGGGGACATGGAAGACAAAACTTACTATGCAAATAGGCTTCTTTATTTGGATGTTACATGCAACATGGGAACCACCCGCCGCAATAAGAATGGTGTCACCAGGCCTTCAACAAGGTACATGGAGATCAGCCATAACATCTGATGTTCACAATGAGAACTAGAGAGAGAGAAACAGACCTAGCAGCAGAAACAGCAGCCTCAAGATTTGGATAAACTCCAGGCTCCATCACATCTCTGATTGGCCTCTCAACTCGCAGCCATAGCCGAGGGTGGCATGCAAGGAAGCGCCATCTGTGGCAAACGAGGGCGGTGTTATACCTATCTGCAGGTTCAACAATGAAATTGCTAAAAACAGCTCATTTTAAAGCACATCAGCAGTACATGTTAAAGCATACCATCAAACACAGTTCAAACATGTCTCATCCAGGCAACTCTTACCACAGTTGTAACTTGTACAAGTGTTTTGGAAGATCATCTACACAAAAGCTACATCTGACATGAACTTAAATAGAAGTACTGACAGCCTATGCCAAGACTGAATATTCCTCAATCTCTAGATGTATACTACGTCCGTATATGATACAGAAGCACCAAACCTATTGCTACAAAACTACACCATTACACAATAAGCCATCTGAACGTGTTACTGTCATCTTCATATATTACCCAAAACAGGAGCACGATTTCATAATTGCACCCAACTGAAGGCATGATACAGCATCAGCACATCTACAAAACTCCCGCAATCCAACACGCCCAGGAAGCATCAAATTAGTTCCGAATTAAACAGATCCTCCCAGCATCCAATGTCATACGGAGTACTATATATACACGCAAAAGAAACAGGTCAACCCAATCCTGGCCCATTCTTCTTTAGGTCCGCCACATCCGCCCCGATTACTCAAACCATTACCGGAGCTAGACGGAATCCCCATCGGTTATTATAGATTAGTCATTCGATTGGTTCTCCTACAAAGGCGTGGACGTAGAGGCATAGGATTAGGAGCGAATCGAACCTGGGATTGGGCTAAGGAAGCTGAAGATGTGCATAAGGCAGCCGTCGTCCAGGCTGTTCATCGGCGAAATCGGATCCTCCACTACCGGCGCCAACGCGTGGCGCCGGCGCTTTGCCATTGCTCTCTCCCAATCCCCCTGGCTCCCCGCCTGCTCTCCTTCTCCTCAGGGACCGGGAGTGGTAGGTAGGTCGGCGACGGCGAGAGCACGGGATATCTTCTCACATCGAGCACCTGATTTCCCCCACCCCGCCCCTCCTTCTGATGGGCCCCGCTTGTCAGAGGCAGCCGCTTCGGCCTTGCGACGTCGCCGCGTCCGCACGCGACCGTGCATTTGCAAAGTCCACGTGCTCTTTTTTGTCAACCTATATACTAGACCTATTGAGCCTGGCCCAGAATCCCAATTTAGCCCATACATTGCACGTAGGTAAACCGAGGCCCATGATAAAATTTGGAAAAGAAAGAAGGCCCATGAGAAATGAAGCTTTGCCTTTTTTTTTGTCACCTTGTCGTGTTTATTATATGTCGCCGAGACGCCGACGATGTGACTGATTTTAGCGAAAATCTATACCTATACCTATACATATACCTATACGGAAATGTGGTGCCGCGTACGTCCGATAGTCCGGACGCTGGTCTTGGTGGGCCTCCGTGCTAGCTCGAGTGGCCCACTCTAGCTTCCCACTGCTCGCTCCTGCTGATAGAGGACGCTTCTATCGTTGGGCCTTCGTGCTGGCTCGGCGACCCACTCCGGCCTCCCACCGTCCCCTCCTACCGATAGAGAGAGATTTGTGTGCTTCTAAAAGTAATTATTCTCATCTCTAATAAATCATATTGTATATGAGTACATACTTATTTATCATTTTGAGTATATTTACATATTTATTTTAAGATATTCTAAATCTTACCATGTTAACCTCTCTCTTACCCTATCCTATGTTAGCGTTTCAGATGTTCAAGAGGTATGTTGTAACTGTCTTGGATGGATGTTGCAAAAGTAGATCAGAGAATGTTGCATGTGTTGCAAGTCACAAGTGTTTTAGAGGCAAGTTACAAATGTTTGTTAAAAAATGTTTCATCTATTTCGTACTTTTGTTGCAACCGTTTTGGTATAGATACTGCATATGTTTTACGCATATGTTGCAACAGCATGGTCCGAATGTTGCAACAAGTGTTTTTATGTCGCAAGTGTTTTATATTTGATGTTACATATGTTTACACATATTCCACATGTTTTATCAGTTTTAGACGTATGTTGCATTAAGTTTTTTTATGTCGCACATGTTTCATATGTGTTCGAAGACTTCGGGGTATGGTGTGGTGAGCCGAGGGCTGACAGAGCGCGCGCTGGAGCTGACGATTTAGGATAGTTTTTTTTTTTGAACGATAGGAAAATTGGGACATATTAAAGATGATGTGAACACAGGCATGTGTAGGGAATACCCGTCCAACGAAATCTATCCTATCGAACGTCAAAGCGATAACATGTACACACTTTAGGGATAGTCCTAATAGCAAGAACTATGTACAGTTTCTATGATGACCACGTCAGCCGAAAACACATCTATAGATACTACCTCATCTGATACATAGGTCTTCGTGAAATAAATAGGAATATTTTTTTATATCCTTCTTTATCCCTTTTCACCCTTCAATGCTCTCTCTCCTCTCATTGCCTCTGTACGAACCAGATTACGAGAGCACCAGAGAGAGCTCCGTGTGTGTGGGCGGTGGCCAGCCGGCGCATGTGCATGCATGAGCCCAAGCAAACAACGGAGGCCGCTGTGGAGCTACAGGCGAGTGCGGTGCACAGCGCAGAGGCCACCGCGACAGCAAGCGACTGCGGTCAACGTTGGCTAGCGCGCTCGCCATGCAAGCGCGATGACGCCGGGATGGGAAATAACTGTCCGATGGAATCTACTAGACAGATAAGTGCGCTTTGCTGCGCTCATTTTATCCTTGCATGTATTTTCATTATTTCAGTTGAAAAAATAGATTAAAAAAACTTGGCAACTCCTCTTTCTATTTCTGCCATAGAGACATATAGTACATACGTTACGACCAGCTCTTGAACAATAATTGTTTGGGTAACTTCAATATGTAATCAAAGGAGATGCAAAGAAGAGATAATAAAATAAAATTGGCGCAATCTATTGGACCAAGGGAACTGAACAGGGTCTTCTTATGCATAATAAATATTAATAGTCTCTTGTATGTATTTGGTCAAATTTTAAATTGTCTAATTTATCAAAAAATGAGAATGATAATCTTTATAGAATGAAAAACAATTGATAAAAAATAGTACCTTATCTTCAGTGAGTCCTTAATTAGAAATTTTAATTAGCTCAAATATTGAAGTAGTTCAAGCTAAATAAATAATTTTAGTTTGAGCTAAATAAATAACTTATAATATGGCTAGTATCAAAATCTTATACTCTAAAATTATCTTTAACTAGACCGGCCAGGGATTTTTGCTTGGTTGCCAAGTGCCAATATAACGCGTGGTACATGTAATACTCCCTCCATATCGAAAAGGCTGACGTTTTGGACAAGGTTTGAGTCAAATATTGAGAATATAAATCATAAATAACTTTTAAACTATTAAGTCTAGAGATGTAAAAATCATATAAATAAATTTGTCTTCAAAAGTACTTTCATAAAAATATACATATACCATTTTTTAATAAATATTTTTAAAGAAACAAGTGGTCAAAGTGATGTTTTGGAGACCGTGTCGCTGTCTGAAACGTCAGCCTTTTCAATATGGAGGGAGTAATTAATTACGTATCGAAGAAACCTGCAGGATATCAAAGAAACATGCCAGCGCAGCTCCACAGGCACGCGTCAAGCGAAGACAAGGCGCTCATCTGCAGATGCGCTAGGAAGCCTAGAAATCTCCCGCGGATAAAGATTTTAATATACCATCGGACGTCAGGGCGCCAACATATCCGATACCTATACCTAATACCTATATCTATACCTAATACCTATATAATAATAATAATAATAATAATAATATAATATAATATATATATAATATATAATATCTCTCATCTCTCACAACTAAAAAGAGTAAAGAGGAGACATATTTTTGGTGCGACATTCTCCTTCGCTCCGTCGTCCCGCCCTGTGCGATGGGTGCCCCTCGCAGTACCACCCCTCGCGACAATCTCTCCGCATTATTGGAAACAAAACGAATCGGCAAATTTAGTCCTGCATGTGTCGTGGCAAATGTGGAAACACATGAATCAGTCGGTCAATCAATGCATTCATGTCTCTGCGCCGCCGTCCCCGCTCCGTGCATAGTCTCCGGCGCAGTCCCTGCGCCGCCTCTGCGACTCCGCGCGGTCGGTCGCTTGCCCCAGCGAATGCGGCCGGCGACCAGCGAGCTCCCAGTCCCGGCAAGTCGACGGTGGCTCCCTTGCCCCGGAGCTCCGCGGCCGTCCACGGACCCCCGCCTCGACGGCCAACACCTGGTGCCCCGCCCCCTACACAGCGGCCCCACCACCGCAGCCCCCGGTGCCCCCACGCCTAGGCTACCAGCTCGATTGCCCCATCCCAGGCGTCGGCGTCCCAAACACATGTAATAGTATTTTCAAATGGTTGCATGGCTATGTGATAAAAAAGCAAGAAGAAATTGAATAACATGTGATCTAATCACTGGACTTTGCCCCTTTTTCATTTTAGGCATGGACGTACAAAACATATGCTTTTTATTTTTCTCAATTTAGAGATTTAAGGGTATTGCCAAGTTGACTCAATTGATATTGATATGTCTACATTATACATGAGTGTTTTTTTGATTATCTACATGGTGATACACAATTGCGTGCAACTTAAACTATGATAAAAATATCATTATTTAGTTATTTTCATGAACATTCTAAATGCAGTTGTAGCATTAGCACGGGCCCGTGGAGGAATGGCTGAGGGCGGTGAACATTCATGAAGGTGGGGCTCGAGTTCCCCTGGACGACAGTCGTCCATGGATCCGAACCGGTGGCGGCGGAGCTGTCACTTGGAACATACCTATGATGATTGTTTCTGAGCTCTCATAGAAGAGGTAACATATAGCACCTTGTCTTGTTTCCATTGAAAATAAAGTTACTGTAATCTCCCGAGCAAAAGTAATTTTCAGTATTCCGCTGTTTGATACGTTTATCTTCCACTGTATTTGAGCCAGATAAATAACATGATTGTTGAATATGGTATATTATTTCATATCTAATTATTGTATATATTTCTGTTTCTCCGGGAAAGCAGCATTGAGTCTATGAACATTAAGGTCCTTTTAGTGGCGTCGAAGCTCCGGTTTACTGACTATTCAAAATGTGGATGTTTGCTGATCTTTTTTTTAACAATATGATGCAGGCAAGTAAGGAAAAGAATGACGAATTTTGACTAACGATGACTTCTGAATTTTCTAATGGAACCATTTAAAGTGTGTTTACCTATTTTATTTATGCATTGTTCTCTGAAGATGGTGGTGACGTAGAGGAGATGTTGACACTGAGCACGTGCTAGGTGGGCGCACTGCCAAATTGGGTCATGGGTACAGGACAAGTGATGTTCTGGTGCTAGATCCATCATTTCTAAGTACTAGCACAACCCTAGGGCATCTTCTTCACCATGTGTGTGTAAGTCTCTAGACACCTTACAGAGTTCATGAATATGCACGCATCCTGCAGATAAAGTTAATACTTTAGAGAATTGAGCATGTAAAAAATTATCTTCCAACCTAATATTGATCGTTAATCTTGTTAATCTTTTTCAGCATGAACGCCCCAGTCATGGTTGAGCTTGATTGCTTGAGGGACAAACTAACCTTCTTAATCTTAAGTCATTTTTTCTGCATAGTCTTTTCAGAGTGCACCTTTGCTTTCTAACATGAAGACTGAATTTTGAATATCATATATGATAATTAGTCGTGGGAAGAAAAACATTGAGTATCTTTTCAAAAACAAATGAATTTTTATTTAACCAAACTATTTCTCTAATACTTAAAAAATACTTTACATCCAAGCTAGGTCACATGTATTAGTCTTTGTGAATAATGTGGCTATTGATTTGACTTTTTAATTTAGACAAAAGAAAACAACATAGATCAATTTGATGTATCATAGCCAAGTATACTTTGGATTTGTTGTGGACAATTTAACTTAATTTCTTGTTGGTTACTGATATTTGGTCAAATGGAGCATTTATAACTTCTAGCACTTTAACTTAATTTCTTTATGAGTCATAGATAATTGGTCACGGTTTCTGTAATCGCATCAAACCATTGAAGAAGGTTGGAGGTTTTTGTTGGTCCATTCTGGCTATATGTTTAATGGAGCAGCTTCTCTATATGAACTTTGAGCATTGTGAGGTTTCTCTTATCACTTTTCTTGTTAGATATAACACTTGTAATTCAGTGTACAATATGATGTATCTTTGATAAGAAAATCTACGTTTGCCTGACATTCAGCAATCTAAGTATGGTTGTTTCATGATGGAAGCATGGTTTATTATAGCTTTATGGTTTATTTATTTTTGACACTATCGTAGGGCTAGCATGTGCCGCCATTAAATTAGTCAATTCTTAAATACGAGTAGTTGCTTGTTAGTTTGAGTCTATTTGTAGGTGACATTAGTTTTGTGGTACAAAGCATTCATTTGTTTGTTTACCATCCAATGATGATATATAGAGCTACCCATTTCCGATGACGTTGAGTGGCTCTACGTTATCTTACCATGTGATAATTGAGTGACTATGTTATCTTATCATGCGATCTGTGTGTTTTTAGTATAAAGGTTTTGTTATCCCATTTTCTGATGGCGTTGAGTGGCTCTATGTTATCTTATCATGCGTGTTTTTAGTATAAAAGTTTTGTTATCCCGTAGCAACGCACGGGCACGCTACCTTGTATATATATATATAAATAAATATAGATATAGATATATAGATATATAGATATATTATTATTATTATTATTATAAATAATAAATAATAAAGAGACAAAATTTCTCCCATCTCTTTTCGTCTGGTTTCTTTTCGTCTAGACTCTAATAACGCGTACATTGAGCTTCATGCGCATGCGCTAGAGAGTTGGATACGGTCACGACACGGATAGCGCAAAAACAGAATTGGAGATAGACATAGAAAAGGACTTTTCAAATTCATGCGCATGCGCTAGAGAGTTGGATACGGTCATAGCACGGACAGCGCAAAAACAGAATTGGAGATAGACATAGAAAAGGAGTTTTCAAATTCAAAACGGTGCGACCACAGAGCTGGAGACTGACACATTAATTGTAAGAAAAGGAGTAGATATGATTGAGATACATTTGAGATTAAAATAAGAGTAAGAATAAAAATACTTGCGAGAATAAGGATCTAACTCAAACATCTATATTCCATATGTTGCCTTCCATATCGGGAATCATAATTTCATAATCCAAATTAAATAAAACCGAAATCTCTACCTATCTATATCTATACTGAAACCACCATAGACAATTAGACCGAATCGAAAAGAAAGATACCAAGCCATAAAAGGAAGCATACTATCCCTAGGTTCCTAATATACAAGCACGTAGAGGCGTCGAGCTTCGCCAGCTACTTGACGCCGCGGAGACCAAGTCTGCGTCGGTTCGGATGAAGTCGACGAGATCAGAGGCCAGCAGGGACATGCCCGGCGATGGCAGCGCTCCACAACGGTCGAGCAGTGATATGACCTCTTGCAGATAATGGAAGCCATGAGGCCAGGTGAGAAGACCGCCGCGAGGAGGCCGGCGTCGATGCCAACACTGGAAGAGCAGAGAAGGCTCAGCGTGAGGAAGGACAAGGTCAGCGCTGGGAGGAGCAGAGGCTAGCTGGGCTAGCAACGCAAGCGAGCTGCCTACCTCGGGTGTAGCAGCAAGACGAAGCCATGCGGCCGCGGTCGAGGCGACGCCTAGGCTCGCCGTCCTCGGGAGGGCAGGGACTCCCCCGTCGCCCGTCCCACCAAGACTCACGAAGGGAATAAGCAGCCCGCATGCGTCCACTGCACAAGGACGATGGCGAGGGAGTATGTGGTTTGACGGCCTCGATCATGCAGCTAATAAATTACGACAAAAAATTAGAAAGGTCGGCACAGTCTTCCATGCGAGTGCTGATGTCATGTAGAGCCCGCATGTCAACCACAGTCAACAAACACAAACGTGTGGATAGATCCGTGTGCTACTCCAGCTCAGCGATCCGGAGAAGGGACCGGAGGCCACTCGTGGCTTGACTCGTGGTCCTAGGTCGTGTGAAAACACAGGGCAAAATAGGTGCGTGGCCGCACGAAATCCCATCTTGCGACGAGGCCCATGGCATTGGGTTGGAACGAGCCACAGGCTTTGCCAAACGCTAGCTGGGGGACGGAGACCCGACGCTCCTCGCACACAGATGCACGGGTCAAGGTGGGACCCCACAGCAGGGGCACAGGAAAAGGATCACGCGTCACGGCCCTGTGCGGGAAAGGCGGCCAGGGGGCGCAACACACGGAAATTTTCTCCACACCGCGTAGGAGATCAGGGCTAGGACCCCGGATGTGGTCCACCAATGGTCCTTGCGCCACGAGGCCACGGGGTCTGTTCGTCTGTCCCTCTGAGCCACGAGCGGGAAGAGGCGTGCGACGTTGTTTCTTCTACTCACCCGCACACTCGCGTCGAGTCGGTCCCAGGCGTGGTGGTGTAACACCAGCCCCACACGGGAAAAAAACCGACACTTCGTGGGTGCGCCGAGAGTGTAGCCATATCAACGTCTGGCGTGGTCCTGCCGCTCAGTTGCGTTGGCTAAAAGAAACTATGTGAGACAGATAAAAGTATAATAGTGAGTTGTAAGTTGCCTAAATGTTGAGGTAGATGAGAGAAGATAAAAGAGTGAGGATAAGTGGGTTGTAAGCTTATAGCCTACTCAGACATAAGAACCAAGAAACTATATGAGACAGACAAATGAACCATATACTATTAACTATAAAGAGCTAACTACTATATGAACAGGTTGGAAGAAGGCCGTAAGAAACATTACAACCAGTTTGCAAACTGGTTGTATTATTAACCTAGCTCTAAAGGAAGACACACGTGTGGTTTACCTGGAAGCAAGAATGTTAACAATAGATACCTTACTAATAAAAATACCTAGGCTTAGTGGACAGTTCCTCTACATTACTCGTGTGGAGTCAAAGCACTCCAAAAATCTTCTGATTCGTGTGTTGATAAGGCCAGTCTAAGTGGAAGTTTAATAGAGTTTCACGAGCAATTAATACGCTGACATGACACTATATTAATGAAGAGAGATAATAAAAGTTTCATGGAAGTAGAGATAGTTTCATCCCCATGAAAGCTCGTATACATTGTTTCTAAAATCTGGATATATTAGAAACTGGGAGATGAAATCTACATTGAGACTGGCCTAAGTACTTGATAAGTACCAAAAAAGGTCACTTAAAATATTGTACCCCCTCTGTCCATGAAATAATCAATTTCTAAAGTTTTCTAATTCAAACTATTTAAAGTTTAATCGAATTTTTAGAAAAAAAAACTATCAAAATTGATATACCAAATTCATATCATTAGATATACCATAGAATATATTTTCATCATATATTCATTTTATATTATAGACGTTATTATTCTTTTCTATAAAGTTATTCAAAGTTAAAAAAAATTGACTGACACAGATTTGAGGAATTGATTGTTTCAGGAACAGAGGGAGTATAATTTTTACCCGTTGCAACGCACGGGCATTTTACCTAGTATATATAATAATAAAGGGGCAAAATTTCTTCGCTGTTTTTGGTCTGACCGTTTTCGTCAAGCCTATTTATATAGACTAACTAGGATTCTCACAAGATTAGGGGACCGATATGGGACCAATAGCCTGTCCGTTCCCCCTCCCCTTTCGTCTGGTCGACAGCATCGGTTGGAGCAAAAACCGATCCAGTCTGGCTGTTTTTTCTCGGCCCGGACCTCTTTGCAACGAAATCGGCCCGAACTTGAAGGCCCAGTCTCGGTAGCACATGAGACCTCAACGGCAGTAGAGCGGAGACGAGCGCTCATTCAGTTTTGGTCTGGGCGTTTAGCACCACCTCACCAGCTGAAGGCGGACGAGCCACGAGCTCACGATATAAGAAGAGCGCCTCGTGCCCCGTCGGACGGGATCGACGTGAGATCATAAATACCTAATACCTAATCTATACCTAATAATAAAGAGGCAAAATTTTTGTCATCTCTAATTTTTCATCCAACCCATAATCATGATCCTACTCGATCTCGATCATTAACTCCTAAAAAATCCGGTCTTTATGCTTAAAGGAAACGTTCCCTCTTTTTCTGTTTTCTTTTTTTCTTTCGATTTCCACTTCCCCACGTGTGGTCTTTACGTGACTTTTTCTTTCTCTTTTTCTCCTATTTTTCCTTATATATATAAATAAAAATAAATAATAATAAATATAATCTAATCTAAACATACCTATGTGATACTAAAGAAGTAAAATTTCTGCACACTAAATTTTTTCTCCAAATCTACAACTAACATAATTTATAATCTAATTCAATCTATCTATATATATTCATATGAGTTAGAATAACTCGATCAAGAGTATTTATATAACGTCTAATTATAAAACAAATAAAAATAATAAATAACAAATGTCTATACGTACCTACGTAATACTAAAGAGGTAAAATTTCTGCACACTAAATTTTTTCTCTAAATCTATGACTAACATAATTTATAATCCAATCCAACTCAATCTATCTACATATTTACATGAGTTAGGATAACTCGAGTAGAGTATTAATATAAAGTCTAATTATAAAACATATTGTGTTTTGCTCAACCATGCACTGACTTACGCAAGTCGATATAGTTGTCGTGAATAGTAATTACAAGTCAATTGGTGTACATATTTTCCAACAAATTTAACGTCAAACTTATATAAGTTAAATTAAATTATAGCACGTTCATACAGCTAGAATCGATTAGAATATTTGACTATGTTTGGAAATTTCTTTTATCCAATTAATCCTTATACTAACTATAATTAATGAGTTCACACTAAATCTTAAATTTCTCCTCTCACTCTTAATATTAAAATTTAAAATTAAGAAGAGTAGTTCCCTCATCCATCCACTTGATGAGTCCGTGAATCAAGATCAAATATCCAAATAGATTGCATATTTCACATGTTGTTTTTATCATCGATGAAATAAGTTTTAAATCAAAATCAAAACCGACAAAAGACTAAACATATGATATACATGTTGAGTTTCATGGTCGGTGATTCAAGATTCAAATCAAATTCAGTATTGAGAAAAATAAAATATCTAGATATTGTACTATAATACACGTACAAAATTTGGAAAAAATAACGAAACAATAAAGTTAAGTCACATTGGCTCTATCGGTGAGACGTCCTACCAGAGAATGAACATGCAGGTCGACATGAATAAAAGAAGTTAAGGACCATCACAACATTTTTCTCTTATGCAAACGCCTCCCTCTCCCCTGCTCTCCTCCTCTCAGACACCTCTCACCCCGTCGTTGCCCACCGCCTCACCACGACGCAATAAAGTTTTGCTAGAGCTTCGACCATGGAGCTTCAGTGAAACTTTAGCGCGCTTGCGGCAACCTCCTTCTTCACCCTCTCGTCGTTGTCACGACCATACTCACCGACAAGCATTCCCGCCACATCATGGTCCAATCACCTCCACTGCCACCAGGATTCCTAAACTATCTTGTTGTCGTCCCCACAGAAGTTGGGGAAGAGGAGGGTGGGATAGGCGTGCGTGCAGTGAGGAAGATGAATAGTGCATGGTGGGATCCAATAGGTGTATTGGTGGGGCGGGCATCGAGCGCTAAATGTGTGGCTGTGCGAAGAGGGAAAACGCACGACCTGCATTAATTAATTACCAATATGTATACATGGATCGTCAAAATTATGCATATATATTATTTTTGTATTAAACTCATACAATACATTTATGGTCTTTACTCATATACCGTAGCAACGCACGGCCATTTTACCTAGTAATAATAAAGAGCTAAAAATTTTTTATTATTTTTGTCTGGCCGTTTTCGTCTGGTCTATTTATATAGACTAACTAGGATTCCTACAAGATTAGGGGACCGATATGGGACTAATAGCCTGTCCGTTCTCCCTCTCCTTTCGTCTGGTCGACAGCACCGGTTGGAGAAAAAACCGATCCAGTCTGGTTGTTTCGTCTCGGCCCGAACCTTTTTGCAATGAAATCGGTCCGAACTTGAAGGCCTAGTCTCGGTAGCCCACGAGATCTCAGCGGCAGTAGAGCGGAGACGAGCGCTCGTTCAGTTTCGGTCTGGGCGTTTAGCACCACCTCACCAGCTGAAGGCGGATGAGCCACGAGCTCAAGCTATATAAGAAAAGCGTCTCGTGCCCCGTTGCTCCATATTTACCTGAACGGGATCGACGTGCACCTCACCAGCTGAAGGCGAACGAGCCACGGGCTCACGCTATAAGAAGAGCGTCTCATGCCTCGTTGCTCCATATTTACCTGGACGGGATCGACGTGAGATTATTAAGGCTCGTGGACGGCTGTCCTGCGTTCCAACGCCACCGTGGATGACTACCACCAGCTTCCGATGGACATGTACACCCTGCTTGCCCGTGGTGCTGCATCGCCAGGCCAACAACATGAAGCCGTTCCGCTGGCTCATCGTGGAGCTCCTCGGCAATGGCGACAGCAAGACGATGCTAGCCATCAGACAGGATAATCTGTACATCACGGGTTTCACCAACAAGGCCGGACGCTGGTTCATCTTCGCCAATCGCCCGCGGCGGCTCATCCCGGTGGTGTCGGTCTTCCGTGTCGCCGACGACTACACAGGGTTCGTCGGCGGGTACATGAACCTCTACACGATGCGCGTCAGCAAGCTGACGACCGTGGACGCCATTGAGGCCATCGCCAACTTCGTCCCCAAAGATCGCGCTGACGTCGGCTGCGTCTCGCGATCGCTGGCCATAATGGCCGTGACCTTCGCGGAGGCGTCGCGGTTCTGGCCGTTCAACGACATGATTCGCAACGTCTGGGAACACGAGTCAATGGTCGACATTGGTGAGCTCAGGAAACTGGTGGTTAGGTGGCGGGTTCTGTCGTGTGCGCTGATGATCGCGGTGCAGGAGCAAGGCACCTGGTACAGCGACGAGGCATGGGACCTGAGCCGCAACACCAACATCCAGACCCTCGATCATGCAGGATTTTTTTTAAAATTTAATCCTTTTTAAATAAATATTTTATTATTAACCCTTCGTGGGAAATATTTTCAGGCGGTAGCCAGCGCTACTCTGTCGCGCCAGCGGCGCTGGCGCGACAAAGGCGCCACCGTGTCACGGCGCTTTTGACCGTGTATAGGTGGTGGCCCGCCTGTCGCGCCACATGCACTGGCGCGACAGACTGTCGCGCCAGCAGCGCTGGCGCGGCTGGCCTAACGGCGTAGCGGCGCCTTTAGGGTTTGTACAGCCCGTTCCGTGGCGGGTCCCACCCTGCCGCGCCAGACGGGGTGGCGCGACGGGTTAGGGTTTCCGCAGCCCGTTCGGCGCCGGGTCCCACCTTGTCGCGCCCGCCGCCCTGGCGCGACAGAGCGTAATAACCGGATCGGGCGTTTTCTTTTTTCCCTCTCTCTCTTCTTTCCTCTCCTTCTCCAGCCGCTCCCTCCCTCTCTCTGGTCGCCTCTCCCGTCGCCGCCAGCAATCCCGCCGCCGGCGGTCACCTCCGGCGAGGAAGGCGAGGGGGGCCGCCGCCGGCCCAGGTCGCGCGGGCAGCAGAGCGGCCGGTGGCAACCGGCCACGCCGGCGAGCACCTCCGGCGAGCACGCTGTGGCCGGCCATCACCGGCGGCCGGCCGGTCCGCCACGGGGCTCCTCCCTCGTCCTCTGCCTAGTATCGAAGGTAAATCCCTCTTTTTCTTCTTCGATTTGACCTAGTTCTTGATGGAGGTTAGGGTTGGGTTAGGGTTAGAAAAAAATTAATGATCTGTGATTGTTTGAAGCGTTAATTGTTACAATGTGATGCGTAGATTCGGTTTATGCTATGCTCTGCCTATGGATTTTGCCAAAACTAGATGTTGCATGGATATATATGGTGGATGCATGAAGGATTTGGTTATGTAGTGGAATGTGGATTATTTATTTTTTGTTAACTGTTGCTTGAAGTATTTAATATTTGTGGAATTGAGACAAATAAATAGTTTATGTTTTGTAGATGGATCGGTTAGTGAGGTTTTTTGTTGGTGGGAAAGTTAAGGAAAATAAAGAGTTTGAAAGCATGAATGAGCAAGTGCAGTTCTTTAGCAAAGCACCTAGTTTTGATACTATATTTAGGCACTGTCGCAACAAATTTGGTTGCTCGCTAAGTTTGAGAGGTAGATTTGATTGTGGAAAGGACAGAGCCCACTATGTGTTCATGACTTTGTCATCTGAGGAGAACTGGACGAATTACATTGAAGTTGTGAGCAATAGTAGTGTTCGGTGCTTGGAAGTTGTTGTGGAGAAGGTTTGTAACCCAAATGTGATGTCTGTAGAGGATAGTGCAGCGTTGGAGGCCATAGAGAACCTTACCCAAGATCAAGATGTGCAAGTTGTCCATGTTAGCGCTGTAGATAGGTCATTGGAGTATGGTTTGTTGAATGATGAGTTTGAAGTGGACAATTTGTTTGACGAAGATATGGATGATATATCGGATGGATCAGATGATGCTGAAGATGGTGTAGCCTCCGAAGATGACTTCACTTCTTCGCCAAGCACCTCGGATGATGTGCTGGAGCCCGAGTATAGGACTGATCCTAGTAGTAGCTCTGATGAGAGTGATGGATGTGAAGTAAGGTTCACGGAGTCGTTAGGAGTTCCAGTTGACGGGTCATTGCGAATGGAGTACAATGACGCCGAACTAAGTCAATTGAAGGCTGTCCATGTGGACGTACCCTCGGTACCTAATTTCATGGATATTAGCATGGTTGACGAGGCTATATGTGACACAGGTTTATCGTTGTTGGATGATGTCGTGGTAGATAACGAGGGGGTGCACATTAAGAAGGAAATGTTGTTTGATAGTTTGGAGCACCTCCAACACTTTGTTATGGATTATGCAGTTAGGTTTCATAGACCTTATTATGTCACACACTCAGACAAGAAGAAGAGGTACACAGTCCTTTGCAAGCAAGGTTGTGAATGGGGACTATGGGCTCGTAGAATGAGGAATGACAAGTGGAAGATTCGCAATGTGAAGCAACCTCATACGTGCCGATCAACGAAGCCGAAGGGTTCGCACCCTCAAAACACCGCACGATACCTTGGTCGCCGTCTTGTTGGCCTTGTAAGGGCCGACAGTGACACATCGGTTTCTAGCATGATTGAGTGCATTTTTGGCATGACTGGTTATAGAGTGAAGTACTCAAAGGCCTGGCGGGCAAAGCAACATGCAATAGAGTTGTTATGGGGTGATTGGAAAGAAGCGTACAACCAAGTTCCAAGGATTCTAAATGCAATGAAACACTTCAATCCAGGGCTTAGGTGGGTGCCGACGGCCGGTCACAGTATCACCGACGTCGACGGCATTCCTAAGCATGTTCTTCATAGAGTGTATTGGTCTTTCCCTCAGTCCGCACAGGCTTTCAAGCATTGCCGGCCAATAGTACTTGTCGATGGCACATTCTTTACAGGAAAGTACAAGGGGGTGTTGATGATTGCTGTAGGAGTGGATCCGGACAATCAACTTGTCCCTTTAGCCTTTGGCTTGGCGGAGAGCGAGAACAATGACAGCTGGTGTTGGTTCATGAAGCTTGTGAGACAGAATGTTCTCACTTGTACTTCAAGCAAGATATGCATGATATCCGACCGTCACCATGGGCTTCTCACAGCTGCGAAGGAGCATGTAGATGGTCGTCCTCCTCTTGAGCACCGATGGTGCATGAGGCACTTTGCAGCCAATATATGGAGAAGGCAAAAGAAAAAGGAGGTGGTGCAGAAGTTGAAGTCGCTATGTGCGTGTCGTAGTAAGGAGAAGTTTGATGAAAGACTTGCTAAGTTACAAAAGATGTTGAATGCAAGGGCGAAGTTATGGCTACAGGATCAGATGTCTCAGAGGGACAAGTGGGCTCTAGCATACGACGACGGAGGTGTGAGGTATGGTGTCATGACCACCAATGCATCAGAGTCCTTAAACAAAGTGTTCAAGGGCATCCGTGCAGTCCCCGTGTCTGGAATTGTGGAGTACTCATTCAGGAAGTGCAATGAATACTTTGTTAATCGATGGAACACAGCTAAGGTGTCGAAAGACAAATGGGGTAGGGCCGGTAGAAAACACCTAGACCTTTCAGAGGCCATAGCTTCTAACCAAGTTGGCGAAGCCTATGGGCCTTCTAGATTAGTGTACAATATACGGTCCGCCGGAGGTACCAACCCCGGAGGCGAGAAGTATGGTGGTCGAAACTACAAGGTTGACCTTGAGAAGGTGGAATGCACATGCAATATTCCGCAGTTGTTGCATGTGCCTTGTTCCCATGCCATGACTGCTTGCAAATATAGGGGCCTCGATCACGAAACTGACAAGTTCATGTCACGTACATACCTCACGTCAAATACACTTAAAGTGTGGGAGGCAAGCTTCGAGCCTTACCTAGATCCAACGCAATGGCCTGAATATTGTGGGTTGGATTATGTTCCGGACCCCGACCTTTTGAAGACCAAGAAGGGTAGAAGAAAGAAAAAGCGGCTACGTGGAGTTATGGATGAGTCCAACGGTTATGGAGACGACATGTATGGTTTTGGAGACTTTGATGAAGCCCCTGCACAAGTTCGTTGCTCCAAATGCCACAAAACGGGGCACACAGCGTCTACGCATAGTAAGCGTAAAAAGAAAAAGAGTTCAGAACATGTCAATGCTACTAGAAATGGTACCCTAACTATAAGGGTAAGTTTTCATCCGAATTAGAACATGTTAACTTTATATACTTAATTCAAATTTTGTTTAATGCATTATCATTCTAATTTGAACAATTTCGCTATTCTAACTTGTTTGGAACATATTTGCAGGATGGCGCATCCACAATACCCCCTCCTTCAGAGTTACTACGACAAGGACCATCGCGCTAAGATGATACTTGAGGATGGGAGGGTAAGTGATATGCAATTTGTCACAATTGATAGAACATGGTGTTTGTTAACTAACTTTTGCTAACGTACCTACTCTTGTGTTATTGTTTTGCTTTCAGGCCTTGACCCCACTTCGTCCACGCACGCACCATCCCTTGAATTGGGATGAGCGATACGCCCCGTACCTAGCTAGGGCGGGGTTCCTAAGTCTGGCTCGGGTTATCAACGCTGGTCTCCCAGACCTTGATGGCCCCCTACTTTCAGCTTTTGTGGACAGGTGGCGACCTGAGACTCACACATTCCACCTTGCTTGCGGTGAGATGTCAATCCTCATGGAGGACGTTGGCATGTTATTCGCTCTTCGCTTGGACGGCCCTTGTGTGAGTGGTACCACCATTCATGAGGATTGGAAGCAAATGGTGGAGGAGTTCACGGGGGTTCGTCCACCTGACGCCATCGAAGGAGTAAAGGAAAAGAAGACTTCCGGTGTGAGCTCGCATTGGTTGAGGCAGCATTTTGATGACTGTCCTCCAAATGCTGCGGAAGAAGTGGTTGAGAGGTTTGCTCGTGTCTGGATGTGGCACATGGTGGCTAACTTCCTGTTTCCCGATTCTTCGGGGAACACAGTCTCCTGGATGATGCTACCACAGTTGCGTGAGCCATGGGAGAACATTGAGCAGTATAGCTGGGGCTCCGCCACTCTTGCTTGGTTGTACCGGCAGCTCTGCGACGCTTGCAGGAGAGGCAGTGCTACATCAAATCTCGGAGGGTGCACATATTTGCTTCAGATTTGGATTTGGGAACGCATTCCTATCGGTCGGGTATTTAGAGGTGAAGTTTGGGTAAGTTGATCGAGTTCTTTTTCTTATTCTTATAACTATTTGCATCATCATGTGAACTAACTTGTTAAATTTTGTAGCCTTGGACTCATGGAGATGCTCGTCCACCTGTATGTTACCTTTGGACGCAAGTGAAGTCAATTCGAGGACAGCCACAACGTCGCTACGTCCAATACTCCAATGATTTGGATGTGCTTACTTTTAATCAGGTACTTTGTTCATACTACTTATTGTTTTCCTAATCATTATTGAAATATATTGACACGATCTCCTATTTTCATTACTTACCAGGTTGAATGGATGCCATATGAAAGGGCTGAGATTCAAACGCTCAATGTCTCGACTGTTTGTCGAAGGGACATGGACTTGTGGCGCAGCAATGTACCAATGATCTTTTACTATGTCGTGGAGCACCACCTGCCGCTTAGGGTCATGAAGCAGTTCGGGAGGAAGCAAGAGTTCCCTCTAGAGCACCAGGGGACAACCCGACAGTTGCACGAGTGAGTTTGTTCAGTCCATTTGATCATCGTTGACCCAACATCCCATTGTCATTGAGTCCATTTTGATGTAGGTGTTCGAGGAGGAAAAGGTTCGGTGGACAGAATTGACTAACGAAGCACTCGACATACGTGGCTGAGTGGGAGTCGAGAGAGAGGGTGTATCCTACCAGTGGTCCACGGTCCGTTGAAAGGGAGTACCGTGAGTATTTGGTGTGGCTCCATAGGTCCACAAGAATCCGAGTGCACCCTCCTTTCTCTACCATTCCGATCACCGAAGGAGACAGTGACGATGATGACCCGTATGACGAAATAACAAGGCTAGGAGTGCAGCCGCAGCGAGCTCCACTACAACACTACATGGTAAGCATCACCATTCTTTTTTGTGAGAGTACTCATGACACCAACTTGTAGTAATTGTGCATTATGTTTAGGCTACACAGCTAGGACACTTGTCAAATGAGGCCGGTGTGTACCTTGGACAAGCGGGGGGCCAAGCGAACTCCCTTCTAGCTGAGTTCTCACAGGTATTTAGGAAACTCAATATTTTTGAGACTCAATATTTAGGAAAGTCTATGTTTATGAAACTCTAATTCTCTTTTGATGTTGATTCATAATTCTCGCAGAAAGTGATGAAAGCTTGTAAAAGAATGGCGCGCAAAATGAGTTGCTTGAGGGCCGAAGACCTCCAAGTCTCTCAACCACGTCTAACATTCCAGACCTCAAGTGACATACCTGAAAGCTCTCGTGGACGTCCACGTCCCGACGACGATGACGACGATGAGGAAGGTGACCCTACATATGACGAGATGGGAGGCTCTCAATTGGGTGATGCACTCGATCCGACTCAGACTCAGGTGCATATTTTGACACACATTTTATACTATTACTCCATTTCAAAATATTACTCCATTTCAAACTATTACGCCTATTGTATGCAGACTTCGCAGCCACCACCTCGCCGGGGGCAAGGACGCAATGTGCGTGGACGTGCACGTGACCGCTCGGACGTTGGCGCGACTCTGAACATCCAACCAACACATCCAGGCCGCCAGCGTCGACCTCATCATCCTTTCTCCCCATCTTAGTCTATGTGAAAACTTTGGACCCTTTATGTGTTGGTGAAGACCTTTATGTGTTGTTATGGACTCTATGTGAAGACCTTTATGTGTTGGTGAAGACCTTTATGTGTTGTTATGGACTCTAAGTGAAGACCTTTATGTCTTGTATATGTCTAAGTGAAATTATGTGTGGACAAGTCAAATTATATCTGTGTATGTGTTGATAATGTGCTCATAATGTTATATGTGCTCATAATGTGTTGTAAGGACTCATAATGTCTATATGCGTTCAGATTTTAAAATTACAGATATGGTTGTCGCGCCAGCCAGGGTGGCGCGACAGCCATTTGTACAGTGCACGAGAAGAGGGCTGTCACGCCAGTCGCCTTGGCGCGACTGCCCTCAGCCGAAACTTACTGGTTTCTTCCAGCAAGAAGCGCGACTAGTCGCGCCAGTGCGCCTGGCGTGACAACGTTGTCGCGCCAGTGCGGCTGGCGCGACTGCCCCCAGCCGAAACTTACTGGTTTCTTCCAGCAAGAGGTGCGACTAGTCGCGCCAGTCCGGCTGGCGCGACTGCCCCCAGCCGAAACTTACTGGTTTCTTCCAGCAGGAGGCGCGACTAGTCGCGCTAGTGCGACTGGCGTGACAGAGTTGTCGCGCCAGTCCGGCTGGTGCGACAGCCCCCCCCCCCCCGCCCCAAGGAAGATTTAGAGCGTGGTGGAAAGTACGTCCGAGGCCTGGTGCGGAGGGCTTGGGCGAGGCGGAGAATGAGCACCCGCCCGAGGCCTGGCTTGGAGGGCTCGGGCGAGGCGGAGAATGAGCACCCGCCCGAGGCCTGGTGCGGAGGGCTCGGGCGAGGCGGAGAATGAGCACCCGCCCGAGGCCTGGTGCAGAGGGCTCGGGCGAGGCGAAGAATGAGCACCCGCCCGACTTGGAGGGCTCGGGCGAGGCGGAGAATGAGCACCCTCCCGAGGCCTAGCTAGGAGGGCTCGGGCGAGGCGGAGAATGAGCACCCACCCGAGGCCTGGTGCGGAGGGCTCGGGCGAGGCGGAGAATGAGCACCCGCCCGAGGCCTGGCTTGGAGGGCTCGGGCGAGGCGGAGAATGAGCACCCGCCCGGCTTGGAGGGCTCGGGCGAGGCGGAGAATGAGCACCCGCCCGAGGCCTGGCTTGGAGGGCTCGGGCGAGGCGGAGAATGAGCACCCGCCCGAGGCCTGGTGCGGAGGGCTCGGGCGAGGCGTTGAATGAGCACCCGCCCGGCTTGGAGGGCTCGGGCGAGGCGAAGAATGAGCACCCGCCCGAGGCCTGGCTTGGAGGGCTCGGGCGAGGCGGAGAATGAGCACCCGCCCGAGGCCTGGCTTGGAGGGCTCGGGCGAGCCGGAGAATGGTCGTTTGCTTCAGTCCCGATTCGTACGACACCATAAATTAGTTCATATCACATAAATTAGTTCGTACGACACCATTTACATAATTCTTCCATGAACCCCAACCCAAAGTCCTAATAGTCGTCGAAATAGTCCGCCTCTTCTTCAGGAAAGTTCAGCGGAGGGGTGAAAAACAGTGAAAAACAGAAACCACTGACACACATATCTTTTATACACTTATTGGAGACAGCAAAAAAATAGAAAATATCATCTTATAACAAGTTTATATATAGATCGAAGCACAATTCTTACAACAAATCCATCTTCATGGATATCATCATCCCCATTACTTGGTCAAGGGTTGCATCAACTTGGCACTACCATAGTACCAATGCCAAGAAATGACATTTACAAAATATGTTAGGAGGTTGCATGACCTAGCACAAAATAAAACCGATATCATGCATCCTAAACCCTAACTGAAAGTCCTAATAGTCGTCAGGGGGATAGTCCCACGCGTCTTCAGGAACTTCATCGTCTGGGTCATAGTCAAAATCCCAAACTTGGCCGCCACAGTCGTCGTCATCATCGTCATCGTTCTCCTTAGGGGCCGGAAGATGTCCATCATTCGGTGGTGATTCGGGAACTACACAACCAAAATAAGGTAGTGCCAACAACTTTAACAAATGTATATTGCATCTTTGCCAACAAATGAAACAATGATTTACAAATGCAATACTCACACAACTGGCGACTCAATTTCCGTTTTGCAATGCCCTTTTCACGCGCCTTCCAAAAGAAGTCAATCTCCCTCCTTCTCTCTTCGTCCATAAAGTCGTAGCGCTCCTTGTTCACTCGCCAGAATCTAATGAGCTCCTCAGGGTCATGCTTGTTCTTAAACTTTCCATCGGTCGCGCGATTAAAGTCACCAGGTAGCATGTTCCACGTCTCCATTGATGGCATGAGCACACTGTACCTAAATCGCACTTCTGACCTGGCGCTGTGAAGTTTCAGTCTCTTCCTCTCGCTGAGGTAAGGCGAACGGACAGTCAACTGCAATTCCGCAATTATTTGTCCACGTCCAGGGAAGTCCTCCCAATCGCATGACTTCCCCTCCTAAAGAACATAAATTAGTGAGTGTGTAAACAATATCAAGTGTATAAGTTGAATCAATCATTTTAGAACTCACAAAGCGCTCATTGGGCCCTCCATAATCATTGCCACAGTAGTGGCCCCAACCAAGCTAGGATGGAACAACTCCTTCACGGGTTAAGATACCACACTGACACTTGATGTCTGGCACACTTAAGCATGGCCATGGCTTAGTGCCAGATACGAACTCTATGGCATCCTGCTGAGAAGGCCAGTGCGATTTCGGTCCATAGTTCAACTCCTCAAAGTCACATCTTGGGAAACCTCTCTGAAAACGAACAAATTCAATGTCAAGTGTTATAATACGAAACTCATGCCACCTAGTAAAATAGATTCAACTAAACAACACTTACATCGTTTTTCTGACCACACCTGAAGAAGAGAATAAACATTTCAGGTTTGCTTGGCTTTTGAAGCACCGCAGTCTTGTCACAATGGCAAGTTGGAGGATGCAAAATCCGATACAATGTAGTGTCATGCTTCTCCTTTGTCGTCATTTCTGGTGGGTTCGATGGTGGACCGACCCAACGAACAAACTCACCATACGGATAACTCTTCCAGGGGTCGTATGGAAAGTACATGAGGCGGCGATCAAACGCTTCAGCACCATTGTAAGTGCAATCAAGCCCTAATTGTGGGTTTTGGTGATAATGACCACACGATTAGAGGACTAATGAGATTTATAAAGTTGATAAGCAGGTTATGTTAAGAAAGGATGGTGTATATGCGTTGGTGGACCCCTCACACTACATTTCGTCGGTTCCGAACTCAAAGCGCTTCAAAGATATTTTATTTTGGATTACTTGAGTTTAGGAATGCCGTACTATAAAGGGGGAATGCAAATTCATTGATATGGCTGAATGATATGTACTCAAACCAACCCAAACCATCCACATTTCCAACCAAAGACAGCTGCACTCATTGTAGATCTGTTCCTGTCTGTTTGGTGGGCGCGGCAGTGCCGCTCTAGGCGCGGCAGTGCCGGGCCGCGGCACTACCGGGCTAAGGCCGGCACTGCCGCGACTTGATTTGCCCGTTGGATGGCAGGGGGTATTTACATCACCCCCTCTGCCCCCCAACGGTTATCCACGACCAGAACACTCCACCTACCTCCAGACAAGCTCCCTTTCTCCATTGAAGGCCCTCCAAGCTCCCAACCACCAAAATCTTCATTCCCATTGATTCCAAGTGGTTGAGAGGCTCAAACCTTCACCAAAGAGGAGTCCTAGCTGAGATCTACTGCCTAGAGCACTTGAGTTGAGCCATAGCCGGTGGATTTGCTTCTATTACTCTTGGGTTCTTGGAACCCTAGCCGGCTAGGCGTCGCCCTAGAGCCTTGCCAACTTGTGTGGCGGCCTAGGGAGGTTTGTAATCACTTGTGCAGCTAGTAAGATTACCCCTCATCTCAAGGATTTGGTTCCTTGACTTGAGAACGAGGTTGAGTTGCAAAGCTCATGACCTAAGTGGTCAACCTCAACAACGTGGAGGTAGGCAAGCCTTGGTGGCGAGCTGAACCACGGGATAAATCACTTGTCTCGCGTGCTTGCTTAGTTTCATTCTCTATGTTCATGAGCTTGTGATATATTCTAGGGTTTGGCTCGATCTACTCTATCTTTCATATTTGGCTTGGAGTAGTTGTTTCTGCTGGTTCATATAGCCTATTGTTACATTCCTATTCATATAGAATCTGCAGATTGTGGGTAGATTTCGAATTGCAGCTTCTGGTCTTCGTCTGCGCGGCAGTACCGCGCTGAGGCCGGCAGTGCCGGGGAGCGGCAGTGCCGGGCGCAGGGCGGTAGTGCCGGGCATATCTAATTTGGTTTTAAGCTGTGATTTTTGACAGGCCTATTCACCCCCCCCCTCTAGGCCACACAGGTCCTTACAAGTGGTATCAGAGCCTGGTCTCTCAGCAGCACTTAACCGTGCGAGAGTATGGCCACTGACGGAGCGGGTGATGCTAGTGTTGTGCAACCCAAACCCTTTGAAGATCCGGATGTGCACACCACTAGCAGCAGCGAGAGTATCTCCACAGCTAGCGGAAGGACACTTCCACAATTGGTTGTGTCGGCCGGAGAGCTCGCAAGACGAAAGGAAGAAAGAAGGTTGAGAAGAGAAGCTAGAGCCAAAGCAAAAGAAGATGCAGCAGCTCTCAAAGCAAAGGAAGACAAGGCTCAAAGAAGAGAAGAAAGAAAGATTAGAAGAGAAGAAAGAGCCAAGAGAAGAGAAGAAAAGAAGAAGAAGGAAGAGCTCAAAGCTAAGAAGAGTGTGCACTTGAGTGAAGACTCAAGTAGCACCGAAGATGGTGATGATGACATCTCCTATCATCTCAAGGGTGACAAGAAGAAGAAGGAGGAGACCAAGGAGACATACAAAGCCGTATCCTATACTTATTCTTCTATGTCTAACCATGATTCTAGGCCTCTCATTAATGTACCCGCGGGCAAGTTGCCTCGTTTCGACGGGACCAACTTTGCCAAGTGGAAGCACATTATGAAGACCTATCTTATTGGTCTCCATCCAGGAATTTGGGAGATAGTGCACAATGGACTTGAAGCACCGGTTGATCCAAAGAACCCCACTCAAGATGAGTTCCGCAACATTCATCTCAATGCCCAAGCAACTAGTGTGCTACTTAGTGCCTTGGATGGTGATGAGTACAACAAGGTCATGGGAGTTGAAGTTGCAAAAGAGATTTGGGACACATTGCATATTGCTCATGAAGGGGTTGATAAAGTGAGGCAATCCAAGATTGATTTGTTGATGGCCAAGCTCAACCGGTTTGTGATTTGTGATGGTGAAGGCCCTCAAGAGATGTTTGATAGGTTGATGGTCATTGTTGGCAAGATTAGAGGGCTAGGTGGAAACGAAATCAATGATCACAAGGTAGTGAAGATTATGTTGGAAGCTTACTCACCAAGAAATGAGACCGTGGTGACATTGATTAGAGACAAGAAGAAATTTGAAAAGTTCACACCTAGTGATGTGCTTGGGAGGATTATCACTTTTGATATGCAAAGAGAGGAAGCTAATGAAAGAAGGAAGCTTGGAGAGTTGCAAGCAAGGCTAGATGGGATGAAGATCAAGGAAGTAGCACTCAAGGCAAGCAAGCCAACAAAGCAAGCAACATCAAGCAAGCCAAATTCAAGCAAACAAGCCTCTACAAGCAAGCCCAAGCAACAAAAGAAGAAAATAGAGGTTGAGGACAGCACATCATCCTCTTGCAAAAGTGAGAGTGATAGTGAAGAATTTGAGAAGATTAATGATATAGCCCTATTCATGAGAAGATACCGCAAGGGGCTCAAGAAAGAAGGATACAAGTTTGTGAAGAGGAAGTTTCCCAACAAGAAGAAGAGGACTTGCTACAATTGTGGTAGCACCGAGCACTTCATTGCTCATTGCCCAAATGAGAAGAAAGACAACAAGGGCAAGAAAGATGACAAAGCCACTTACAAGAAGCACAACAAGAGGTACATGGGGGAAGCTCACATTGGACATGAATGGGACTCAACGGTACAAACCTCAAGTGAAGAAGATGAGAAGATGGCAACCATTGCATTCCAAAAGCCATCTCCTCCACCAAGGTTATTCAACAACTTGTCCGATGATGATGACAACTCCCACACTTGCCTCATGGCCAAGAAAGAGAAGGTGAAAAAGACTCGTACTTCCAAACCTTCTCTTCCACTTAGTGACATCTCTAGTAGTGAACTTAGTGACTCTTCTAGTGATGATAGCTCTAGTGATGAAGAGATAAACATGATAACAAAGAACTTAGATAAGAAAACCAAACTCTTTATCACTAAGCTAATGGAGGAACTAGAGGGTGTACAAGCCGAGCTAGCAATAAGTGAGGATGCTCTTATCAAACAAGAGGATCTCTATATTGCTTGCAAGGAAGCTCTTGCATTAGAGAGAAGTGAGTTGGATGTCTTGCATGAGGCCTTGGCCAAAGAGCAAGATGAACATGCTTCTCTAAAGAAGGCTCATGTTGGACTCAAGAAAAAGTATTGTGACTTGGATGTAAAGCACAAGGAACTTGAGCTGCAATATAACCTTCTTTGGGAAAGCAACTCAACTCTCCCTAAGGCAAATGTCACTCCTATTCCCTCCACTAGTGAAGGTTGTGGAAAATGCTATAATCTTGATTTGAATGTCTATTCCACTAACCTTGCAAACATGGAGGTCATGAGAAAAGAAATAGCAAGATTGACAAGTGTTATTGCAAGTGGTTGTGTCAAGGCTACTATAAGTGCTAGTGAGAAGACCCAAAGCAAGAACATGCCCAAGTTCAAGAACGGAAGACGTCCTTTCATAAAGGATGGGTTGGGGCATGTAAAGGGAGGCAAAACCAATGGAAGGAAGAAGGTGAATGGCTATGAATGTGTGAGGTTTGAGAAGAAGGGTTACATTGGTACAGTTCAGCCTGCACAGACCGCGGCAGTGCCGCGCCAGAAGGCGGCAGTGCCGGGCCCCGGCAGTGCCGCCCCCAGGCCGGCAGTGCCGCGCCCCAAGAAAGGGAAGGCTACCAGTTCCCCTTCTGCTCACTCTCACACACAGCCCAAGCAGATGCCAAATCAGAAGCAAGGGTCTCAGAAACCAAAGGAGTCTATTTGGGTAACCAAGAACAAGTTCATGCATCAACCCAAGATAGAAGCTCCAAGAATGAGCATGTCCTCTTGTTACTTCTTAGGACACAACAACAGTGGTAAAGTTGTTGCAAAGTATGTTGGTAAAGACAAGAGGGCAGCCGACAAGTTTATTTGGGTTCCTAAGATACTTGTGACTAACATGCAAGGCCCCAATGTCAATTGGGGACCTAAACCAAGGAACTAAACTTGTTTTGCAGGCATACTCCTCCGGTGGATCAAGTTGGGTGCTTGATAGCGGATGTACAAATCATATGACCGGAGAAAGGAGTATGTTCTCATCATATTCCCCAACTACAAATGCAAGTGAGAATATCATATTTGGTGATAACTCCAAGGGGGATGTGCTAGGTCTTGGTAAAGTTGCTATCACACTTGAACATTCAATTACCAATGTCTTACATGTTGATTCGTTAAGTTACAATTTGTTGTCCGTTTCACAATTGTGTGGGATGGGTTTCAATTGTCTCTTTACGAATGAGGGTGTGGAAGTCTTTAGAAGAGAGGATTCCTCTATTGTCTTTACGGGTCGTTTGAAAGGGAAGCTTTACTTAGTTGACTTCAACAAAAGTGAAGCTAAACTTGAGACTTGTTTAGTGGCAAAATCTAGCATGGGTTGGTTATGGCACCGCCGACTAGCTCATGTTGGGATGAGGAACTTGGCCAAACTTCAAAACGACAACCACATCCTAGGACTAACCAATGTTCATTTTGAGAAAGACAGAGTATGTGGAGCTTGCCAAGCCGGAAAGCAAGTAGGCGTACCTCACCCACCAAAGAGCTACGACACGACTACTCATCCATTGGAGTTGATTCACATGGATCTCTTTGGACCGGTTGCCTACCTTAGCATCGGCGGTAACAAACATGGTCTTGTTATTGTTGATGACTATTCTCGTTTCACTTGGGTATTCTTTTTGCATGATAAAAGTGTAGTGCAAGAGAAGGTGAAGATGTTTGTACGAAGAGCTCAAAGGGAATTCGGTTTCAATATCAAGAAGGTTCGTAGTGACAACGGAACCGAATTCCGAAACACCCAAGTGGAAGAGTTACTTGATGAAGAGGGCATCAAGCATGAGTTCTCAGTGCCCTATACCCCTCAACAAAATGGTGTGGTGGAGAGGAAGAATAGAACGCTCATTGACATGGCAAGGACAATGCTAGATGAGTACAAGACGCCGGACATCTTTTGGGCCGAAGCCGTCAACACCGCTTGCCATGCAATCAACCGCCTCTACCTCCACAAGAGAAGAAAGAAGACATCCTATGAGCTGCTCACCGGTAACAAGCCAAAGGTGTCTTACTTTAGAGTATTTGGGTGCAAATGTTTCATCTTGAACAAGAAACCCAAAGCCTCTAAGTTTGCATCTAAAGTAGATGATGGTTTTCTTCTCGGTTATGGATCAAACGAGCATGCCTATCGTGTTTTCAACAAGGCCTCCGGCAAGGTTGAAATAGCGATAGACGTGACGTTTGATGAAACTAATGGCTCTCAAGTAGAGCAAGTTGATGAAGTTGTAGGTAATGAGGAACCTCCTTGTGAAGCAATCAAGCAGCTAGCTATTGGTGATATAAGACCACAGGAACAGCAGGCTACAGATCAGGAAGGTCCTCAAGCTGAAGCTTCTGCTGGGACTGATCAGATACAGTCCCCGGCAGTGCCGGGCCAGACCCCGGCAGTGCCGGACCCCGGCAGTGCCGCGCGGAGCCAAGCAGTGCCGGGCACACCCAGAGCAGCTGCAGCAACTCCACTTCATGGAGTGAACCTACAACCCATCTTCGAGCAAGATGAAGAAGAAGAAGCCGAAGATGAACCAGAACCCATCGATCATCCAAGACTCAAGCAAACTATTCAACGAGATCACCCCGTTGACAATATTCTTGGGAGTCTACGAAAGGGGGTAACGACACGCTCTCATTTGGCAAATTTCTGTCAATATTACTCGTTTGTCTCCTCTTTGGAACCTCTCAAGGTAGAAGAAGCCCTGGATGATCCGGATTGGGTGATGGCCATGCAAGAAGAGCTCAACAACTTCGAGCGCAATCAAGTATGGTCACTCGTGGAAAGACCAAATACCAATGTCATTGGAACCAAATGGGTCTTTCGCAACAAGCAAGATGAAGAAGGTGTGGTGACAAGGAACAAGGCAAGATTGGTAGCTCAAGGGTTCACACAAGTAGAGGGCCTGGACTTTGAAGAAACATATGCACCGGTTGCAAGACTTGAAGCCATTCGGATTCTTCTAGCCTATGCAGCCCATCATGAATTCAAGCTATATCAAATGGATGTGAAGAGTGCATTCCTCAATGGCCCTATACAAGAGTTGGTATATGTCGAGCAACCACCGGGCTTTGAAGATCCCATGTTTCCCAACCACGTCTTCAAACTCCGAAAGGCGCTCTATGGGCTTAAGCAAGCACCTAGAGCATGGTATGAATGCCTTAAGGAATTCTTGCTCAAACAAGGCTTTGAAATAGGCAAAGCCGATCCTACTCTCTTCACTCATAAAGTCAATGGAGATATCTTTGTGTGCCAAATATATGTCGATGACATAATATTTGGTAGTACTAACAAATCCTTTTGTGATGAGTTTAGTAGGATCATGACCAAAAGATTTGAGATGTCTATGATGGGTGAGCTCAAGTTCTTCCTTGGGTTTCAAATCAAGCAATTGAAGGAAGGGACTTTTCTTTGCCAAACCAAGTACACCCATGATATGTTAAAGAAGTTTGACATGGTGAACGCTAAGCCTATCAAAACGCCCATGCCAACTAATGGACATCTTGATCTTGATAAGGAAGGAAAAGCTGTGGACATCAAGGTATATCGTTCCATGATTGGCTCCCTCCTTTACTTATGCGCATCTAGGCCCGATATTATGCTTAGCGTGTGCATGTGTGCTAGATTTCAAGCTAACCCGAAAGAGTGTCACTTAGTGGCCGTTAAGAGAATCTTGAGATATCTAGTTCACACTCCAAACCTTGGCTTGTGGTATCCTAGGGGCTCCAAGTTTGATCTACTTGGCTATTCGGATTCCGATTACGCCGGTTGCAAGGTAGATCGAAAAAGCACTTCGGGGACATGTCAATTCCTTGGACGCTCCTTAGTGTCTTGGAGTTCTAAAAAGCAAAATTGTGTAGCCCTATCCACAGCCGAGGCCGAGTATGTTGCAGCAGGTGCATGTTGTGCGCAACTACTTTGGATGAGGCAAACCCTTCGTGATTTCGGATGTCAATTTACTCATATCCCACTCTTGTGTGACAATGAGAGCGCCATAAAGCTAGCAAACAACCCAGTGTGTCATTCAAGAACCAAACACAGACATCCGGCATCACTTCTTGAGAGATCATGAAATCAAAGGAGATATCGCCATCAAACATGTGAGCACCGACAAACAACTAGCCGATATCTTCACTAAGCCTCTAGATGAGTCAAGGTTTTGTGCTTTAAGGAGTGAACTAAATATACTTGACTCTCGTAACTTAGTTTGAAACCTAGCATGCTTGATTGTTCAACTAGTTTGACCTAGGTAAAACAATTCCAAAACTTTCATATTGTGTTTCAAAATCTTTGAAAGAAACTTGCTTGGTATGACCATTGTTCTGTATTGATTACTTGCTGCTGGTCATATCATGCATGAGGTACCTGTCCACTCCAAGAATAAGCTGTAGTATAATAGAGAATAACTCTCTCTGTTGGTAACAGGCCGGCAGTGCCGGGCCAGGCGCGGAAGTGCCGGGCCCCGGCAGTGCCGCGCCAGGCGCGGTAGTGCCGCGACTTACTGATTCGGCTGAATCAGTCTGTTACCGAGTGGAGTCACATGGAAAAGGTTTTCTTTCCTATTCTACCCGTGACTTCCCCTCTCTCTCCCTCATCCATTCACTTTCACCACCGTAACTCTCTCTCCTATCTCTCACTCTCTCTCACGGGCGACTGGAGGTGACCGAGACCTTCCACCGGCCGACGACTTCCCGGAGCTTCCGGCCAGCGGTAGTGCCGCTCGGGTCTCTCTCCGTGCTGCTCGCTTTCCTCTTCACCAAGGGACTCCATCCCTCTTCTTCTTTCCCCAAGGTGAAGATTCAAATCCCTAACCCTAAGTTTTTCCCGATTTGTAAAATGCGCCATGGATATTGTTCTTAGAGGTTGTAGAAGGGTTTGTAGATGATAGGGGAGTAGTAGAGGTGGTGGATGTGGTGTTGTTTGGCTCAGATCCGGTCTGCCTGCGCGGCAGTGCCGCGCCCAGCGCGGCAGTGCCGGGCCCCGGCAGTGCCGCTCCCAGAGCGGCAGTGCCGGACTCTGTGCAGAGTTCTGATCCAGCCAACACCTGTTCCATCAATTTCTATTACCTCTCTATGATTTACCAGTCCTTATACGGTCTTCTAACACACAGTGTTCATGTTTTAGATGTCGGGAGGAAGCGATGAAGAGAGGAGGACCAAGAGGAGGTTGGACCCGCTCAGGGGGAGGAGCAAGCAGCCAGCCATTCGTGGTGGTGCTCGCTCCCAAGGAGGCAGTTCAGCTAGGCAGCAGATACGAGACGAGATCCGTCTCCAGATGCAGGGTCGTCAGATCAGGGAAGATCTTTACCCTGCCACTCCAGAGCACCTAGCAGAGGTCAGCAGAGACCACATCCAGCCCTATGAGGAGGATGTTTTGGAGAGGGCACCACAGGACACCAGGCCCAGACAGGTGGTGTCCTACCACCAGCAGTTCTCGTCAGTGAAGGCACAGCGTCAGCAAAATCCCTACAATGCTCCAAAGGACATGGGAATTGACTACAGGTTCTGGAATGAATTTCATTCAGATTTCTACCGTTCAGTCCTGTTCAATGCCAAAAAGTCCAAAATTCTAAGTATGAGATATGTAGATTGGGAGCATCTTGAGGCCAAGACTGACAGTGAGATCAACAGAGTGATAGCTGCATGCAAGAGAAGAAATATGTATGATTTGATGGGTTTCCAGTACAACTGGAATGTGGAGATTATTTCTCAGTTTCATGCCACTCTATATGTTGATAATGTGCTGGAGGAGATGCACTGGATGACCGAGGGTCGCCACTACAAGGTCACCTATGAGACCTTTAGTAGGATCCTTGGCTTGGGCAGCGATGACAGGCAGTTGGATAACCTGCATGATGAGAGGACGTTGACAGACAGGGAGATTGCCCACTTATATGATGATCCTAGCAAGGCTGATGGGTTGGTGAAGGGGCTGAAACCTTTCTACTACATGCTCAACAACCTATTCAGGCAGACGCTCAACCCGAAGGGAGGGTCACATTCTAACTTGTATGGATATGGCAGGAATATGTTGGCTAGGATGGCCCCTCAGGCTAGACCTTTTTCTATATCCAGCTTTATTTGGACCGAGCTTCAGGTTGCAGCAGAGGATGCTAGGAAGGCGGTTCTATATGCACCTTATATCATGTTTATGATTGAGATGGTCTCCGGACATTCTTTTGTTAAGGATGGGTTGCATGAGCCGTACAGGGCTGAGAAGAAGAAGGCGGCAGCAGGAGGTTCAGCAGGGGCAGCAGCTAGTGACAGGCCTGGGAGCTCTCGCCCTTCCTATCAGAGGAAGAAGAAGAGCAAGCTAGCACGATGGATCAAGGCCATCTTTTCTACCTGCACCTACGCAGCCGAGACGGCACATCAGGCGCTTGTTGAGCAGCGCGCAGAGCGAGAGCGGGCGGGACGTTCGCCGTTACCTCCACCCCGCTCTCCACCTCGCTTTGACCTCTCCAGTCTTGAGTCCGACGATCTAGATGATGATGACGAGGAGGAGGAGCAGGAGGAGATAGTGCCAGTGCCACCTCGTCGGTCTTCACGTGCCTCCGCCTCGACCCGCTACACCAGTACCACCCACCGTCAGGGCAAGGCCGTGGTAGAGTCCGATGACGACGACGACGACGATGATGAGGAGGAGGAAGAAGAGGAAGAAGATGAGGTTGAGTGGGACAAGGTTGCATCGGATGATGATTGAGTGCTTGGACACTCTTCTCTTCTCTCTTTGCTCTTTTTGGTGACTTGTTGCCAAAGGGGGAGAAGTAGATGGAGAGAAGGGGGTACAACACTTTTTCACTTTTTCAGCTTTTCATGTCCCCATCTTTAGTTGTAGTTGTGAGATGAGAGAGTTGGACCGTTTAAAACTCTATTTTTGTAATATACTCTATCGTACTACTTCGTATGCTTGGATGTGGACATGTATCATTTACCTGCTTTATTTAGTTTGTGCTATCTTGTTTAGATCAGTTTGATATATGCTTTGTGGTTTTATATTTTGTCCGCTGCGTTTGCTGACTGTTGCCTGAGCGGCAGTGCCGCTCCAGGGCCGGCAGTGCCGGGCCCCGGCAGTGCCGCGCCCAGAGCGGCAGTGCCGCTCTGGCAAAAGACAGCAAACACCTCTGATGTGCTTAAACTGTCATTCGCATCACGTTATATTATTGACACAGTTTAATTGCACCCCACAAAGCTATCAGATGTGAAACTGAACCTATATTCCACTTTAATATGTGAATGTTGGCCTTTTATGCCAATTTGAGAATTCAGCTCTCATTCACACATTTAGGGGGAGGTTTCACACCTAAGCTTCAAAATCTCAGTTTTATACCCTTCTCTTGTAAGCTCTAATTGTGTTGTCATCAATCACCAAAAAGGGGGAGATTGTAAGTGCAATCAAGCCCTAATTGTGGGTTTTGGTGATAATGACCACACGATTAGAGGACTAATGAGATTTATAAAGTTGATAAGCAGGTTATGTTAAGAAAGGATGGTGTATATGCGTTGGTGGACCCCTCACACTACATTTCGTCGGTTCCGAACTCAAAGCGCTTCAAAGATATTTTATTTTGGATTACTTGAGTTTAGGAATGCCGTACTATAAAGGGGGAATGCAAATTCATTGATATGGCTGAATGATATGTACTCAAACCAACCCAAACCATCCACATTTCCAACCAAAGACAGCTGCACTCATTGTAGATCTGTTCCTGTCTGTTTGGTGGGCGCGGCAGTGCCGCTCTAGGCGCGGCAGTGCCGGGCCGCGGCACTACCGGGCTAAGGCCGGCACTGCCGCGACTTGATTTGCCCGTTGGATGGCAGGGGGTATTTACATCACCCCCTCTGCCCCCCAACGGTTATCCACGACCAGAACACTCCACCTACCTCCAGACAAGCTCCCTTTCTCCATTGAAGGCCCTCCAAGCTCCCAACCACCAAAATCTTCATTCCCATTGATTCCAAGTGGTTGAGAGGCTCAAACCTTCACCAAAGAGGAGTCCTAGCTGAGATCTACTGCCTAGAGCACTTGAGTTGAGCCATAGCCGGTGGATTTGCTTCTATTACTCTTGGGTTCTTGGAACCCTAGCCGGCTAGGCGTCGCCCTAGAGCCTTGCCAACTTGTGTGGCGGCCTAGGGAGGTTTGTAATCACTTGTGCAGCTAGTAAGATTACCCCTCATCTCAAGGATTTGGTTCCTTGACTTGAGAACGAGGTTGAGTTGCAAAGCTCATGACCTAAGTGGTCAACCTCAACAACGTGGAGGTAGGCAAGCCTTGGTGGCGAGCTGAACCACGGGATAAATCACTTGTCTCGCGTGCTTGCTTAGTTTCATTCTCTATGTTCATGAGCTTGTGATATATTCTAGGGTTTGGCTCGATCTACTCTATCTTTCATATTTGGCTTGGAGTAGTTGTTTCTGCTGGTTCATATAGCCTATTGTTACATTCCTATTCATATAGAATCTGCAGATTGTGGGTAGATTTCGAATTGCAGCTTCTGGTCTTCGTCTGCGCGGCAGTACCGCGCTGAGGCCGGCAGTGCCGGGGAGCGGCAGTGCCGGGCGCAGGGCGGTAGTGCCGGGCATATCTAATTTGGTTTTAAGCTGTGATTTTTGACAGGCCTATTCACCCCCCCCCTCTAGGCCACACAGGTCCTTACAACCATCGATCCACTGGTAGAAGTCACATCCAGCTAGATAAACATTGGTAGGGGAGGGGGGACGGCGTCGAAGTTGACAGCAGTAAAAGGCACGCCCAGAAGACTGTGGATGTCTTGACTGCTTCACAAATGCAGATAACCCACACAAGCATTTTGGTGTCGGCTCGGCTGGTGGGAATGGCCCTTTGTCATCATGGTTCGGCGGATGGTGCACAAATTCCAAGTTCTTCGACAATGCCATCAAAACTGCGACAGCAAACCAAACAATACATACATATTAAATCGAATGGCACCTACACTAATTTTCCCGTACACCATATAAACCCTAAACATTATAGTGCAATACAAAATCCAACCATATCATGCATGAACTAATTCTTATTTGCCACAACCATCAAACCAGTAACAAACTCAAACTCTACCATAATGCAATAATCCATGAATAATAAAACCCTAAAACAGTAAGCGTCAAAACCTAAATAGTATGTCAAACCAACATCATACTAAATATAAATATCATACATTGTATAACATCACACAAACTACTTGAAATCATACATAAACGCATTTCTCCACATAGCAGTGTAAATCAATCAACAAAAATACACAGAAAACAGATGACCAAAGAGGCATACCTGGAGCACAAAAGACAAATAAAAACCAAACTTGATTTTGTGTACTAAATAAAAAAACAAGAGATTGGAAAGTATAGAAATGAAAGATGAGAGAGAAAGCTGGAGGAAGGAAAGGAGGAAGGAAGGGAAAAAGAAGGAGCGGGCTGGCTGGTGCGCCGCATTTATTTGTAGCAGTCGCGCCAGCCGCACTGGCGTGACTGCGGTCGCGCCAAGCTGGCTGGCGCGACTACTCTCAATGACAGGTGGGACCAAAACTGCTGCCACTGTCCTAGCTGTGGTCCCACCTGTCGCACCAGCCGGCCCGGCGTGACAAAGTGGGCCGTTCGACGCGACTGGCCGCCATTACGCCGTTAGGCCAGCCGCGCCGACAGTCTGTCGCGCCAGTGCATGTGGCGCGACAGGCGGGTCACCACCTATATACGGTCAAAAGCGCCGTGACACGGTGGCGCCTTTGTCGCGCCAGCGGCACTGGCGCGACAAAGTAGCGCTGTCGCGCCAGTCAGCCTGGCGCGACCAAAAGGGTTACCGCCTGAAAATATTTTTCAGGAAGGGTTAATAATAAAATATTTATTTAAAAAGGATTAAATTTAAAAAAAAAATCCGATCATGCACTGGGTGTCCTCAAGCTGGCTTTTTGGCCGTGGAGGGAGAAGTGCTCTAAGGACATCAAGTGGATCCGTTGAAGCGAGCGAACGAGGATCAGGCCGGATGCAAATAAATGATTGAATAAATAACGAGTCTTTCTCTCGATCGATCTCTCTCTATATATATGCCATGCATGGAAAGGAGTATATATATACATACTTAGATCGATCTCTTGTATGTATGGCAATGGCATCGAGAAGTCATCCCCTCTCTGCCATCTATAAGCAGATCGTTATCTTCGCATAATGTCCCCTCCCCCGTGCGCGGTCACCGTAGTGGCCTGTGCTGCCCACCTGTTCACGCCCGCGTAAGCGTTTGGATTAGGCCGGGATAGGGAGGGCATCAATTAGACAATTAGCCTAGCAAGTTTGTTGCTTTGGAAAGATCGATCCCAATTAGATATTTGCAGTGATACGGAGGAGGCATGCAGCAAGCTTTCATGTAACCCTGCACACAATGGACTGAAGTGTAAACGAACTAAGATCCGTTTGGATCCATTAGCACTAAAAATTTTAGCAGGTAGTTGTCTGGATCAGCATGCTAATGAGTGGTTAGATAGTGCGTTGAAGGTGTATATAAACTACTGTATTAATACAATATTAGCAACTGTAAACCTGCTAATAATGAAACTAATAATGATTAGTAGCCCTTATTCATCAGCTAATAATTAGCATGTTTATTAGATCTAGGTTAGTACTAATTTTATCTGCTCATTTTTAGTGCTAAAATGACCCTAAAAACCACACCAAACCATGTCTACCATGGCTATTTTATCCAAATCAATCCATTTGTCCATTCGTTCTAACTCACCCGCTCCAAACCAAACCAACGCCCACAAGTCCTATCCCAGTGTGGTGTTGTTACAGCCGTGGTGAGCGTTGAGAGAGCGGAGAGAAACCTAAAAGCAGAGCGGAAAAACACATTTCCGCCGAACACTGGACATCCAAAATTGGAAAGATTTATCTTCTTCACCGCCTCTTCGGAGGACGGGGTCGACGTGAGATCATTAAGGCTCGTGGACCACTGCCAAAATTAACAATTTAAACTTTGGTCTTTCTGCATTTATTTGTTTGTTTTCGAGATTGGGTCAGTTTTGACAAATATTTTTTCCGTGAAACAATTTTGACTAAATTTATTATTCTAAAATTTGTTTTTGCAGAAACAGATTTTTTGACTGATTTTTTTTTAAAAAAATGCGATGCTTAGCGTATGTGCGGGTGCAAACGTATCTTCTTTCACCCGTCTTCTCCTTCCCTCGTGTCGCCCTCGCCTTCATCTTCCTCTGCCCCCAAACAAATTTTTTGACTGATTTTTTTTAAAAAAAATGCGAAGCTTAGCGTATGTGCGGGTGCGTACGTATCTTTTTTCACTCATTTTCTCCTCTCCCCGTGTTGCCCTCGCCTTCATCTTCCTCTGCCCCACATCATCAGCCGGTCTCGCCGAGACCCCTACCATCAGCGAGACACTTTTTACTCCTCCCCTCTCCCATGGCGCTATGGTGAGCTCCGTCAAATCCACCTGACATCCCCGCCCCTCCTTGGATCGACCACCGTTGCTGCCATCAGGGCCCTAAGCTCCATCCAACGGGGGCTCTTTATTATTAAGTATAGATTAACTGGACATTATGATATTATTATCAATGTTAACCTACACTACGAATCAATCATAAAGAAAATTATAGCTCAAAAAATTAATAGAAAGAAACAAATATAAATATTTAGGTATTTAACATTCATGTCTTATTTTATGTTAATGACCTTGTTTGCTAAAGCTTATGATCAGTCAAAGTTAGTCAATGTTTTTCTATCACAACAAAACAACAACAACCGCCATAAATCATGCCGAACAATCCTAATGTATTTTTTTTTCCGTTACAGCGTACGGACATATGTACTATGAAATTAAATTTTGAAATGGATCTACTTACATCACTTTCATATTTTTAAACTAAACCCAAAAGAGTTTATTTATAGTTAGAGTTTAAAAATTTAAACTTTGGATTAAACTTAACCTAAAAGATTTTTAGAATATCTTTCTTCTCCTGTTGCAACGCACGTGCATTTGTCCTAGACTCCTAGTATACTATTGAAAAGGCAAATGCGAAAGGTCTATCTAGTGTTCAGATAAAAAATGGAAAGACAGACGAGAAAGGTTTGTATATCATCTGGTTGCTTTATGCTTGTATATCTTGTCTCTCTCTCTATTACTCCTCTCAGTCTCTCTCTTTTCAATGATGCCTGTGTGCATTGCAGCCACGGCTGTAGCACTTCCTGTCCTGATCTGAAAATGTGTAATCGTGCATATATATACTATGTATTGTATTTGTGCCATTGTGCTACATGTATGATGAGTTCATCTTTATGCAGCTTTGTAAAAGCTAGTGTTGTGCCAATATTAATTCTGCACATTAGATTCGTGGAAGCATCGTGCTGCGTATGTGCTCTGAAACCATGCCAATACAGTACGTACTAAGTATCTGGGAAACAAAACTTAATGCGTAAGGAAGGACGTCCATGCTCCTTCTCCTGGCAAGAACGCCGACGACGTTAGTTTAATCATGCGCATGAGTTTATTACCAACGTGCCATGAAGTGTTTGAAGATCTGTATACCAAAACTTAATGGCATTGTTAACTTTATGATGATCTGTATACCACCAATGCAGTCTCACTCTGAATTGAATTCTTCCGGTGCAAAGTTGTTGCGATGCTCTCTCGTCTCCTCGATCATCCGATCCAATCCTCTTATATATTTGAATCCATCGCCACCAGAATCGTATCGCCGCTGTGGGATCAGACAGCATGTCCACCGTCGCCGTGCCGAGCCCTCCGCCGACCGCCTCCGAGGACGCCGAGAGCCTGAGGAGCGCGCTCCAAGGCAATCACATTCACAGCTGCTTCCATCTTCTTCAGTTAGCCAGCAATGGACACCACATCAGCTTTTAATCTTCCGTTACCTAGCTTTAATTTATTTCCGGTTTCCTTTCGTCGCGGCGTCGCCAGATGCACTGACGCGGCGTCCTCTGCCGATGGTGAGCACTGTTGCAGGATGGCGAGTGGACAAGGCCGCTCTGATCGGAGTGCTGTGCCGGCGCACGGCGGCGCAGCGGGCGGCGATCCGGCGCGCCTACGCCTTCCTCTACCGGGAGCCTCTCCTCAACTGCTTCCGCTACAAGCTCTCCCGCCACTGCCTCCTCTCCGTCGATTTCTGGGTAGGTAGTACTCTGGTTCATCAAATAAACGACAGCACGCCATGCAGATCTGATCGAGTTCTCTGAATTTCCGGCGCGTTTTCCTTTTTCCTCCATTTCGTCCTCTGTTCATTCAGAAAGCGATGATCCTGTGGACGATGGATCCGGCTGAACGGGACGCGAACCTGGTGCACGAGGCGGTGAAGAAGAAGAACAAGCAGGACGAGAGCTACGTGTCGGTGCTGGTCGAGGTGTCGTGCGCTTCCACCCCGGACCACCTCATGGCCGTCAGGAAGATGTACCACAAGCTGTTCAGCTGCTCCGTCGAGGAAGACGTCGCGTCTTCGCCTGCGCTCCAAGAGCCTCTAAAGAAGGTACTGTAACATCATCGATTCATCGTGGTGCTCGTGCCTGCAATCTTCAGTCCAATGCAAGGCTCTCGCGTCTCTTCCGCTGCATTCATTGACTCTCTTTAGACAGACAGACAGACATGCTCAGACTCCAGAAGGGTATGTATGTATGTATGCACCCCTGTTGTGATACACCACACCACAAGTGTTGCTCAGTCTCGTGAGCTCCTACACCGCTACACCGGGGAGCACGTCGACATGGACGTCGCGAAGCTGGAGGCGGCTCAGCTGTCAGAGGCCATCAGAGAGAAGCGTTTGCACGGGGACGAAGTTGCCCGGATCATCAGCACCCGTAGCAGGCCTCAGCTCAGAGCGACGTTCCAGCAGTACAGAGGCGACCAAGGAACAGACATCGTCGAGGTACGAAATCTTCAGTTCAGGCATAGTATCAGCTGTTCGTCAGTCGTATACCTTCAGCTGTTCGTCAGTCGTCTTCGTCCATTGACCAGGACATCGGCAGCAGCCATTGCGGCGGCGGCAGGCAGCTCGCCACGATGCTGAGGAGCGCCGTCCTGTGCTTAACGTCGCCGGAAAAGCACTTCGCAGAGGTAGGTCGATCGGCCGGAGAAGCAGGGTGCGGCTCGGCGAACAGACCACCGCGACCGAGATGGCTGGCACTGATATGATGTTCGGTGCGTCATGCGTGACTGCGAGTTTGCTGATGGGCAGGTCATCAGGCACTCGATTCTTGGACTGGGGACGTACGAGGACATGCTCACGAGTCACGAGGGTGATCGTGCCGCGGGCGGAGCTCGACATGGAGCAGATCAAGGAGGAATACAGGGCGAGGTACGGCAGCGCCATGAGAGTCGACGTCGCCGGCGACACCTCCTTCGGCTACAGGGACATGTTGCTGGCCTTGCTAGGGGGCCAGGAGTAACCATAACCATAACCACCCATGCATGCATCATCTTCGTGTTTCAGAGATTCAAAACTCTTCGGAGCTTCGGTGCATAACCATAGGCCGTAGCGCCAGTGTGCTATATGTTCCTCCTCAAACGAAGTGTCATTCTAGGTGGCATATGCAAGTAATTCTAGGTGGAATAGATTGCATCATGATTCGTTTTCTTCCCGTGAATCAGACGGGATGAAAAATATATGCATATCTAAAAGCGACGCACACTAGTAATGGTAGAGCTCTTGTTAATTCCACTTTTGTTGTACTGTTCAATAAAATAGGTAAAGAATGAGTGTAACTAGTAAGTACCCCCGTACAAGCCATAATACTGTTGATATTTACATGAACAATATATTTGCATCAAATGCTAAAGTGAATTGAAATGGTACATTAAGGAGGCCTAATGTGCTGATCCTTTTTTATGGCCTTTTCCGTGTGCCTAAGCGACACTGTATGCCACTTGTGAAGATAGTACAGGAAGAAAATGTAATTTTACCTAAAATTTTACAACGTCCAAGCCAGGAACCTGAGCAAGTTCAGGATCTGTATACCGTTTGCAGGATCCAATCCATGGAGTGGCAGTTTTGCTAAGCCTCGAAGTCTCATGGAAATCCATACAAAAATAGTTTGGCACATGAACGTTACCTATTATGCTACAACTTTTCCTAGAGCACATTAAAAATTTTCAAACAAATATTTGAGCTGTCAATGTTGCGGGCAATGAAATGACATAGAGCTGTTGGCGCTACTTCTGTGGCCGAAGCAATTCAATATTCTGCTTAAGCATAACCTCTGTAGTTAGCATGTTGAACTGTTATTGTGCACCCTGTATTTGTGCCTCAAAGAATGCTTTGGTCATCTGGATCCTACATAAGAATCATATATCAGCACGATTAGTGCAATAGCCATTATCTGGCCTATTTAGTTAATATATAGAAGCAAGTAACTAAAAAAAAGCATTCCGTATAAGGAATCTCATTTTTTTTTTTAAAAAAAAAAAGTTTCAATGCAGCATGGGCGCTACCTCCATGGCTGAAGCAATTCAATTCTCTGCTTAAACATAACTTCTGTAGTTAGCATGTTCACCTGTTATTGTGGACCTTGTATTTGTGCCTCAAAGAATGGTTTGGTTACTTGGATCCTATCTAACCCACTCATATATTAGCACGCGTAGTGCAATAGCCATTATTTGACCTAATCAGGTCATGTAGAAGCAATTAACCAAAAGAAGCACCTCGTCTGAGTAATCTCATTTTTCCAAAAATTTTTTTTGTCTCAATACAGTATGGTGAAGAAAGGTAGTTGTGTAGTCAAAGTACGGAAACACATGTAGTAAGCGAGAATATATATATACGAAGCCTGGTAAATCAAAATTTAAAATTAAGGTATGAGAACTCTGATCAACTATATCTACTACGATGGATCAATAATTTAATGGAATACGTTGCTTTCTTAGTGGCATAATAATAGTATGAGTTTAAAATTCTTCTCTCTATTCAGAAGCCCAGAAGTCCTGGTTTTGCTGTTGTACTGCATAGATGATAGAGGCGGGTAGAAGAGCATACCTAGGTAGGGCAAAAAGAGGTCGAGACCATCTTCGAAATCTGTAGATTAGTAAGGCACCTGAGCACCTGCAGGTCAAATGAAACGGAGTACTGAGTTGTGTGGGAAAACACTGAAGAAAGGAACAATAATTATTGTAAGCATACATGATGTAGGCACCAAAGCAAGAGAGGAGCAATTAATGTTTGGTACAGAAACACTATGAGAAACATTCAAATTGCTTCCTGACCACCATGTACTATGGCCATGTGCATTTTTTAAGCTGCTAGATGTATATAGGTCATTAAATAAAGGTTTGAGGCTAACATAGTAGAACAAAGATCACGTACGAACTAACATCTTAATTGAGTCATATATATACATTTCGAAAAAATAGGAGATGAAATCCACAAATTCTGACTAAACCTCAAATGATGAAATCCGAGGTCCATTAGGTGCACAGAAACACACTTTATCTTGCAAGGCACTTGAACATTTTCCAGTCTTGGATCCTGAAATGTATGTTTAAGAACATGGTTTTGGTATGAAAAATATATCCATGAACCTTAATAAGGCATACAAACATTCAGAAATAGCGGGATGAAAAAGATCAGGGATGACGAACCGAACTTGGTAACCGAGTCATGCATATACATTGTGAGAATCTAGGAGATGAAATCCACAAATTCTGAGTAAACCTCAAATGATGAAATCGACAGATATGATGTCGCAAAGACACCTGAACATTTTCCAATCATTCATCCTGAAATGTATGTTTAAGAACATTTTTGCTATTGAAAATATACCTGAATAGGGCATACAAAAACATTTGGAAATGGCAGGATGAAAACAGTGTACTTGAAATCATATGATGCTTAGTCTCATTTAGACATCTTGATTTCAACTTCCGAAGTAATGCGAAATGAGGGAACTTGGTAAGCCAGCACGTCCAGTGAATATGATAACCACCGCATACAGACTAACATAGAGAGATTTCTATCCCATATAGCGAGTTTGATCCAAGTAGGCATTTTAGTTGAAAAAAATATTGCTTGGTAAATTGAATTAACCTCTGAGCAAGGGTACCATCTGCACTTCTTGTTTGCTTCTTTTAATATGCAGGAGTCCTTGCAGTCGTGTGCATCTGCATCTTTGTTCGTGCAAAAAGGTGAGCATTTTTTTTTGGTTAGCAACCAAAATTGTTGTAGAGGCAAATCATCAAGCACATGGTGCGCATCATCCATGGAAGAGCGTTCGTTAGTAGAAGATGGGATTGGAGAGAGATAAGCACCATGGTGTCTACTATTGGTGGGGTACAGCATGGTGGCAGAAGGTACAGGTGGGTTGGGGGCGCAACCAGGTCGTCGGTCCGGCGGCCAAAATGAGGGCGCAGCCAGGTCGGTGCTCCGGTGCGATGCTGCGATGGCACGCCACACGACCTTGGGAGGGCGCAAGCAATTCCACGCTCCGGCGGGGTTGCGGGCCGATGCTGGTGCTGTGGTGCCGCCGCGCCGCGCCGAAGGCGTCGCACTAGGGGCCGAGACCGTGGCCGCTGCAGCACCCGTCGGCAGCTTCGTCGTCAGCATGGTGTCGCCGAAGGCGGGTTGCGTGGCGGCACGCGGTGGTGGTGATGTGGGCGGAGGCGATGTGGATTAGGAAGACGAGGCGAGGAGCAGGAGGAGATGCGTCGCGTCATTTGGCGGGGCCAGGGACGGTGCGACGCTCCTCGGCGGTCCACCTGCTAAATGGAATAAACCCGCCCCACACCCGCCCCAACCCGTTGTCACATGAAGTCTTCACCCGCTCCAGCCCCGTCCAAATATTTAGTGAATAAACCCGCTCCAACCCGTCCTGTTCATATGGGTTCAACCCGTCATAAGCAAAAAAAAACATTCTGCTAATGTAATGAGTTCAAATGAGTTCGTCTTTAGTGTAGGGTCCACATATTGATCTGGTAGTGATAATTGGCATAAAGTAGCTGTTTGTAAAAATAAATCATATGCAACAAATTTCAGTCAATTCGGATTAAATTTTATAGTGTGAACGCGAGCTTTTATTTCTAGGGACCGGCTCTGATGTGGGGCCCACATATTGATCTGGTAGTGATAATTGGCATAAAGTAGCTGCTTGTGAAAATAAATCATATGCAACAAATTTCAGTTAATTCTGGTAAAATTTTATAGTGTGAAAGCGAGCTTTTATTTTTTGGGTCCGGCTCTGATGTGGGACCCACATATTGATCTGGCAGTGATAATTGGCATAAAGTAGTTGCTTATTAAAATAAATCATATGCAACAAATTTCAGTCAATTCGGGTAAAATTTTATAGTGTGAACGCGAGTTTTTATTTCTAGGGTCCGGCTCTGATGTGGGGGCCACATATTGATCTGACAGTGATAATTGACATAAAGTAGTTGCTTGTTAAAATAAATCATATGCAGCAAATTTCAGTCAATTTGGATAAAATTTTGTAGTGTGAACATGAGCTTTTATTTCTATGGTCCAGCTTTGATGTGGGGCCACATATTGGTAGGAGTTACATCAGCGCAATCTTTTCACTAACCCGGCCTGACCCGTTTTCTCTGTAACCCAAACCCGACCCGACCCGTATGGAAATAACACTCATTTAGACTCGTTAACACACAACCCATATAAGAATCCGTCCCAAAAAAACCCGTTTCCACCCGACCCATTAGCAGGTGGACTCGACGGCCTGTTAGCGCGGCGTCGTGGGAGGCAGGGTGCGCCGTGCGCGGTGGTGGCGGCGTCACCAGGGGCGATGCGGAAGCGGATCGACATGCGAAAGGATAAAACTATCTGCACTCACGTTCCTCTATTTTCATCCTCTATATTGCCTGGTCATCAAGATTCTCTCATCTATATTCATTTCTCCCGCATCCATCCATCATTTATATCATCCTCTATCCACTGTGGGCCCACTTGTCACTTTATCTGAATATATTCATGAGAGATCTAGTTTCGAAGAATTAATTACAATGAATTCAATGGCGCAATCGAAATTTAATTTGGGTTTTCGGTTTGTGAGATATAACATTTTTTCTAACTTAAAAAAGGTGGGGCCCGCTGTTATTCCTCTCCTCTATCTCTCCTACCGTCCGCTATACTTGGAGTTCGGCGTGGGCGCATGTGTGCTATCACGTTCAGCGGTGCTGACCATTTTATAGCCTCGTTAATAAACACAGATATCTACTTTCATTTAAAAAAAATATAGTTATACCTACTTTTTTATTATTCACTTCTTAATTATGAGTATAGTAGTCAAGAATGAGCCGATAAACTTATTTTTTGTTTTAGTTGTATTATTATTAAAACTACATGAATATTTTTTATTGTTTACTAGTTATATTGATGTTTTGTATGATTTCAATATGTTATTAAATTTAAAGCTACGCTCTGAACATAAAATATATTGTATCTTTTTATTAACTTTCTGGGTCACAGACTTCCAACCAAAGAGATCATTCTGTGACTTGTTGTCTGGCTAAGTAGATTCTATTGAATTTTCAGATAACTCTTAGGCAACATTTTTTACCAGGCAAGTCTTCCAGGCTTCCATCCAAACATGCCCTAAGTTTCCTTGCTTTTAGCTTCCAATTCCAATTTGTAATTTTATTTTGTAGTTTCAGTTAGTAATTTCTATTTTATAATTTTTAGATTTTAATTTTAGTTAATTTATAATTTAAATTTCATGTTCCAATTTCAGTTTATATTTTCAGTTTTAAATTTCAATTTTCATTTTTCATTTTAGTTTTGAATTTCAGTTTATCAACTTATGTTTGTAATTTTAGTTTGCATTTTCATTTAGTAATTTTAGTTTGTTTTCATTTGCAATTTCATTTACTAATTTCAGTTTATATTTTTAGTTATTTTAGTTTTTTCATTCATGGTGATTTCATTTTTAAATTTAAGTTTATAACTTCAATTTGTATTTTCATTTAGTAATTTCATTTATTAATTAATTTTAGTTTCTAATTTCAATGCGCATTTTTATTTACGAATTTTAGTTTACCAAATTTAGTTTGTAATTTCAGCTTGTATTTTCATTTAGTGATTTCAGTTTGCAATTTTATTTAGTATTTCCATTTTTTAATTTAAATTTGTAGTTTTTGCTTTGTTTTTCAGTTTTTTCATTCGATGCGTTTTAGTGCGGAGAAGAGTGGCTAATCAGCGAGAAGGAGAAGCAAATCCGTGAAGAGGAGGATGATGGAGTGGGGGTTGGCTGCCGCCAAATTCTAACGAAAAGGAAGAGTAGATTTTAGCTAGTTGTATAATAACTTGTCTCTCGGTTGGCAGCTTATGCAATTGTTTATTTAATAATTTGCCCCCATGGTTACAACTAGTATTAACTCCTTTGATATTTTTTGCCCTCCTCGAACTTGTGCATACTATATATAACTTTAGTATATTTTCATAGTAACAACTTAGTATTACATGGCAGTAACTCTTATTTTGTTTCTTTTGAATTTCAATTTATTTCTGTGGTTGTCAATTCAATTTCATTTTTCAGTAATTTCAATCTTATAGTTATCAATTTTAGTTAGACTTTATATCTTTGGAGTAGCAACTTTAGTATGACAAGGCAGTAACTCCTGTTTATAACTTTTTGCCAAGCTTGTGTATACTATATGACCATATTATATACAACCATATTTGTTTATTTAATATGTGTCTAAATTATGATTCTTAAAATAAATTCAATTCTAAGGATTTAAACGGGTTCTTAATATTAATTGGTGCACGATTTTCCTGCACACACATATGGGCAGTGAGCATTCGTATGACCGGCCGCTCCTCGCCCCGCTGTGTTTCTTTTTTTTTAAGCTAAATATTTTTTAACATCTAGAAATATTTTCATAAATCCTAAATATCTTATCTGATTTTTCATTATCCCAATCTATCTTTGACATTTTTCGAAATTTTTAATTTAATGTCAAAGAGATATTCTCTCTGTTCAAATACCTTATCAAGTACGAAGTATTTACTGATTTGTTTTCTAAATTTATTAAAAGAAGAGACAAAACCACTCCAAAGTGAAGCCTCCTTTGGAACATAGGGTAGGAAAATCATAGGATTTGATACAGTAGGAATCCTATAGGAATTGAAACCGTAGGAAAGAAAAAGAGATGTTCTTTGGTAAGCTATAGGAAAAGTATAGGGAAAATCTTCTAATAAGAAACCATGGGCAGTGGATAGGGCCACGTCACCTATAGCCTGATAACCGTTGGATCGGGCTAGCTCACGATCTAGTCCGTTTGATGTGGATCGGTTCGGGTCTGCGATCCGCTTTACAATCTACCCGAGATGTCAAGAACCTTCGCGGGCCGATGCGCCGCTTCTCCGCCGCCCACGACCCACCCTCTCTACTCGACCCCTCCTGCTTGCAGCGCCGCCGATGTCCTTCTCCGCCCACCGCCTACGGTCGCTGCCTGCCGGCCTCCGGCCTCCACCTCTTATGTTGTCCGGCGCTCTCGTCCCGATCCCTTCCTCTCCTCTCGGCTCACTGCCCCTACCTCTGACTGGAAGCGCCCCTCTATCGGGCCGCTGCTTTGCCGATGCGCAATGCCCCCAACTCCAAGCCTGTGTGTGCCGATTGCGGCGCGTCACCTTCCCCCTGCACGTCGACCAAGCCTGCGACCTCACGCCTCCACTTGTTGCGCCGTCTACGCTTCCCTCAGCCTGCCGTTCACCGACCTTACCCGGCCTCCAATTTCTTCAGGTGCTTTCAATCCATGCATGGTTCATAGGTTGTGACTTTGAATTCTAACGCATGGTTTTGTGGCTGCAGATAATAAGACAGACAACAGTAGCATTGCAATGTGCTGCTATATCCGCACCTTGTAAAGAAGGAAGGATTGTTGTGATAAAGCCTTGATACAATTCTTTAAGTTAGTCTCGGGGAACTTTATTGTATATGCTTTGATAAGTGTCTAATACAACAGAAAAGATTAGGAAATTGAATTTTAGTCATTTCATCGGGAGGTTGAACTTCTGTTATCCAATGGTAATAAAGACCAGCACAATACTGCATAGCAGAAAATGGAGTGCCTATATAACCATATTAAATGTATTACTGCATACCTGAAAATGGAATACCAATACAAGCCTATTAAATGGGTGCTTACTACTAGCTTTTGCTTCTCTGCTGCTGCCACATTCCCTTTGAAAAAGAAAGCATACTATGTGCTACTTACTATTTTCAGGGAGAAAGGAATGAGATTGGAAGGTAGCAGAAGGAAGTTGGTACGACAAGAGCCTATTGAGGGGTATGTTTAGTACTACCATAATTTAATTTTTCATTTTCTATATGTTCAGAGTTGTTCCCCGGGTATGTACATATACATGTAGGATGAAATCAATAAAGGTTTGCAATAATATTTTGAGATGTTCAGTTGAAATTATCTAACCAAAAGCAAACTAGCCCCTTAGAATCTTGCAAAGAATTCCAGTAGTAATAAATTATAATTAGTAGTCTCTATACTGTTCACCTTCCCCAACTTAAAGAGTTGCTTGCTCACAGTAGTACTATATGGAGTCCTATTAGCAAGAATGTACATCAGCCTGGATACAGTGGCCCACAGTCCTTACATGATCAAGTTAAAAAACGAAGTTGTTAAGAGATCTGCCTATGGACTTTGCAATGTACAATTCCTCATGTTAGCTCCAACCAAAACTTTCTGATATGTCATGTAATGTTATTTCCTTTCTCACGTGAGATTCTAAGAAATAAGAGTCATGGATGATAGATCATCTTTCCTCGAGATTGCAGTGAATAACCTTTTCGGTCCCTGGGAAATTAACTGTCAATTTATACATAGATACTCGCTGCACAAGCATCTCATCTGTCACTGATGGTTTGGAGCCGTGGATATTCAATTGGTACATCCCTTCATGATCAAGCTTGAGAACTCCACTTTGATCTGAATACCTCATTAGAGTTACTGTCTTAGCAGTAGCTTAGATGCCTTGATAGGATTACGTACAACCATATTTTAGTACTGCTAACATTATTCACCAAGGGCATCCTACAATTTTTGCCAGTGATTTATAGCTATTTTGGTGTTGCTTACATCCATTCAGTGAAATCCAATGTTCACCAATGATTTAGGATTGGCATGGCATGGACTGACACACTGATCACCACTGGTATGGAGGTGGGCTCCCGATGGTGTCGTGCAGTCTGCTTACGCTGCTCTGCACACCTGGTTGCTCTCTCATTTGGGAGTCATGGGTACCGTTAAGGTTCAAGTTGTTTCTCTGGCTTGCAATCAGACGGAGGCGTTGGACAGCTGATCGAAGGCGTCGGCATGGGCCAGAGGCACCCGGTCAGTTCTATCTATGTGATCAGGAACCTGAATCCATATATCACATCATTGTTTCCTGCTGCTCCTCTCGCCAAGACGCCAAGTATGGGCGCGAATTCCATCTTCGCCTGTGTTGTGTGGGAACTACGCAAGGAGCGTACCGCGCCACGCGGTGCTTTCATGGAGCAGTCACCAAAGTTCGAAACCTGCTGGCACGATCAAGCGAGAAGCTGAGCTGTGGTGCAAGCGGAAGCAAAAAAAAAATTGGGTTGGGTCTGTTGCAGCGAGTAGTACCTTAAGAAGCTTTGCTGTTTGTCTAGGCCGGACTAATGCACTGATGTACAATCCTTCGTCCTCCTTGGTAGATTAATAAGGTGTAACAAAACTTTCTCTCTTAATACAAAAACGTCCAAACCTTTTGCGTGATCAAGAAAAAAAAATCGTGGTGATTCCCTATCACTATTTCCTACCTTTCCTCCTTACTAGCTTTAACCAAATTTGTTCTGACCACATTTTTTGTGTCGAGGCCGAGGGAAGTTTCAATCAAATACTCAAATATGGTTTCGTGTCCAATTAATGTGATTATGATCCATCAAGAAATAATCTTCTACCACCGCCATAAAAATGACTGTAATATTTCACAAAAATAAATAAAAAAAATCAATAAGACATATATTTTACTACTATCTCATCACATTCCTTGTTTTCGTGCAGTGAATTACGCAAAAAATCTACAGTAATAATACTGTGAGAAATATTAACCACAATTACCATTACAGATAGTACCACTCTCATTACAATCCGCGCGCCTTTGACAAGTAAATACAAATTCTACGTTGGCTGACTGGCACAAAATACACCATCATCCAGTATAGGCGTGGTAACACTGCGCGTCTGCGCTACTTTTTCTAGTGTGAGTTGAACACACAAGAAGCATGTTGTCAAGATAAAAATTTAAGGCATTCGTACAACATAATATTCTAATCTAATTTAATTCATAGCTTTACATGTCACATTAAGGCTCAAAAGTAGTTTAAAGAGAAGCCAGCTTGGTTCGTACGGAATTTTCTATGAGGTCTGACCTCTTATGGAATTGGAGCATAGGATGACATTCTATAGGATTATTTTTCTTCTTTTCCTACTCCCTCCGTCCTAAAATATTAGTCGTCCGGAAAGCGTGTCTGTGAGGGAAACACGGATTTCTAGAGACAGATATTTTGGGACGGAGGAAGTATGTTCCAAAGGGGTCTCTAAGAAAAAAACGTTAGGAATCTCAATCCTATAAAATTCTTCTGTGCATCCTCCATTCCAGAGGAGGCCTGAAACGGTTTTGCAGTGTAAGGCAGAATCGACTTTTTTCCCCGACGATCTAAGGGCTTGTTTAGTTCCGAGAAATATTTGGATTCTGCACTGTAGCACTTTCGTTGTTATTTGACAAACTTTGTCCAAACATAGACTACCTAGACTCAAAAGATTCGTCTCGACATGTAGATACTAAAAGTGTAATCAATTATTTTTTTACCTACATTTAATGCTCCATGCATATAGCTAAAGATTGATGTGACGGAAAATCTAGAAATATTTGGGGAAGTTGGAGAAACTAAACAGGCCTAAAAAGGCCCAGCCCAACCCGGCTTGCGGTTAGGCCTGGCCTATTCCCATCCTATGGAGCCCAGGATTGCCCGGCTGCGGGGCATATATATGTGCGGGGTCCGTCTCCATCTCCCGTGGGGTTATTTAACTTTTTGCCATCCTTATGGAAGTCACTCCTTCGTTTGCCAGTTTTATAAGAGCTCCTACATATTTGCCATCCGAAACAGTAAACCTCCTACTTATTTGCCACTTTTGCTGATGTGGCACGCCACGCAGACAGCCAACGTGGCATTGCCTCTCCTCTCACTACTGCTTCTCTTCCTCTCTGGTCACTGACATATGGTCCCGGCAGCTCAGATCCTTCTTCAACCTACAGCCACCGAAGGAAGCGAGCACAGCCACCGCACCCACGAGCTTCCTCGGAACGATCTGCTTCATGGGCTCCAACCGCTCCACTCCACCTCCTCGTAGTGCGTCATATGGCATGGCCCGCACGGGGCTGGTGGCACCGTTGTGTGACCGGCCTGGCTCTCGGGCGTGGGCCGTGGCTGTTCTGGCCGCGCCAGCGGGGCTCGCCGGCGGGTGGATTATCGTTGTCGAGGCTGAGGCTAATGAGCTGGCTAATTGCGTCGGTCTGCAACGATTAATTGATTGCCCTGTTTGTTCTTTCCTCTAGTCTTGGGGATCAAAACACTAACGGCCACGTGATTGGTTCTGGCCTTCCGTCGCACCGTCGTTGGGTGCATGATGACATTAATGAGGCCATGCTATATATGCTACTGTACATGCATGAGGCAAACGACAAGAGCGGCGAGCCTTGCACGAGACGGCAGCGCGCTGCGTGGAAGGGGCGCGGAGGCCGGCGCTGCGCGGGCAAGGGCACGACGGCCGGCAGTGCAGTGGCCAGCAGGGTGCTAGTGCGCAGTGCACAGCACAAGAGGTGCGACGGGTGGCGTTGCGCAAGCAAGGTTGCGGCGACCTGCATGGCGGCGCTGTGTGGGGGTGCGTGGGCCGGTGAGGCGGTAGCGTGTCATGTGCAAGGGGCGCGAAGGCCGCACGGTGCGGTGGCTGTGCTCGCTTCCTTTGGTGGCTGTAGGTTGAAGAAGGATCTGAGCTGTGGGGCCCATATGTTAGTGACTAGAGAAGGAGAAAAGCAACGGTGAGAGGAGAGGCAATGCCACGTTGGTTGTCTGCGTGGCGTGCCACGTCAGCAAAAGTGGCAAATGCGTATGAGGTTTACTGATTCGGATGGCAAATATGTAGGAGCTCATATAAAACTGGCAAACGAAGGAGTGGCTTCCATAAGGATGGCAAAAAGTTAAATAACCCTCTCCCGTGTCCAAGCCAACAGCCGCCGCATCCTCTCAATCCAGTTCTAGTTCCGGGAGGGAAGGTTAGGGTTTGGTCGCGTGCGATGGGGCGATCGCCGTTGGAGGTGACCCGTCGCCGTACCCGCAGCACGAAGTCGGAGGCTGCGGAGGCTAAGATGGCCTCGTCAGAGGAGGTGACCCGTCGCCGTACCCGCAGCACGAAGTCGGAGGCTAAGGTGGCCTCGTCAGAGGAGGTGACCCGTCGCCGTACCCGCAGCACGAAGTCGGAGGCTAAGGTGGCGTCGTCAGAGGAGGGGACCCGCCGTCGCCGTACCCGCAGCACGAAGTCAGAGGCTGCGGAGGCTAAGATGGCGGCGTCGCCCTCGTCGGAGGGTAATAATAGGATCCTGAAGCTGGAGTCGGAGGAGGATCGTAAGATCCTGATGAAGGTCATGTCGGAGGAGGGAAAGATCCTGAAGCTCAAGAAGGAGTACACGGCGGCGAGCCAGGCGCGATTCGTCCCTGACATGATTGCCACAGTGGAGGCTGCCCAGCCGGCCGTGAAGAAGACGAAGAAGGTGCTGGTCAGGAGGTTGATGACGATGACGAAGGCGCAGATCGACTTTGTCAAGGCGATGGCCACACATCCTTGCCCTACCAGGAACCTGCCAGAAGACGAGCTGGCCAAACATTCCAAGGGTTTCCTATTCAGCTACCACAAAGGTATGGATGTCAGCAAGAAAAGGCTTGCTTACTACGAGGCCCTCATCGACCAGCAGGAACAATTTGGCTATGCGGTGGACGAATCGGAGGTCGAGATCACTGACGACGAAGGTGATGATATGGTGGAGAACTACTAAAGTCGGGAATTAAACCGCTGTGGTCAATAATTTAATGTGTGTGCAAGATGCAGGCTACTCTAAAGTCTAGTTGGAGAGCTCTGTCGTGTCGCTTTGTGTGAATCACCTACCCTAAGTCCTAAGTGTCTGCTCGTTATTTATGTATACATTCGATGTAATTCGTTTGAACCTTTATTTGCTACTTGTTTTACTATCCTGATGCTATCGTTATTATTATCACACCTTGCATGCTCCTGCTAATGCTAGTTTTGTAAATGATTGGACGTCTTTTGCGCTAGTAAATCACAATCGTTGCTCACACGTTGATATTCTAATCTCTGCAAGTCTGCAGTCTTTACATACACCAGTACCTGTTTTTGCCACAAGCTGTTCTGTTTCTGTACGTTTGATTTTCTTCGTGTCTGTCAATTTTATTGTCACCTTTCAATTCTCAGCTATGCCCATCTTGTTAATCATCTTGGCCTTCAGACGGGTGAGTTATCCAGTGTTCCATCAACAAAGTAAGTGCTTTTTTGCATAAATCTTTTATTGATTACGCTGACTATACTGAATGATTGATCTTAATAATGTTCCTTACAAGTTTAGATGTGGTAAAGTGTATACAAACTGAAATTCCATTGCTGCATATTTTGTTGGAAACTATTTTAAGGTTGTCATCCGCAACTCACCTCATGTGACCTTTACTTTAGTCTGTGCAATGGAATTAGGAATTAATTGCTTGCTCTGCATCTGTAGTTGTTGCTGACTTGCTGTATCTTACATTGTTTCTGCACTAATCACTTTCCCTTGGTTTCTTGTTGACAAAATGGCAGTACAAATTGCTTCATTTCGTTGCTTTTCCAGTTCATATATACACCACGTATTAGTGGCATGGAGGTGATATGTTCTCAGCCAAATAAAAAGAAGTGGAAACTGATTGCAGTACTCCATGTGACAACCAATGTCTGAAACAAGCCTCCTTCGCTTAAATGCTACTCCATCCATCCATCCACAAAAAAAATGCAATTGTAGCACAGTAACATGTCTAAGTATCTTGAGTTTCACTAGCTATAAATAAAAAATATCAATATTTATAATATCAAATAACTATGATTAGAATTGTCAGAAGATATATTTTCAGGTTTGGTGTCATAAACATTAATAAATTGTACCTATATATTTGGTCAAACTTGAGTTATAATCAAGAATGCACCTAGAATTGCATTCTTTCTTGGACAGAGTTAGTATATTGTAAGCATACATGTGCATTTCTGAATTAAATGGATTTCCATTGATTGAAGGAAACAAGAGAAGATTAGAAAACACTAGTCAAATTTGGGAAAAAAGTTATAAGGTCTAAAGAATAATATTTGGTGCTGACACTATGGATGATGTCTGTTATGTGATTAGGACACACTATCTATTGTCATGGGCCAATTTCAACAAATTAGCAAATTATGTTTGATGTTCCATTTCCATGATATTAACTTTCTACCTTAGGTTTACCTTCGATATTGGTTTATTTTGTTCCTGTGTAGTAGAACAATATAAATGCTGGAGAATAATACAGAGCATTTTTCTTTAAAAAAAGTATTCTATGGAAATCAGACCTGTTAGTGTTACACTTTGTTATCTATGGAAATCAGATCTGTTAGTATTACACTTTCTACCTTAGGAATATTAAATAAAAAGAGCAGGAATGACAATCAAGTGTTAGAACACCTCCAATAGTTTGGAAAAATGACTTGCTATCCTTGTTTTATTGGGAAAAGAAGAAAAAACGTTCTCGAACAGATTGGTATATGACTTGCTAAATTTTTCTAAGTTGGAATCAGAGACCATTCACTTGCTATATTTACAAGTCAGCTTCACTTGCTATCCTGCGTTTCTATGTTAATAGCCTACTTTTCTATGTTAGTTTTACCAAACTATTGGAGATACATGCAAAATTTACTTGCCAAAAGTTTTAGCAAGTTGCTAAATGACAATTTTTCCCAAGTCAATTTTTCCAAACAATTGGAGATGCTCTTACTTTGTAGAAAACACATATGTTAGTATTACACTTTGTTGTCTTATGAGTATGTCATAAATAATTGTTTGTAGTTGCAATTTTGCTTGCTTTATTCGGTGTCTAAAGAAAAGGAAGCTGTGAGATACAAATTGAGCTGCTATATCGGATTTCATGACCAGGTAATGAAAAATGAAGACAAAATTTCAGTCTTGAATATTGGCCATGATTTTCCTTTACTCCCATTGCACGTTTGCATGAAACCTATGTTTTGTTTGACTGCACTTTAATCCACTCCAATCTACGTGTGTATTGGAGTGGAAAATTAACTAGTTTTTTCTTCTCTTCCGTGGCTATTTTTATTCTATGCTGCTGTTGCTTCGTGATCATTTCGTAGTGGCATTATGGTGGTCCATCTTTTACAAGATTGATAACTGTCACATTTCTTAAATTCTTGTGAGGCTTTACATTTAGTACACCTTGAAAATGCAATGGTTATGAGGCTTAAAAGGAATTTGTATCAGCATGTTGGCTAGGTTTATTTATGTGGTTAAGTAACATAATTGAATCTATACATTCTTGATTTATACAGTGCTGCAGTGGTTAAAAGTAAAATTTATCATGTGTTGTTGTATGCTTTTCCTTAAAACTGACCTTGTGTTTGATGGTGCATCATCAAGTTTACCTACAATCTTATTAGGGTTTGCGAGTAAGGCATAGTATGCTGGTCGTGGTCAGGTTTATTCTTTTGTAACAGGCACGTGTGTGTATCTAGAATCCTGGAGGTCTTGATATTGAGCCCCCACTCCCTTCCCTTTTTTTGTCATACCAATGACTATGAAGAGAATTTAGCAACGGAAGTAGTTATTAATTTAGATATCTTCCTTGCCAATTGGTATGTAAATATATTCGCCCTACATGCCATTACCGTTCCTTTTTCTGTTGATGCCACGAAAACACTGTTAGACCTTGTTTGGTTGCAGACAAATACACTTTAATTCATATGGGTTAGAGTGTAACTTAACTAAATTACACTTCCAATCCATTTCAATCTATGTGGATTGTAGTATATTTGTGTGCAGCACATCCCATTCACGCACAGCCTCCGTTCGAGAGTTCCAAGCCTTCATGCCCCGTCATCAGGTAAGTTCACGCCACAGATCCACTGCGAGCCATGCGCACCCTGTCGGAGCCACGCCCGTCTCCATGCACCATTACGCTTGCCGTCCCCTAGCGCCTTGCCGGTTGCCACCGCTCGCCGCTTTGCCTCTCCCGCGGTCATGCCATAGCTCGACGCCGCAAACACGCACGCACAAATCATGTCCGGCCGCCTCGCGTTTCCCGTTTGCAGTGGCGGTTGAATTATCGACAGCGAATCACCATTGTTTCTTTGGCCAATGAGTTACTAGCTCCAACCACTCTGCTCCAGCTGGTCTATATATTATTGAATTGAGATCTGAATGTGGAGTACACATCCTTCATGTAAGTCTTTATTTTGTTCAACAGGAAATCTGAAAAAACATGAAACCAAGGAAAACCGAGGGGCTATTTGGTCAATGGTTTTTACGGTTGATAAGCCGGCTGATACTGTTTTGCTGAGAAAGAAATACTGGTTACCTGATAAGCCAGGAATAGACATGGTACATCATTTACGTGGGACTAAAGAGTACATGGCACGAATCATGAGAACACAAACCGATTGCGTTGGTATTTTATCCCTCCATACGCATGCCTGATCCATCCGTACTCATTTGTTTCAAATTTAATTAGATTTAATTAGATCCATCCGTCCATATTTTACAAGAATGAATGTAGGTCTCATTTGTTTCAAATTTAATTAGATTTATAAAAAATGGTACTATCGATATTTGCATCTCTATTTGCATCTCTAGTTATATGTTTACTATATATAAAATATAACAATATTTATTCAGTATTATAAATATAATACTTCATATGCTCCATCCACTCTGAAGTGCATGGCTAATGTGCGACGTGAGTAAATGAATGTGGTAAATTTGTATTAGTTTTCTCTATGCTGGCAAAAGTGTAGTGGCAATTAAAGTGCTATCTGATTAGGGGCCAACACAACGAAACGAGAAACAACGTTTAATCTCCTAACGCTACGATCGTTGCGGGCTTAAAAAGACCGAACCAAACAGCCTCGTACAATTTGTCCAGTGCAGTAAGTGTAGAATACAATTCAGATTTCAGAAGCTGTATGGAACGACAGAGTAAGGTGTGTTTGATTATCATGACTAAACTTTAGTCTGGTCACATCAAATATTTGACACTAATTTAAAGTATTGAATAGACAAAATTGTCTATAGAACACTGAAAGTGATTTTTTTTGTTAGTGAATATGTAAAATGAAGCAGTTTGTTGGTAGACACTTTATTTCTTTGATTTTGCCAACAAACACTATGCACAATAATACATTTTTTACAAAATAGATATAAAATTATATAAGTGCCCAAAAATTATACTAAAAAATCTTCTACACTCTACATAATTGATGAGAACTACATGGTAAAATATCGTTTTGTACTAAAATAACCATTTTACCACTCTTCATAAATAAACAAAGTTAAACATGGTTAATTTGTTAATAATTTTGTAGAACACTAAAAATCTTGAATAAAATTACAGAATTCATACACCACTAAATCTTGACTGCAAAAAATATTAGCTAAAAATAATAAAGTTTGTAATAGTATATTTAGCATAACTGAGTTATAAATTTATCTTCTGTCAAGCTTAACTGATATATTAAACTTCTTATTTTAAGCTGTTTTAACATAGTAATGATTTGATGTTGTACACATTCCGTGAGTTTTTTCAAGATTTTTAAGGCGTGATTGGTTTGCGTATGAGTCCAGCCTGGCTCGTATCTGGGAGCCAGGCTCTCTAGAGACAGGCTTAGAGCATGCAACAATGTTATGTTTGGTTGCTTGCACCTGACTAGCCTGGCTGAGTTGAGATGGTGTTTGGTTGCTTGCACAAAAATATATTGCATGAGATAAGCCATTGTTGTTTAAGGTTAATAAACATAATTACAAAGTTTATGATGTGCAACTATTTTTCATTGCTCTTAATTTACATTATTATTTCTTAATATTGTTGAAAATATATTAATATCAATTAATATACACTAATTATGCGCTAACAATGTCATTAATTGAGTAATCGCTCGTATCTAGCGAGACTAGCTCTGGAGAAACGCCCAATTCCTACGTACCCCATGAGCCAGGCTGAGGAGGACCTTTTGCATGAGCAGAGCCAGGCTCAGGACACCATACATGCAACCAAACATTACTAACCTGCATCCTGTGAGCCTCGTTGAAACGTATACAGATAACCAATCACACCCATAGTATCTTACAAATATATGAACCAATTAACCATGGTATAATTTTGTTTATTTATGAAGAGAGACAAAATAGTTAGTTTAGTGCAAAACAATATTTTTACCATATAGTTCTAATCATATAGAGTATAGAAGATTTTTTATATATTTTTTGAGCATTTATATGATTTTATATTTATTTTGTAAAAAAATACTGTACATGAAGTTTATTAGCAAATTTTACAAGAAATAGTGTCCAACAACAAACTGTTTCATTTTGCATGTCTGCTAGCAAAGAGAATTCATTTTTAGTGTAATGTAGTCAATTTGTCTATTAAATATAGATAATTATAAAACTAATTACACATGACTAACCTGCGAGACGAATCTATATTAAATCTAATTAGTCCATGATTCAATATGGTGGTAACATATGCTTGGTAACCTAACTAATGTAATTAAGCTTCGTCGACCTATGACTGCACATTTTTGGAAAAACGAACTTGTGACTCCGCGCATAGACGAATCTGCACTAAGCAGCTACTTCGCTACGTCTGCCTTGCATACTTGGCAATTAGGTTACCACGTGTCTGGTGCTTGATCTGTACATGCAGCAATTAGGCTCTCCAACAATCTGCTGGCTCCTTAACTTTATCTGATTTGTGTTTATATACACAGTTTTCCAACGCTCTATGCATGTAGCAATAAGGCTCTCCAAAAATCTGCTGGGTCATTAACTTTCATCAGATATATAATTAGACATACAGAACGCGATAGCATGGTTGCTGTCAGCCTGTAATCCTTTTTGCATCTTGATAATAACCATATCCACAACCGATAGACAATATTATGATTTGAAACGGCTAAACCCTGATAAGTTGTTACTAGTAACATATCTTGAATGGGTAGGGCACATCAACTGAAAACTAGCAGTGCTTCTTGGCTTGGACACAACTCACAAGTGCATTGGGCAACCTAGTGGAAATTTGGATTTCTTATCTGCAAAAGATGTGCATTGGGCAACCTAGTGGAAATTTGGATTTCTTATCTGTAAAAGATGCCTCAAGTATGATAACAAGATTTGAAAAAAAATGGATTTCTTGGTCACTAATACTTGAATCCATTCGTGTGATAGTAGCAGTAGGCTATTAGACACACACGAAAAAAATTTGAGATTGCAGCAAGCCAGAAATAATCTCGAGTTTAGCAGCGCCATGAAGATACCAGCTAAAAAAAAACGATACTGACACAGTAAAATCCAAAAAGCAAGCTTCAGTCGTTGCTCAACAGTTGACTTACAAAGCAATGTTTATGACTGAGCAGCAGCCGATCAAGATAACATCATAATCTGACAACCGAATGACTCTCAACATCCAAAACATTCCTAATGTGCAGATGCAAAGATAACAACAAACATAGTTGCAGAAGAGCCTAAGTTATACATCTCCGTAGCCATAATTATTGGTAAAGATACCAAGAGCCGTGTTTCTCGTGTCTGGTGGGGGTGCCTAATGGTCGAGGGGGTTGTCACGTCCACGCCCACGGCCACGGCCACGGCCACGGAGCGGTGATGTATTGAATCCAGCGAGTACAGCATCAACCTCGTTAACACGGCCATGTCCCACACCTGCCGCTGCCTGAACTTGACTACGGCGCACGATTGGGTAGGGTGAGTTTGCTGTCAACCTTGCAAACCGTTGGGTACGGCGATGAATGCGAGCGGGTTCTTCTGCAGCTGCAGCAGCAGCTTCCAGTGCAAGGTTGTCAGCAGTGGCGGCGGCGGCAGCGGCGTTGGCCTCCTCAACAGCAGCAGCCGCAGCCACGTTCGCAACATGGCGGCAGTTGACTGCACGATCCCGAGCTTCAGCGGCCTCCTCGGCTACTCCGGCATTGTCAGGAAACAAGTGGGCATAGTGTTCCTTCCTGTCAGCTTCTTCTTCCAAGTTGCAAGCCCACACGCTGAGGACAACGGCTGTTGACTTGATGAGGCGAGGTCCATTGATAATGCGTGCAACGTCCTCGTTCAGACGGATGGGGGGGGAGGACCGGTAGCTCGTTTATCCCCTCGTAGAACACCTGGCGCATCTTCTCAACCACCCTGTCCCGCTGCTGAACAACATCAGCATAAGCGTCTGCAAGCACCGAAGACAACGGGATGGTCATAACCAAAATACAAACTATACAATACACGTAGCCAGCGAATTATAGCCAAATTATAAATACATCGAGATGGTCATAACCACAATACAGATTATACAATACATGTATCTAGCGAATTATAGCCAAATTATAAAGACATCAAGGATGGTCATAACACAATGGTATCCAGCGAATTATTAGCCAAATTATTAAGACATCGGGATGGCCGTAACAAGTTAGAGTGTGAATACTCACCACGAAGTCTAGCATCAACTGGCGGTGAGCGATGCGACACCACGAAAGCCTCAATGTCCAGAAAGTTGTTGACGTCCACAACAAGATTGTTGTATCGCTCAATGAGCTCCACAGCGTGCGGCAGGGGGTCGATAGGGAAAGCAATCTGAACCAGAAAGAAAGGAATACGATTGTATTATCTATAAATAACCATAGAAAAATAATCACGAGGAACGGATCAACGCGGAAAGAAAGGAACACATGTATTATATTATATACATAAAAAAATTATATTATATTATATATATATATATATATCCATAAAAAAAGAATCGCGAGAAACAGATGGAACACGTTTGTATTACTATTTTAATTTATATTTATATCCATAAAAAAAGAATCGCGAGAAACAGATGGAACACGTTTGTATTATTATTATTTTAATTTATATTTATATACATAAAAAAAGGAATCGTGAAACAGATGCAACACGTTTGTATTACTATTTGAATTTATACATATTTATTATATATATACATAAAAAAGGAATCGTGACGGACGAAAGGGATTAGCGGGTCTGAGGGACGGATCTGGAGCGGGTTTAGCAGATCTGAGACAGGGAAGGATCAGGCGCGGGTTTAGCGGATCTTACCAAGAGGTGGTGGTAACGTGGAACACGTTTGTATAACTATTTTAATTTATATACATAGAAAAGGCAATCGTAACGGCCGAGAGGGATTAGCGGGTCCGAGGGAAGCATCTCGCGCTGGTTTAGCAGTTCTGAGACAGGGAAGGGAAGGATCAGGCGCGGGTTTAGCGGATCTTACCAAGCCGTGGTGGTAACGTGGCAAGGGGACGGGTACGAGTACGAGCTCGTCCATTGCGACAGCGACGGTGGCGGCGGCGACGAGGAGATGGGGATTGACAAGATTTGATTTGGAAATATGTAACCGGAACCCTAGGTAGAATGGGAGCTGTATTATATACCCCACGTTGTAGATAGCCGTGTTGGGCCGGCCGGTTGTATAGAGCCGTGTTGGGCCGGCCTGACGGACCAGGCCGTTTTTTAAAAACTTTTCCGTTTCCAGTCTTCGACATAATGGAAATTTCCAGAAATTGTGTAAAAGTTTTACAATTACAATAATAATAAATTCATAGTCTCACAGGCAAACATAAACAAAAACAATCCACATTGCAAACATGCTTTACACTGACACGACACAAACTCTTAAAAAAAATCAACAGTTTATTAAACACGTGGCTGGCCATCCTGCTTATAACAGCGATTCATACAGCACAATAATGAGACCAAGCTGGAACAATTCCTGTTCGTTACAATATAGAATACGATCCCTTTCGCATACATATATTTTAACAACACATAATACAGAATCCGGTATTGTAATCTGAGAAAATGGGACAAACGTGTTACTTTTTTACTGCAATAGTAGCACATTATCATAAAATCCATATCTCCAACTGGCTGCAAAAACTCACAACTTCAGAAGCTGTTATGAGCTATTTTTTTGTCAAAACCTTTTTTACAAAACAGCTATTCTCCCTCTCACAAAAGCATAAGTTAAGATGAAGCTAAAAAAAAGCTTTTCATAACTTATACCATCATTTCTCTCTCAACAATGCACAATGCATAAAGTTGTTGGTGAAGTTGTTTTGCCAAATAATTTTCAAAAACAGATCAACTTCGTCTAGGAAGTTGCTCATGATAACTAGTAATGTTTTTAAAAAATTTGTGCAAAGTATATGTTAACAACATAATAGTTATGTTTTCATATTCACAATGAAAAATATTTTCATAATATATAATTCACAAGTTAGAAATGTTTGACCTAGGACAAAACTAATACATACTAGTATACTACATGTAAAACAACAGAGCTAGTTACAAACTACACTTGTAACTATGTGAGGGCATATGTGGAGGGGGCAAACTTAGCAAGTTGCTCCCTCAACTAATCAGACCTGCAATGTGGTGTAAGTAAATAATGTCATAAGAATATTTGTGATCCAAGGAGTATTAAATGATAGGCATAGGCTAATAATAATGCATCACACAAGCGATCCTTCCAGCCATCAACAAAAATGCTGATATTGTACGATCCTATCACAATAGGGTAATCATGACATGCTGATAATTAGGAGAGATGTCCATAATGAAGATTAGAAAGGATTACCCTATGTCCATAATGACAAAAGAAAAGCTAATAAACTTGAGAACCATCAACAATCAAACTACTGAACTTCCAATTACCAGACGTGCTTTGCGGCATAAGGCCAATCTCAATGGTGAGTTTCATTTTATTGTTTCTAAGACTGTCATGTCATATGAAATAAAATGAAACTTGAATGAAACTCTCTATTGAAGTGAGAGTTTCATTGTAAAGTTTCATAGATATTAAATTTCATGACTCATTTCGTGCCAAGAAAGTTTCATCTAGATGAAACTCATTTCTTCTATCACTTCTTAAATACACCGCCATGTCATCAACAATGCCTATGTGACAATCTATTTAATACAAATGAAACTCAAATGAAACTCCCATTGAGATTGACCTAAGAGAAACATGGTAATTTAAAAGGAGAATTGCACCACAAGCCAGAAACGTCAAGAAAGACTACATTGTTTTTCTTGGAGTCAATGGAAGCTAGCAAGCAAGCTGGTATGTTTGTTGTACCTTTGTCATAGAGACGTGTACATACTAACCAATCATAGTCATAGTTTTATTTAAATCCTTCCACCTCCTCGTGCAATAATATGTTGACTTAGTCATTCAAACAGAAATATCATTATCATTTTTGTTAACGAACTACACATGCACAAAAAGATATTAGTCAACAGTCCATGACATTCCATGGGTTCTGCATTCTAGTTTGTCTTTAATATTTCTAAATTTCAGATAGTGCTAGGAATAAGACATTGCCACTAACCTGCTCAGTTGATAGTGATATTCTAGAAGATTGGTGGCCATAATCCTCATGTTCAACGAAATCTTAACTCCCAACAATATGATGTTTTTCCTGAAGACCAATGGGACAAAGAAAATCGATACCTTCAATTTTGACTATCAAATGCAATTGTAATTGACAGATCACTATATTGTCGCCTTGCTGGAATGGGTCGGTGCCCTGGTCAGTCATAATCACTGAATCAAGTAACAACACGCCATGAAATTGCAACAGACAAGAAAAACACAAATGCATGTCACTTAAGTTGCAAACCTTGTTAACACTAACAGTGGAAGGGCTATAGGCTTATCAGAATGCACAAAAGCCTGGAGAATTGCTCCTGTATGATTATAGAAAAAACAAGAGATTCCATTCCATTGTTAATCATAGACTTCAATTCAAGTAAATATGAAAGATCTGGGCATTCACAAGAGTACATGAAGATAACATAACTTGACCAGGCCTCTGCCATTGTTAAACATCTAGAAATTTATTCCCAAATTTCAGAAGGCAAGTTCAAAGCAAAGTTATTAAATCACAATATTAGCATAATACTATGGACATGATTGAGTTCACTGTCATGCAGCTGTTGAATGGTAAAAACCTTTGAATCCTAGTATGAAATAAACATATATTAGCATAGTTCAATGAAATTATCATAGATCACCAAATTGCTAGACATCCTGGTGATGTGCTAACGAAAAAATTTCTAACTACCTCCTTCAAGAGGCCGCCATTTCATAGGTGTAAGGTGTCTGGTGCAAAACTTTACTAGACAAGGCCCCACGCTCGCAGAAGGTGGAGAGCAGCGGAGTGATCTACGAAGAAGCCAAGCTAAGCATAAATGCTAAGACCACCGCTTTGTTGGATTCCCAGGTTGCACAGATGAGTTTTTACTCACACCACAATTTGGGTGGAGGAGGAAGAAGAGGAGATGAGCACAGGACAAAGGATAGTGCTGCTGCACTACTCTGATTGTTGCTGCACTAGAGTGCTGCTGCATTACTCTGATTGTTGCTGCACTTGTGCTGCTGCTTGTTGTGAACCTTTTTTTTCTCGAACATGCAGGAGAGCTGCGCATCAATAAATTAAGAAGAAAAGAAGAGGTAACGAACCTCAAAATATTACAGATAACAGGGAATGTAACCCTCTAGAATACAAAAACAGAGGCCCTAACTCACTAAGCGAAGGAACAAAAAATGATCAGGAACACAAGACCTATCTCTTAAGAGTCTGTAGGAACTTGGGCAAGGAGAAAAGCAGACCACTGCAGCAGTTCCTCCCTGATTACTGAAATGATGGAGGATAAACTAGGTCTGTGGTTGCTAGTCCAACTGAACTGCCAATTATATTACCATAGTTGCATATATATACACAGAGGTGGCCAGTGAAGGTGGAGAGCTGTAGCAGTCAAGTCTAGTGTCCTACTTGGCTCTAATGTCCAACTTGGCTGCTAAGCTTTACTAGGAAAAACATTATGTCACAAGAGTACATGGTATTTAGGCCCGGTTCATATTGGATAACACATCTTGGAAACCGGCATCCCCATATGATTTAATATGGATTTTGAGATTCTAAAAATTTGTGTTATAGGATACCCCTAGAATCTAAGCCGGTTCGGCTTATTGGTATTGCTGATTTTTTGTTAGAGAAAACACTGTTCCGCGGCTGATTTATACGGATTGAAGGCAGTAGAGTAGGTCAAGCGAACAGAGCCTAACTTGTTTGGACAGGACTATGGGATTCTGAATTTTTTTTCTCAGATTCTTAAAATTCAATGAAATCCATATAGACCTCAATAGCATTGGCTACTCGGCCATTGCCTCTCAACCTTATGCAGTGCCAATGTAGATTGGCCGAAGAGATGGAAGATCTAAGTTAAAAAAAAGGGTGGTCGGGTGTTACAACTTCAGCATTTAGTTATAAGAAAATTCTTATTTCACTATTGCCTATAGAAAAGAGAAATGTAGAGCTTGGTAAGTTTCGTGCATACCTACATTTTAGGTACACATGGATGTGTGAGAATGGTTGGAAAATTTATAGAGATCCCCATAATAAAACATTAATAATATACTTGTTCAGGCCACGTTCGACTCACATAACCTGAAAAACGCTATCTACATTCTATCTATTCCAATGCAACTTTTGTGTACACTACTGGAGAATCCCCCATGGGAGAGGGAGGAAAAAAGGAGGCCACAAAAGCATAGTTACCTACAATCTTGCTATTGTCCAATATAAGGTAGATCGACAGCGCTTTGGCTTCCTGCTTCACCATCCCTTGTTACATCGGTGTCCTCATATACATATGCTCCCCCTGTATTTTATGTCATCGTCAGTACCAAAACGTCACAATATGTTTATTTTTTTTATAAAGAGAAGAGAGAGTAAATGATTTTGAAATCATGGGTCAGATAAAATAGGGACCAAGCAAAGATGGATGAACGGGCCTGTTCGGAAGCTCCATGCTCTGCTGCTGGCTGCAAAAAAAAAAGTAACAAAGAAATATGGTTGAAGCCAAATTTTGTTTGGGCGAATGGTTAACTTTCGAGCTATCACAAAGCTGCCGGCCTCTGCAACTTTAACCAAACCCCATTTTTATATTATCGTTATCGACACGACTAGGCCCTCGAGGGAACCGTCCGCTGCCCCTGGGCTTGAGACCCATCAGTAGTTGCAGGTGCCAGCCCCGATATGCTTTGGCAGGCACCACGCCACGCCACGCCACCGTGGAAGACTGCACTGCACAGGATGACGGTCGGAGCAAGATGCCCAGACGCAAGCACCTATTTTTCCCTCCACTTCCTCGGTTCCTCTTTATGCACACTCACTCCTCTCTAGTGTCTCCCTGTCCCATGCACCTCTCTCAGCTCAAACTCTCTAATAACCAAAGTACAGTCGAATTTTCATCATTTCCTTAACGCGAGTAGGTACGTATGTTAAAGAATAGAAGAAGAAGAAAAAAAAAACCCTAGAGACCATCAAATACATTACCCAAAAAAAAAAAACTAACAGGAACAGTACTTTTAAGTACCAAGCCAAACAAAGAATGACAAGCAGCTGGGTTAGAACTTAGAACAGAACAGCAAAGAAAAGAGAAACAAGGCAGCTGTTGCATCCGAGGCTTACACACCGTTCCGGAACAAACAAACAAAAAAAAAACGACATAGGTCCTGGAAGACACCATCCATCCAGCCATTAAAAGTATGGAGTAGCGAAGTAATGGAGTATGAACGGCCATAGGCGAAGCTGAAACATAAAAACGCCAGACCCTGCCGGATCTGCTGATAAATAGACAAACTAGGGCTCCTGCCTTGACCGTTCTCTGGCGTCGTATAGAGGGACGAGCCGCTGCGATTGCAACAGACAAGCTAGGTTCACCCACGGATCGAAAAGATATGGAACATATCGGCTATCTCCGGGGTGCTGGGACCTCGTCCGTCCGGCCACCAACGTCTTCGCGCGGTGCGGCCGCCATATGCACCTCCTCCACGTCCGGAGGGAGGTCACGTGAACGGAAGAGGGTCGGTGCGCGGGCAGAGAGGGAGGCGCCGGCCAAAAAGCAGCGTGAAGATCGATCCGATTTCGGGGCCAAGATGCGTGCTTTGAGGAAGTGAGGGAGAGGGAGAGGAAGAGGAAGGAGATATGGAGAAGAGGGAGGTGGGAGGAGGTTAGGGTATATTATGGCCAAACAAAGGAAAGGAGGAGGAGGTTAGGTTAGGGTTATAACGCGCGCGACGCGTATCGTATCGGCGGCACCCGGCAGGCAGCCAGCCCTCGCGAGTCGCGATATTAACCATCACCCAACCAGTGTCCAGTAGCAGCCAAGGCCAAGCGGCGAGGCGGTCGCGGTACGAGATGCGGTAAAACCGTGCGCGTCCATCCAAAGCGCGCAATGAATGAATGAGAGGTGTGGGTAGCAATGAATGAGAGAGGTGTGGGTTGGCGGGCACGCGTCTCTATCGGGCATATTTAAATCTTTATTTACTATATATAGAAATTTTGAATGTCACGTTAGGCTACTCTTTATTTCAATTTCATTTGTATTAAATATGTTGTCATATAAGTATTTTTTAATAACATGATATTGTATTTAAGAAAAAAGAGAAAGAAATAAGTTTCATCTGGTACGAATATTAACTCTCTATGAGCCATACAATTTAATGCCTATAAAACTTTACTCTCACTCTTAATAGAGAGTTTCATTTGAAACAGCAAAATGAAACTCATCATTGAACTAAAAACTTTTCACCTTTTAACTGAACAAGGTCTAAGTCCCCACAACCAATGAACTAAATAAGGTGCTTGGTTTCAGCGACTAAAGTTTAAACTGTATCACATCGAAGGTTACAACACTAATTTAGTCTATTGAAAATAGACTAATTATAAAACTAATAATCACATCATTATATAGTAATTAACAAGCTGAATCTATTAGGCTAGATTAATTTATCATTAGTACATATTTATTGTAGCATCATATTATCAAATGATGGACTAATTAGGCTTATAGTAGATTCGTCTCGTGAATAATCCTCCGATTGACAAATTAATTTTGTAACTAGTTTTTTTTAATAGATTAAATTGATTAGAGCCGTAACATCCGATATGACAGAGACGAACATGTTTGGTTCCACCAACTTTTTTTAAGTCTCTGTCACACATCAGAAGTTGCGACTCTAATTTAGTCTATGAGAAATAGAATAATTATTACAAAACTAATTTGTTAGCCGAAAGATTATTTGTGAGACGAATCTACTAAATCTAATTACTCCATGATTTAACAACGTGGAGCTACGGTAAACATTTATTAATAATATATGAATTTGGCTTAATAAATTCATCTTATTAATAATTGTACAACAATATAATTAGTTTTATAATTAATATATTTTTAATAGACTAAATTAGTGTCACAACTTCTAATGTGATATAGACCAATGGCACATTTGGTTCTAAGCTGTAAAAAATTTAAATGTCACATCAGATGTTACATAGGATGTTGTATAAGGTGTTCGGATATTAAAAAAAATACGAAATCCGTTTGTAAATCATGAGACAAATTTTTAAAACCTAATTAATTTGTCATTAGCATAAGTGTTACTATAGCACTTTAGTATAAAATCATAGACTAATTAGATTTAAAAGATTCATCTCATAAATTATATGTAAATTATCTAATTATACACAAATCTCAAAACCTAATTAGTATCAAAGCTACGAATATACAGTAAGGGATCCACTCGTTTACGCAAATCTCAAAACCTAATTATACTTATTTTTTTAGTCTATATTTAGTACTCCATGTATGTGTTCAAATATCTGATACGATGGGTGAAAAGTTTTTTACGGTGGTGGAAACTAAGGGAGTGTTCGTTTCCCCTAGCAAAAATTTTAGCCCTATCACATCAATTTTTACAACCTTAGTTCAGTCTATTAAAAGTATAAAAATATAGTAATTGAAAAACTAATTTATCAGCCAAATGCTAATCTGCGAGATGAATTTATTAAATTTAATTAGTTTATAATTTGATAATATGGTGCTACAGTAAATATTTGCTAATAACAAATTAATTTATCTTAATAAATTTGACTTGTTAGTTAGCCTACGGTGGTGTAATTAGTTTATTTTTAATAGTCTAGTAAGTTAGGCCTTGTTTAGATGGAAAGATTTTGCAAAATTTTCTCTGTAGCGTTTTCGTTGTTATTTGACAAACTTTGTCCAAATATAGACTACGTAGACTCTAAAGATTCGTCTCGACATGTACATACTAAAAGTGCAATTAGTTATTTTTTTACCTACATTTAATGCTCAATGCATACGTCCGAACATTGATATGATGGTTGATGTGATGGAAATTTTTGGGAAATGGGGAACTAAACAGGGCCTTAGGGCACCTCCAACAATTGGCTTTTAAGCTAGCTCTAAGTATTTTTCTTATATTTTAATAGAGGAGAGAGAAAAGCTAGCTCTTAGTTAAGAGCTAAGCTCTTATACGCATCTTAAGGTCATGTGAGATTGTTACGTGACTTCATCCATATTAAAAGTTATGTATTAAGAGCTAATATTATTAAAGAAGTTAGTTAGTATCAGAAGATTTGATGTGACAGATTTTTTTTTACCAAAAACAAGGACCCCTGTTCAAACACCATGTCACGTCACGCCTTTTCTGGCCTGCGCTGCACCAGTGCGCCCCCCCTTTTCTGGCCTGCGCTGCGCTGGACCAGTGCGCCGGCACGCAGTCACCCCACTCATGGTACTACCGTCGCTGTCGCAGAGGACAAGCATGCACAGTAAGCACGTGGACAGAGCTCACTACACGGTCCGTGACCTGGTGGTTGGTAGATTTTGGTTGGGACTCAAACTGGAATCTCGTCTCTGATTTTTAGGTCAGAACAAGACGGAACAAATCCATTTTCTAGACCTTCAAGTACGAAAAGTTCTTCCACGTTACTCCCTCCATTCAACAAAACATGCAACTATAAGTTGCGTACTAGCAAAATTAGTTTACATTTGACTAAATTTTCAGTAAATATTATTCACATTTATGACTCCAAATTAATTTACTAAAAAAACATTTTGTAATGAATCTAATGATATATATTTGTTATCATAAATATTATATTTTTATCTCTAATTAATCAAATTTAAAGTACTAAACCATGCTACTGTGCTAAAATTGCATGTTTTTATGGACGGAGGAAGTATATTGCATACATTCAAAATAAACTAAAGAAAATAAATTACATCTTAGGTTTGGAAACCGTGAGATGAATTTATTAAGACTAATTAATCTGTCATTAGCATAAGTTTACTATAACACAACATCATCAAAACATAAACTTATTAGCCTTAAAAATCGCCTGGCAAATTACATACAATCTGTGTAACTAGATGATTCCCCGCGCGTTGCCGCGGGAACTTAAGTGTTGATTTGAAAAAGAACCAATCAAGTAAGAAATAGTAAAAACGTAAGACAAATATATTATTTTTTTTAGAATTTTGATGAGATGAAATGCATTTCATGGTATGAAAAGCAATCTCTACCGTATTTCTATTAGAATTAGGATCAATTTTTGAGAACCCAATGAATGAAGAAAAGAGTAAAGTAACATAAACTTCTTAAAATTCAGTGAATATGTGTCCATATATGACAAAAAAAACAAATAAACTTTACACATTACACATGACATCCTTAAGGCGTGATTGATTTGGTTCTATACATGCTCAGCATTTACTATTCTTTATTAAAAAAACATTCGATATAGTTTCATATTTGTAGGATCATTTTCTACTCCCAGTGTTCCAACCTCACCTCACCGTGCATGTAATGGATGAGAAACCCACGTATAAGCACTTCTGAGAGCTCGTGCTTGGCCAACTAACTCTAGAGCCTTGGAAGGCTTCTGCATCTTGAGGGGAGGCAAGAACATCATCGTTGGGCGTTTGAACTGGATGCTCTGGATGGTTTCAACTCTGAAGACCGCTGTCGAAGAATCACAACAGCACCAGGTGCACCGTTGAGCTGCGTTGTGCTGTTATTGTTAAGCTCCAGCAGCCCAACATTTGGGATGATGATGACTGTGCCGTCTAGCGAGAGCAGCACACCAATGAAGCTCGAGTAGACGAACTGCCCATCCCCAACGCTAAGAACGGTGAACTGCTCATCCCTCTGTTCTTCACTCCTTCTAGCATGCCGGCATGGCACCATGACAGCATCTCGGACTTCCACGAGCAGAGCGGCATCCGTCCGACGCAGCTCCAAGGGAGAAGTGGAGAACCGGAGAGGGCCGGGCCAATAGTCGCGCTAAGGTGGATCGAGTAGGCGAGCGGCGTTGATGTTGGCTGCAAGCATGGCCATATGTTAGGTGCTGGCGCCTAGCGTCGAGAGAGAGTGCAGGAGCCGTCCACACCACTTTGCAATTTATTTGCGGTGGGATCTTGTCGTTGTCTCTTCATCTCCTGATGACATTTAGTGCAATTTAGCGGCTGAGCTTAGGGACTTTATCTCTTTATTATTTCCTCGCGATTATGTCGTCCAGCAAGAGTGGTGCAATTTAGTGCCGAGCTTGATGATTTGGTGGGGCCTAGGAGATCGCAGGCTTTGAAGCATTGACACAGGAGGTGAAGAGCAATAGACACAAATGCACATCCATGTATGGTGGCTGGCAGGGGATACGCTAATAACATGGCTACTTGAAGGTTAGTGAGATGCGGGGCCTGCCTAATGACATGGCTTCACCAAATTGCAAGAAAAATGCTCTAGTGGGGTTTTGCATTATAGGGTTTATAGATTGGTTGTTTTTTTAGTCTATGTTTACTGCTTCATGCAATTTTGTCCAAACATACGATATGATGAGTAAAAAGTTAGTAGGAATGGGGATGGAAACAATTTTGAACTTGAAATTAAAGGGCGAAGAAAGACATAGCTACACCTAGATCTATAGATGAGCAACCGGGCTGCCCGGCCCGGCCCGACACGGGCCCGGTCTAGGCACGCCCCGACCGGGCTAGGCCACCCAAGGCACGGTGGGCCGTCGGGCCGTGCCGAAGCAGGCCACCGGGCCGCACCATCGGCCCAGGCACGGCCGGTCATGCCACGGGCCGGCCCAAAGGCCTACGGGCCCGCAGTGAAATTTATATATATATTTACAATTATAAATATATTTGTATTTATTTATATATATGTATTTATTTATTTTTATTTATATATATACCGGGCCGGCCCGGTCCGCGGGTCAAGGGTGCGGCCCAGGCACGGCCTGTTGCGGGCTTCGGGCCGGTCCGGGCCTGTTAGCTACCGTGCCGAGCCGAATTATAGTGCTTTGGGCCGTGCATTTGGGCCACAGGCTGCATGCTCAACTTTACCTAGATCCACATAAGCAATGGTCACGAGATCCACATCTGATTGGTGCGCAGTCGGCATCACCCTTGCACTCCGCCGAGAACAGACGCACAACAGATACTGCCCCTCAATGAAGACGCCAAACATAGCCGTGAGATCCATCGCTGGAGTGGCCAAGCGAATGCCACATCGCCGCCCTACTACTCGAATTCACTGTATCAGCCTCCGTCCGCTGCAAGGGGACGCCTCCATCCGCGGCCACGACCCCTAAGTGGACAGTGGAGAGAGGAGCCACCGCCGCTCACTCTATCTGGATCTGAAAATAGTGAGAGGAGAGAAATGAGCCGCGAATTAAAAAAATATTAAGGTTTATAGCTATTTATATAAAAAAAACAAATGAATTATGGCCAAAGCAATTACATTTACGATTATAGATGATTTTTTATGATTACGGTTGATAAACTAGCCACAGGATTTGACGGTCGTATTTTTATGGTCACCCATAATCTATAACTCCTATAAAGCAAAACCTAACATAATTCTCTAGCAAATCCTTGAGCCACGTCAGCTTCTGCTCGTGTCGGTACCACCACAGGTTCCTTAATCACATGTTCTAATTCCCGGTGGCGCAATAGCCTGTGCATCTGTCCTCTTCCCCTTCCGCTTCCCCTCTGTCTATTGTCCCTTCACCTTTCCATTTGTCTGTTCGTTCACCTTCGGCCCTTCCTCTGCCCACGGTTATCTGATTATCACCTTCCTCCATTGACCATTTGTGTCCCTGCTATTTCAATTCGAGTCCGCGAGGGATGAAGGTGTGGATCGGGTCAAGAATCGCGATGAACATCACCTTCCTCCATTTGTGTCCCTCCTACTATTTAAATTCGAGCCCACGAGCCATGAAGGCGCGGATCCGGTCAAGAATCGTGATGAGCCGAGAAAGGCTCACCTAGGTAGCCAGCGAATCGGAGGTGTGACTGCAACGGTGCACGCCAGATGGCGCAATCTAGTGGAGTTGCACGACAGCCTAGCCCCAGCGTGAGGGGTCGATCTCTTGAAGTGGGCGTTGAGGAGGCGGCGCCGCTCCTTCCACGATTCAGCGTGAGCAACGTCAAGGCATGAGGCGACTTCGAGCGACCGACGACGCTCCTTCCTTGACTTCAAGTGGGCAGCATCGCTCCCTTCCTTGACTCCGAGCGGGCGGGCATGGAGCGAGCGGGCATGGAGCGACTCCGAGCGACTCCGACAGCGGGCGGGTGGCGCTCCTTCCGCAGCTCAGCACGGGCAACAAGGCTGTGGCGACGTCGAGTAAAGACGATGCGAATCCTATGCGACCACACGTGGCAACAGCGAGGTTCGGGTGACTCCGCGCGGGAGCGGCGCGTGTCATCACGAGCAAAGTAGATGGAGCCTTCGATGTTGGAGATAATCAGGTACGTTAAGAAACAAAAATATAGTAGGGAAGATGACATGTGGACCTGGTTGATGGTGGCCAAAATAGCGTGACTCGCCCAGATGAGCTGCGCAGTCATTACAATATTATTGAAATTAAACTTTCACTTGAGTGCTAACAGGGAATTTGTAGCTTAATCTTCTTACATGTGTCATAATGTTCTCATATAAACTATTGTAAAATTCCCGCAGCAACGCGCGAGGTATTACCTAGTTTTTTAGGTTACGGAGATTTAACTAGTTTTTTAGACAGGCGGTGCTCAACCGACGCTCTAAATATTATATATATACACACATACTCCATCCATCCTTTCTAAGTGTCGTCCAAAAAGCGTGTCTGTGAGGGAAACATGGATTTATAGAGACACTTATTTAGGGACGGAGGGAGTATAGTTTAGCTATACACAACTGAACATGAGCGACGAAATGGCTGTACAAATCTCTTCATTTCGTCGCACAAGTTAGCTCGAATCCTGATATATTTCTTTGCAATATTGTCGGGTTCGAAACCGAGGGTCCCTCACACCGATGGGTAAATGAGTTTGTATCGTGGGAGGGGCGCTGCGGGCTCCTGCTAGGGAGAGTGATGCAAGAAGGGAGCAAGGGTTTATACCGGTTCGGGTAAAGGAAGACCCTACGTCTAGTCAGGAGGGAGGAGATCGTGTTATCTTGCACCAGGGTGCTCATAGTAGGGGTTACAAGCAGGCGAGAGAGGGGTCGAGCCCCAGGTCTCAAGATGTGTGTGAGTGCATTTGTGGTGCTAGGATCGCTTCTAGCGTTGCGTTTTGTGCGCTTGGCCTGTCCTAAGACTTCTCTAGCTCCTCCTTTTATAGTCGCAAGAAGGGCACAAGGTTACATTTGGAGCAGCCACGTGTGGCCTTCTAACTGACGAAGGGTAAAAAGGTGGCCTCTCATGAAGGTACAGTTGGCGTAGTGGGTTTCGTCCTTATCGCGTGGACGAGTCGTGCTTGACATGTCTAGCCCTGTTGAGTCTTGTATGCGTCGTGGCGGAGACTGTAGAGGCGTGGTTTTCCATGTCCTTGACCTCACGGAGCGCCGAGGCCCGGCTGGGGCCGTGGCTCAAGAGCTACGGAGGGATGGGTGCTCATGACGCCTGAACTTCATTAAAGCCCCAGTGGTGAGCACAGTGTGAAGTACGACGATACAGTGCCCGACACCCTCGCACCATCGAATCAGGGGCAGGTGGGGGTGATATGACCCCTGCACGCTGCACTCCATCGCCCGTACCAAGAAGGTACACAAGCGACACTATGTGAGAACTGAAGGGTTACAAGGATGCTACACTAGCCGAAAAACAAAATTTTCCAACCTCATAAACTAGGAACTACTGCTAGTTATAGATCACGGGATTACCACCAGACGCGCAGATGCAGCGGAAGACGTCTCGGTGTAGACGTGCGCGTCGCAGCGATGCCGTGTAGATGTTCACGTCCAACCTTCACGTCTCCACGTGCGGTTCGTCCTTGTGCTCCAGATGCAGCACCTCCGAGGTATCCCACACGTACAGGGAGGAAGCGTCGTCACGCCTCCAGACTGCTAGGTCTGCGAGGAGCAATAGGCGCGGGCGAGGAGTGGGCGACGGCTGTCTAAAGACGTGGTCAAACCCTGGCCACCCCACCCCTCTTTATATAGGCGTCCCTAATAAGCCCACCGACCTGGAGGCCCATTAGCAAATCCTAATCCTGGTCTGACTCGAGTCCAACTCGAATCAGGCTTCCAGCCCCTTAAGCGTGCGACCTTATGGGTTCACGCACACATAGACACGGCCCGAGTACTCCTACTCGCCCGATAGTTGACAGCGGCCTCTAGCAAGACGTGTCAACTCCTATGTATACGCAAAGATCATATCTGACGAACCACCACGATCACATATACGTAATTCCCTTGCCACACAATATTTGGTCCAACTCATAGGTTTACACTTAACCTAAGCACGACCATGCATTTTATGATCCAATCATTTGAGTGGTCCAGTGATATCTCTCTCGCATGGAGAGGGGCAAATCTCATCTTGATCGTCTATGTCTCACAACATACTTCCTGACAAACCCGAAGACTATCTTTATGACTACCCTGTTACGAAGTAGCGTTTGACAATCCCTAAATATGTCGATTCATATCTTGAGAACATACCACAATCTCAGGTCGAAGGACATAACGTACATGATGTGTAAAGAGATAATAAGAACATCTCATGCTGGGTCAGTCTAGCCCCATGTCATACATGTGCCCACGTTATTAGTTTGACATCTCCATGTCTATGACTTGTGAAACATAGTCATCAACTAATACATGTGTTGATCTAATATTCATGTGCCCTCACATAAACTCCGATAAAGGACAACTATCGAATAACCATACAAGTAAAAGAGTCTCACAGACAATTCACATAATTGTCAATCAATACAAGTTGTCTTTAATGGATATTCAATGAACATATAATAAATCATGGATACAATAGAAATATCATCATCTCTATGATTACCTCTAGGGCATATTTCCAACAAGAACTGGTGGTACGGGGAGTTGGCGTGCAGTTGTCGTAGCGTTCGACAGGGGCTGAGGCCGCTCGAGCCGGACTCGGGTGAGTCCTCGCTTATTTTCTCATCCGAGGCCATGCGTCGAGGTCTCGGGCGAGGTGGAAATATGGTGGGCTCATCCTAGGCCTGGGCCGGAAACCTCGGGCGAGGTGGAAATATGGTGGGCTCATCTGAGGCCTGGGCCGAAAGCCTCAGGCGAGGCGGAGGATTGACGTTCCTCGAGATCCGGTCCCAGAGGGCCTGGGTGAGTCGGGGAATGGAGCGGCCGTCCGAGGCCTAGTGGGCAGGCCTCGGGCGAGTCAAAGATTGGCGCACTCGTCCGAGCCCTGGCGCGGGAGCCTCGGATGAGAGGGAGGGTTAGCGGTCGTACTCGTGGTCAGTCAAGGAGTAGGTGTTATAGTGGTTTGTACGCGTGATCGACTTTATTGGATTCGCTGGGACTGAATCCTTGACGAGTCCTCTTTGAGGCGTGGGTGTCGTGCGACCAGTAAGGTGCAGCGGCTGGCAGTTGGTGCCGTCAGGCGCTCGAATGACCCATCGACGGGTGCGGTTATTAGACTCCCGATTTTTTGAGCAGAGAGCTCCGTGATGCCCGATCCATCGCCTGATTCTGTAGCAGTACAGATAAGGAGGCGAGCCATGGGGGCTCCTGCCTTTATCAGGGCGCACCAGATTGACCGGTTATTGCGCCTACCGTGTGTTGGCGCATCTGGCCTGTCGGTAGGATGACGAACCTCGACCGGGTGGACACCCATGGTGGTTTATTCCTGCCTTTGAGTTGAGCGAGCCCCTATGGTGGATGGCTATGACCCAACATCATTAGGTGATGGATCTTTACAGATAGGGGAAGAGAACTTCACGGAGTAGAGCATTCGGCCCGCCCACCGAGGCTTAGCTGGAGGACCCAATCGAGCACAGTGATCTAGTTGCGGATGGTTGGATTGAAAAAATATACTCCGTAGCTAGCTACAGAATATAATATTCTGTAGCCAGCCACACATGACACCAGGCGTCTCCGGCTGGTCCTTCCGATCTGGTTCCATGCGGATGTGCTGACCCACACGTATGTTGATCCACGAGTTACTGCCTGCCCTTGATTGCCGCTGAATAATTTCCTACCTGAAAAGCATGCATAGCTATTATATTATCAACGCATATGTGCATGACTGCATGGGGCCAAAGCAAGTACATGGTTACTAGAATACGTACGTGCATGACAAGTACATGATTTGTAGAATTTGGATATTTTAAATGACCGGATACGGTAATCATGATGGGTAGTTACTAAAATTTGGCGTCATGTCAGAAAATTCCGATAAATAACATTAATTTAATTACCAAGCTATAATTTTGACATTTATAAGAAATTAAATTACGATAATGCAAGTGTATATGTCGCGACGTCCACGAGAAGTGTACACATCTAGTACGTGTTACAAGAATACAAAGTGGAGCGCTAGAAAGTATTTGGTTACTATATATAATATAATATAAGGGCAATAATGTGTACCATGGTTAATTTACGATAACTTGAGAATTAGAGAAAATGCCTTCAGTGATTTATGTTTACCAGTGTTGAGATTAATTAGAATAATTAATTAATGATCAATTATTGTAAATCCCGTAATTAGCACATGCCAATTACGAGTTCACATTGGTAACCGTATAGGCCTCTTCACGTAGATAGAAACCGATCCCATCTTGTGTCACTGACAAAACAACTGTCAGTTGTATATATATCTCTTGATCATCAGAATACAGAATCAATGGGTCATTTACCGAAACACATCTTAATCTAACACGTTATCAGCACTGCCTTTCACCGACGAGAGTAGGCCATACAGAGGAAGGAGAACAAGTTTGCCGGAAACTTCACCGGAACTTCGTCGGAGTTGCTGTTCACCACCAAAGGTAGAAGATGACGACCCCCATACCTTCCATGAACGCCATGGTCGACGCCGCCACTGACGCTCTCGAGGCCGCCATCGCCCGTGGCAACTCGCACCCTGGAGGCGTTCAGCGCTTCGTCCTTCAGGGCGCCATCCGCCGTGTCCTCAGGGACATCCAGAACCGACGCATTGCCCTCGTCGTTCCTACGCCGGTGGCCCGAACGCCGGTGGTCGTCCTTCGACGCCGCGCCCGGCATCCCGTACTTCACGACTGATCAACGCTGTCGGCTCCCGCCATCGCCAAGCCCCCGACGATGTCCATCCGCAGTGTCGAGGCAACGCCGATGCACGTCTCGCCGTTGCCGTCGATCCTGCCGAGGCCGCCCCCGTCGATGTTGCTGCCCCCTCCCCCTCCACGGTTGCTGTCAGCACACGCTGCGCCAGGGAATGGAGGAGGCGGCATGGCTGGTCGCCGTCACACCAGCAACATCGGAGCGAACGCTTGGCCGCCGGGCTTCGCCTACGACATCGAAGGCATCCTCCTGCCTCCGCCTCCACCGGTTCGTGCGCGTACCTTCGCCGACGTGGCGGCCAACCGCCACCAAATCTCACGCCGAACCGTCCTCCCACACGCCGATGCCCTCGGAGCCGGATTCGCTTCTTCCTCGCAAGAGGGGGAGGCGGCTCCCCGCCTCTGAGTGGCCTGGGCAGAGCCGGTTGGGGCGGATCCGCCGTTCCCGGTGGACAGTGACGACCCTTGTGGCCGGAACTGGCTGGGGACGAGCGGGCTCCGCCTCGCCGGCCGGCCTCCATGGCCGGAGCAAGGACCTCGGTCCCGATCCGCCATGTGAGGGAAAGGGGGAGGAGGAGAAGGCACCAGACACGATCCATGGGAGGCGGCGGTTGCTGGACAAGGCACGGACGGCGGCGGCGGCTCAATCGACGGCGGCGGCGGGCGTCCAGGCGGCGGCGGGCGGTTAGGGCACCCAAAACCCTAACCGCCGCGCCCTTTATAGGGCGGTTGGGGGCTGGCCGGGCTGGCGCCGCGCGCGCGTCATGGGCCGCGAGCCGGCCTAGCTGGCTAGCCGGCTGGGCCGCCTGCCCTTCCCAGGCTTCTTTCTCTTTTTCTTTTTCGTTTTTATTTTTTTTTAGTTTTTATTAATTTCTGATCAGCAGTAATCTAGATTAATTAGCTAGAGTTTGCTAGTTTATTTTTCTGCAAGAACATCTGTTTATTAGTATGATTGTTGTTGCTATATACACTGTTGTATCTTGTCATTGTGAATATAATTTGTGGTTTAATTATATTATTTTTATGCAATGACTTTTTCTATTATTTATGGAATATGTGGTGCACCCAAACCCCGTTTGCACCACATATATTACATTTGTAATTTTAATAATAGATTTGGTATGTTGGTGCCCTAAACCACTCTTTTGCACCACATATAAGTTAAAATTGCTAGTTAACCCAGTTGCAATTTAACTATGCCTTCCATAGAATTAAAATTTTAATCTCTATTGGATTCAAATTGCAATATCAAATATCTTGTTTATTTTGGATAATAAAACACAAGGTAATGGAGTACTATGGCAAAGGCTGCGTTTAATTCATTAAGAATTATTCTGCCCAGAGACCGTGCCATAGCAGTGATTGAATCACCCATTGCTGAGAGGTCTACATCATGTTTCTCTAAAACTTGATGACTACCTACACCGTGTTTTACCAAAATAAAGGTTTTTGGATTGTTATATCATTACATTATTTTGATATTATACAAGGTAGTAGAGTCCTAAGCAAAGGCTGCATTTAATTCACTTATGAATTATCTAGCCCAGAGACCGTGCTTAGGCAGTAATATATTTGCCTACTATAAAGATCTACTCTTTGTCTTTGACATAGAGATTATCTGGCTTGTATTTTATCAAAATTTTCTGATGATTTGGTTGTATGGTCTACACAATATTGTGACTACCTACAACAAATCCAAAACTATGATAAGATATAATTTAAAATATTGCATTCTGTATTACAACATCACCATGTTGATTTTAATTTACCATTCGGTAAATTAATTTATCCATGGTTGTCCATGTAGGATCATGGCCACTAAGGAGTTCGACGAACTTGCATTAGATGGTAGCAATTACACTACATTGGCTTCGGATATCAAGATAGCGCTTGCATCTCGTTCTCTTTTAGCTACAATTCAATAACCTCAGACTGGGGTTGCCCTGCAAGATAACAAAATCTATACAGCTTTAGCGTTGCTACGGTTTTACATTCCTAAGGATCTCAAATCTGAATACCTTATGATTGAAAATCCTCGTGAATTATGGCTCGCTCTTAAAGAGCGATATGAACAACAAAAAGAACTCATTTGGCCTAAGGCCAACCATGAATGGAATAACTTACGTCTTCAAGATTTTAAATCTGTGACAGACTACAATCATGCTGTTCATAGAATTTGCTCTAAATTAAAGTTTTGCGAGAAAGAGCCAACAAATGGAGATAAGATAGAGAAAACACTCTCTACTATGCTCCCATCTGACAGAGTATTACAACAGCAATACAGGGCTCATAATTACCAGCTTTATTCCCAGCTTATTCATACATTAACTCAGGCAGAAAAACATGATGAACTTCTTATGAAGAACCATCATAAGCGCCCTGTTGGATCGGCGCCTCTGCCCGAGGTCCACAATGTACAGAAAAATGCGAGGAATAAGAAGAAGTTCAATGGACCAAATCCAAAGAACAAAACTGGTAAACGCAGACACAACAGGAGGCAAAAACCTAATTCACATAAGGGAAAGAAAGACAATGCGGGATCCAAAAATGACAACAAGTGTCATAGATGTGGAGACTTCTCGCATTTTGCTAAGAATTGCCGTGCTCCTAAACATTTGGTTGCATTATACCAAAAGTCTCTAAAGGAGAGCAAGCCAGCAGGAGAAACAAGATATGAAGCACACTTCAATCTTGCATCTGACGCTGATAAAGAAAAGAGTTGTTCACAACAAGCCCCAAAGGAACAAGTGAACAACAAAGCTCTGAAGATTACTGAGAACCTTCCGCCAACGGACAACATGCTCATAGACTTTGGTTCTGGAGACATGTTTGGAGATTTAGAATAATCTCGGTTTAAGACTTGATATCTATATAAATATATGTTGTAATAATCTAAGTTTTGTTTGAGTTATATTAATAGTGTGCTTGATATTTGTATAAAGTTATCATATATTTGTTAATAACTTATACAATATCGCAATATTGTAAATATCATACTCATATATTTGATATATATTGTATGTATAACTCTATATGTTCATATTTATTTACATTTACTTTACATATAGATGTCTGTTGAACTCAATCCAATGGAGGAAGAATATGCATTGTGGACTCTGGTGCCACAAACTCTATACTTAGAGAGATTAAATATTTTCAAACTCTTAAGAAAAGAGAAGGAAATATTTTGACCATTGCTGGTCATGATGCATTAATAGTTGGTTCTGGTCGAGCCACTATTACTTTACCAATGGGTACACAGATTACGATAGAGGATGCCTTGTTGTATCCTGAATCGACCCGTACCCTTCTAAGTTTTAGAGACGTCCGTAAGAATGGTTTTCATGTGGAAACACATGAAGATAATAAAGAGGAATATCTTCTCTTTACCAAACTTACTGGATTTGGCAAACGAATTTGCGAAAAGATTTCTTCACTCCAATATGGATTGTACTTTACATACATAAAACCTGTCGAACATGTTGCTTATAAAATAATTTTCCGAGATGTCGATACATTCCGTAACTGGCATGATCGACTTGGGCATCCTGGAATAGGGATGATGAGGAAAATTATAGGTAATTCCATAGGTCATGATATGGATAACGCCAAATTTCCCCAAAATAAAGATTTTTTGTTGCACTGCTTGTGCTACGGAAAAATTAATTTTAAGACCATCATATCTTAAAATTAGAGCAGAACCACTCAAATTCATTGAAAGAATTCAAGGGGATATTTGTGGTCCGATTCAACCATTATCGGGGCCGTTCAGGTATTTCATGGTTTTAATAGACGCATCGACAAGATGGTCTCATGTGTGTCTTTTATCGACACGTAACCATGCATTTGCTAAAATAATGGCCCAACTTATCAAGTTGAAGGCACATTATCCTGAACATCGAATCCAATCAATCCGAATGGACAACGCTGCTGAATTCTTATCCCATGCTTTTAATGATTATTGCATGGCTCTGGGAATTCAGGTTCAGCATTCTGTTCCATATGTACATACTCAAAATGGTTTGGCTGAATCATTGATTAAACGAATCAAGCTCATTGCAAGACCTATGTTGATGAATTGCAAATTGCCTACGTCGTGTTGGGGTCACGCAGTCCTGCACGCTGCTGATCTAATACAACTACGACCAACTGCATATCACGAAACCTCCCCATTGCAGTTAGTACGCGGGAATCCTCCGAGTATTTCCCATTTGCGTAAGTTTGGGTGCGCTGTATACGTACCCATCTCACCACCTCAGCGAACGTCGATGGGACCTCACAGAAAACTGGGGATCTATATCGGATATTCATCTCCGTCAATCATTAAGTACTTAGAACCTCTAACAGGGAATCTATTTCCAGCCCGGTTCGCTGATTGTATATTTAATGAGGATCATTTTCCGGCATTAGGGGGAGAATTGTACCAAAAGGAATGCCAGGAAATTGATTGGGATGCAAAAGGCATCTCATTTTCTGATCCACGTACTACAGAAACTGAACTGCAAGTTCAAAGAATTATTGATTTGCAAAATATTGCAAACAATCTGCCAGACGCTTTTTCTGATTATAAAGGTGTCACAAAGTCTCTCCATCCTGCAAGGAATGTGCCCGAAAGAGTGGAGGTACCTAATAAAACCACTCAACCCCTATTGGCAAAAAGAGGGGGAGAAGCACTTCCAAGAGGCAAGATGTGAATGCTGGCAAGCAAAAGAAGACTGGAAATGCAACTCAACCTTTGGTTGAAAGACACCTAGAGGACATACAATGTCCAGTGGACAGTAGTGATCCACAATCTAGCTCAGTTATGCGCATAAACACTGAAGCTGGAATATCGGAAGACTCAAGATTCATCGTTTCGGGAAGTCATGATGAACCTTTAAGAGTAGAAGAAATCGCTATAAATTTTATAGAGACTGGAGAGTCCTATGATCGTAAGTCCATAATAGTCGACATATATTTCTCTGAAGAAATTGCGAATATACTTCAAACCGATTCAGATCCTAAGTCTATGACTGAGTGCAAGAAGCGCTCGGACTGGGATAGTTGAAAAATAGCAATTGAAACAGAGATTGCCTCGCTTTATAAAAGGGAAGTGTTTTCGGCTGTAATGCCAACACCTCCTGGTATCCTTCCTGTAGGATACAAATGGGTTTTCGTCCGTAAAAGGAATGAAAACAATGAAGTGGTGAGATATAAAGCAAGGCTAGTGGCACAAGGTTTTACGCAAAGACCTGGCGTTGATTTCAACGAAACTTACTCTCCGATAATGAGCGGAATAACGTTCTGATACTTAATAGCATTGGCAGTACAAAATCGTCTATCTATGCAGTTGATGGACGTAGTGACCGCATACTTATATGGGTCATTAGATTCGGATATATACATGAAGGTTCCCGATGGAATCAGCATACCGAATCCTCCGGTAATGAGCGGAATAACGTTCTGATACTTAATAGCATTGGCAGTACAAAATTGTCTATCTATGCAGTTGATGGACGTAGTGACCGCATACTTATATGGGTCATTAGATTCGGATATATACATGAAGGTTCCCGATGGAATCAGCATACCGAATCCTAAGGCAAATCGCAACATGTATTGCGTTAAGTTGCAAAAGTCATTATATGGCTTAAAACAATCAGGCCGAATGTGGTACAATCGGTTAAGTGAATTCCTTAAATTAAAGGGATACATAAATAATGATGACTGTCCATGTGTCTTCATTAAGAAATCTTCAACAGGATTCTGTATCATATCAGTTTATGTTGATGATCTCAATATCATTGGCAACGAACCTGATATTAATGAAGCACGTCATCATTTACAGATGGAGTTTGAAATGAAGGATTTGGGTCAAACCAAATTTTGCTTAGGTTTACAACTTGAGCATTTACCTTCTGGTATATTTATATATCAAGCTGCCTATATCCAGAAAGTCTTGGAAAAGTTCAATATGAACAAATCATATCCTACAAAGACCCCGATGGTAGTAAGGTCCTTAGATGTAAAAAAGGATCCTTTTAGGCCTCGGGAAAAGCAAGAAGAGATATTAGGACCACATGTCCCATATCTCAGTGCCATTGGAGCACTAATGTATCTTGCAAACAACACCCGGCCGGATATAGCATTCGCGGTTAATTTACTAGCAAGACATAGTGCTGCTCCTACCAAACGTCATTGGGTAGGAGTTAAAACAGTTCTGAGGTATCTCAATGGCACAAGAGATCTTGGATTGTTCTACAGCAGAAATCAAGATCCGATTTTGTTAGGATATACAGACGCTGGTTATCTATCAGATCCCCACAATGGCAGATCCCAAACAGGCTTTGTTTTCTTGCAAGGTGGTACAACAATATCTTGGAAGTCTTCAAAGCAGACATTAACGTCCACCTCCACCAATCACTCAGAAATTATTGCTTTATATGAAGCTTCACGCGAATGCGTTTGGCTTCGTAGAGTAATACACCATATGACCAAATCATGTGGTATTGGTGCAGTTGAGACACCGACAATTATCTTTGAGGATAATTCGACATGTGTTACTCAGATGGAATCAGGTTATATTAAGAGTAATATGACAAAACATATTATTCCTAAGTTATTCTACCCCCACGAGCTCCAGAAGAATGGAGAGATAGAAATCTTGCAAATTAAATCTTGTGATAATCTAGCGGATTTATTCACAAAATCTCTACCATACTCCGCATTCCGAAAATGTGTTGATGGTATTGGTATGAAAAAACTTCAAGATTTGCAAGAATCAGGGGGAGAATCTCTCTAGATATAACCTACTTCATCATTATATTATACTCTTTTCCTTTATATGAGTTTTACTCTATTTGAGTTTTCTCACATAAAGCTTTTTAATGAGGTAATAGTAATACATAGTAAAATGTCATATTATCTATTTTTCCTTATAAAGGTTTTTCAAGGATAATATATGACATATTGATCTCTGATCAAAGTTGTTTTAGACTAAGTCTTTAGGAATACCTAAAGGGTCTATTAACATTTGGATTCAAATATATCATGGTGTTTCTTCTTCTTTTCCCACTGGGTTTTAAGGAGTTTTGCCTGGTATATCGGTATATTTTGGATTTTTCCCACAGGGTTTTTCCAAAGCTTCAAGACATTGAGCTGATGGACAAGCATAGACGCCTATACAAGATCAATTGATCAAGGGGGAGTGTTGAGATTAATTAGAATAATTAATTAATGATCAATTATTGTAAATCCCGTAATTAGCACATGCTAATTACGAGTTCACATTGGTAACTGTATAGGCCTCTTCACGTAGATAGAAACCGATCCCATCTTGTGTCACTGACAAAACAACTGTCAGTTGTATATATATCTCTTGATCATCAGAATACAGAATCAATGGGTCATTTACCGAAACACGTCTTAATCTAACAACCAGAACGTACTTGATATACAGTTTGTTACGATAATTCATTATGAACTCGCCGGAGCTAATAACATTTACGAGATTTTATATTATATGGACTATTCTTTGATATTTATACAAGATCCATGTGAAAAAAGTAAATCAGAGATTTAGAATCAAATAATAATAAATCACTCTGACCAACCGGGTTCACACAAGAAAGAAAAGAGAGAATCACCAAATCCGTGCCTCGTTTAATAATTAAAAAAAAAGAGAGAGTATTTGTGCCTCGTCGTGGATGAGGCCTGCCCACGTACGTCCTACATCCGCCATGGCAGAAGGCCGTCTGAGCACCATAGAGAGAGCGGCACAGCGCCGCCATCAAATGCTAGGAGATGGCCGTCGACGTCACGACGGGGAAACTCCGAACTAGCCGCGCCCCTTCCATGGGTTCGTCGTGGACCAGCCCTCGCCCAGATCTGCCATCGGAAGAGAGCTACTGGGCAGCTGAGGTACCGTAGGGAGAGCGAGCCATGCGACTGCCTGCTAGGTCGACGCGACGCGATGAGCCATGGAGGTCACCGTCGATCACGGCGTCACGCGGTGGAGGTCGATGAGCATGCTAGAGGAGCGCGCCACTATCGGTCACTGCTGGCAGCGATTGCGAGAGCAGGGGGCCGGCCGTGCAGCCCGTGCTAGTCTCCGCTGGCCGCTGGGCTGTGCGTCGAGGCTATGTCGGGAGTCGGGACGCCGTGTGCCGAGCCTCCTCTGCGACGCCGGAGAAAAGGGAGGCCAGACGCAGATACGACGAGCTCATGGGAATGGGATCGTTACTCCATTGGTCGCTCAACTGAAGGATGCTATGGCGGAGAACCAAGCATGCAGAGAGATTTCTGCGTACGGTGACCTTTTTTTCCAATGGGTATCCGCGGTTCTTCTCTAGTTTAATTTAAAGAACTAACCTGACAATTTTTTTTTTCTCATTTTTGTATATCTAATTCATTTAATTGAACTAAGAGAGAACCGCGGATACTCATTTGGAGCACGGTCCCTATCCTTAGCTAAAAGGAAACAATTGCCAGCGATGATTTTGCGTGGCGTGATTACGGGTAGTCGCAGACGCCAGTTGCGGAAGCTCGGGCAGAGACCTTGGTGCGTCAACCCGCCGGTTGGGTCTGGCCACAGAATATGATATTCTATAGTCACCTATAGGGTAACAGTTCATGCTTTTGGTTGTGGTTCTTGCTTATGTCCAGGTTAATGGTTCATATGTTGTATACTGAGAAAAGCTTTCCTTTATCACGACCTAACAGGGATGCTACACAATGCAGAATATCATATATCTTTAGGCTAACTTCCATTTATTATATTCCATTTATATATGACCGTCATTCAATGTTCTGCTCATCTATTAGTACTTGCAAGTTAAGTTGCTGTTATGATCCAGCATATGTTGAAAATGAGGACTCAACTTTTTAAATCTTGCCAAAAGGACCTTTTGTAGCAAAAACAATTAAAAAAATTCACGTGAACAAGCAGAACGTGAATGGTAACACTTGCCATTGTGGAGAGCGCCAAAAAAAATCTTTCCTTTTTTTGAAAGACTAAAAAGATATTTCGTTGTTAGCAATTAATAAAAAAGGCAAAACCTTTTGATTATTCTAGTAAGATCCATCCATCGATGAACCTTTTGTCTGAATAGGTGCAACACCTATATACAACTCGAGCTAGGTTGAAAGCAAAAGGGCAATCAGACATTCTGTCTTGCAGAGAGAGATGGGATAAGCTATATATGGGGTTATGAAAAAAAAGAGTAAGCCAGGGTTTGGCAAAAACTGAGCATGCATTGTAAGCAGAGCGCTATAGGACCGAAAGATCGTTCACTGAATCAACAAGACAACAGGAAGGTGAAAGAAAGGTACTGGTAATGGGCCATTTAGACTGCAAATCTTCAGACTTTGTATAATTAACTAGGCTTATAGATTATTGTTTATGACTGCAACCTGCTGAACCTAACAAGAAGTACAGAGGGATGTGATGTTCGGATGCCGTGCCACACAGTCTTTTACGTACTACGACTATCGGCTAACCGGTTTAGAGAGAATCATATCCGACAAGTAAAAGTAGTCATATATATATGATGGTGACGAAGGAAATTAATTATTACAAAGAGAGCTATGATGGTCAAAGGTAGCCCATCCCATATATCTACGGGCTCTCCTCTCCTTCCTTGCGTATATATTGCGTTCCCTTCTCTTCTGCACCCTGCACTGCACGTGTGACGGGGTGCAATGACGGTTGACAAAGAGGAAGACGGCGGTGGTTGGCGAGCGCGTCGGAGGCCAGGCCACCGGCTACTAGATCGGGGCTCGAGAGGAAACATGCAATTGCGTCGTCGAAGAAGGGTAATAGGATCCTGAAGATGGAGTCAAAGGAGGATCGTAAGATCCTGATCGATGAAGGTCAAGTTGGAGGAGGGAAAGATCCTGAAGCTCAAGAAGGAGTACGTGGCAGCGAGGCTGGCACGAATGGTTGCTGCCATGGTTCCCACAGTGGAGGCGGCCCACAGCCGACCGTGAAGAAGACGAAGATGGTGATGGTCATCAAGAGGTTGACGACGATGACAAGGCGCAGATCGACTTTGTCAAGGCGATGGCCACACATCCCTGCCCTACCATTGAAGACCAGCTGGCCACGCATTCCAGGGGTTTCCAATTCAGCTACCGCAAAGGTAAAGAATTTGTTCTGATAAGCCATTGTTCTGCTTCACTTCTGCTTGAATTGATCGTCCCATACTCCCATTAGCTGGTGAAGAGAAGGTCTTTCTTCTGAAGACCACAGCATCTCTTCTCTTCCACAGTAGCCAGCATGCTATTGCTAACAGCCATTAGCTGGTTAAGAGAAGGTCTTTCTTCTCTGAAGACCACAGCATCTCTTCTCTTCCACAGTAGCGCCAGCATGCTATTGCTAACGCCACGTACTAGTGATATCAAAACCATAATGTTGTAGGAATTAACTACTTGTGCTCTGCATCTTGTGTTGCTGCTGCTGTAGCTTATTATTACACCGTTTCTGCAGCCATGAATATTTTTTTCCTTGTGTTATCTATATATATATCTGTGCAGTTTAGCTATACACAGCTGAACATGAGCGGCGAAATGGCCATGCAAATCTCTTCGTTTCGTCGCACAACTGCACAAGTTAGTTCGAATCCTGATATACTCGATCAGTATTACTTTGCAATAGTATATGTTTAAAAAAGACAAGACAAAACCACTCCAAACTGAAACGGTTTTACAGTGTAAGGCAGAATCGATTTTTTTTTTTTGACCGATCTAAAAAGGCCCAACCCAACCCGGCTTGCGGTTAGGCCTGGCCTATTCGCATCGTCCGATGGAGCCCAAGATTGCCCGGCTGCGGGGCATATATATCTGTGGGGTGTCCGTTTTGCGTTCCCTTCTCTCTGTTCTCCATCTTCCTTCTTCCGTGTCCAAGCCAACAGCCGCCGCAGGATGAAGTCGCAGGCTGCGGAGCCTAAGATGGCGTCGTCAGAGGAGGTGACCCGTCGCCGTACCAGCAGCACGAAGTCGGAGGCTAAGGTGACGTCGTCAGAGGAGGGGACCCGTCGCCGTAAACGCAGCAAGAAGTCGGAGGCTAAGATGGCAGCGTCACCCTCGTCGGAGGGCAATAGGCGGATCCTGAAGCCGGAGTCGTCGGAGGAGGATCGTAAGATCCTGATGAAGGTCAAGTCGGAGGAGGGAAAGATCCTGAAGCTCAAGAAGGAGTACGCGGCGGCGATCCAGGGGGAACAACTCACTGGGGCTTCGTCGGATACCGTGGCCCGGCCGGCCGGGAAGAAGACGAAGAAGAAGGTGCTGGTCAAGAGGTTGATGACGTTTACGAAGGCGCAGATCGACTTTACAAGGGCAATGGCCGTACATCCCTGCCCTACCAGGAACCTCACTGAAGACGAGCTGGCCAAGCATCCCAAGAGCTTCCAAGAGATCTACCACGAAGGTATGCGTCTCTGGAACACAAGGCTTGCCTACCTGGAGGCCCTCATCGGCCAGCAGGAGAAATTTGGCTACGCGGTGGACGAATCGGAGGCCGAGGTCACCGACGACGACGAAGGAGGCGATATGGTGGCGGCCGGAGAACTACTAAATTAAATAAAGTCGGGAATCAAACAGCTGGGATCAATAATACATGGAGCTTGTGTGTGCACGTGTGAAAGATGCAGTACGGGCCTGTTTGGAACACAGGAATGCAAAACAGAGGAAAGTAAAAAAACGCAGGAATAGGATAAAGTGAAAAGTGAGAAACTACAGGATTTCAAAACACAGGAATAAATACTTTGAGCTGTTTGGATTGCAGGAATAGACTTGATCGTCATGTGTGTCCCTAAGCACCGATTAATATCTCGATTGATGCATCTCCCAACATGATATTTGTTTTCCTTTGAGCGGCTAATTTTAAGCGGCTGAAAGTACTGCTGACTGATTTTTTTAGAGAGAAACACTGCTGGCTGGCTGAAAACAAGCGGCTGAAAGTTCAAGCAAACGGGCTGATTATGGTCGGAATGGGAAAAATCACATGAAAAGGATATGAATGTGCTTAATGATATATTAATTAAAGTTATTTATAGTTATAGAAGCATTTTATCACAAGTGACATATGCCCAGCTGCATTACAACATCGTTGTACTGTGCTGCTCGGTGCAAACTGTAGAGCCGCAGCAGGGAAGGTAACATGCACAGGATAATCACCGTCTAAGCACGCGTGGTTGTCTTGGACTTCGTGAAGGAAGAGAAACCCTGAACTCGGATTGGATTTTTGTTTTCCTTTGAAACGTGAAGCCTGCAGTGTTCCGTAGGAAAGGAACCGGAGAATCCTTTAATCCAAACAGCATGCTCAGGAAACTTTCCTCTGTTTTTGTTTCCTCTAATTTTCCTATGAAAATACTTCATTCCAAACGGGGCCTAAGACTGTCGTGGCCCCGCCTTCCCTAGCTAAGTGTCTGCTCGTTATTCGGTGTAATACGTTCGAACCTTGTTACAGTATTTGCTACTGGTTTTCCTAACGTTATTCGCCATCCTGATGCTATCGTTGTTATATGTTGTCGCACCTTTTTTGCATGCTACTCCTAATGCTAGTTTTGCCTTGGTATTGTGATTAATTGACGGATGTCTTTTTTGTGCTAGTGAATCACAGTTGTTTCTCACTCGTCAAGATTCCTATCAGATATTGGATTGATGGAGATGTGTTTTTTGCACGTGATCGAACAACAATTGTTGGTACCTTGAATGTTCTGTCTGTCTCATGTTATTTGTCAATTGTGTTGGCACCAAGTCACTTCTCAGTTCTTAATCAGTGTGGCCTCATTATTCGGGTGAGTGTTATCCAGTGCGTCGCCAAAGCACACATTTCTAGTGGTTTGTGCGTACATCTTCTATTGATCCCACCAACTATACTATATGCAAGTATTTATCTGATAGTCCCCATAAGTTTGGATGTGGTAAACAGTGACTGGTGGTAAACGAGTATAAAACTGAAATTCCATTATATTGCCGCTATTTTGTTGGAAACCTTTTGAGGTTTTATTAGCTACTCGATCCGTTCTCGTTCAGAACCTCATCTGACCTATTTACTTTTGTCTGTGCAATGACATTAGGAGCTTGTGTTACTGTTGCATTGTGGTGTACTCATCGTCTTCCCCTGTGTGTTATATATACATATATGTAGTTATCTTTACACGGTTGAAAATAAGGCTCCTTGACCTTGAGCGACAAAATTGGCCCTCCAAAGCATAACTTAACTGATATTCTTACAGCTCTCAGGCGACTCGTTCTTCAGAGAGATGCGCCGGCAGCCGGGCCCATATAAAATGCAAAAGAAATAAATAAAACATAAAGATTCAAGACATAAGTAGGTATACTATAAAAATATAGCTAATGAAGAATCTAATAATACTTTATTAGCATCATAAATGTTATTATGTCATTATATGAATTTGGTCACACTTGAGAAACTGACTCCAAGATTCTTAAAATAACTTATAATTGGATGGAGTACTGTATGTTCATAGTTGTCTGCATCAAGTGCAGCGTTGAAGCTTCAGCAGCAGCAATATATCCATAACTTCACACCCTACACATAAAACAATTGCTCTATCATATATCTGGAATGTGCTACATCAGTGTTTGGACATCATCATTCATATACAGGACTATAATTTCAATTGTCATCAACATCATACAGCACTAGAAACATCCTTATTGCATCTAAATAGCAGAAGCGGGGCAGGGCAACCAGGGCAAGGTAGGCCTCATTCCCTCGTGCAACTTCCGAATAGCCAGCCAAATGACTTGTAGACTGGCTTTCAGCACCTACTAACCTGCACCATAGAATATGAATACAGATCATGACATGTCAAATTGTAAATGATAACACCGTGGTGTCAAACAATTGTTTGAAATATATGACCACCATGTCCACCCACCTAATTCTCACAGTTTGATATAACCGTGCCTCATTCAGCCATTCATCTCAGGAAAAAAACACTATGGAAGCAATGCAAGTATCCAACAATTCCATCACATAAACAAAAGATATGTTTCACCTCTATTTACAGAAATTGAAACAAACTAAAACCTATTATGCCTCCCACTGCAACCTTTTTGTTGCACCAAAATGAGAACATGCATTTCTTTGATCTATTACATCAACACAGAAGAAAAAGGGCACAAAACTCATTGAGTGGGAGGGGGGATAACTGAACCATATTTCATTATATTGCAACGTAAAACATAATACATGTATTGAGATTGAACTATAGATCATTGCTGAGATGAACTTTTCTAAATGACCCCAACTTTTCTATTGGATCACAAAACTGAACCGACAAAACTTCCTCGATTAATCCTCTTGGCAGTTCACAAGCCACCATGTATTTGTTTTGTTGTGATGGTGTCAGAACGATATTCAGTGTAGCTGTTAACAATTCCCCGCGTCGCCTCTGGAGTCCCGGCATTACCTTAGGCACAGAATTCAAAACTGCGATCCAGGTCAGGTTTTGCTCTTTATTCCTTTTTGTTATGGAAAAAAGAATTTCAATTCCGACGGAGTTCCACCATTTGTAACTATATGGACGCTGAAAGTCACTGGGAACAGTCGTGCCAAAATGGACAAGGTTGTCCGCATTATCTACTTCCTTCAGCTACAGCAAAGGTCCATGCCCAGTAGGAAAATGACTAGGATGAGCACCACGTTTTGGCCTTTCATTACCATACCGTCTCATTTCAACTGGACCCCAACCAAGAATACCTGCAGAACTACTAGATTCCTGCAACCTATTTCCATTTGTCATAACTGGAGGTTGATACAAAGGCTGGGTGTCAAATTGATTATCTGGGTCTGCTCTCCGTCGACGCTTCCAGGCTTCAGAACTTCCAGAGCTCTCATTATTATGGAAAGACTCAGAATTGTACTGGAGAGACCTAGTTGTCCTTTGGTTTCTCGATGGATGAAGTTGATTTGAGTTACCTCCCTTGTTGGGAGGAATGGATGCGAAATTGCCACCATGAGATGGGCCAACTCCACCTTCCAGTTGGTCTTGACTAAGTTTCAAATAGAGATCATGCAGTTGCTCCCCAGACATATTTGAAAAGGTGGCAACATAATTCCATAACCTCATGGTCATGCCTGCAGTCAACACAATAATTTAGACAGGATCTATAAAGGGATCCAACTATATGCCATTCAAAATTGTCTGCACAATGTTAAGACAGAGTCTTGTCTCGAGACTGATTTTGGAGAAAAGAACATATAAACTTAATGTGACTACACTTACGGGATTGTCTATAAGATTCACTGTGTTGCCGGACAACTTCTCCAATTTTGTCCCCAATTATCAGGAGATACTTGCGAATTCTTGAAAGAACCTAAAGACAGTAAATTAAGATAATATTCGGGTAGAAGAGCAGGTTGAGAATATATTGTCCACAGAAAAAAGCAGATACCTTTTCCTTTGGGAGGTTTACACTTGTATTCTGCAGTCTATCCAGGCGCTTCAAAGTTTCCTGCTCCTCATCTAAAACTTCAGAGCACCATTCAAGCCACTTCTCCTCTTTGTCCAGACGATACTTGGTCTCTGCCTCTGATTCAGAAATTTCACCTTCTTCTCTTGCTTCAGCTTCCACTATTACCTTGCGCTTGTGAATGTCATCTTTGTTCGGCTTATTATCCTCCTTTTCCGGTACATCCTTTTGTCGGCCCCTCATTGATCGAGCTCCACTATTACTGTCATTATTCACTGTCTGGCGGCCATTTCCTTTGACTTTTGAGCTCTTACCGCTAAACTTAGCATATTCCTTGACAAAGACAACTTCTTGTCAGGATAATAGAATGCAAAAAAAAAGGAAAGCATGTAGAATATGCGATTGTTGTAGTAAGCAAAGGCATGAAATTCAAGGTGAAACAATCAAACATCACAAAGCAACTAAAACATGTGAAGCAAACAAAAAAAAAAACAAATGAGCTTCAGAATGTACAGCGACCGAGCGGGATAAAACTAAAAGCCCCTAGCAGTGAGCAAGGATAGCTCCTGTCATACACCACCAATGAGCGTCATCCCTAGCTAGAATCAGGGTTGTGGCAATGCTTGGTGCAGCCCCATTGAAGACTTGAAACCAAGAAAAGAACACTACCCAGAAAGTAAACTGATCCCATGTACATTTAAAAACAAAACCGGAGGTCCACCTCCAGTTAGAAAGAGGTACCTTTTGCAGAAGAGCACTAGCGCGGTTATCCAAGTTTGGAGCACGTGGTAAAAATGTTTCTCTCTCACCAAGTGTTGCTGGTGCAATTTTTGTTGTCAGGCCAAGCTTTGGATCCAACCGTATTTTCTCCCAATTCCCGTAGCCATACCAATGAATTCCAACCATCAATCTAGCATCATCAGCTACGACCATACAAGAAAAACACTATAAGATCCCAATATTTAATAGAACGTCTAAGCCACTAGGGTTGAAATGCAATTACTTTCAGTCCATCCACAGCTTGCTGACCACTGAGGCTTTTTATAAGGTAGCTGGATGCGGTATTGCTTGATTGGATCTTTGTAACGTGCAATTCTCTTTGCCAAGAACTGAAGCTCTTCAACGCGAGCTAGCAATTCGTAGGCCTTCACAGCAACACCGAAAAAATCCAAAACTGTACCCTATATTGGAAGTACACAAATGAACTTAACAAAGGTGATGTCACGAAACTCTTTACAGTTAACGAAGAGGAGAGAGTTATTACCTTGATATCCGTATTCTCTTTAACCGCTTCCTGACAACCATCAATCAGCAAATCAAATAGCTCTATTTGCGCTTCATGTGGTGCCTTCGCAAGTACACCACCAACATCATCCACGATTAATCCAATCTGGGTTGCATTCCCAAATTTTTTGACCTAAAAAATTTCACATATCAGGGTGTGAGTACAACACACATTGCTTCACAAACAATGCAAGATGAAGTGCAACCAAATCAGACACTGATCCCACAAAAACTTTCCATGAAAAAACTTGCAAAATTGACTGGCAATTGCATGCCAATAGAATTGGACTAATATAGTTACTTGTTCTATAACCACCATAATGCAAAGTATTACATCCCATCAAGGCATCAACTCAAAGTAAAGGAGATGATGCAACGACAAATTGATGGCATGCTTCCAGGCACTTGTATATACAATTAAAAATCGATTATGAGAAGTACACGATTCAACTGGAAACACAGAAAAACAAAAGGTAGATAGATATAACGTATATATTACCGCTCGTACAAAACGAGAAGCGTCCTTCTTTGGAACATTACCAAAAGACCACTCTCGTACTTGACCTACTGCTCCATCAACCAATGGTAACGAATTAACTGTTTCCACAGTTCTGCCCGAACGCCTCCTTGGCTTTTCTTGTGCTTCAACTGCCCGCCTTTTCCTGTTGTTATTATTTTTGTCGATCTGGGGATCTTCAACATAGCTCTTGTTATTTCGTGCAGCACGAGGCGCCAAAGTTTCCTGAAAAATATATCAGTCATTATATCAGTCATCACTATCTGATAATGTTTACAGGAAGAAATGACGAAAGCAGGTTATAATAACTGGGAAAACTAGCTAGCCAATCAATACCTGAATCATATCTGCAGGATCTGGCTGTATTAGCCTACTCCAAAATGTTGCATCATCTTCGCCACTGGAAAAGTTTGCAACCTACCCAAAATATGAAGAATAATAAATGTGAATACAGAATAGTTCCTGCTCAGCATCAATAACTTGGGTATATAGCATACACATCACATGCCTTGAAAGCACTAAGAAGCTCGTTTCCTTCCTCCCCTTCACCACCCTTTGTCTCGACTTTCTCAGCTCTCTCGAGAATTTCATCAATGTCCAAACTTTCAAGGTTCTTCTTGGTCTCTTCATCAGTCTTGTCTTCTTTAAACAATTCCTCTGCACCGAACCTCAAGATAGCCGAAAGTTCATTCTGCCGAGTGATGCAGCTTACATCAGAATAGTAAAACAACGTAGAAGGGAAATAGAGAAGGAACAAGAAAATACAGTATGTATCTTTTTTTTTTCCTTCTCACAAGATTACTGTATCCAGATAGAAGGCAAAAAGAACAAGCAAATGCATTTAACTTCTAAACTGAACAAAATTAATACGGTAGACACTTCAATTTTCAGCATTTGATAAGCTGTACGAAAATTTCTTTAAGCAACATGTTACAGCTTGTTTCAACCAGAAACTACATTCAATGACCACCCAATACAAAACTCGCTAATGAATCTTGTAAACCACCCAATAACTCTAGGTTGCCGAACAGTTAGCCTAAAACAAGGAAACAAGATGGTCAAAACCAAAACCTACCTTGTCAAATATGGAGCCACCCTTTTTGGATTCTTTCTTCTCAAGCCTGCCCTCGGCATTTAGCTTCTGAATAACCAAGTGATCAAGAACCTGAAATAGGAAAAATAGGTAAAAAGAACAGTTCAATAATCCTACTAAAGAATACATGTACTATGCAGTTTGACAACCATCTTTTTCTTTGCGCGTTCCAAAATATCCTCTTCAACACTTTTGCATGTGACAAAGCGGTAGATATTAACAGTCTCCTGTTGGCCAATCCTATGTGCCCTACTCATGGCCTAGCAAGAAATGAGCCATATTAAGAAACATAGGAAAGATAAGTAAATTTTTACAACTTAAACACACTCACTTCCAGGAGGGAGGGAAGGGGGGAGAGAGAGAGAACCTGCAGATCATTTTGCGGATTCCAATCTGAATCAAAAATTATCACTGTATCGGCAGTTGCAAGATTAATACCAAGTCCTCCGGCACGTGTGGATAAAAGAAAACAGAAGTCATCACTTCCAGGAGCATTAAAATGTTCCATGGCTTGATGACGAAGATCTGCTCTTGTACTACCATCAAGCCTCTGAAACTGAAATCCCCGAAGAGAGAGGTATTCTGCAAGGATGTCCAACATCTTAACCATCTGCAAGGAATCAAGAAGTAAACCACATAAGGCGCAGATGCTTTAAATAAATATTTTGCTTCCCAATATATTGATGTTAGCACAACAAGAAAATAGTTATGTAATGTTCTAACTTCGAAGAAAGTCACGGCTAAAATTCCCTTAAAAGGAATCTACTCAATCACAGAGGTCTGGAAATATAGAAACGAATCAGTACGGCAAAATAAGTAGAGTTTTTTTCCATGACGGCCAAGATGAATTTCATTACCATGAAGAAACGAAATTAGGTTACAATGTTAGTTGGAGAGCCTACAGAGTTACCAAGAAAAATAAAAAAGCGCCTGAACCTCTGAACATGAAGGGTTCATCATTCGGCAAGGCAAACACCAAACAAATTCATTGTTTTGGTTTCCAAACGCATGTCATTTAGGAAAAAAATTAAAGTTCATTGAAGCATTTTTATTTAGTTTCCAATTATTGTCATTTTGAATCATTTTCCAACAAGTATCCCTCTGAATGCCTCTTCGCCATTGTCACAAAATCATCGTATAGTGAAAAAATTGTTTTTTTTACCGAATAAAGTAGTTAGTTAAAATCAGTTTTATTTCAGTTTTTCAAAAAAAAAATTGTTACTATGTCATGATGTTGATATATTCTCACAACCCAGCTGCCCCTAACTTAAGTTTCTGGTTCTACTACTAGCAAAGCTCAAAGACTCCGTATAGTCGGCAGGTTGACATCCAAGTAACACTCACTTTTTTGCTCTCTCTCTTAGGGCACCCGTAGCACCGGTTTGAACCAAACCAAACCACACTGAAGGGGCCTTCAGAATTGATTGGTTATAGGTTCAACGCCTCTACAAGTCTAGAGTTGTGCTCGGTCCATAGGACCGCAGCAGAGAAAAAAAAAAGAAATCAAATGTTACCACTATCTAAAATTTGAATAACCACATCGTGTGGTGATAAACTGGTAGATACAAACCTGTGAGAATATAAGCACACGATGGTTAGTCTCCCGCAGTCTCACCAATAGTTTGTCCAACAAGACAAGTTTCCCACTACTCATAACAATGCGTTCAACTTTATTCCGATCACCAATGCTATCTCCACCATAACCGTGATCGGCGCTTTCAAACAAGAATGGATGGTTGCAGCATTTCTTCAATTCAACAACAATGTTAAGAAGTGATACCTGCATATGCCATGATAAGTCAGTCAAACACTAATATTTGGAGAGCAGATTTGGCTATGCCTTAAGAATAACTGTTGCCAAACACACTAATTATTTTGAACTAGTAGATCAGACCATGAAGTTATAAACAATCAATCCTTGCCCACATGGGAGAGCAGATTTGGCTCACAAATCAAAACGGCCAAGTGTTGCCTTGTGGCCTTGCCCATGCTCCAGTTTGATAGGTAATGTGCGGTCAGGTAAGAAACTGTTTGAGCTAGCAATAGCAGGTGAGAAACTTCTTCTAGCAAGGAGTAGATGAGAAATTTCTTCTAGCAAGGAGTAGGTGAAAAAATAATAACATTGTTACAAACAAGATAATCCTGGCAAGGACCACAGCATTTAGCTAGAAAAATGGTCCTAGACTGACAGCAACGGTATATATTCATGTCTGGACATAAGGCTCAATTTGCTACACACTGAGACAACCAAATTGCAGTCAATTCCAAGATAGAACAGAGCAGTAGCTAACAAAAAATAAACAAAGGTGCCCACTGAAATAACTAAAGCCACAAAATATAAAAACATAAGAACTTGATTAAAAGAACAAGATGTAACAAAAACCTGATTCCCACGGACTCCTTTATTTAGATTCTGAAAATTCCGCTCTAAAATCCACTTGTAGTACCTATAAAAAAACATAAAAAGCCTCAATGTCAAATAAGGGCATGTTTGGCAGCTCCAAGGTCCATGCAGGATTTGGAGCTTGTAGAGAAAAAAACGTTAAGAAAGTGGGTTCTATCCAAACTAATAAGAAAACTTATCGAAGAATAAAGAGGTTCAAGAAAATTAGCACGGAGTACTCACTGTTTCTGAAGGGGTGACATCTCCACACGTAGAATCCTCTCAATTTTAGGAGGTAAAGACTTCTCAACATCTTTTATAACCCGCCGTAGAATATGAGGCCTCAATTCCTTATGCAGATTCGCAAGCTATAAGAAAACCAGCAAAAGAAGTTATGGGTTTCAATCAACGGAAAACCAACATATTATATGCTGATCAGTGAAGATAAAGCTTTTATTTGAAACACTACCTCAGTTTCGTTGAAGGAACTCAAATTTTTGTATCTCTCAACAAAACTATCCTTGCTGTTGAATTTGATTGGATCAAGGAAATGAAGTAATGCCCTACAAAAAAAAACCCTCAGAAACAAAGGAAAAATGAAGGATTAAAAGAAATTAACAAAACTAAATCAGCCCAGATGTAGCAACTGCAAACAGATTGTTGTTTTTTCAAATAATATAACTCCACAAAGAAGATGACACATTCACATATAATATAAGTTAACTATTATAACTCCACATAAAAGATGTCGTACCAAAGCTCTTCCACACTGTTCTGCAAAGGTGTTCCAGTGATAAGCAGCTTGTTCTTAGTACTGAATTCCTGTAGAAGCAATACAAAATTAGTCTAATCATTATCCCAGTAAAAGTTACATGATACAGAAGCTAAGAAATCGTTTCATACCAACAGGGTCGTATACAATGATGCTTCACAATTTTTCAACCGGTGGGCTTCATCAACCATAAGATAGTTCCATTTGATCTTGGAAAGAACAGCTTTGTCCTTGAGAATCACCTCGTACGTAGTTATCAACGTGTGGAATTTTACATGACGACCACCCTTCTTTTCTGAAAAAAATTCATGCTGCTGGCACATCTGTTGCAAATAGCAAAAAGATACAACCAAGGTGAATAAAACAAGATTAGAAAGTGTATTAGTTAGAATTTTGTGCCTTATGATTCCTCAAGCCAACTAATTCATATTTTTATCTAAAAATAAATATAACACAAGCAAACAGAATGAGAAAGGAGGCAAGAAACGAAAACACAATTCCATACCCTAAAGAAAAGGTTTCATCTCAGCGACTTGTGATGTTATCATAACATAGATAGACTACAGCTTCATAAAGATGGAACGGTCCTGTTTTGATCAAAGACAGGATCACAGGAAGACCTGTGGTGGCTTTGGAAACTAAGAAATGATATGTGTTTTCAGAATTTGATCTCGAAGGAATATGAATATGGCACTGCTAAAGGTTGTTGTCATGGTGCAAAGTTGGAAACTGCTTTGCCCTGAAGACAAGCTCCAGTTCTTAAACTCCAAAGTTGGAAGCATCTATGCCAGCCAGGATTTCTGGCTGGACAAGGTATCAAGGCCTGAAGATAGCTTCATGTATGAGAACACAGGTGACTGGCAACCCCCAAGGGAAATGATGGACTTACTGACAAGTGGTACTTCTTCTGAAGAGGCAGCCAAGTCAGGGAAGTGGCTCAATCTGGTGGTTTTTAGTCTTTGTGGAGCATAGGAAGTTCTGTGTAATTCTTGGTTGTTTTGTGGTCATCAGTCATTTGGTTATGGTTGGGGAGGTGAATCGTGACTGTCCTGCACTTGTTGAATATTGTAAACGTTGATGGTCTTCAGCTTTGCTAAGATTGAGGTCAATTCCTTAAACTCAAAAAAAAGAAAGACGGGAAGGTTTGATAGTCCTTTTGGCCATTCAATTTTCATCGGCTTATCATATTGGTTTCTCTAAACTTATCAAAATCACAGAAAGAGGAATGGAAATAATACATACAGGTCCATCATACAAAGTGATCTAGGTTAGAAGTCATGATATTGTTGAGTTGTCACAAAAAATATAAATATAAACCAGTTAAATTCCATAAGATATTATTCTATTGTATCAGCCTTTCAGATTCCTAATATTTCTTTTTTACAAAGGCTTATACTAGTGCTAACGGCAAATAAATTAATTCTGAGCGGTAACAATAATTGGTATTTTCAGGTAAATATTATATTTAACAAAATAATAATAATATAAGATTTTAGTCGATAATTCTTGTTGCCAACATTTGACAATGGCAGCTAGATCACATACAAAAAAAAAAGATGGAGAACTGGTTTAATACTTTTATATACCTCTCTGCTGGCACGGTTGCCAACATAAATGACAACATTCATGTTGGGCAGCCACTTTCGAAATTCCTTTGCCCAGTTTGACAATGTTGACAGTGGCACAACTACAAGAAATGGGCCATTAATTTCTTGAGCATTCTGCGACAGATATGTAAGATATTAATATTAAAAGACAATTTCATTCATCATAATGATGACAAGCAAATACAATGAGAATAATTACATGAAGGAAGCCAAGCATGGAAACAGATTGGATAGTTTTTCCCAGACCCATTTCATCAGCAAGTATAACATTAGTATCGTTTCTCCACCTGTGTTACCAGTCAAACAATCAGAAAACAAAGTATTTCTATTCTGTTGTGCATATATGTGCATCCATATTGATCTTACATACCCATTGACGAGAAAGTTTAGTCCTTCCAGCTGATAATCACGAAGCTTGCCAGCTTTTAGCCATTCTGGCTGGTCATCAAGCCTCCTCAAACTAGCTGGAAACATAAAGTTCGATTCAGTTAATTAAACTCAGCAATAGTAATCCGCTGGTGCTAGAAAAAGAACATTTGATGCCCTAAAACCCAAAGAAAATAGTAAGTCAATGCAAATCCATATCAAACTATGACCAAAAGCTGAGGCATTGCTAGGAAACGAATAACTAGTCACGATTAGGGACAAAGCTCGGCTAGTATATGTAATGTGTTCAAGGCGCATTTCTTCCAACAACTAGACTAAATAATATGGACGGAAGTATGGAGCCAGCGTCGTCATAGGTATATCAACCCCTTTGCCCAGTTGCTAACTGTTAAGGTCCTTTGGAACCCCGGCCAGGCACCCATTGGTTTGTGCCAACTATTCCACATTAGTCTTGACCAAGCGGCTAGATCCCATTAGTTACAGCTGGTAACCACATTCTTGTCGCTCATCTCTTTAACTCCCGTAGTAAAAGAACATTGTAGATTCTCGAGGGATAAGGATCACTTGATTTGATAACATCACATCATAGGATCATGGTAAATAGCATACTAATTGAAGACTTTATAACAAAGAACAAAGGTTAAAAACTACACAGAAGGAACAAAATAGCATAGAAGAGTTTGTAACTAGTACGCCTTATGTATTAAATATTCTCTGGACCAATAATAAGTAGGGATGTTACCTTTGCTTTTCTTTCGTTGGAAATCTACTGTTTTCCCAAGTATAGCTGAGGCAGCTTCACGAGCCTACCAATTAGTGTAAAGCCAGTCATGATACAAAATTGCGCTTAGGTACAATTACAGAAGCGCATATGTGTACTGAGTACCTTACCTTATATTCGTCAATTGCATCTTGAGCAAAATCGATATCTGTATCTTTTTCCCTGAAACAGTGCACCAAAAACAAGGTCAGTAAAGGCGCATTCCTATTTCCTACAAAGATATCAACACCCACCAGAGAGAATATAAAATGTATGAATACTCTGAATCAACAGAGGTGGAGATATTGTGTTCGAAGCTCATCCATGTGCAAAACAATAATCATAACTATAAAAAAGGATACCATGCCACGAAAATTACCAGGTAGATTCTGCATAAGGAAGTCCTTGCCATTTGACTAAATATTCAGGAACCAGATCATCTCCATCAGCTTTGCTCACCCTATCAGCAAATATCCGTTCAACCTGAAGATTCAATGTTAGACAATACGCAAAGCGACAGCGAGCAGTGTAGATCAACAGTTAACCTGACTATATTGTTTAATGAGATCCAGCTCCATCTCCTTGCCCACATCATGCACCTCAACCTGATATATGAACATGTTAGCATAACCAGAGAAACATATCAAATTAATGCCACGGACGCAGGCAAATATCACTTCATAATCACCAATTAATAGCAGTGAATATAAACCTAGCATTGAATTAATTTTTAACATCATCAAAATAACTATAACTACTATGCAAAAAACAGGATCCTTCCACGACAAGAGGCACAAACATTTCCATTACATTTTTAAGTTTTATCATAGAGTTACTATTTATACTCTGGATGCTAAGATACAAAAGGTGTCATGCTTTAATTCATGTTAAATTTGGAACGACAGGTCTACTGGTTTACCTCTTCACGTGATAGTGCCCTCTTGTACCTCTGTTCCTCAGCAACTCTTTTCGTGTAATTTATTACCTTCTTGAATCCACTAACCTGTCATGTAGAGGTTATATGAATGAAAGCAGATTTAGAAAGAACAAAAACAAAGGATTAAGCACATACACCTAACTAACATAGAGATAACATAATGTATATGTAGTCTACATAAGTACTTACATTTTGGAGCTCTGATAATGTCTTCCATTGACAATGCAGGTAAGACTGGCCTTTCCATTTTATATAGAACTCTAATTCATCCCACTGTTGATTGAAGTCCGATGTTAAGCTGACAACAGTAGGTTGAGCTGACTGATGATTCCTTATTGCCTCTTCAGCCACACCCTTGGGTTGATGCCAAAGAACTTTTTCAATTGTTTCTCCATCCTCCTCTTCCGGCTCCTCCTTCATGAGCTAGATTATATTAAAACTTGTTAAGGTGGCCACAATATATGGATTGATTTTTTACACTATCAGAAGAAAGTAACCTCAATTAAGAGCGCAATAACAATGACTTAGACAATAAAATAGAGAGGAAAGTTTCAAAGACACATCTAGATTCACTATTGTCAAAGAAGCAACTTAAAAGTGAGAATCGAGAACTGAATGAAAACATCAAGAATATAATACATATGCAACTCCAGGATGATAACAGTGACAGAAATGCTAATTCACTAATAGTTTGTACTGAGCTCACCTTTTGTTGTTTAGCTGACTTCTCCTCACTATCCTCACTTTCTTCGCTTTCAGCATATGAGATCTTTTTCACCGTCCTCCTCCTTCCAGAAGTTCGAAGCTCATTATGAGAATTGATTGGGGCAACATCACTGCGGCCCACAGGTTTCTGATGCAACCTGTCAGGCTTCTTTGATCTGTGTTTGAAATCAGAATCGCTGGGAACATCCGAGTCTTTTCCTGAAGAATATTCTTCATCACTGTGAGACACCCCTCGTTTTCGAGGAGCTGGCATGGGCAACTTTCTTCCCTTGGAAGTTTTAGTTGCTACAATCTTAAGTCGTTTGGGTTGCCTCCGATTCTCAACAAAACCATCATCTTCATCATCTGAGAGTTCAAGGTCATCATCGTCGTCGCCATCAGAATTCTCACTATCCATAAACTTATCCTGTGAGTAGTGTTTCAGAGGGTAGATAATCAAGCGAAAATCTCCAATAGCTCAAAAAAAATGAATAAATTGATGAATTTCCTTGAATGAGCCAATAGAAAACTCAGCAATCCAGAAGAAAACAAAATAACATAGCTGTGAAACAATTTTTATATTAAAAAAACAGAGACTTAGTGGACAATTTATAGGCTGAAAAGCGGGGGAAGGGGGGTCATAATGTGTCCTTAGATGATCACAGTGCAAATAAATAAGCACTCTAAAACAGAACTGGTCACACGAGAAAGGTCAAGTGCATTAGAATGAGACCAAAAGGTCCAAATAGTACTCCAGGACTTGGTTAGAAACAACAGCAGACTGCAGCTGATGCAGTTAAGATGGCCACAGAAATCATGTTTACCATATTTTATCACCTTGTTCAAGTTCAAGAACACCAAAGAGCCAAATCCATCCAAGGTTTTGACCATTCACATGAATTTTGTTTAAACTGCAGCTGATGCAATTAAGATGGCCACACAAATCATGTTTAGCATATTTTATCACCTTGTTCAAGAATACCAAAGAGCCAAATCCATCTAAGGTTATGACCATTCACATGAGTTTTGTTTAAACTACAGCTGATGCAGTTAAGATGGCCACACAAATCATGTTTAGCATATTCTATCACCTTGTTCAAGAATACCAAAGAGCCAAATCCATCCAAGGTTCTGACCACTCACATGAATTTTGCTTGCATAAGTTTATTCCAAATACTATGAATATATTTCCTCTAGATTGCTTATCTGATGCTAAGAGACAATTTGTGTTCTTGGGTCTATTACACCAACTGAAGAAACAGTCCCTTTCAGAAAAAAAAAAACTGAAGAAACAATCCATTTTACGTACGTTAGAGTTCAACTAAGGCACTATTTTTAATGTCACCAGCTCAGGTTCATAAGTATTATATATGCAAACAACTTCATAACTGGGCAGCAGCATATAGATCTCGAACACAGTTGTAACAAACTTTCACTACACAAGCTAACCCAAATAATTAAAAGGAGAATGTAGCTTAATATGTGGAAACTGTAGCATGTTACAGTTATATGCCATTACATGCAGCGCAATTAAGTAAATAGATGACCTTATCAGTAGCCTTGTCCGTTTCGCTGTCTGGCTCAAAATCCTCATCAGCAGGATCATCTTCTACAAATATAAGAAAAAAATGCCAATCAATTTGGGTTGTAACACCATGTATACAGACACGAATACAGCAATAACACATTTATTTTGTTAAGCATAAGCACATGACTCTATATTTAATTATACCATCTGCATCATTGTCATCGTCATTCTCATCATTATACTCATCGTCGTCGTCGTCATCATAAGCATTGTACTTTGTCGTCTTCTTCATTTGCCGTGAGCCAGACTTTGCTGCACCACCAGAAGTGGAACAGCTTGATTGTTTCGTCCCACCACGATGCAACGATTCAATCTGCTCCTCTCCATCCTGCTCGTAATAGTCATCAGAGAGCATTTCCTCAGCAGGCACCTCACCATTTGCTCTGTTCAGTTCATCATCCTCTCCGCTACCATCCATGTCATCATGCGAGCTAGCAGCATCCATTCCCCTACCACTATTCGATGGAACTTCTTTGGCCATCTGTTTGGACCTGGAATCCTTCAGAAAATTTGTGCCCCATGGACCACCAGACGATCTGCCTCCTCTCTGGGCATGCTGCCCTGATGCATGCTCAGAAGAGTACAAACCTGACTGTCCAGCATCATATTGCTCTGCTTCGCTGTGGTAAGCATCCTCTGCTTTCTCATTTAAGTTCCACTGCCTAGAGTTCAGGTCAACATTCCCATCCCGGACTGACTCGTAGATGCCCTCATCATCAGCCTTTTCATTCAAGTTGTACCCTCCTGAGTCGGCCTTGCTCCCGGAGTTGCTGAAGAATGCCATCAGAAATTATGACATTACATGGAATACCTCTCACAGGCTCAGTATCACTCCTGCAGTTCATGAAACGAAGTCAATTTAGAAGGTGGCCAGTGATCAATATGCCGTGCCTCTAAACAGAGCAATCCAACTACAATCGAATTATTTTATGATGTTTTTTGTTAGGGGTTGATCGTTTGAATGCCAAATGGATTAAAACTTTCAGGTGAGCGACGTGGCTCGACCCCAGCTCTAATCAAAATCGAGCAGCAGGAGCAGAGATACACCGGTGAGCAGCCTCGAGCGCGCAGAATCCAAACTGTATTCCGAAACCCTAAATCCCAAACGATTGACGCGCGGCCGAGCAGATCGGCGCATGCGGCGGCCAGATCGAGCCGCCGGCGGCGCGGATCGGGCGGGCGGCGCTCGAAAGCGACGCCCATCACGCTTGCCCATGCCTCGGAACCAACCACTGCCTACAAAAACCCGCGAGGTGGCAAGGGGACGCACCTCGTGCCGCGGCCGACGAGAGGAGCAGGAGAAGGCGGGAGGGCGGGAGGGCGGGCGGGCGACGGGCTCTCAGTCCCCGCGACAGAGACGAATGCTCGGACCGGCACGAGACGGGGTTTCTGGCTCGCCGCGGGGCGCCTTTTGGTCTGCGCGATCGCCGTCGCCGGCGGCCGCGGGGCGGGCGGCGGGAGGAGGGCAAGCGGGAGGGGCGCAACGCCCGTGCGATTTATTCAAAAAGGACCGGGCGAATTTCCGCGATTTTTTGCGGTATTTTCCGCGATTTTTCGCCTAGGATTCGGATCGGAGGCGGGACAGGAGGGGGGGATGGACGGCGGCGATCGCCGGAGACGGGCTCCCGGCGGGGCGGGGCAGAGCGGTGGCGGCGGCGGCGGCGGCGCGCGCAAGAGAGAGGGGTGGTTATCTATCACAAAGGGGGGTAAGGGCGATTAGGAAGGGCAGATAAGTTTTTCCCCTCTCTCTATGTCTCTCTCTCTCCGGCTCTCGCCTTTTCGCTCGTGTATTTGTCTCGGTCGCGTTGGAGGCCTTGTTGTGGCGAGTATTTTCGGGGCTCGCTCGCTCGTCTCTGGACGCCCCTGAATTCGTTGGTGGGGCCAACTAGTAAGCGACGCGTAGAGGCGGGGTCGGGGGTTCGAGAACGCCGCGTCACCGGTTGCTTTCTCCGAATGGCGTGTGGGGTCGGGATCGAGGTGGGGTTGGCGTGTCAGGGACTGTTAGCCTCGTGGGTGCCGCGACGTTTGTTGGTGTGCCTCGTGGCGTTAGTATAATTCGCTAATTTGTGGAGGGCTGTGGTCCAAACAGTTTGGGCTGGTTCACGGCTCCACGCTTTCCCTTCGGGAGAGGAGGCCTACTATTGCCGCGGGTTAGGCGTGCCGATGTGGCGGCGACGTGAGGCCCCGTTTGGCAGAGCTTTCAGAGCTGATTCTACGTTGAATTTAGCTGGAGTTCTGTCAAACAGTTTTTCTAAGAGGAGTGATTCTCTGCTGATTTCGTGAAGTGATTCTCTAAAATAAACTAAGAGGCTGAGAGCTGGAAAAAAGTAGTTTCCCCCTAATTCTGTGAAATGATTCTTCATGCTTATTTTAAAAGTTTACGATGAAGAATCAAAGAGAATCACTTTCAGCCACAGAATCACTTCTCTCAGAGAATCAGCTTCTATGGAAAATCAGAATCAGATGGAGCTCTACCAAACTGGCCCTGAGCATGGTCCCGGATTCACTCTCAAATAAGTCTGGGCAAAATACCCGCTATCCAGTACCTGAACCCAAATTACCCCAACCCAAGGTACCCGATCCCAAATTCGAATACTGATTTTGATTACCTAAAATTAGTTTGGGTAATTCGGGTAATATCCCCCAGTACCCGAACTACCCAAATTACCCGAAGATGTATTTTTGTATTTGTATTTGTCATGTGTTGTTAGTTAAATAAATGAACTTATCATTTCATTAGTATATGATTCTCTTTGTTTGAAGAAGTGATTGTAATATGTTATTCTTTGTAAATTATTGTTGAAATTCTATACAAAATGCTGCTGAAATTATGTATAAATTTCTACTAAATTTTTTTATAATTTGCTCTTTTATATGAATTCGGGTATATCGGGTAATACCTGAACCTGAAAAATCGCGCGAAATTGCAGGTACTGTTTTTTCATGACTAAATTCGGGTACCAATTTTCATTACCGGCTTTTCAAATTATCCAACCCGAATAAATCGGATAACCCGAATGCTCAGGCTTACTCTCAATACCGGATCTCCCTCTCTAAATCCCGTTTCCTCTCATAGCACATGAAGACTTGAGAAGTCTAATTGAAATTGTCTCTTTCTTTTTCCACCAGCGCACACACTATAAATAAGACACAGAGACACAGGAAAAAAAAAGAATCAAGATGCTTAAGAATAGGTAAATTGGACTAATCTAAAATTTCTCAGAAAAATTAAATCCTACACTAGCCTACTTCACCTCTTCTTAAAAGAGTGTCTTGATTACTCTTTCGCATAAAAGAACTTACACCTAGGTTTCAATCCTACTCTAGCATCGTAATCCGAGAAATATAAATTGCAAAAATTAAAATGCTTAAAGTAAATACGTAATGTAAAGAGAGGAGAGAAGCGTGACGATGTTTTCCCCAGGTATCGAGGTGTCGGCACACCCTCGTAGTGCTCGTTGGAGCACCTGCGCAACTGCGCAAGGGTGTTGCTCCCCCTTGGTCTGCGCAAGGACCAAGTGCTCACTCCGGGTTGGTTCTTCGCCTCTCCGACCCGGTGAAGCGTCCACTACCGATCACAACTTGAGTTGGGTCATTCACAAGCTCTTTAGATGATCACCAAGCTCTCGATCGCCACTAAGTCATCTAGGTGATGCCGATCTCATGAGTAATAAGCAAAAATTCTCACTTATCAACACAAGGCCAATGAGATGAGTGAATGCACACTTGCTACTCACAACTCACTATTGAGGTGTTTAATCACGCTATTATCAAATCTCTCAACCTCACTAGGGCTCTTGCACTCCTTGCATACTTAAGGATGTTTGTTGTTGTTCAAATAAGCTAGAGACTGCAAATGGAGGAGGTGATGGGTATAAATACTCACACACACAACCCCTCCATGAAGAGGTAAATTTGTCCTCTGTGAGGAGCGAGGTGATGTGTGGCTTCTGGGCACAGCACGACCAATTGCAGGTGACAGCAAGACATGACATGTCATAGTGCAAAGCGATCAAGTAAAAAAATAATATCAATTGCAGCGAGACATGCTATGATAAGATGTGGAAAATAACCAGCAACGATGCAGTGTACACGCACTAACGTGTTGGGGTAACTGCTAGTGTGGTCGTGGAGTCACTAAAAACGGCATGCAGTGATATAGTTGTTTAAATAATACACAAGTGCTACATGAACATGTAAAAAAACGTCGGCATACATGCAGTAGCATGTGTGCTGCTAGGGTGGCCGGTGTTGCACTTCGCAAGATGGCCGCCGGCGTACGTCGTACGCGCATGCGTGATGGTCGGGTTGGTTGACGGCTACCGCATGAAGCAATAAGATCTCATTTAGGCATCTATAATCTAGATACTAGCAAAATGATATAATTTTCTGGTTCAAAACATAACAATGTACCAGTATTGCATCAGAGCACACTCGTGAACATATGAATTGTTAAAACATGCCAGAGTAATATATTACTAACAAAAAAATATGAGGTTTGATCTTGCTAGTGAACGGTAAAAAAACATAATCCATAAGTTCTACCAATTCATCCGAATCCATATAACCAAAGATGGAATCTAGAGGAGATCACGAGTGGCGTACCTTGATTCGACGAGAATCCATATAACCAATGATGGAATCCAGAGGAGATCACGAGCGACGTACCTTGATTCGACGAGTAGAGCGTCGAATGATAAAGTGTTATAAATACACGTCATCCCACCTCTCTCTGGTTCCCATTCCCCTGATAACATGTGAAGGCGTGAGAAGTTGATAGAGATCGTCCATTCTCTTTCCCATGAACACACGTACCAGGAACAAGACAGAGACATGTAGATATATGATGAAACAAATTTTTATTAAATTATAATAAAGGTACAACAGTCTCCTTATATGCATGAGTCTTCTGTCTTCGGAACATAAAAGGTAAGAGCCCAATAAATCCTTCTGGTGGAGAGATTTTCTGAATCCCACTAATAGAGGATTCTTAACCGAGAATAGGGAGGGCTTGAGTCATCTATGTTTCCTCTTCGATAGCAGGTCCATCTTATCTATGTCGTCTTTTCTGATCTTAAAAACTTCAGCTCTACAACCTCGTCGAGCTCGTCGAGCTACTGTAATATTTATAAAGATCTTGTTTGCTTGAACTTATCACATGTATTTCAATTTATTCTCTCTCAAAAAATAGTAAACAATTGAAATCAATCGTGAATAAGTTCAACTAAACAGATTTGGAAATCGACTCCACCGGACATGATGTTGTCTAGGGTCCTAACATCTAGCACGATGAACTACCAAGTTACAAGAGCAGGGCACATGTAAACAAAATGTTTAAAACACAAAAATAATTCGCTAGTAGCTCTTTTATTGCAAATACTTAGGAAGAGTCTCACTTAGACTGAGATCTCTCTTCATAGTTCGAAGTGCATTATGTTACAAACATGAGTCAATCTCGATCACAAAGTGTGAGTTAGTCTCAATCACAAAGTGTCAGATTCCATGTTGTTCAGTCTCCTCCAACTTTCGAACATTCCACGGGGCTTTTGCCATTAGGGCCTATTTGGATGATGCCTGCAAGGCAGCTCATGAGCTACACAACAATCATCTACCCCGGGCTTAGCTTGTGAGGACAACATCCAAACAAGACCTTAGAGCATCATATGTAGTGCCACCATTTACTTGCGCCTGCGAGAACGCAATCGCCAGGACAGTCACGGGATAATAAAATTCTAAGCACCTATCTTCGTTGTTAATAAAAGGCTCTATCAACATTGATTTTCAGTTAATCATATTATGGTGTTTCCCACTTGCGTCTATTCCTCCGAGTAGGAGTATGTACATTCCTTTGAGTAAGAGGCGCACAAATTTGTTGTTGCTTCAATTGATCTCACAACATTGTTATAATTTCTCTTAACACACGGTAATAGCTTCTCCCCGGTGTTCACTTTATTCTACACATCCAACCATCTCCATAAGAGCAAGAAAATCTTAGAACTTAGATTCAATTCCCAACAAAACACTATCAGAGGCTGCTGATGTATATTGAAAAAAATTAATTTCCATCTGAGGTTATTCCCCATGATTTGATATACATGATTTTAAAAAGGCACAAACAATGCATATGGACTACAAGACGCCTATATAGACCTATGTAGTTAATTTACTTGGCACATAATGTTGGGGGTATAAGACCATTCTCAATGGAAATTACATAGATATCAAATAATTTAATGTGACACAATATAAACGAAGAAAAATATGATAAAAGTTTCATGCATCAAATAGTTTTATGGAGGTGAAAATTGTTTACGTGGTTTCCAAGAATCTGGGACATGAAACTTCTACCGATATTGGCCTAAGAGTATCTGCAAGAATGTTTCTTAAACTTACTCTCTAAACCATGGTTTGAGGAGTCATTTGAATAAAAATCGCTCTTTATATCTTCCACCATCCAACAGATTTTTAATACCTTGTGCGCAATCTAGAGAGCGAATTCCACTCACCATCTCTGACTAGAGAGAAATTTGAAATAGATAATGAGAATATTTAGAGATCCAATTAAAGATCATAGACACAAATACAGACATACGATCAATAAGCCACAATAGCACTTAGGAATCAAAGATAGATCGACTGAAACTCAACGATGAGGTATGATGCGCAAAATGGCGAATCACAGGACGATGGCAAAAGGATGTTTGATCGATAGGGTCATAAGGAGTAGGCTCTCAACAAATAGGTTTAAACATTTCTTCTTCTTCTTGAGGGTAGCAACTCGCAATCTCTTTGAAACGTTGACGGTGAAGGACAATTTAGGATGGGAAATCGTTGAGAAATTAAAGCATGACAAGTGTCATACCTTGCCACATGAGAAACTTTTGCTCTAGATTAGGGCAACGGAATAGTACCTTGGCGCCGCAACGACAACATGAATGACCTATTTCACAGGACGGTTTGGAGAACTTGAGGAGACAATAAATCAATAGTGAGCACAAGACATACTGAAAACAACATAATCTAAATTACAATTGGGTGATCAGGGGGAGGTGCTAGAGCACAGTCGCTTCGGTGACTACCGAGAATCAGCGCCTCTTCCAAATCTAGAAGATAAACAACAAAGCGCAAAGAGAAGGATTCAACTAGATATTCCGATAGAGGTAAATAGAGAAATGGATGAGAGAGAGACAACACAATAGAGGTGTGGATTAAAAAAAATAGATACAGGTTCTTTAAACACATTGATTTAAATTCGATGACGAAGCATGTAGCGTCACAAAATAATTAGGCTGGACAATCGGTTTTAACCGACACATCAATTCTGTTTTTTCGGTTTCTAAAAATTTCAGTTTTTAAAAACTAGCAACCGATCGGTTTGGCATAAAACAAGAAACTAACGAGTTCAGTTTCGATTTTCGGTTTAAACTGATTTATGGCACAAGAACATAGAAGAGAGATAGAGAGCAGATCACGCCGTTGTGCGCTGCTTTTGTAGTAGATCTTGTCACTGTTGCTCCAACAGTAGATCCCACCGCCGTCGTCGCCGCTCTTGCAACAGATCCCGCTGCTCGCGCGCGCTGACGCTCGACGTCGCTGGGTTGCCCGCTCTATGCTCCGCATCCACCCGAGTGGACGCTAGGGTTAGCCGCTTAGCTGTCTCGCCTCACATGGTCGTAGCAGTGAAGGGATATGGCTTAGGGAAGAGTGAGGTTGCAAGATCAAGCTGTCGGAGTGAGTCAAGAGGGTGGGGAGTGACTGGGTGGGTCTATTAACTGGGCCTTGGTGCGCTAGTATGTGGTGTTTGGCGAGAGAGAGTTTGGAGCACGATAAAACCTCAGTTTCAGGTAAAAACCAAACACCAAACCAAAAACCATAGTTTCCAAAACCAAAATTGAAAAACTGAAAAACCGACAATTCAATTCGATTCTCGGTTCTTGTCTAAATAAATGTGTCTAGACAGAGGTCACAACCTACACCCACAGCGAGAAACCAGCCCACAACAAAAGAAAAAAAAGAACTGACCGGGGAATATATTGTGGGACGGAGTAGACATAGCATAAACAGCCGACAGATAGCCGACAAATGAATTAAATTTTCGATTTATTATGTTTTAACAAAAAAGCACCAAAGAGGCAAAAATCTGAACCAGGAGAAACGGAATTTCACTTCGTTTTTTTTTCGACAGCCCGGTCGTGTGGTGCGCCTTTGGTATGTGGAGGGTGTGTGTTGTGAAGGCTTGATGGCTCCACGGTGGTGGGAGCAGAGCAGCCGAGGAGGCAAATCTAGCCCGGCGGCCCGGCCGTCCCTCAACCCCGCCCTCTCTCAGCCTCGATCCCTCTGGAGTCTGGATTCTGCCATTCCATGCTGGTATCTCTGATTTCTCTTTTATCTGATCCATTTGTAGCTCTCTACTCATGTACTGTAGAAATTAATGGGTCGCTACTAGATAGGAGCATAATTGAGTAGTTTATACCTCTACTAGGTAGAGGCCCTGCTCTTTGAGCAAATTCTGGGTCGGCCACTGGCGGCGGCAAGCTTCATCAGGTGGGTTTCTCCGGCCCTGGAGCGGAGGCAGGCAGGAGAGGCGGCTACAAGGAGCTTCTCGCCATGGCGCTGTCTAAGGACGACTGCCTCGACGGCGCAAAGGTCGCGGATGTAGGAGGGGGCGGCTACAAGGAGCTTCTCGTCATGGCGCTGCCTAAGGACGACGGCCTCGACGGCGCCAAGGTCGCGGAGGCCATCGGCGTCAGACTACCGGACGTCGGAGGGGCCGTAAGGGTAAGGAAATCTCCACCTGATTTTACGTCGTTTCCATGTTTCTGGAGCGATGAAAGGGAGGCGGCTTTCGATTTTGGCTGGTTGAACTAATTGAAACTGCCGTACTGTGCTTTCCCCAATTGGTTGCGTGGTTTAGTCTCAGGTTTTTGACCCGGATTCGTCACAGAGTTTCAGATTCCTATGTTTTGTCACAAGGGCAAGTCTTTTTGCTGCTTAAGTGCTAATATATGAGAACTGTGCTTGATCAAGCGAGAATTTCTCCACCGTTTTGCAAGTAATGACTTGCTACGAAACCAACCTTTGGGCTATAGGATGTGGTATTTTTGGGCCCCGTGACATTACTTTTACGTCAATAATTTGTACTACTTTACACTATAATGCATATATGTGGCGTCTTCAATAAATACTGAAATCCTTTCTGTTTATGTGATGGATTAGATAATGTGGTTGCTAATTCGTTACACTATTGAAAAACATAATTATTAAATGTACTTTGTAACTCGAACCATCTTACTCTGTAATCTTCGGTACATTGACAACCATACAATGCCAAAGCGCTTGCAGTTGTATGTAGGCTTTCCCTAGAGAAGTTGCTTCAATTTCAATTCTCATAGATGCCTTATAAATTTAAGCTTTGAAGCTAGTGATGAATTTTTGACTGATTGTTCGATGCCTTCCTTTTATCCAATTCATCACAGACTATTTTGGAGAGCAGAGAAGCCAGAGAATTTGCCAGTGGGGCACTAGCTGGTGCTATGTCAAAGGCTATTCTTGCTCCTCTAGAGACTCTCAGGTAGTCACTAACTTTTATCTCTACCTTTAACCTTTGCGCTTGTCCAGTTTAATTTATTTACGCATTACAACTGTTGATGCAAATCCTACAGCTAGTTTGCTGAACGTTGAAACTTCACGCTTGGTTTTCAATTTTTCATTGCTTCTTATTCGAGGTTGCATGCACTTCAGAGATGAGATGTCCCACCAACCAGATAATTATCCATAGCACATTTATCTTTTGCATTATTGTGTGTTCTGAAATATGATATATACCGATGATTCACAAATTACTTAGTTTCTCCAGAGCACTACCTTAGTGATGTGCTACAGATTTTTCTGGTATTGGGCCCCTAATATATCGAATTTGGAAAACAATTCTCTCTCTCTCTCTCTCTCTCTCTCCATGCAGTTTCTCATTATATTACTGCTGCATATAACCAAAACTCTGTACTCCCTCTACCCTGAGATTGTGGGGTAAAACAAATGATGCATGCAACCTCCCCTAATCTTGGGGAGATATTGTGCTTACCATACTTTGAGCCTAGTGGTTGGGTTGACAATAGACATTAATGGCAGGCAAGCATGTGATTGGGGAGCCTGGGGGTATTAATAAGTGAGGAGGGGGAGTTAATTAACCTACAATCCTTTATAACTTGGGACAAATTTTGAATGCTTCAGTACCTTATTTTAAGATGATGGGGTATCAGTGAAAAGGGAGGAGTTTCTTGACGTGTATAAATATATTATTTTGTTTTGTGCGCCGTAGAATACATTATTTTTAAAAATTGTGCAAGCTTATTTCAACTGCGCTGTCGAAACATGTAGTTCAACAGATGCTGTTGGCTGAATAGTTTCATAATTATTTATTGAGTAAAGCAAAAGGAATGGTTACTTATACCACATACACCATTGTGTACAAATTTCAGGACAAGAATGGTTGTAGGAGTAGGATCTAGGCATATTTTTGGTAGTTTGGTGGAGATCATTGAACAAAATGGGTGGCAAGGGCTTTGGGCAGGAAATACAATCAACATGCTCCGCGTTATTCCAACCCAAGCAGTTGAACTCGGAACATTTGAATGTGTCAAGAGGAGCATGACAGAAGCACAAGAGAAATGGAAAGAGGACGGATACCCAAAGATACAGCTTGGTAATATGAAAATCGAGCTTCCACTTCGTTTCTTATCTCCTGTTGCTATTGCCGGTGCTGCTGCTGGAATAGCTGCCACATTGGCGTGCCATCCTCTCGAAGTTATCAAGGTACTTGCTGAATTGAGGCCTTGTTGACAGTCAGCGCTATTTCTTCATCGATACATTAATTACTCAATGTCATATCATTGATGTTCTGACAGGATCGCTTGACAATCAATCGAGAGCTTTATCCAACCATTAGCCTTGCCTTCAGAAGGATCTATCAGACCGATGGTATAGGTGGTCTCTATGCTGGCCTCTGTCCAACGTTAATTGGCATGATTCCTTACACCACATGCTACTTTTTTATGTATGATACACTCAAGACCTCTTACTGCCGCTTGCATAAGAAGCCATCTTTGAGTCGCCCTGAGCTTCTACTTATCGGGGCTCTTTCAGGTAAATGAATCAGCATCTCACTGCATCTAGTTTCAGTCGGTCACCTGTTGCTTACTGCTTCAACATTGTCTTAAAACTGACGATGGGATAGAAAATTTAGGGCCATGCCGTCTAATGATTACTTGGGGTCTGAGCAAACAGGACTGACATTTTACCGTTGGATCCACAGGTCTCACTGCAAGCACAATCAGCTTCCCGCTGGAAGTTGCAAGGAAGCGGCTGATGGTCGGCGCTCTGCAGGGGAAGTGCCCACCTAACATGATTGCCGCTTTGTCAGAGGTGCTCCGGGAGGAGGGCTTCCGAGGGCTTTACCGTGGGTGGGGGGCGAGCTGCCTGAAGGTCATGCCACATTCTGGCATCACCTGGGTGTTTTATGAGGCATGGAAGGATGTTCTTCTTGCTGGGGGGCGAGCTGCCTGAAGGTCATGCCACATTCTGGCATCACCTGGGTGTTGTATGAGGCATGGAAGGATGTTCTTCTTGCTGACAGGGACAAGCGGCGCCCTTAGCAAATTGAACAAGCTGTTTTTGAACGATGGAGGCGTTGCTGCGGATGAAGTTTTGCTCCCTTGCTGGGATTTCTGATCTATTTCAGTTTTGGAATCCCGGCTGCGCCAAATGGGATGCTGTGATTTCTGATCTATTTTCAGTTTTGGATTGCTGGGATTTCTGATCTGTTTTCAGTTTTGGAATCCCGGCTCCGGCGAATGGGTATATAGGGTGCGTTTCTCTTTTTGGCCGAGTGGAAAGCATTTGTTGTGTCATCAATTCTGAACAGCTGATTGATTTTTGTTCTGTTATATAAGAAAATGATTTGAGTAGATTGATTGCTAGCTTTCTTTGGAGCCTAGCTGAAGGCGCTTTGACGTTCGTGTTGGCCCGGGCGCCTGGCCGAGTTCACAGACTTGGGCTTCTTTCACCTCTAAAGCCCAAATTTAGTTTCTGCCATCAGCTCGGCCCAACAACTTCGGAGCAGCAACAAACCATTCAATTTCTTTTAGTCTCGCTCAGCATTCAGAACAAAATAGAAAAACATCACAGTCCTCTAAAAAGGCGAGTACAGTGTACAGAGCATGATGCCAAAAGCATTACATAACATAACTTTACATCACCTGTCTAAATCCGACAAAACTGCAAAAACAAAAAGGGAACAGTAACATGCCCGGTATCAGTGGGTGTTCCTCTTGGACAATTCTGTTGTGTCTAAAAACATTTTTTGTTTGTTAGGTTCCTCTTGCTGCTTGTCAGCCATCCCGTACTAAAATGCTATCGCTGTAATAACAGTAGTATAAATCTGGACTGACGTTCCTCTTCCACAGGGAGACAAGGTTCACCCGAGGCAAATACCTTTGACCTTTCAGTAGAATTTCAAGGTCCATATGGAACTCCCATCCACCATCATCACTCATACCAAGTCAGACTCCACACAATCCTGCCGCCACCACGGAACCCCAGCCTTGTAAGAATGACGCTCGCCTTCGTGATCCCAAGAGATCTCCGATGCTTGCAGGCCAATTATGGATTTTGGTTCGTTGCCGTGGGAGGCAATCCATGCTTCAATGGCGGCATCTTTCTCCTCCTCACTGTTGTAACTCAGCCTCTCTCTACCGAATGGGTTTATGATTGGGTTGGCCATCGCTGCCATTGCTGCAGTCATATATGCAGAATCCCCTATAATTGGAGCGCCTATAGCAGCAAGCTGTGCCCTTATCTGCAACATAATGGATTCCAAATTAGATCTTGTTGTGATGTACTATAAACAAGCAATCACATTCCTAGAATTTAAACGCAAAACAAAACAATTGCATATGCATAGCTCATTCAACTAAAAACCTAAGTGTTGGCAAAAATAAGCAATCAGCCCTTTAACATTTTCCAAGCTTGGAAACCTTTTTATTATAGAACGGGAATAATCAAGCCTCTGGCGATGTATATTTGACCGAAATTGCATGATACCTGATGAGTTTTCCCTGTCAAGAGATTGATTTTACATTCATAAGCAGCTTCTTGCTGTGGCCACCCACAACCATTTACATTGTGAACTTTCCTGATCGAAGAGCTTGGCCATGGTACCTTCCTACAATCGAGTACCTCCATTTGACAGAGATGCCATCTTTCAATACAGTCTGGTTAGGTAAGAAGAAAACATTAATTAATGTACTAATAAAGGATTTTAATGTAACAAACAAGGCCCAATAGACTAAAACAAGAAGGTTATTTAGAACTTCTGATGCAAACATTCAGGCTATGAGTTTATGCAGCATTCATGTCTTATGATGCAGCATTCATCCTCTAGAGTTTATTAACATCCAAACAGTGGTTTACAACATAATAACAAGGCAACACACGGACAATTGATGGCGAATGGACGAGTTTTAGATATAAAATGCTGACTCACATCTCACTATCTTCAGTAATGGCCACAACTTAACAAAAGGTGGTCAGTGTGCACATATGTGTTCATAAAGAGAGTACACAGTTTCACCCAAAAATGAATAATATTCCTTACCCAGGTATATGCATGCTTGAAGTCAGGACAACGGTGCCAGCATCAAAGCACAAAACACATATTGGCCGAGCTAGTAACCATACAGAAGTAAACAACAAATTCAGTTCAAAATTACCTTCAGAAACTAATCTAGGAGCGCGATTAACTGGACGCATATAATGGGTAATCGTTCCTGCTGACACAGGTGCTGTAGTAAGTGCAAGATAAAGTTTTTTAACCTGTTTCTCCTGTTACAAAATGCAAAAAAAAAAGGAGGGATCATTGCTGGTAGGTTCATAGAGCAAAAACACACTGCATTGCAGTCGTCAGGTAGTAACATACCCTTATCAGTCCATGGAAAACTGAGCAGAACTCTTTCGTTTTAGACAGTACCACACTGCAAAGTTATGAAAAAGGATGACATTACTTACCTATTTCCAACATTTGAGTATAATCAAGTAAAGTGATAGACAAACCAGCCTTCAGAGCAGTTGTCAATCTGGTGAGTTGTCAGTAATGGTGTTTCCAATCCTAATGCACGTGAAGTAAACACTGCACAGGATTCCTCGATGTTATCAGTTGCTCCGCCCACCTAAAGGTTGAAAATTCACCGTTTGTTACCATTTGAACTCAGAAAGTTCAACCATAAACTAGTGACTGTCTGGGCATTTCTAACTTCGTCACCTACAAGAACTTAATAAAACAAATCTTATTTCATGAATAGCCGCATCTTCTGGCTTCATTCCATGTTGCATTGGCAGTACATACGTTAGTGGATGCGAATTTTATAATGTGAAGGTAACCTAATGGTGAAAATAATCTAAAATCAATATCATATTCAATGGGAATTCAAACAACATCAAGTTAAAGACATGAACAATATGTTCAACAAATTAGATGCCCAATGTTGCAGACACAGATTCTATGCTACGACATGTGCGGTCTAAGAAATTTGCAGCCCATAAAGTCGCAAGCACCAACAAATGAGAAAGTGAATGATAAAAGAAGCATACCGATGTTGCAGCAGGTTTATCAAGAACAACATATTCATCAGCGACAGCTATTACCCTGGATTTCCAGTCAATTTCATAACACCTGTGGCAGGATTGAGTAAAGGGAACATACTCATAAAGCAACCAACCAAACTGATCCAGTCATTCACCACAACAGCGAGAATCAACAGCAGATAAGAGAGAGGATAGCACCCACCGTACCTTGGAAACCGTTTGGGATGCACATGAACCCGCACATAGGTGCCGGCCTCGAGGCGCTGGTTGGGGTCGGTCACCCTAAACGTCTTCTGAGCCTCCCTCACCGTCTTCCCCTTAATGGACGCCCTCCGGCGCAGGATGGAAGGCTGAGTGACTTCCCGAAAGATTTTAAAATGCTCCGGAGAAGCGTAGGGAGGCGGCTGCGGCGCGACGAGCGCGTAATACACAGCACCGAACCTGATGAGGTCTGCAGCATACCTTCACATCCACAATGTTAGGCATGGCAGCCAATTCATTCCGCATTCTAGAAAGAGAGCGCGCAGGAGGGAGAGGTGTGCTGCCTTACAGAGGGGGAAGGCTGAGCGACCTGGAGATGAAATCGGCTGCCACCTCGTCCTCGCGAGCCACGAGGTGCTCGATTCTCGGAGGGTCGTCCTGCAAGGGACACGGTAGAAGCCGGTCGTACACTGGGTACCTGCGTCACGCACGGGGGCATACATCGACATCAGGGTATCAGCTGTTGGGATAGTGGAAGGGTGTGGGATGAGGAGCTTACGGTGTGGCTGCTGGGGCCTCGACGGCGGCGGCGGTTGATACCGCGGCGAGGTGAGTGGAAGTGGAACGGGGGAGTACGGAGCAGCGGCGTGAGGCCGAGTGGGCGGTGAGGATCGGAGAGGAGGAGGAGAGGCCGCGTGGGAGGATGGGAGCGCGACGGAAGGGGCGGTACCATAGCTGCGGGAGGAGGGAGACGACGGAGGCCACTGGCTTCGGCATCCCGGCGGCGGGAGGAGCCGGGGGTTGTGCGGTTTGGGGCTGGGGCGTTTGCGTTTGACGCTAGTCTGCCCACGCTGGCAGATAGGATCTCAGTGTCCCAATATATCTCCTCCAATATAGTGGTATTGGTGGCCACCAATACTAGTATTGGCCTAACAGTTCCCCCAATATATGAGACTCATGTGTCATATTAGAGTTGAAAAGGAGGTGAGAGATGATAGTTTAGGGTGAGACCTAGCTATTGGGGAGATGCAACTCCCCCTTTATTTGAGGGGAGATGGACAAAATATTGGTGGCCACCAAAAATTGGAAGAGGTATTAGGGGACTGCTGGAGAAGGAAAAGTAGTCCATCTCCCCCAATATGGTAGATTTATGGGGATGAGGAGTGAGATTGGGAGACTGCTGGAGATGCTCTTACTCCGTATGTTGTTTCCCCTAGTTCTGCTCAATGTCCCATTTTTAAAAATTTATAGATCTAATAAATAAAACCGGCCTAAATTTTTACATGCAAGATGTATCGATGATTATTGAGTTATAAATCAACTTTAATGCGTACAAATTAGATATATAACAGTATTTTTCTCTTACAGTAGACTATCTGATTCAACTTATTAGCCGCCTTAGGGCAGTCCCAATGGTTGAAACTATGCACGGTTTCCATAGCAGCCATGTGTACAAGAAACTACACATAGAAACTATCCCACACAATGGAGGTGTTTTCTTATAATAAATGTTGTATTTTTTTTCTCGTTTTCTCTTAACATCGTCTTCTTCCTCCGATGGGACTTCCCTCCACTAGCACGGTACCAAACACAAGCACAACGGGTCTGCAATTGAGAGCGGTCTGTCGAGTGCCGGGCTGCCTACAAGACAAGGAGGCCACCGGCCGCGGCCTGGACGAGTGAGAGCTTGCACAGTGGAGCTTCTGTGCAAAGGTGCACACGCATAGCTAGCTTCCATGCGCACAACTAGCTTCCGTACGCTCGTTGCGGCAAAGGTTCACAAGTACAACTAGCTTCCATGCGAGCGTCGGCAGCTTGCTATTGCTGCACGACACCGACAACTTACGCAACAACGACGAGCGCAGCCGTAGCCTGCTGCACAGCGGCACGGCGTTCGCCGTTTGCGGCGGCGAGTGTGGCAGCGGCAGCCTGCTGCACAGCGGCGTGGCTTTCGGTTTCGAGGCGGCGAGCTGCACGACGGAGCGACGGAGCGACCTGCTGCACGGTGGCGAGCGCGACAGCGGCGTGGCTTTCGGGGCAGCGAGCTGCACGGCGTAGTGACCTGCTGCACGGCGGCGAGCGCGGCAACCTACGGCACGGCCTTCGCGACTGCGTGAACTGCACAAACGGCGGCGAGCAGTCACATTGCGGGTCCCACCGGTAGAAACGGCTGGTTTCCTCCCAACGGGAAATTTGCGGTTTCCTTCTACCTCGTTTCACGAGTAGACTTGGTTTCCTTCTTAAGAAACGGTTTCATCATTTTTTTCTTCTCTTTCTTCATTAACTACGCTGTCATGTCAGCACTCTGCTTACGTGGCATCACATTTAATAAAGATAGAAACCACCATTAATTACCCATTGGGACTGCCCTTATAAGTCTTGCCAAACAGAGTCTACGTTGAGTACCTGTAATAAATAAAAAAGACAGTCATTCATAAAAAGAAGACGGTCCACCAAAAGCAATAACCATCTCTTGAAATTCGGTATTCTTCAGCAACGTTTTACTAGCCATGTGTGGTAAACAATATGTCAACATTGCTGTCACCAGGCGCGGCTCGCCGTCGTTGCAGATGGCCTCGCCGGACGCCGGACACAAGTTAACTAGCTAGCTGCTACTCACCACAGGTAGATTTGGCGCCGCCCTGTCGAGACTCGAGACTCGAGAGCCGCTCGAGCTATCTCGTCGCCGCGGGGGTGCCGGGTGGAGTGGAGTAGTGGACGATGGCCTCCCAGTCGTACTGTGGCGGGCCAAGGGATGGTCACCGGCGAGCCTTGGCGGGAGGCACACACCGGCCCACGCGTGCGGCGTGCGGTGCGCGAACCGCCGCATGTCCTGCCGCTTAGCCATCGGCGCCGCGTGGTGAAAGGAGATGCCGAGCGCCAGGCCGGCGCCTGCACCTGCACCGATCGTCAGCACGGACGTCGAGCTCCGGCAGGCACGAACGAGGCCGAGGAAAGCACGGGAGCTACGTTCCTAACTAGGCATGCACGTGTATTTTCTGACTTATATACAAAGAATCTGATACTTTATTAGCTTTAGCTTGGTCAAACTGGTAATTAGGGGGCAAAAGGTTGCTTTCATCCACCACGCTTATTACAGACATTCAATCATCAAGCTCATCCCTGACACCTGGCAGGTCCCAACTCCCAAATGAAAAACCTTCGCACTGCACGGGTCATCTATCACCTCGTCATGTACGCGACGAGCTCGTCCAGGTCCCGCCTGGACGACCCGCCCTTAGCCACGGCGCCGCGGACGGCCTCCCCGAGCGCCGCGGCTCGCCGCCGGATCTCGGCGCCTTCCTCCGAGGCCATGACCCTTTCGATGGCGTCACGAATCCCGGCCGCGGGGGTCACGTCGTGCCGACGCTCCCAGGGGCGCACGAGCACGCCGGCGCGGAGGTACTTGCACACGAGCTCGGCGTCCCAGGGCTGGTCGCTGTGCATGGGCCACGCCAGGATGGGCTTCCCGTGGCTGAGGCTCTCCACGGTGGAGTTCCACCCGCAGTGGCTCATGAACGCCGCCGTGGCGCCGTGCGCCAGGATCTCCAGCTGCGGCGCCCACCCGGAGACCACCACGCCAAGGGCGTCGGGGCCGAGCTCGGACGCCGCGGCGGCACGGAGGCTCTCGGCCGCGGCCTCCCCGCCGCGCATGTCCGCGCGGTCGGCGTCGCGCAGCACCCACACGAAGCGCGCCCCGCTGTCCCGCACCGCCGCGGCCAGCTCGCGCACCTGCTCTGCCCGGAGCGACGACGTCGTGCCGAACGAGACGTAGAGCACCGACGACGCCGGCTGCGCGTCGAGCCAGTCCAGGCACTCGTGCCGCGACCTCCCGCTCGCGTCGGCGCCGGCGCCGGCGCCGGCGCCGGGGAGGGGGAGGAGCACCGGGCTGAGGGGCCCGACGGCGAACAGCAAGCGGCCGTCGGAGGACGGGATCCCCGCGAGCGCATCGAGGAAGTCGCCCTCGAGCGCGCGGCAGGTGTTGACGACCATGCCGGCGCCGGGCGCGCGCCGGCGCTCCTGCCCCATCCGCCTGGCGAGCGCGACGAACTCCGGGGTGGCGCAGGCGTCGGGCGGGTGGAACACGAGGCCGTGGCGGCGCAGGAGGGCGTGGTCCCGGTCCGCCCACCCGACGTTGTAGGAGGCGGCGAGGCAGTGCACGCCGAGGGCCTCGGCGTGGGGCAAGCGCGCGGCCTCGGCCGCCGCGAACGCCGCCATGCGGTCGTGGAGGACGACGACGCGGCGGTGGGTCGCGGCGAGCTCCGCGAGGAGCGCGGCCAGCGCGGCCCGCGCGCCGGCGCAGTAGGCCTCGAAGAGCGGCTGCATGTGCGCCGGGAACGGGGATGACGGGTCCGGGGCAGGGGACTCGTGCGCGGGCACGTCGAGCGCGCGGAAGCGCACCGCCGCGGGGAGGGCGGCGGCGCCGCTGGGGGCGTCGGGGCCCCAGCCGTGCAGGCGCGCGCGGGCCTCCCGGAGGTGCGTCTCCGGCGCGGCGAAGTGGACGGGGAGCCCCCGCGCGGCCAGGAGCAGGGACAGGTGCAGCAGCTGGTTCAGGTGGCCCTGCGCCGGGAACGGCACCGTCACGATGGCCACGGCGGCGGAATCCATCGCCGGGCTGGGGTTCGGCTTTGCCTTGGATGTGATTGTGATGTGAGACCTGAGAGAGTGAGAGGAAGGTCGCGGCGCCGGCGAGTGTGCTCGTTAATCCTTCACGTTTTCTTTAATGGAAAAGATTGAAAATGTGATTGCCAGCTCCATTGACGTGTGGAAACTGAAGAGGAAGGAGCTCCACCGTTTCGTGGCAAGAAAGACTCCGCGTCGAATTCACACTCGGGCTCGGGAGCAATCTATCGTTGTTCTTTTGAGAAAAAGGAGCTCTTGCCACCGGCCGTCCACGGCAACGGGAGAGCTGCCACCGGATCTTCAGCAGACACTAAAAACAGTGACGACTCGCGACGCATGTGCATGATTTGTTTAGTTAAGATCAATCAACGTGCGTGCTATCTGCAATCACGCATTTCGTATTTTCGTGTCTGTTCACCGGTTGCAACAAATGAATTTACCTTTGCCGTCTGACGCAGTTAATTTTGAGGAATAATAACTTCTGCAATCACCGTCAAAAAAAAAAAACTTATGCAAAGAAGCCCTCGGTTCGGCCTGGAGACGCTCCTCCCGTCGTCTCGCGAGGCGACGGCGAGGGCTCGTGCTCCCAGGCGAAATCGACGAGCGTAACAACGTTGTGCGTCTTCGTCTCCTCAACTCAGCTCGCGCTCGGATCCTATACGGGTGCTCGCGTACTCCTGTTTCGGCGTACACGGTCTTCCTCAGCGCGCCAAATCCAACGTCTCCGACAATGCCCAAGCCATCGTTGCAAGATCCAGTGTCGTCGTCGTGCCGCCGCCGCCGCCAAGCCCAACGATCTGGAGGCTGAACGTGGCCTCGCCGGTTCCGGCGGACTTTGACATGCCAACTTGGTCGAGCCGGTCCCGATGGAGGAGGGCAAGTCCACCGCCACCGTCGAGCTATGTCAGGCTCTCCGCAGCGGCGGAGGCAGATCTCAAGGTTGCAGCGGCACGACAACGACGACAGGCCGCCACGAGCTACGCTGGCGGAATCTCCATCCTGGCCGCCGCGAGATGCTTCGGGCGAGTCTCCGTTCCAGCCACAACGATCTGCACAAAGGTTATTATGTGAGATTTGGAGTTTGGATTGTGGCCACATGATCGAAAGGTTGCTACTTTTTGGCTAGGAAGGATTGGCTGATCTGAAATTGGACGGGTCTGCTTCTGAATTTTTCTTATTGTTTCGGTTCTTAGTTTGATTTATCAATCAAAATGAGATAGCTTGCATTGACATGGTCTTGCGGTATCATGTAGTTCAGATTGGTCTCCAAGTAGACAGGTTACTATCGTTGGTGGCTTTTGAAGACTGAAATTGTATGATTGCAGTTTTTGATTCAATTCAGAAAAATAGAAGTTCTTCTTCTGCAGTTAAAAAATTATCTAATCTGTAGATGCATTTGTGTCTGTCGGCCTGTCGCGGTTCTGAAAACAGAGAGCATGTATGTGTTATCTCTGCTTCATACTCCATAACTAGATATATCATGCAACAGAGATCATGTTTTTTATGTTTTTATCTTTTGTATTAGCACAAGCAACAAAATGGCATTACACGAGTTATATTTACACTTGATCATAGCTATATACAAGCATTAAAGAATTAATAGACAGCCAAATAGACAACCCATTGTATGTCTTGTCTTTTTAGCTGTCTCTATGTGATGTGACATCATCATACAGACAATAATCCGTCTGTGGCCTGTACAGGATTCTGAAAAAGGCGGTCACTATTTGTGCCATGACTGACGAGCATTTGTCCATTGTCTCCGCTCTCCAATACTGCAGTAAAACATTTGCGCCGTCAAGTTATCGTACCCAAAATAAATGAAAAAGAATCATTTTTCCTTGCTATAAGCATGTTACAACCAGTCCGCGAAGTTCCTAATTTCGAAATTTTCAGACAGGTCCATCTTGCATTTTTTTTTTCTTTTCATTTCAGACGACATTAATGTGGGTTCAACTCTGGATGAGTTGCTTGTGCACTGCTTATAAACTCATTGCAAATTGCCTACTATGTCATTTTTTGAAGCGTGGAATCACGATTGAGTTTATGGAATGGTTAGACTATGTTTGGTTTCTGAGTTGCTTGTGCCTGAGGGGGCCCAGGGGCACGTTAGGTTTGTTGTGTTGGGCCGTGATTTTTGGGTTATTGGGCCGCACTGATCGGGTCGAGCAAATCAGTTTTTTTCCCCAAGCTGATCGGGTGCCTAGCCCTTAGGTAGGATCCAGATGTTGCTAGAGATTGTGGTGACGGGTAAGATCAAATTTGTTAGAGGAAATTATCGATAACGGACCAACGGTGAAAACTAATAATTACATTTGGTTGCACAACTTGGCTAGAGGTTGCTCACCTTAGTTTTATGGGACAATTATCTTCCTCATGGGTGAGAGTATACTCTATGACCTCTTTATTAACCATTTTGATCTGTGAACAAGGGAATAGGAAAATCATTCACCAGTCACCACTCACCAGGGACCAGGCAAGTAGTAACATCTGAGTCTCAGTCAGTCTTCCGTCGTCCAACTCCATCATCATCAAACAGAGAAAGAAGACCGATTTTTTTTTCCCTGTCAAATTTTCACCAAGCTGGGGTTGGGACTTGGGACACGAGTCGCGCCGTCGCCCAGAACCAGAAGGCCGGATTTGCCTTGCCAGAACCACATCCTCTCTCGTCTCGTCTGTCGTCTCCCCTCGTCTCGAAAGCAACCTGGCTTCGTTCCCTTCCTTGCTGAGCCCTGAGCCCTGAGCCCTGAGCTGATGAGCAGCTTCGCGATAAGACTATAAATCCAACGGCTCTCGCGATAAGCCAATCCTCTCCCTTCCCAGGGCCGTAGCGGCGACTGACTGGGGCGGGCAGCCAGGCATTCCTCCCTCCGCGCTTCGCCGGCGACGGCGAAGAATAGGTGCGCCGCCCCTTTCCCTTCTGTTCCTGCCGTACGGGGCTGGGGGTGGGGAACAGGCCGCGACCGTGCGAGGGTGGCGCCGGCGGCAGGATGGGGGATTCGTTTCCTGCCGTCAGGCAGCCTCTCCGTCGTTTCCTGTAGGCACTGTGAGATGTTTTGTCTGTTGCTTGGTTGGGTAGCCATGTACATTTCGTCGGGAGTCCTGTTTGGCTCCAATATCACATCTTCTTAATGTTCACAATTGCCAGCTTTCATTTCATCATTTGTAGTACCTTTCCAAAGAAAAAAAACTTTCATTTGTAGTAAGTGCTGTGTCATCAAACTTTCTAGGGCCTAGGGGTGAGGTGTAGATCGGCTTCAGTTCGCCCTTTGCCTGTATGAACACTAGCCACTTCTCCCGAACCTGAAAACAGACCAAGCTACTCTGATTTGTGCAGCCAAGCAAAGCAATGATGCCTTCTTCTTAAAGTTCCATGCGGTTTCCAATTTTTATTTGGTAGTAGGAATACTTGCTTTCGTCAATTGCTGTAGGTGGAATGCCCACCCACCCACAACATGATGGTATTAACAAGGACCTCCTTGCTTTATTTTCTCTAACGACTTTGCCTCTTCTGCACAGGCTTCTGAAGGGACCAAGATTCTGTTGTGGATACCTCACTCCCTTGATTCAAAATGACTCCAGTGAGTCATTGCTCTGTTGGCAATATCAGTCTGTTTCACGTCGGAAGCTTCAGGACCAGCCGAGAAGTCCAAATAAGAAGGTTCCAGGGCTCGGCGAGGTATTCGAGAGTAGCATCACCACCGTCGCCCCGGAGACTGCTGCAGCCGCAGACTGCGTTCCACCTGATCAGTATCTACAAGAGAAGAAGCTGGTCCTCTGCCCAGAGGCCAAGAACCTTGTCTGCGGCGACCGTGGGGACTGATGTCACGGTGGAGGATCAAAATCCAGAAACTTCAGATGAAAACTCTGAGGATGCACCTGACGCTATTGAAGCGAGCGAGCAGGCCGAGGCTAGCACGGGACAAGCTTCTTCTGCTCGCAAGTTGGGACGCAACATACGGAAGAGCGAGATGCCTCCACTGAATGAGGAGGATCTAGTTCCTGGTGCGTCTTTTACTGGGAAAGTGATGTCTATCAAGCCATTTGGAGTTTTTGTTGACATTGGGGCATACACAGAAGGGCTTGTTCATATCTCTAGAGTAAGTGATGGGTTCGTGAAAGATATATCTTCCCTCTTCACTGTTGGACAAGAGGTGTCAGTCAGGTTGCTTGAAGCAAATAAGGAAACGAAGCGTATCTCTCTGACGATGAGGGAAGGTGATGACTACGTCAAGCCTATAAAGGAAACACCTAAGGCTGCAAACGGTGGGCGCAGTGCCACCGCAACTCCAAGGCAAACAAGGGAAAGGCAGGAAGCCAAGGAGATGGTCGAGTCAAAATATGTACCTGGGCAATCTCTGAATGGCACTGTGAAAAGTACGACGAGAGCAGGGACATTTGTGACATTGCCTGATGGTAGTGAAGGATTCCTTCCCAGAGAAGAGGAAGCATTGGCATTGTTTACCCTTATTGGGCAATCTGCAATGGAAGTTGGTAAGCAGATAAGGGTTAAAGTACTGAATGTAGCACAAGGTCAGGCCACTTTGACGATGAAAGGGGTGGAAGATGATGAGGACGATCTGAAGACGCTAAACATGGAGCTTAAGAGGGACTGGTCCAGAGGGACCAATGCATTCGAGTTGGCTTTCCGTAGGAACAGGGAGATCTCTGCATTCTTGGATCAGAGGGAAAAGACAAAAGTGCCGGAAGTACACACAGCTGCTGAGGAAAGTAGCGAAGAATTGAGCTCTGTGTCAGAAGTAGCAACTGATGTTCCTGCTCCTGTATCTGATGCCTCTTCTCAGGTGGGAATCGAGGATTCTACTTCTGTGGCAAATGCTGCTGAGGACCAAACTGTAGAATCTGAAAGCTCACCTGTAATTAGTGTTGAACTGTCCTCCAACGGGGCCCCAGATAGCACTAGTGTGTCTTCAGTTTCAGAAACTGCGGAGAAACCTGCTGAACCTGAAGAATCTTCAGCAGTTGAAGAGGTCCTTGTAACTGCAAGTAGCGAGGTGGAGAAAGAACCAGCTGCTCCTGCTGCTGGAGTTGCACAAGCAAGCACCACGACAGGTCTGTAGTAATTTTATCAGTGAGTCAGTGATAGTATCCCCTAAAGGCTTTGACATGTAATATTCTGATAAGCCACACCTTATCTGCAAAAGCCTCATGAAGAAGCAACGCTGCCTAACTAGAATAGAATAGGGGGTGCTATAATAGATTGCAAGAAACCTGTTCAATCTACTGTTTTTGCTCAGTTACTCTCATTTTAATTTTTTGTTACATGGTTGTTTCACACATTGGTACCAATCCTTGAATTCTCCCCTGGTAGCCAAAAGGGTTGTTCATGTTGTTATTTTTGGGCTCTACAAGATTAAACATAGTTCATTTTCATCTCACCTTCTAATGTACTCCCTCCATCCCAAATTATATTGGTCAAAGTTAAAAAAAACTTTGACTCTCCAAGATTTTTGGAATGTCTTATAATTTGGGATGGAGGGAGTATTATTTAGATCAATCATTTCTCCACATTTGCAAATATTTGTTTCTTTGATTTATGTTTCTTGTGACATGCCAGCTGCATAGTTTTGCTCAAACTATTTTTATATGACAAAAACATGTTACTTGTCTGCTAATGCTTTAAACGGAGACAAGACTGACTTCCTGATGGTATATGAAGTCCTATAGCTTGGCCAGCCACTGTTTCTTGAAATAAGTAATTGCTTGGTTCAAAATTTTACTTCTGTCTTTTTTGTTAATTGGACAATGTAACCCTGAAACATAATTCTGTAACTTGTCTATTGAATTTGTGCCAATTAAGAGTTATAAAAAAGTCTTGCATCTTGATTTTTCATTTCTTATAATTACTTCATTCTCCTTTGTGGACATGTTGTACCCTGCATTTTCCTTAGCAAAAGTTCACCACATTGCAATTTGTTGACAAACCATTGCTAAGTCAGCACAAGGAAGATTTTGATAATCTTTTCTGCACTTGAGCAGCCACTATTTCTCCTGCCCTTGTCAAGCAATTGCGTGAGGCAACTGGAGCAGGCATGATGGACTGCAAAAAGGCTCTTGCTGAAACGGCGGGTGACATTGATAAAGCTCAAGAATTTCTACGAAAGAAAGGGTTGGCGGCTGCTGACAAGAGGGCCGGCAGAGCAACAGCTGAGGGAAGAGTTGGCTCGTACATACATGACAGCAGAATTGGGGTCCTTATCGAAGTGAATTGTGAGACTGACTTTGTGTCCCGAGGTGACATCTTCAAAGAGTTAGTTGATGATCTTGCCATGCAAGTTGCTGCCTGCCCTCAAGTACAGTACATCTCTATTGATGACGTCCCTGAGGAGGTTGTGAAGAAGGAGACCGAGCTGGAGATGCAGAGGGAGGACCTTTTGTCAAAGCCTGAGCAGATCAGGGCTAAGATTGTTGAAGGGCGTGTAAAGAAGAGGCTCGGAGAATTTGCATTGTTTGAACAGCCATTCATCAAGAATGACAAGGTCACAATAAGTGAGTGGCTGAAGCAAACTATAGCTACAACTGGAGAGAATATGAAGGTCAAGAGATTTGCCCGATACAACCTAGGTGAAGGGTTGGAGAAGAAAAGCCAGGATTTTGCTGCTGATGTTGCAGCCCAGACAGCAGCGAAGCCGCCTCCATCTGCTCCTCCGAAGGAGGACAAGCCTGCTGAAACAACAGAACCCGCCGAGAAGTAATCTCCCTCCTCATGCTTTTTCATTCCTGTGTGCTCATGTTTATTGAGTGTGTGCACAAGATATGCATCGGTGTGTGTTTAGGCATTTCTAACTGAAAACTATACTGTTGCATCTTACCACTTACATTTGGCACACATGTTTCCAGGAAGCCAGCTGTTGCAGTTTCAGCTTCATTGGTAAAGCAACTCCGAGACGAAACCGGCGCTGGTATGATGGACTGCAAGAAAGCTCTGGCTGAGTCTGATGGCGACCTTCAGAAGGCTCAGGAGTTCCTCAGGAAGAAGGGCCTCTCATCTGCAGACAAGAAATCTTCTCGTCTAGCTGCTGAAGGATTGATTGGCTCCTACATCCACGACAACCGCATCGGTTGCATGATTGAGGTCAACTCCGAGACGGACTTTGTGGCTCGCAACGAGAAGTTCAAGGAGCTTGTGAACGATCTTGCAATGCAAGTGGTGGCATGCCCACAGGTTGACTATGTCTCAGTGGACGACATCCCAGAGAGCATCATCAGCAAAGAGAAGGAGATCGAGATGCAGAGGGACGACCTGCAGTCGAAACCCGAGAACATCAGGGAGAAGATTGTCGAAGGGCGGATAGCAAAGAGGCTCGGAGTGATGGCCCTCCTGGAGCAGCCCTATATCAAGGATGACAGCAAGACAGTGAAGGATCTGGTGAAGGAGACGATCGCCTCACTCGGTGAGAACATCAAGGTGCGGAGGTTTGTACGGTACACCCTGGGTGAGAACTGAGTGGCGCGAGACGTTGATCTTCGTCGCAGTCCTGACATGAGAAGTTGGGCAGATTTTGGTTCAAGGAGGTGCATAGCTGTTGGTAGTCTGTACTCAGTTCCATCTGTAATATCGTTTCACCTGTTACTGCTGTTCCTGGTTCAAAAGGGTGAACTTCAGTACTTTGTAGATGATATAAGAGGGGTCACTGGTCAGTATGTCCATCAAAGCATTACAACATTACGGCAAATTAAATTTTGTATCTTTTCCTGTGCTTCGTTTCAAATTTCTTGCAATCCTTTATTTTACAACAGCTGAACCAGAACGCGTTGCTCCGGCAGGCTGGAGGCCGCCGCCGCGATCAACAAGTTCGCCCTCCCTAATGTTCACTGCCGGCGACACCATCAAGGACACGTCCACCGGCCATACCGACAGGCATATGCTTCTCCCGGCGTGGCACCGTAAATGCAAATCGAGCCTCATTAAATTACGTTAGGGTGTTTATATTCTGGCAAGTATTTTAAACATGTGGGTTCATATCATAGGTAGGTGTAGAGAAAAAGAAAAATAATTTCAGTCAAATTTCTTCTCTTGAGAAGCTAGAACGAGCGTGACTGCATATTTGTGTGAGTTTGTACCGTGAGCAGAAAAGGAAAAAAAAAAGAATTTTGGTCAAAATTCTTCTCTTCCAAAGCTGTTCTACCGTGAGCCCGTGATGTCTTCGAGGGCGAGACGGGTGTAGCCGTTTTTACAAATAATCAATCAACTCAAATTCAAAATGGTACTACAAGGATTTTTTTTAAGACAAAAGAAGAATTATATTAAATTATAGCTGGGTACATCATCGTATTAAAGTACTCTGGAAAAAACATGTATCCAGAAACTGATTCTCATCTAAATTATACCCACACTGTGAAAGGCTCGAACTCTCAAATCCAAACCTGTTTGACGCTTCGTATAGATGACCGCACAGGCAAATACTCGGCAACAATTGTTTTCGGCCTGAGAACAGATGCCCAACGGACGGCCAACATTCCTGCAGACGGAGTTGAGAAACTTTTTCTTCTTCCTTATGTCTTCCTTCTTCTTCTTTCTGCCACCGAAGAATGAGGAAAACTGATGTGAAAATTATTCTCCCTGGTCCTTCATCGTGGTCAGATCCAACCACAACAAAACAAAGAAGGGACCGGAGAAAATTATTCCATGGCGGCGACATCATCTCCGTCTTGATGCTGAAGCCCGGAAACAAAAGTCTCCATGTTGTCTTGTTGATGTAGATGTTGACGTCGAAGTTGTCGCTCTCATCTTCAACAGAGCCACCATGGAGAGACCGGATACATCCTACCCTTCTTGCCGTCGCCGGGAAGAAGCAGGAGGAAAAACATCCTCAATACCAAAGACCTTGCGTAGAGAAACCCTGACTCTAGATGACTCGATCTAATAAAAAACTTATTAAAAACGATAGATCCCCAGTCCCTCCGACCTCCGATCTCCGGCGAGATACCGGAGGGGGAGGGAGGGGACCAACGGTGAAGAAGATGGAGGCGGCGGTGGCGGCGGCTCACACCCTAGGGCAGCGGCGGCCAGGGTTTGTTCCTTAGCTCAAGTTATTCGACAGGAAAAAAAAAAAGTACTACAAGGATTTTGGATCGGTTTTCTATCCAAAAACAGTAAACACACAGTATCGCCGTGAACTCCTGACACTAGCTGAACCGAAGGCGGTCTTTTCTCGTATTTCCTCCGTTCCAAGGTCTTCAGCAAACTGACAAACAAGAGCAATCATTCACGCAGTAGAAGACAGGCACAGGGAGAAGCAAGAGGCGAGGCCGCCGCCATGGACACTGAGACTGAGAGGAAGGCGGCGGCGGTCGCGGAGACGAGGGAGTGGTGCGTCGCTCTCCCCAAGGTGGAGCTCCACGCCCACCTCAACGGCTCCGTCCGCAACTCCACCCTCCTGTCAGTGCTCCGCTCCGCAGCGCCTCCACTCGTCTCTCTCTCTCCCTCTCCCCCCCTGGCCTCCCGGTTCTAGATTTTTACCCTCCGGTAGGGGTAGATTAGCTGCTCCGGGTTCTTGATTCGATGCTAGAGCAGCGCCAATCCACGACTTCACCAATATGGCAACATCTGTTCCATGACTACGATTCTGTGACAAAAGTTTGGGAGAGGAACTTGCTAGGAAATTGGTGGCTCGAATCTGATCTTGTTTACCAGAAAACAAATCTGGTTTGATTGCAAAACTGTGAGATAGATTGTAGGTATTGTGGATTTTTAGGAGGCAGGGCATATACAGTAGCAGTGTGCAGACATGTGGACTCATTGCATTATTTAGCGTGAGTGCTCATGTTTGCCTGTTTTCACAAAAGAAAATTTCTGACGGAGCCTTTAGTTCACAGATCACAGATGACTTGACCTTCTTCAAAATAACCTTATTACTTGTATGGTCTTGAAATTATATGTTTGCAGAGATGTTCTGTTTCCCTTTTTTTTATATACAAAATGTTCAGATCCTTTAGTGAGTGCAATGCTAGTTCACAAGTTAGTCCTTTTTGTTAATATGTAATTCTAGGCTCTAGCTATCTATATTTGGACTAAACAGCTTACTTATCATGTAAAATACCTATGCTTATTTTCTGGAGAATATATTGGCAGTATTCTGCTTAGCATATTAAAGTTTTACCAATGTCCTCTCCTGCCTGGACATCATATTTATCATTATTAACATAGAAAGTTGACTTTTCTAGTGGTAAATTTGAACAGAGAACTTGCAAAACAGCTTGGTGACAAAGGAGTCATTGTCTTCGAAGATGTTAAGGATGTGATTACGAAGAGTTAGTGTTTGATTCCCTTAAAATTGTTTTCTAATATAGTTACTAGTATAAATTCTTATATGGATTCTTGGTACTTTTGCTTTACAATTGCAATAAATATATATATATATGAGGCTTCTAAACTGTGTCTTTAAATGTTAAACAGGTGATAGGTCTCTTCCAGAGTGTTTCAAGCTTTTTGATCTGTTTCATATACTTACAACTGATCATGATACAGTAACAAGGATCGCTAAGGAGGTATCTGCCATTATAATTAGAATGTTGCATTTCTTTTATATACTGTTGTACACTCAATTAACTTAGTAAATTAACCCAGACAAAATTAACAGGTTGTGGAAGATTTTGCTGCAGAGAATGTTGTATATTTGGAAATAAGAACAACACCTAAGGTGCTACTTTTTGTGTGTGTATTTTGTGCAATTTTCTAAGCTACACAACAATATTGTGACTGGTTTTATGTTTTTCTTCTGCTCACATATCATCCAGAACAATGAAGCAAAGGGGATGACCAAGAGGTCTTACATGGATGCTGTTATTAAAGGTCTGAAAGAAGTTGAAGCTGTTGATGTTGCATTATTTGATTCTAATTTCAGAACAAGTGAAATAATAAATTCTAAGCTGTTGGATGGTGACGCAAAGAAAAAGAAGATATATGTTAGGCTCCTCCTTAGTATTGATCGCCGCGAGACAACTTTGGCTGCATTGGATACCGTATGTTAATATTTTTCACACCAAACAATATTCTGAACTAATACAGGCGGGCACATATTGAGAAACTGCACAAATCATTTATTTCCCTTGGTCAGATTAATTTAGCCATGGAAATGAAGGACCAAGGTGTCATAGGCATCGATCTTTCTGGCAATCCAGTTGTGGGGGAATGGTAAAAGCATTTTTCATCTGACTTTAAAACTAGGTGGAAACATGCTAAATATCTATGTGCTTATATTCCTTGGCATTTGCAACATTTTATGTAGGGAAACATACTTGCCTGCCCTACAACATGCTAAAAATATGGGAATCCCCATTACAATTCACTGTGGAGAGGTCTGGGAATACATGTCATCAACATCCAAACCACTCTTTCCTTCTAGATCTTTATTTGGTTTTAGTAACATTTGTAAATATCTTGCCCTATACTATTTGACCAACAAAGTAAAGCTTAGTGACAATAGGTAGCAAACCGGAAGGAAATCCAAGCAGTACTGGACTTCTGCCCTCAGAGGCTGGGTCATGTATGTTGTCTAAATGATGTAGAATGGAAGAAGCTCAAGTCTCTTATGGTTCCGGTAAACTTATTTTGTACCCATTACATGTCTATGGTCAATTAGGTGTGACTTGTAAATATGCTTAACTCAAAAGATAAAATTGCAGGTTGAGATTTTTTTTTTTTGATGATAAATGCAGGTTGAGATATGTTTAACTTCAAATGTTATGACAGGAGGCGCTCCTTCCCTAGAGCTTCATCACTTTGGTTGGTCCCTAAACATGCAGAACTCAAAAGTTCATACCAAGAATCATCATCTCAGAACTAAATTTTGCCATACTGAATTTGTGCAGCTGACCTCTATAATGCAAAGCACCCTCTGTCCCTGTGCACAGATGATTCTGGCCTGTTCTCAACAAGTCTCTCCAATGAGTATTACCTTGTTGCAACGACTTTCGGTATGCCCTCTACTTGCAATTTGCAAATAAGGATCTGTTTCTCATCCGGACCTGACTGGTATGCATGCTTTTGGTAGGTCTCAGCAAGTCCGAGCTGTTTCAGCTGGCCCAGGATGCAGTGCAGTATGTTTTTGCTGATGATGTGGTGAAGAAGTCTCTGAAGGAGGTGTTCAAGCATGCTGAGAAGAGACTGCATATGTCGGATGAACTTGCTGCACCGAACTAATGTGTGTGCTCGTTATTAGATCAGTATTTATCAACATCAACCCAATTGTATGATTTATTATGGTGCAAAGAAATATAACATCTCATTTATGCACCGATTATATATGTACCCTTCTTGATCTTATTAGAAGAATCATAGTAATGATGATTATTAATGTAAATTCCTGCTATGCCTATAGTCCCCCTTCTTTTCATTATGAGAACTCTGTTCATTTATTGATATATAAGCAGTAAGCTAGCTAGCTAAGCACACCACCATCATGTGTTGGTTACTGACACAAAGCGCTATGACTCAGCTGATTACTTAGACAGCCCAATGTGTTAATCAGATAGTACTATCTACAATAACTCTGCTAGCATGTACACTGAATCACCTCCACAAATTGATGTGAAGGATAAGAGCGGACTGTACTGACAAGGAAATAAAAGATCATGTCTGAAGTTCTGGGCTCAACTGTAGGCACCCATAGAGATCAAACAGACTGCAACTTGGTGCAAGCCCGTGAAGATACGTGCACAGCACAGAGCTTAAAATAAAAGGAGAAAAAAGAACTAAGCAACCTGCGGCGCTCATCAAATCTTCAAAGAAAGGTCGAATCAGTTGGTCTTCTTTGACGAATCATCCTCCGAGGACGTAGCATCGTTACTGCTGTTATCTTTGTTGCTGTCACTGTTATTTTCAAGGTCAGGAACTACTGCTGTAGACGGTTCCACATTAGATAGCCGAGCTGCGCCTATAACTTGCTCGGGGAGCTCCTCATATGTGTTTGCCTGAAAGTACACAAGTAATAGCATGTTAACAGCCAAAAGTGAGGACGTGGACAGGAAAAGTCTCCCGGGTCATTGGTAGGGTTTTTTTTTTCCTATCCCAGCTAGAGTATACTTAAAAAAAAGGAGTGAATTGCATTAGCAATCTTTAGAGAAAACAAAACCGTCAAGGTCACTTAAAAAAGAATCCATCAATGTAGAGAAGAGACACCAACCTGTATTAGGAAAGCCATATCGACTACTAATGTTGTCACAACACCAAACACCAAGCCCAAAACTCCGTTTGCTACTGCAGAAGAACCAATGTCAACGTCCACCTGCAAAACACTACAGGCTCAGATGCATTGCCTTATTCACAAATGTCATTTTTCAGTTTTCCATTCTCAAACACGCAAGAGAAGTGTGCATCATTGTATTAATTAAGCCATGCGGACAGCAGAGTTAGATGTTTTTTCACTTCCATATCTGGCACTTATTGTAATAACCAGTTAGATTGTATCAGCCAAAACATATCATCTCAAGATAAATACTTTTTTTTTACACAAGACAAGGGTTAAATCATAAGGGATGTGTTAGAAATATTTCAAGCACAACATTATTGGCCTCACCTCCAAATACCCAGGACTTCGTACGTAGCTACAATCCACAGCCTTTCCCAGCAAACAAGGGGTGCTGCCAACACTCTGCCGCACTATCCAAGAGCCCTGAAGTTTTTTCTTTCTTTGTCAAGTCAAAGTGAAGTGAAGGACACAAAACTGTTAACACGGTACATAGATATTGGGTGAAAAAGGACCTTTGGAACCGATGGTATGAGCTTCAGTCTGCTGTTGCGGAAGTCATCATCGCCATCAAAGAAGCGCTGCAGTAATGATCCCTTTTTCAAGGAACTTGTGACGAAATACATGACCATGCTATAGTGAGTTGATCCGGGAATCTACAAGAGGATAAATTCACCAAAAAACATTAAACGTATAGATAAAGGTTCGAAACGGTTTTATGGAATAGTGACTTACCTGTAAGTTGACAATGAATGTATGCATCCCTTTCTCAGCAGCAACCTATAATAGAAGTAAAAGAAAGAGGCATGAATAAAAGGTTCAGTTTTTTTTTTTGCTGATCCTAGCTCCCTGATAAAAGCAACGTCATCTACTATTATGTTGTAATTGAATTGAATCATGATTGTAGTGAAATAGTGAAAATCTAAAGTTAAACAGATTACAGCTAAAATATAGGATTTTTTTTCTCGAACGTGCCTAAGCACAGAATTCATTAAGTAGGAGTAGAAAAACACATTGAAACAAAGTTTTAAGCAACAGTAATCTGCTGATTACTGATGCTACCCGGCCGTGCAGCACCACGAGGCTGCAATATAGGAATAAGAGAAGCAATTAGGCTAGCGTTTTGGTTACCTGAGCAACACAATTTTTTTGCCTGCCAACATTGTCCATACGCTTGGTGTCCTTATACCAATCAATGGCTGCAAGCTCCATTAGATAACTTGCAGCAGGTATCTGTAACTTGGATATTAGTGTGCTAAGATTCTTTATATTATCCGAAATGCTTCATAAGCAATAAAATACAAACTGGAAGATTTAGACCTTTGATTTGTCAGTTGGGAAATTCTTGCTACGAACTTTGAAAAGCTTGCTATCAGGTACTGTCCAACAGTTGCGACTTTTCTCATCCGGATCATGATGAAGGATTCCAGAAAAGCAAGATAAATCAATTTTTTCTGGAGGCTCATCTGTCATATTGAAAAAAGTACTGCTGTTACAGAAAAAGGGAACACCTTCCCTAGAACTTGATGACAACAGATATTAGAATGCAGGAATATAGAATAAGAAAGGGAAACAAACCCGTGTGTTTAGCTTCATTGTCAGATTTCTTAGGGCTTTCCTGTACATTGGTTTTGATCAATGTTTAGTATCAAGTGAGGAAACATGCAAAATCTGTAGTAAGTTACGAATTCATGATGTTTTTGTTCATTGCTTGGTCTAAGATATTTGCACCTCTATATCAGCTTCAGGAACCTGATACTCCTCATCGTCATCCGATTCTTCATCAATCGTTCTCATGTTTTTATTTTCTACATGTTCTTGATCTGCTGGTTTAGTATTGGAGTCAATTTCTTTAAGCTTCTCATCCTTTTGTGCTGAATTTACATCAGTCATGCTCTCCATTGCAGGAATCCTTGGAGTTATATGGATATCATCTGTTTGGGAAAAATATTCACGCAGCCCTGGGAGTAAGTGTAGATTAGAGCCATAAGGACCAGAAATGAATTGGTGGGACAACAAGGCTGAGTGATCAATTTAACAAATTTCATTCGTTCTTTCATACTAAATATTAAAGCTATTAATGGTTGTGTAAGAAAAATAGTATTTCAGTACCGGCAACACAGTTCAGTATCTGCAACAAAGAATGATACTGAAAGGAAGTAGAGTAATTCAAGAACCATCCCTTCAGGTCAATCTGCATAAGGTGCTGAACCTGAGTCCGGGGTCTTCCATTGCGACACTTAAGAGGACAAATCTTGAATCCTCCACCTGAATTTTTAGAAATTTCAGAAAAAAAAATGAAAGAATAGAAGTTGACAATTTTGTTTATATATGGAGTGTCTAGTAAAGGTAGATGCAGGACTTATTATGGGCCCAAGAAAATTACTTTCAATAAAAGCCCTTACAAATCCTCGTTGATGGCTGCAATTTGGATGTTCTGTAGAACGAAATAACACAACTGCATGTGTAAACACACATTGTCAGAAAGAAGACACTAAAGATAGTAAAGGGGGCTTGAATTATTATAGCTCAACAATTTACCATAACTTCCATCATCATTACGTCGCCAATACCGAACATAACACAGATCCCGAGGCCAGATCAACCTGCACGTTCACATAGATGGAAGTTCCATTTAGAATAATCAGAGGCAAAAGATTATGATATGAACTTGTCAATCTATGAGAATTGTAGTTACCTTGGACACCAATGCAATTGCAACCTATGATATAGTACTGCAGTGTGACCATCAACCTCTTCAACTAAACTACCTTGGCGAAAGCTACAGTCCCACCTAAATAGCAAAGAAAGATCAACAAGGTTGATATAAACACTCCCTTCGGTTTCTTTTACAAGGCATTTTTTCCTCAGACACATAGAGCTGTGTGCCTGTGTTGCATCATTATATTAAGAAGGAAAATAAAGGGAAAGACCACTTACAAACCCACACACCACACACACTATAAGCATAAGTAATTGTGTTTAAATATAAACTAACAACGTCAAATTTGTGTCACTGAAATTATATACTAATAGAGTACTTGTTGGTCAAAGACTTGTCAGTAAGAAATAGGCCTTACAATTTCAAACGGGGTGTATTTGTCTTAGGGAAACCAATAAGTTAAATGACCAGTTGCTTACTCGTATCTTGTTGCATCCATGCTCATCATCAGCCCAAAAATGGCTTCACATGTGGCTTCCACTACACCAACAGCCCTCATAGCTCGGCTACAGCTTCTTGCCTACATGGCATGCGGTAGCATGTTGTCATCAGCTTTAGAGTTTCAGGTTGTACCCAGATTTATTTTGGAGAAGAGAAGGCACTACAATTAGAACATACAAGGTATTCAACTTCCAGAAGTTCTTCATAAATGCGCAACCCTGCCAATGCAAACCAGTAAGCGATCCCAACTTCAAACATCCTCCAAGGAAGGATTAACACCTAAGGAAAGAAACACGGACTTGCCATTTTGGCATCGAAGTAGTCGCCAGTTCTTCTTAGAATAGAGTTGAGTGGGGTCATTCTGACTGGACATACCAAAATCAGCATCTTTGGTCCAGTCATGTATTGAATCGGGGGGACCTAGCAACAGAAGTGATATGGTGAATTATGAACACAAATGCTGCAAATCAGTACACAACTTCACAGAGATCAGTCAGAGCATCTCCAATTGTTTAGAAAAATTGATTTGAGAAAAGTTGTCATTTAGCAACTTGCTAAAACTTTTGGCAAGTAAATCTTTCATGTATTCAATAGTTTGGTAAAAATAACAAAGAAAAGTAGGCGCGAGAGAAGTGGCGGCGGATCTCAACTTGGTAAAAATAACATAGAAACGCCGGATAGCAAGTGAAGCTGACTTGGTAAATATACCAAGTAGATTGCCTCCGATTCCAACTTGGAAAAATTTAGCAAGTCATATACCAATCTGTTGGAGAATGTTTTTTCTTCTTTTTTCAATAAAACAAGGATAGAAAGTTATTTTTTCAAACTATTGGAGATGCTCTTAGCATGACTTACCATTCCCTATAGTTGTCCTGCGAACTAAAGTAGGCTGTTCCTCTTCATCTTCAGCTCTACATTAATAATATGTTTCTAGCTAATTCAGTAAAATGCCTTACACAAGATACTCGAAGACATGTAATGCCACTTACGCACTGTCACGGTCTGACAAGAAGAACTGCCCTCCAAGTTCCATGTCAAAGTCTATTGTAGCGAACGGCTTATGGGTTTTAGCTGCAGAGTCTGGTTGCTGGACGAAAAGAAAACGTTCTGTATTATAACATGTAAAATGTGTCCTTGATTTTGGAATGTTCATCCAAAACGAATTAAGATATAGTGCTGTCTAGCATCTGATTCAGCGGCTATTTAGTTTAATTAAGTTGTGAGTTTTCTGAAGACTGACCAACTAGTCAAGTATTATATCATTCCAACTTTCTTGGAGAGTCAAAAAAATTCAAGTTTGACTAAATTTATATAATAAAATAATAACATTTTGATACCAACTAAGTGCTATTACATTCTTCATTAATTATATTTTTATAGTATACCTAATTTATGTCATAAATCTATGTAATTCTCTCTAAAATTTTGGTCAAACTTGAGATACTTTGACTCTCCAAGAAAATTGTAAGGACTTATAATTTGGAACGGAGGGAGTAATACGCTATCGTCAACTTGTTGAGCAACCTAAATAATATACGGAAGAGGGCATGTCAAATCCAAGCTTTCTAAGACATGTTTGTAGCAATTGCGCCATAGCTGTAAAAATTGGAGCTGAAACAGAGATTTATTGCACCTGATCAATGAGGAGCTCTATTTTCTTTTTCCAGGCCAATGCATCTTCAATATCATGTGCACCCATCTGTGAATTGAGTTTACTTGTCACTTGAAACTAGATAAATCATGGAGGATTGTGGTTCTCTTTAATGGTTGAAGCTACTTCAACTAACCGTGATTTGATGCTCCTTCTCTTTCTGGTTATAAACGCAGAGAACGTAAATCATCTGGGAAAAAAAAGAACCCATGGGAGGGATGAGAATAACCACACGAAAATTCAACTGTGATTGCCAAGGAAAGTGGAAAAAACGCATGCCATGGAACACTTAGTGAGGTGCATTAGATAGCTTTGAAGTGCTCTGGTTGTTGTGGCATCCTATAAATCCGCATGTACTTAGTGAGGAAGAAAAAGGAAAGGAACAAACTGGCATCTACTAAGCTTCTTGTAGCTGGATGCAGTACCATTTGCACCGTGCACATGACGATTACTGACCACTTAACATTCCTAATTCGGGTTAGTAAACAAAACTGGAGGGCAAACTCACTTGCCCATGATGATTCTTGAGTCCCCTATCCTCCACCCTGCAATTCCCATCTATCAGCAGCGACTTGAGGGGCACCTGGATGCACAATGACAAATTCCACCGAAGTTATCAAACATCAGAAAGGGTACTCTGGTGCTATTGAGATTCAGGTGGCAGGAAGCATGAATATATGATATGTTGGGAAATCAAGCATAACTAAGAGAGTAGTTCATGGTACAGTATCAGAAACAACACGAATGCAGATAACTAAAGGAGAAAAAAAATTGAAAATTGATGTTGACTAATCGGGATTTGAAACATGACTAATTGCAACATTGAAAACACAATCATCATGCTTAATGGATCACCACTTTATTTGGAATGATATAACAGCAGGCTCCCATGTTTGCAACAGGGAGCACCCAACGCTCTACCAGATTGTAATCGTAGGCAGGCAACCCACATTGGGCACCCAAATAAAACCGACCGAACTGTTCAGAGGCTGGAGGCTCCTGTAAGAACAAACCCTAGCACCTATGCAGATGGCACTACGGAAATGGCAATGGAGCAGCAGGGAATACAGTACACGTACCATGTTGTCCTTGGGCTTCTTCTTGTAGTAGGCGAGCAGCCTACTCTCGAGCACGAAGTAGCGCGTGTGGAAGTAGGACCTGCCGATCTTCCGGCGGCCGTAGCGCACCATCCATCCCTCGTGGTGCACGGCCGCGGCCTCCCTGACGGCGGCCACCGCCTTGGTGAGCTCGGCGCCAGCCACCGCCTTGGACAGCTCGCCGCTCCTGGCGGTGGACGCGACGTCCTTCCAGGAGATTATGGCGGCCGACTTGGGGAGCTCGCCGCTCTTGGTCGCCCTTGCCGCCGCGGCCTCCCGCCTCGACGCCGACGAGCTCAGCGAGCTCAGCATGTTCCCCTTGGCGCGCGACGCTCTGGCCTCTGCGCGGGGCGCGATCGCCGCGCGATCGGCGTGGAGAGGGAGAAGGGGAGGGGGGCGGTTGGAAGGGTGGCGGGGCGGGAGACGCGCAGCGGCCTCCCGTATTTGACATTGGTTAAACTTCTAAAGATAGTAGCAGTGGCAGGCACTTAATGGGCTAAACCATTGTGTTTAGCATGATCAATCATGTCATCCTTTTTACTATTATCTAGGACAGTAGTCATTCATGGAGGCATACATCAATCCATATTGATCTGGTTGGATTTCAAAGAAATTATATAGAAACTTCACATAAATCAGTTTGTTTTTTATAGGAAAAATACAGGAAAAAAAAAATCTAGCGTTCCAAAAAGGGGTCCGAGTGAAATGCACCATGTATTTCTAAACTTTTCTCATATTTTCATCTAGGTCCCTCAACTAGAGTTTATGGACCTAGATAATAAGAATTCAAAAGGAGTTTTAAGTGCCTACAATACATTTTACTCTTTTCAATTCCACCACCACAGTCCCCAAACCAAATATGGGTATCAGGCAAGATACATGATCTTGGTACACAAGTACTCCCTCCATCTTGAAATAAAGCATAATTTCACTTGTCCTAAGTCATCTCGCCTTATATTTGAACTAAAATTATAGGAAAACATATTAACTTCTACCACATCAAAAAGTTAAGTTATAAAAATGCATTCCATAATATTCCTAATGGACCTTATATGATGTCAAACATATTGCAGAGTATTATTATTTTCTATAAATTTAGTAAAAATTAAGATAGATTGACTTAGGACAAATAAAAATACACTATATTTCAGGACACGTGGAATATACAGAGTAGAGAGTTCAGGCGTGCAGCAAACTTCCTTGAAGCCAAAGGCATTGTACTATTACAAAAATTTGGAAACTGTAGTTAGCACAAGTATAGGAAACGAGTCCAAAACCTACTGCATGAATACTACTGGAAATTTTGGGTGGTTGGTTAGTCTACAAGTACGTCGAGGAAAACAACAGCCATCCGATGCAACTGGTTTTTTCCAACGAGCTGGGCGACAAGAGGGAGAGCCTTTCGCAGGTAATCACTTGTACCATCCGGTAAGCATGTATCTTAGCCAGAAGCAGAATACGCAACACAGAGCCTGTCAGACAGGAAGACGAGGGGTTATGATCGATCCCCAAACGAAATGCAAAATTGCAAACACAATGCATATTCACGTGGTTGTACATCACAATGCAAGATATCTGAAGTTGTGACAGCAGTTGCTTCCCTTCAAAGCATCCATGATGCAGATGTATATCCAATTAGATTGTCTATGTTTCAGACTACTGATATAAGAAAGCTAGTTCAATGATGCAACCATGCAACATTATCAAGAAAAATAAACCCTTGACATATTGCATGCTTAAATTTGGTGAATATGACGGCATGCAAAATAAATACTGTTGTGCAACGTATCAGACAACTCTGCTGATTTACATTGACACACACTCTGAAAGGGTTGTTAATGCCAGGTCTGAGTTCAGATTTAACTGACAAATCTTTTACCTAGTCCAACATAAACATCTAATTAACTTAGTTCTTTCATCTATTCTCTAGCTGTAAGAAAAGGGATTACGCCCTGTTCAGAATAAGATTTTTGCAAATGTGAATAGTTATGACGTTTTCGCAGCATAACCAAATAATAAAAACAGAGCCAGTTCACCAGATCTTCAGAAGTCAAAAAACAAGTTTGCAACAAAGCACAACAGTAGTCTGCAGCAAGAGTGCATTTCAAGTCTACCTGAAAAATAAGGAGCCTTATGCAAAGGGCCTTCTCTGAGCACTTTCCAAATAACCTAAGGAATATGTTAACCAGATTCCCATCTTTTGTACCAGTCAAAAGACCCGTTTCAGGATCAAACCTGTGGATAGAAGCATATTTTGGAAACTTCATAAGAACTCATAGAGTAATAAGTTCTCTTCATGGTTCTAGGTTAAAGCAACACAAAAGTACCTCGGCAACCTATGTCTTGGGCAAGGAACAAAGTGAAAGAGCTGCAGGAAACAAAGACATAATTCTAAGTTTAAGCATACCAAGTACCTACTCAGCTATAAAGAATTCATATCTCAGTGTCAAAATAAAGAAATCAGATGAAAATTATTTCTCCTGACCTGTGGGACTGAACACAAGAAATTAAGAACTTGAGGTAAAAAGAAGATCAATAACGTCTCGCTGCAAACTCAAAACGGTCATTGGTCAGATTCAGTTATTACAAATAATAATACTAGGTAAAATGAACTGCATGTCAGTAAGAAATCTAGCACACTAATGCTACAGATGTCAGGTGGACAAGCATAAATAGTGTTGATGGCAAAAGTTTGGGCTCACAATGAAGATAGCTTTTCCACCCCCACACATATCCGCCCTATGAAGTTGGTGATAAGAAAAATGGGAAAATTGCAACAAACAAAAAAAAAACATCCCATAGATGCAGTAAAAGAATGAAAATACAGAAAAGAAACATAGGGAAAGGCTTTTATGCACATGCACCTGAACAAGAAAACAATTGACAACATACATCACACTGGCTGAGTATCCTAGACTGATAAATAAAGTACTAGTGAAATTTGTAAGAAATATTTAAAGATGTTTACCTGAAATGTCCCAAAATTCCTATCACAGCCAAAGCCATTCCAGCAAAGTAGGTGTATGTATCACCAACAAAAACAATTGAAGGATACCTGATGCATAAATGTCATGATTCTTCTCCAAAGAAAAAAAAAGACAAACAAAACTCTGATTTAAACAGATCTAGTGTGTTTCTCAAGGTCCTTACCAGTTAAAAGCTAGCAAAGCTAATGAAATGGTTAGGAAAGGCAAGACAAGATAAATGGAGAATTCATGAGCTTGCTGAGTTTCAATGTCTGTAGAAGATGCTATGCGCATTACATTATGTATCAAAACCTGGAAAAGGTCACACGCCATCAGAACATGAGTGGTATGTAGAATTCATGTACAGAAGAAATATATTTTGTTTATACCGCAGCAGATATAACAACTGTCTGCCCAACTTCAAGTCCATTTAGGCCAGCGTGTATATTTATCGAGTTTGTACAAAAGACTGCTAACAAGAGCATGAATAGCTTGTAAAATAAACCTGCACGCCAAAGGAAACAAAAAGATCAGTGTATAGAATAGCTTCTGATTATAGAATCAGAAACAGGGTTCAGCAACAGAGCTGAAATTGGAAATAGGCTTCACAAGCAAGCACTGAAGACAGATTATTATCTAGTATGCCAACCAATCAACATCCATACACCAAGCATAAAGCACTGTTGCCAGTAATGAAGCAAAATGTTATGCTATTACAGAATTATCATTATCATGCCCAGTGGCGAAGCCAGACTCGAAGACCACTGGGGTCTTGGCGGAAGGAAGGCGGGGTCATTAGAAGCAAATAGCAATCATCTACAGTAATTTATTCTTTGTTTTTCAAAATTCGTCGGGGTCCACTGACCCCAATGGCAAGCCTTAGCTTCGCCCCTGATCATGCCCAGTCAATGCAAATATCAGATTCTATCAAAATGTGAACAAACAGGTTGTGAGTCTCTTAAAAATACAAGTGACATAATTGCATGGGATAGTAAGCATATGAATCTGTGATCCTGATGATATAATAAAGTCCAACTTCTAAAGTCCCACAAATTTCCAAAAGACTGCATAAAGTAAAACTATCCCACAAAAACCTTTTTCAGTTTTCCAGAAATATTATAAGTTAGTGTCACTGACCTATAAGGAGTGGCACATGAGGACAAAGATCCAAAGTGAGGGGCTTATTTTGGACAATTAAAAAAACTAAAGAGATCAAAGACTTAAAGGGAACCTTGGTCACAAAAACAAGGAACAAAATAAAACAGTATCAGCAGGCAAGACTTGATAGACAGTATACTAGATAAAATATGGTGTTGAAGAACATAGGGCCTGTTTGGATTGCGGCCTCACAGGCAGTGATCTTGGCCCCAGGTGCTCGAAATCGAATGCCTGGGAGCCGCGCTCACGCCAGGCAGGTTTGTCTGGGTCCAATCCAAACACGCCCATAGACGGTTGCGCATAAAAAGTGTTGGACAGCAGACCACCTAGCAAGAAAAGGTCTTCCTCATCCGGTGGTCTGCCCACTCTGTGATCAATTAGAAGAGACAATTGATCACCTATTGGTTGCCTGTGTTTTCTCCCGACAAGTCTGGTTTACTATTCTGCAAGGTGTTGGCTTACAGGCACTTGCTCCACGAGCTGTGGAACCGTCCTTTGATGATTGGTGGGATAATGCAAGCAAGAGGGTCTCAGATCATGAACGAAAAGGGTTAAATTCCATCATCACTTTAGGAGCTTGGACCCTGTGGAATCATCGTAATCGCTATGTCTTTGATGGGGCCACTCCTAGTCTGTCCAGTATCATTGCAGGCATCAAGGAAGAGCTAATTCAGTGGTCCTTCGCTGGGGCTCGAGGAGTTTCATGCCTCCTTGCCCAAGCAGCTGCACTACTTAGGGTGTTTGGTCTAGTGTTCCCTGTCGTGTTTAGTTCCTAAGAGTAAGGAGTAAGTTTCTTTGTTTTGTTTTAGGGTGGGTTCAGGCCCTGTCATGTAACACTCTGGGGTTTCCCTACCCCTTGTTTTTCTTCTTAATATATTGATGCACAGTTCTCCTGCATGTTTGAGAAAAAAAATCTATTTTGTGAGTTATAATCAAGAGTGAATGACTAGCAAGCGCATAAGGATTTCATAGTGAGATCTGCTATGCCTGTGGATTTCTATAATTGTCTCCTGGTTGTATAACAGCAAAAAACAAACACAAGTGCTGCAACCACCAAATAGTAAATATACACTTTCAGCTTGTTTTAAGCAGATACACATACCTAGCTCCAAAACAGTTAGTCCTACATAAGGAGTTAAAGGCTTTGGAATGATGATGGAAGTGCCACCAGCATATGCCATCAGCAATGGGAGTGCTGCAAATGTTGGCAACGCCAGTTTCCTGTTTCAATGAAGGACATTTCAAAAATCAATTTATCAGCAACACAGCAGTGGCAGCACATCACTATTTAAGTGAACAGAAAGACAGTCTGACTAGCAACATACACTCTCCATGGAACATCAAGAACATCATCAACAAAACCAAGAAGAATCATAAAGCAGACTGATGTCAATGCTGCATTATATTCAACAAGCCACTGCAACAAGAAAGCAAAAGTGTGACACATGCTTCAGGACATAAGACGCAGTTTGAAAATGTCAAAAATACTGCTAGTCACGGCATACGATGGAGTCTGGGGCATAGTGAAACTGCTGAAATATAATAGCAATGACCAAGTAGACAATCCCCACGACAAGACCTAGTGCCTCAGGCCTGCAAAAAAATGTTCAGACAAACAAGAATGGTCATTAACATGACTATAGCTAGTCAGATCCAGCGAATTTTTTTTTATTAAATACCATATACAGTGTTATTCTTTAACTTATAATACTGTCTTCAATTGTTACAATATGAATTCCTACACAGTTATCTAAAATATCAATGCTGCACCTTCAAGAGCTTGTAAAAGGTGTCTCCTACTGAGTTTATCACAATTCACAACTTTAAGTCACATATATGTACTAGCTTGCAACATCACCATTAAAGGAAAAACATTAACAAGGCATCACAACAAGCAAAACTTTTTAGTTTTTTTTTTCTAAAAATCTTTGTTATTCAGACATTTGTTAAGTCATAAAAGTAATTTGGTTTGCATACACATAGGGAGATGAGGTAGTGCATGAACTCTAGATGTGGGTATGTGAGCTAAAGGGAAGGCTTTTAGCAACCCATGGCTATGGAGCTGGTTTATTAAAGAATTTATATAATGTAAAAAACATATAGGGGATATTATTGTGAATCTTGGTCAAGATTCTAATTAGATTGCCTCTTCAGTACATCAGTGAAGGTGAAGAGTGTAAACAAAGCTTGACCTACTTATATTAGAATTTATTTACTCCATTAAACTACTTATTTTAGAATTTATTTACTCCATTAAACAAAAGGGGATGAACTCTCTCAAGCACACAAAATTCATCTAAAGATTACTGAATTCCATAAGATAAATAAAATTATTAATCTGTAACCCTTGAAGTAGGTTGGGAGTCCATAATCAACGACTACCAAGAAGCAGCCTACGCGACCCCTACAGAAAATTCCAACTGAGACAATCTCTAATTTCCAAAGTGTGCAGTATTTCTTAAATAGCAATCTCTTTTTTAACGACAATTTCCAAGACATGCACAGAAACCGAACAAAACCAACTCTGCAGCTAGCCAGCTACGCAATTGACTTCACTCGAGCTGAGATCAAGTATATTGACATTACTGCTGCATCAACAAACCAGCAAAACGTGTTGTCATGAAGACAAACACTCGAATCTAGTTCGAAGTCTACTCCTAGAGCAATATCATCTGCACATGTGCTTGCGCACTCACACTTTGATTTGGCCCGTGGGCAAGCCTTTCTTGTTGATGTCGTAGCCGAACATCCGGCGGCGGAGGTGGTAGCGGGCCGCGACAGGGATGAGCTTGAGCGCGACGCAGAACCCAACAAGGCTCATGGCGCCGCATTTGAGGATGGATCGCTGCAGATCGGCGCCCAGGGGGTAGTGCACGAACGCGAGGTACGAGAAGGGCGCGAGGAAGAGCACCGCAGCCACAGCGGCCACGCGCAGGTTCGGCGGCCGGAGAGCCGGTTCGTCTGGCGCCGCCGCCGCCGCATCTGCCGGTGGGAACTGCGGAGGCGGGTCCCCGGCAGCGGCCGCCGCGGGCCTGCGGCGGACGGCCATGGGAGGGACAGACGGTTCGGGGCTTCGCTGACTTGGCTCTCGACGAGCTTGCCGCTCGAGGCCTCCTCGCGGTGCGTGCGGCGGTGGTGGGGCTGTCTGGTGGTCGCCGGCGGCGGGCAGTGAGGTCAAGAGGTTTTATATGAGTGGTGCCGGGGTGACGTGGTGAGCCCTCATTGGCTGGAGTCACGTGTTCGGCCGTCGGAGTGCTGGGCCAGCTTCTTTGTAGCAGGATGTGTCTCTCTGCTAGGTGGGGCCGGCTCTGTAATTTGTGTCTCTGGCATGTTTGGTCACAAGGTGTCAGGGGCTCTTAGCAGTAGTCTCGTTTAGATTTGGAGAGGTGATTTGAACTCACGAAGAATGTTTCAAAATTACGAACCTTTTAGCTCTGTTCAGCAGGACTGATTGTTGTTGCGGCTGCGGCCAGTAATGTTTTTGTTATATAAAAAAATATTGTACCATCATCGATAAAACAGTGTAGATAAGTTCAAGGGAACAAACAGTAAAGATTTTGGAAGCTTACAGATATTCTATGTAGTTTATTTATGTTCTGTTTTTTCAACGAAATATGAATTATATTATATCATAGTTAGATACATCAACACGTTAACAAACATTCTGGATTACAAATTTGTATCAATGTTGTGGATAACACAACTCAAAACCTAACATTTAGATGTTTTCTAGCATGGATGACCGCACAGACAAACGACAGATGATCTGAGAATATATGTCCAAAGCGGAAATGAGGAACTTCTTTTTTTCTAGTGGCTTTCTTTTTTTTCTTCCACCGAAGAGTGAGAAAGACTGATACGAAAAATAATTCTCGCTAGTCCTTCATCGTAATTACATTTAACCACAACAAAACAGAGAAGAGATTGAAGAAATTATTTCATAGCCACGATACCATCTCTGTCTTGATGTTGTTATCTAGAAACAAAAGTCTCTCATGTCGTTATGTCAGTAAGATGCTGACGCCGATGTTGTCGACGCCGATGTTGTCGTCCTCATCTTCAATGGAGCCGTCACAAAGAAGATGATTCCACCCTTCTCCTTCCCTGTCATCAGAGAGGAAGAGATAAAACTCCCCTACAAAGAAATCTACTAGAGAAAACTTAGGCATCGCTAGGAAAGTCGTCGAGTTTTTAACTCATAACCCTGTCACGAGAGTTTGTAGTCTTTTATGGGCCAGTTTGATAGAGCTCCATCTAATTCTGATTCTCTATAGAAGTTGATTCTCTGAGAGAGTAATTCTATGGCTGAAAGTGATTTTCTTTGATTCTTTAGCATAAACTCTTAAAATCAGTATAGAGAATCACTCCACAGAATTGGGGGAAGCTAATTTTTTCAGCTCTCAGTCTTTTAGTTCATTTCAGAGAATCACTTCACGGAATCAGCAGAGAATCACTTCCCCTAAAAAACTGTTTGGCAGAGCTCCTACTGGATTCAGCAGAGAATCAGCTTTGGAAACTATGCCAAACAGGGCCCTGTTGGGACCGCAACATCGCTGTATCCCGGGGATGAGTTAATCCATAGTGGAATGAAGCCGCATCGTCAGACAATTTTTGAGGAATTAGCCCGTTCGTCAAAATGAATTAGCGAGGAAGTTACGAAGCATGGGTTGATGACCAAAAGTTTCAATTCATGATGCAAACTAACACATATTCTAGGTTTCGATATAGGGTCGGATGATTCTGGAGCGCTATATCCGTCAATCCAAACATGTCGTTAATAACCTTATTAAGTATTTAGAGGATTTCTGAAAAACAAATAAGATCAATTGGTGTAGGACCTTGTTCGGTTTCTCCAAGAATCAAGGAAAATGAGAGGGCAATCCTCCTGAATCCCCATGGTAATAAGGTCTAATAATAGTATGAAGAGGTAATTTAAACGGTTTTATTTAAAAGTTATAAGAAGCAAATCATATTCGACATTTTTTAAGCACACGCTGCAGGTCGAAGTCCAGAGCGAGTTCGTTCACCAACCCAAAAAACGCGCGGTCAGGCCCGTGGCGCCCCACGTATACAGGGTACAACCCAAGCCCACGAATCGCCCGCCCGCATCGACAAATACCACCAACCCAAGCAAACGCCCCCGTGCCGTCCTCCTTCTTCCCAAGACCCAGGGCTTCCAGTTCCAGCCCCCCCACCCCGCCTCTCCCCTCCCCAAACCCTACACCTCGGCCCCCGACCTTCGGCCTTCGCCGTCCCCTACCCACCGCCGCCCAACCCCGTAGCTCATCGCCAGCGCCGAAGCGGACCCTACCGTGCGGTCGGCCGCCCGGACGGCCACCCTCTCGGCGACGCCGGCCGCCGCCGCCGCCTTTGATGTCTCCCACCTGCGACCTCGGTTTCCTCTGGCCCCGGTCGCAGAAGAGCTCCCAAGAGGCCCCCCGAGCGGCCGTTTCCGGCGCCCAGCGATTGGCCTCCCCACCGCAGCCGAGATGAGCGGCGGCGGCGGCGAGAAGGTACTGTCCGCGTGCTTGCATTGGCGTCGTCGTTTGGGCGTAATTGCGTGGTTTAACTGTCGGTACTGCCTGTCCGGCTCCCATGGCGTGGCGCATTAAAGTGAGCCAGGGTGGTTGAAGGTTGGGGGTGCGGGCGAGTTGATTGGATCAGGGATTTTGTAGTAACTGGCAGTATGATTCAATGCTGCTGCGCGTGTATGCATCATAACCCCAGTTACTGGATGCATAAGAAATTAATTCATATCATATGGTATCAAGCCATCGACTTGGTTTGGATGTTCATTTGGATTATGGTCATTGATCAGGACCAGTGCCTACGCTATTCTTGCTCACACGTGGGAGTATGGCAGTAGTTCTGCTGTAATTCAAAACTGAAATTAAAGTTTCCTTAAATGCATAGAGCTCCTTTCCAAAGGGTTCTCAGTACAATTATTTGATATGGAGTAGTTTTTTTTTTTTTTTTTTTTTTTTTTTTGCTGCGTAAGTTACTACTCTATTAACACTAAAAGTTGCTCTGTGTGTGATGCAGATGCTGCTGTTTGGGTCCTTTACTGAGGACGAGACTAAGTTGTTCCAGGGTCAGCCTCTCAAAAGTCCAACTAAAAGCGACAGCAATGAATCTGAACGGACGGAGATCCAGTTTGGCACCTTGAACTTTTCAGTGTTGAGTTTAGAGAAGATATCTATTTCAAGTGTTGTTCTTCCTGCAAAATCAGCAAATGGCGAGACCAATGCAATCACAAAGGAGAATGCATGTGGTAATGAAAAGAAAGTTGCAGGGTCAAGCCTTCCAAATGGTGGACCAGTTCTGGCTAATGGATGCCTCCCTGTTAATGTTCCTGCTAACAATGGTTTATTTGAGAATGTGAAGAAAACAGAGGCTGTTGTCCCACCAGTTGTGCCTGTCAAAAGCATTAGCAATCCAACACCACAAATGACGTTGGAGATGCACAAGGATTGCATCGGATCCACTCAGAGCAGAAAGTTAGACAAGGAAAGGGAAATTACTGGAAACGGTAGCCCAATTGTCGATACACCCATTGTTGCAGCTCCAGCGGAAGAGGCGGTCACAAACCTAAATAAGAAGGCTTCGCAGAACATGCCCTTGCTTCCACATGGTTTGAGGAACACAGGAAATATCTGCTTTCTGAATGCAACTTTGCAGGCATTGCTTTCATGCTCGCCTTTTGTCCACCTTTTACAGGATTTGAGGAACCGTAGTATACCTAAGGTACCTGTACCTAATCAAATTTGTCTGATGCAATTTTGGCGCTTATTTGATTTCCTTTGTTCTGACCATTCCTTTCATTTTAGGTTGGCTACCCAACTCTGAGCGCATTTATTGAGTTGATCTCTCAATTTGATGTGCCTGATGAGTCAGTTATCAAGAAAAATGAGAAGGCTATTACTGTTGCTGCAAAACCACTTAGTCCTGCCATGTTTGATGCTGTTCTCAGAAAATTTACGCCAGATGTGCCAGCTGGAATAACTGCTCGGCCAAGGTAAGTGCTTGTGGTTCTGTTATTTGCTATGTTTTTTTTTTCCTTGGAGTAAAATTTCTCAAGTTGTGGATTCTGAATCGAATATAGCAATTAGGCCATTAAGGATTTATCTCATTAGGTTGCAAGTAGCAAGACCTGGATGGCTGGACCATCTCATTGAGTGTAGCAGCAAGTAGCAAGACCTGGACGACTACATATTTATAGGTTTTTAGGCAATCCAAATCTTTCATATCTTTGTTGCAAGCTTTGCTTGCAATCATGGTCACACTATCATTTTCAGAGTCTCCCAAATGCCAAATTGTCCGTCTAAATGGTCCGTGGGCCTTTCATATTGACCATAGGCATCAATATTGAGTTCATTCTGACAAAGTTGTCTGTAAATACGTTGAGCATGTTGTTATCTTTTTACATTTTGTGTGTCCTTTATAAACTGTTGTCTCCCTTGCAATGAAGCTTTTGGTTCAGTTTGTGATGCTATATGCACTTTTGCGATCTGCAGGCAGGAAGATGCTCAAGAGTTTTTAAGTTTTGCCATGGATAGAATGCATGATGAACTGCTGAAGCTTAATGGCAATGTTTCGAATTCAAAGGAGGGTATGGTTGTTTCTTCTGCTGATGATGATGCTTGGGAGACAGTTGGACGAAAGAACAAATCTGCAATAGTTAGAACTCAGAGTTTTGTTCCCTCTGAGCTAAGTGTTATTTTTGGAGGGCAGCTACAGAGTGTTGTGAAAGCTACAGGTAATTTTATCTTGTCCTGAGGGAGATGACTCAGTTTTTCTGTAAAGAACTTGTCCTAAGTGCTCTTTGAAAGAACTTGGAAAGTTGTTCTTTTTTCAGATTTTCTTGATTCTTTGATTTGTTTTGCCTGCATACACATACCCTGTTGATCTGGTTGCTGTCACCTTTTGCCTCCGGTTGTGCTTGCTGTCATTGCTGCTTCTTTTTGGTCTTTGACCAGCCCAATATCAGGGTCAATATTCATGTTTCAAGAGCATTCTACATAGTGCCGATTAATGAAGTCTGTCTGTGTTAGCCCTTTGATATAATTAGAAAGAAGGCTTTTCTGTGTCCTGTAAGGTAATTCTATCTTGTCATTGCCATTGAAGTTTTACCAACGATGCACGAATATCTCAGCACTAACCCAGCTACCTTGCTAAGATAAAACAGTCCCATTCAGATGCTTCTATTTTCTCCAATGGAATATGAATCATGATTGCATTAATTATCCACCATAGGTATTAGGGTTAAACTTATGCTTGAGTAGGTCCACTTGTGCTGTTTCCTATCCGTCTTTTCAGTGTTGTATACTGATGAATATACGCCTGTCAGGTAATAAAGCCTCAGCTACTGTTCAGCCCTTCCTACTGCTCCATCTTGATATATTCCCAGATGCTGTTCAGACACTTAGTGATGCACTTCGTCTGTTCTCTGCTCCCGAATCTTTGGAAGGATACAGAACAGCTGCTGGAAAGGTATATTTTTAACATTCAATTTCATAAATCACCCAATACAAGTGGTGTCATGCAATGCATTTGGCTAGCGAGCTACTTGTGAAGACGAAACTGTGAAATATGCATCTTCTGGTTTCTTTTACCTTTAGATTTATTTCTAGGATGCTTTTTATTAATTTTTTATTTGTGCTGCTGTTTAAGGTGGGTTTATGACCTGTATGTTGATTTTTTTTCTGTTATCAATGGCTTTTTCTCTCTTGAAATTGCTATGAGTTACATTTAGGCCGAGCTGTACTTTTCTACAATTATTTATATTGAGTGCCATAGTGCAGCTCTTCTTTCATTAAACAGATACAGTAACGTATTGCAATCAGCTACAGTTATGATGTTGTATCAAATTTGATCTTGCAGGCTGGTTTGGTGACAGCTAGAAAATCATTCAAGATACACGCGCTTTCAAAGATAATGATACTGCACTTGAAGAGGTTCAGTTATGGAAGTCATGGGAGCACTAAAGTCTATAAGCCACTCCACTTCCCATCTGAACTGCTTCTTAATCGCGAGCTGCTGAGCTCACCATCACAAGAGGTGATAATTTGCTGGACATGTTTTTATGTCTCTAGTGGCATTTGTTGGACTGTTGCCCTGGTTGTTTGACATTTATTATCAGCATCTTTAAGCATGAATTGAGTAGCACATTGAAATGATATTACAGTTGATTGGCACTACTGAATCACTTGATCTAACTGTTTGTCTTTGTTGTATACAGGGTAGAAAATATGAGCTTGTTGCAACCATCACTCATCATGGGAGGGATCCTTACAGGGGGCACTACACTGCTCACGCAAAGCATGCCAACGAGCAATGGCTTCGCTTCGACGATGACAATGTTGTGCCCGTCGGCGAGAACGACGTCTTGCATGATCAAGCATATGTCCTCTTCTACAAACAAGTCTGAAAGTACTACGTAGTTGATTAGCTGCTCTTTCATATTGCTGCTGCTTAAACAGCTAGATATACCATCTAACTATCATCCTGTTAATGTAGCCGCCAAGTAACAGCAGAGTATTTATGTGAGGGATCCCTTTATGTGAAGCACCTTGGTGCTGCCTCTGTTTATTATTGTATGCTCGGTCATATAGCGAGAGGGGGATTTGTCTTCAGCCCATTTTGAGGTTCTGTAAAATTCAACTGCTCATCATTGTAATGACCAGCGAGTTTATCATGGGATGTTAATCATGGTCACCCCTGTCGTTGACAGCTCCCGAGATAGTTGTGTGCATGTGTCATGCCATGGTTCGGTATTGGTTGTTGAGAAGACATTGCCATCAGCTTAGCCATGTGCCCTGTCTTTGGGAGTGTCATCAAGAGGTGCGGGACAATGTCAGCTGGTGTATGTGCCTTGCAAGCATGATTAGCATGTTAGGAAAGCTTCAAATTATTTCATTTTGATGGTGTCGTATCCCTTTCATGGATTCTGACGGCTGTAGCGAAGTTGTGCGGCAGACATGAACTTTTGTTGTGGCTTGCAAAGTCTTTCATATGATTTATACACAGCGCCAACAGAAACCTGGCTTCTAAATGGAGTTGGTTGTCGAAAGAATATCCCAAGTGAAGACAATTGTGACGGATGGAGTGAAGTGGTTGCCACATAGGCAATCGGTATCGCAAGTGTAAAAGCAAACTGAGCTAATTTATGCGAGATTGCTGCAGTTAAGTTGTTAAACGACCTTCGGTTATACCTGCTGGCAGACAGTGCAACTAGTGCAACTGGCGACCATAAATAGTAGGTTGCTTTGTGGTAAAGGCAAATCCTGCTGTTAAAACCACCATCCGTTACACCTGTTGGCAGGCAGTGCAACTGGTCGTTCCAAGGTTGCTTGGTGGTATCGCCAAGCAGGTAAATTCAGTGGTTCATCAGTGTTTGCTGAGGCATTCTTCTCTCAGTGGATGCAGACCGCCGCTAGACATCCCAAAAGTCACCTGGAGAGTAGCTTTACTCCTATGTTGCAACTTGGCACATGTAAGAAACCTGAAGTCTTGACAAATGACAACTCGGTGCTATCTGAAATCATGGGACAACTGAAGCAAAGCGAGGTAGTAATGGAAAAACATGTGAGCGAGGCAGAGACGAAAATGAGAAGCGTGACCTGATATAGACCGGGCAGCGATCATCAACTCAAACACTAGTCCGATAGGCGACGCCCAACACAGTGCCTACCGACAATTTCCGTCCCACAGATCAGGTTATGTTTAGTTTCCCAAACTTCCCCAAATATTTCTAGATTCCCCGTCACATCAATTTTTAAGCTGCATGCATAAAGCATTAAATATAGGTAAAAAAAATAACTAATTATACTCTTAGTATCTACGTGTCGAGACGAATCTTTTGAGCCTAGTTAGTCCATGTTTGAACAAAGTTTGTCAAATAACAAACGAAAATACTACAATACGTTTCTCAAATATTTCTGGGAACTAAACAAGGCCTCAATCTTCGTGTCACATTTCTGCAGCAATTATTGAAGTGCTGGCACATGAACTCTGGGCGAGAAGTTCAGACAGACAAGAGCACACAGTTTCCAGCTCCCAAATCAAATCAGAGAGGACACACTGCTGTGAAACAGATCAAAAAGATTTTGACGAACGACCGAACAAGAAGCGCCTGGCGGCGAAGAGTTGTAAAAGATCAGACTGCTTGCCATCATATATTCAACAACATGGACATGGGAGGAAGAGGAGGAACAGTACATCACTCCGTCTCTCTCTCTTTTTTTGGGGGTTTGTTTTGTTTTCTAACACGGCTGGATGAACAAGAACTGAGCTGATGAACAGGAGAAAAAACTAGCTACGAGGAGAGAGCACTGGCCGCCTTGGCCGAGTCTCCCCTCTGGATTTTTTTTAGTCGTATACACAGAACAGAAACAGACTAGCCTTGCTTGAGGTTACACTAGGCACAGCAGCCATGGTGGCAGCAGCAGGGGGAGAAGAAGCGGTCTTCTTCTAGCGAGGCTGGTGGATGGCGCGGCGCACGGCGCCCCTGGCGGCGGCGTGGTGCGCCGGCTTGTCCGCGTGCCTCAGCTGGTGCTGAGCGCGCGGCGACGGCGCGGTGGCGACGGCCCTTGGAGAGCCGAGGCTGAGCGCCCTGAGCACGTCGAGGTCGTACCCGGGCAGCAGCGCCGGCGCCGGCGCCGGCTTGGCGGCCTGGTGGTGGTGGTGGTGGTGGACGTCGGGCGCGTAGAAGAGGTCGTCGGTGTCGACCATGTCGAGGAGGAGGTCGACGGAGTCGTCGGGGAGCAGCGCGGCGACGTCCAAGTCGTCGGTGGCGTCGTAGGCGGCCTCGTGGAGCTGGTGCTGGCGGAACCAGTGGTCGCGGAACCAGGCGGTGTTGTTGACGAGCTCCCACCACTCGGGCGAGAAGTCCTCCACCTGCCGGTACGCCGCCGGGATGAAGAGCGGCGCGTTCGGGTTCAGCGACGACGACGCCATGGCGGCCACGGTACTCATCCTCGTCCTCCTCCTCCTCCTCTCGGCTTAGCTTAGCTTAGCTTAGGTCGCTCCTTGTCCTGAATTGAATTGATCTGCTGCTCTCCCTGGAACACAGACATCAGCAATCAGCTCGAGCTCCCTCCCTGGCTGTTGCTGGCTCAGATCCAGAACCGTACCGGATGGGGATCCCACCCGGTTCGTCAGCGCCACGGATCTGAGACAGCTCGCGTAGCAGCAGCAGGCAGTAGATTGCCTTACCTTTTCCTCGCCTGGCTTTCGCTTCGCTTCGCTTCGGACGTGCGTGCGGGACGGACGAGCAGGGGGGAGGGGAAACGAAAGGAGAGGAAAATATCCCGTGCGGACCGCGGTGGTTTCTGGGGTGGAAACGGGGTGATTTCGGGTGGTTTCTGGCTGCCGAGCCCGTGTGCGCCGTGCCGTGCCGCGGTGGGGAGGGGGCGGGTGTTTATAGCCAGTCAGTCAGGTTCAGCTGGCAGCGGAGCCGGCCGAGGCTGGAGGGCGGCTTCGCGGGTGGTGGTGGTGGTGGTGGGAGGGGGCCGCGGCGGACCCTGGATGGATGGGTTGATGGGGACTGGTCGGCTTGGCCTTTTTCTCCATCACATCAGAGACACGCGGTGTGGCCAGTACCTGCCTGGCTGGCCCCGCGTCCGCCGGACGGATTTTCTGTGGGCGCCCCGTTGTGTTGTGTTGTGTGGGTGGGTGGGTGGGTGGTTTGATTGGACTAGGAGTAAATTATTGGTTTCCACGTCCGCGGCCACGGGCACCGCCGCACGACCAGGGCCCGCAGGCAGTGAGAGCCACAGTCGAAGAAGGTTCCGTTCGCGATAAGGACGAAACCACCCGCACAACGTGAAAACCGTGCGTGGCGCGCCAACAGTCTGTCGTTAAAATCTATATCTATTCTATATACCTATACCTAATATTAAACATGCAAAATTTCAGCTATTTTTTTGTCTGGATTTTTTTTCGTCTGGCCTACTTATACTCGCAATCACAATCTCCCGTAAGCCTCTTTTGGTAGACTTCTGAACAAAATCTAATAGGATCCGACCAAATTTCGATCTACATTGTTCGTTCCCAAACACACAGTACCCATCCAGATCTCCTGAAGTTTCCTTCCCAAAATTGATTCGAATCTAATACAATACAAATACAGATCGATCGAAGAGGAAATCGGAGAAAGATTGGAATCGACAAAAAATTCCTTTTTGATGCAGGTGCAACTCTAAATCCAAAGCAAAAACACATCTAAGACATCATGGATTTGTTTTCAATACGGGTGCGTCAGCTGCCCAGACTCTCTGTTGATTGTAGAGTTCGCATCTAAAATTAATTCCAAATACTGATAAGAACACATCTAAAACATCTTGGTTCGTATTCCAAAAACAAGAACAACAAATCTGATATAAATTGAGACAACAATAGACGAAATCGACTAAGCTTTGCCTCTCTCCCTGATGAGATCCATCGGCCCGGGTCAGTTTGCCCCCGACATGTGCACGAGCATGCAGGAAAGACGACCATTGTCGTCGGACGAAGAGAAGGAGTCGCCGGACGCGGCCTCGGCGCCGAGCTGGGGCACGTGGACGCCGTCTTCCGGACATGGCGTGTCTCCACGACGGTCGCCGCCGCACGAGCTCACCCCTATCGTGCGCCGCACCGTGGGGACGCGACCCGATCGAGCGTCATCGCCACGCGGACATGCCTCTGGACGCACGAGCGCAGCTCAAGGCCGATCTTGCTCGTCCACGCCGGAGCACCGAGGTTGCCGCGGCGCCGCACGAAGGTAGCCGCACCCAGGGTTTTTTTTACCGATCGGTAACCGGTCGGTTTGGTCGGTTACCGATGTAACCGGTCCGGTACGGTTACCAAACGGACCGGTTACCAAAATTTGAATTTGAAATTTGAAAATTTGAAAAAAAAATGCCCAAAAAATTCCTAAAAATAGATTACAATCTATGGAGACCAATGGTATAAAATTTTTTGAAATTGGATGTTTGGAAATTGAAAAAAAAAAAGTCGGCCCGTTAAGGCCCATGAGGCCCATTAGGCGCTCACGGGCACAAAACCAGGCGTTCACGGGCGGGGGGGCAGAACGCCTCCTTCCCGAGCCTTATCCGCGCCCGCGCCCCCGCCCTCCGCCCCCAGCGCCGCCGTCCGCTCTCCGCCGCCGGCTAACCGGTCGGTTAGGCTCGGTCACCGAGCGGGAGCGGGCGGTAACCGCTCCGGCGACGCCCCGTCGGCTAGCCGCGCGGTCAGCTCGGTAACCGAGCGGTTTTGCTCGGTTACCGAGCGGTTTCTTCCGGGAGTTGAGGTAAGTTTTTCCCCCCTTTTCTTGCTATTTTAGTTAAGTATCTATATGTTTTGGGTGTAGTTTTGTGTTAGGATTGTTGTATTTAGGCAGGATCTGTGTTAGATATTAGGATGGATGGATTTAGGTGGTTAGGGTTAGGGTTAGCTTTATGTGTAGAGTACGATTTAATTTAGGATTTGAGGTATGATTTATGTTAGGATGTATATTTTTCTGTATATATTGTATAGACAACATTTACGTGGGTTTGATTTTGTGTTGTCTGTTTATGCAGGTAGACAATGTCGGGCAGGCACAAAGACGTTGTCTGGGAGCATGGTGAAAATCTCGCTCCCGGGTGGCGGTGCAATTATTGTCACCTGACAAAAGGGGGCGGTGGTGCAACAAGATTGAAGCAGCATTTGGCAGCGCGCGGGACGGAGGTTGTGCATTGTAGCCGTGTGCCACCAGAGGTGCGCGAGTATTTCCAGAGAGAGCTTGACCGCGCCAAGAAGGCGACGGCGGACCGAGCTCGGCAAAGGGTCGCACAACAAAGAGTTGCACAGGAGGGGAACAATCCCATTAATGATGATGAGTATGAGACTCAGATGGAGGCTGCCCTACAACAGTCGAGAGCTGAATATGAGTATCAACAGAGTGTGCAGGATAGAGGCGGTAATTACGAGCGTGGAGGGGGTAGTTCTCGTGCAGGTGGTAGTGGTGGTGGAGGTGGGGGTGGTGGCAGTGGAGGTCCCCGTGGTGGGAATCCTTTTTCGAGGATGTTCAGAAGATCGGGATCACAGAGGGAGACACCTGTGGAGGTGGAAGACTACAATGTGGCAGCCGGTGGCAGGACAAGAATGGTACAACAAAGGATTGATACAGGGCGCTGGACCCAGAAGGGAAAAAATGCAAAGGAAGCCATCGGTAAAGCTTGGGCAAAATTTTACCATCATGCAGGAATACCGGGACGGAATGCGGACAGCCCGTACTTTGTTGGTGCTGTCCGAGAGACGCAGAAGTGGGGTAAGTACCTATAACTACAAACAGGTTTGAACTTATGTATCGTTCCATGTTCTTATTAATTGCTTATGGTTACAGGTGAAGGCATCTTGTCCCCCACTGGAAAGGAAATTGATGGGAAGTACCTTGATCAAAATGTGAAAGACTTGAAGGAGAGGTACGCAAAGTTTCAGAAAGAGTGGCCCACGTTTGGCGTCTCGCTGATGTGTGATTCTTGGACTGGCCCCACAAAAATGAATGTTGTGAACTTTCTTATTTATTGCAACGGGGTCACATGGTTTCACAGCTCTGTCGATGCAACTGGGAAAAGTCAAGATGCGAACTATTTATTGAGGGTAAGTCATTACAGTTGTCATGTTATTATTTTTAGTTATATTCATGCATATATAATATACGTTATGACTGTTTTCAGGAGATTCGGAAGGTGGTGATGGACATTGGCGCGGAGAATGTTGTCCATGTGATCACTGACAATGGCGCCAACTACAAGAAAGCGTGCAGCTTGTTGAAGCTTGAGTTCAAGCATATTTGTTGGATGCCTTGTCTGGCACACACCATTAATTTAATGCTAAAGGATATCGGTCAAAGGAGTGATCATTCAGGTATGATATCCGCATGCAAGCGCATATCTAATTGGTTGTACAACCATACTCAGTTGCATAATATGATGAAGAGAGCAATTGGTGGTGAGTTGGTCAAATGGAATGCCACTAGATTTGGGACCAACTACATGTTCATGGAGTCATTTAACCGAAGACGTGAGAAGTTCATGCAGTGGATGGCATCTACAGATTTTTTGGAGAGCAAGTGGGGAAAAAGCGAAGAAGGTAGATTTGCTCATGCCAGGTTGTCGAGTCTACAGTGGTGGGAGGGATTGGAGTATATCATCAACACTGTACAACCGATTTACAGGTTCCTTCGGTTCGCTGATGAAGCCAAGCACCCCAACATTTGTGAAGTTGTGTATCAATTCCAGAATTGCAAGTCGGAGATGGAGTCTTTTTTTGGAAGAAATACGCACACATGGAATGAGTACAAAGAGATTTTGGATAAAAGGATATCTGACGTGTACATAGGGACGTACGTGGGGCCAGGTATGAGTTCCTCCATGTTCAATTGAATTCCATATTTACCATATTGAACATTTTCTGGATGCTCAATTCAATTCCATGTTGCAGCTGCCGTGCTGAATCCTAAGCTCTCGTACACACTGGATCCAACTGCAACAATGTTCGCTGGCCTGAAGGACGCATTTCAGGAGATGACAGATGTGCAGAGCGCCGTGCAGGCATTGCAGGAGGCTGAGGTTTTTCGCCAGAAGGTTGGTGAGTTTGGCTCAGAGCTAGCTCACAGAATGGCCATGGATCCAAGAACATCCCCATGTAAGAGTACTTTGTCATTCCATTTAGTTATGCATATTGGAACATGTAGCTAACATAATGTGTTCCACTTGCAGCGGCCTGGTGGATGATCTTTGGTAAAGACACTCCAAATTTGCAGCGCCTAGCTTTGCGGCTTGTTTCACAATGTATGTCCTCCAGTGGATGCGAGCGGAACTGGAGTACTTTTGCCTTGCTGCATACGAAGGTCCGCAATCGGCTATCGCACAAGAAACTGAACAAGCTTGTTTATGTCAATTACAACCTTCGGCTGCGACTTGCGGATGCCAACCCACCAAGGCTTGATGACGACGATTTTATTGACCGGTTCGCCGAAGTCTCATTCTATGATCGGACCACTCCGCTTAGGGAGTGGATGGAGTATGGAAGATCAAACCAGCCTCCACTTCTTGATGAGGATTCAGACGAAGACGACGTCCCTTTGCCATCACGTCTTGTCAGGTACGTTATATGTATATTTATAAATGTGAGTGCGTGTCTAATAATGTACGGTGGGATTGATTTTATTTATGTGATTTGTTTGTTTCTGTTGGCAGTGAGCATATAGACCCCGATGATCTACGTCAGGCTACGGGGTCTGTTTGCATCAGTGATTGGGCTCGTAGACATGTGGGTCAAAGTCACCTAGGGAAGAGGAAGACGCAAGCGCCGCCTAGGAAGGGGCAGACCAAGCGAGGAAAACAAGTCAGCAGCGATGCGGACACTGAGGAGGAGGGTTCTTACCATTCTGACGATGATGATGATGATGATGATGACAGCAGCGATGGTGGTGACGATGACGATCATGATGACAGTGGCGATGGTGGTGGTGGTGCTGCTGGTGGTGGTGGTGGGACTGGTTATGGAATTCGTTTCACAGGTATCCATTGCACTTGCACGTACATACACACATTTATTTTTGTCCATGATTACTAATTATGGTTCATTGCAGGCGAGACCCAATACACACATGCTACGCAAGATCGTGACCATGGACAACCACAGTCCCAGAGGAAATCAGTTTCATTTGGACGCACACACGACGACAATCCAGAGGACTCGCAGAGGAGATCAATTTCTTTTGCACCCACGTACTACGACACTCCAGACTACTCTACTTCGTCCTACAGCGATGCCTCACAACCTTCTTATAGCTATCCCATTCCTGACGTGAGCACGCAGCCTCAGACTAGGTGGGTGTACGAATGGCAAGATCCCAGCTTTTACAGTATGTTGGTTCAAGAATGGGAGACAACCGCAGCTTGGACGGGCCAGACGTGGCAAGATTACAAGGCAACCCTGCTTCAAACCAAAGGTATCGCTCTTATGTCCATCGCCGAGTATGAAATGTCATGCCAACAAGGGGTCTTTCCATACATCTTGCGTAGATGATCATGTATTCCTGTGACTGTGAGGATGTGTTGTTGATGCATTCGTTGATGTTTTCGAGACAATATCTATTTGTATGCGACTATTTGTTCATGTTTTCGAGACAATGAATTTATTGCCGCAGTGTGCGGTCTTTTTTATATCTATATGTCCAAAGGAAGTACCAAAAAATCATTTTTATCCAAAAAAAGGCAGCCCACCGGTTTGGACTGGTTACCGATCTAACCGGTCGGTAACCGACCCAAACCGGTCGGTTACCGACTAGGAACCGCATTTGAATTCGAGATTCAAACCGACCGGTAAACCGCTCAAACCGGTCGGTAACCGACCTAAACCGACCGGTTTACCGATTCGAAACCGAACAACTGAGGCGTTTGAATTCAAACTTCAAACCGGGCGGTTACCGACCAAACCGGTCCGGTAAACCGCTACCGGTGGCCGGCGGTAACCATCAAACGGTCGGTAAAAAAAACCCTGGCCGCACCACCATGGGAGCCAATCCAGCAGACAGGAGGAAGGAAAGACCGGGAGCAGTGACGGCTGTGGGAAGGAGGCTACGGGAGGTGTTTGGAAATGAGGAGTTAGGGTTTGGAGATCCTTATATGCTCTTATTTGATGGCTAGAATCTATCCTCAAGTCATCCAATGGTTAGAAAATATCGGGCCCACAATTTCGGTGCCGGCCCAGGAGGTGCGTACGGACGTACGTTGAAGGTGATAACGAAGTGAGAGATTAGGGAGACGGTAAAATGATTAAGAAAAATATGTGAGGAAAATTAAATTTAAGATATTTTACCATCTAGAGGTCCATCACTGATGGCAGGTTTATTATATTATCGTTCATGGTCTCTGTCTAATCCAACTGTCTTATCACAGTAGGGAGTCTAATCCAACTGTCTTATCACAGTAGGGAACCAGGATGACACGTTTATAGCCTTTAGCGATTAATGGTACTATTCGACTAGTGATTTTTGCAGCTAAAAATATTGTTTCAGTTGAGGAGAAAAATATTGACAATATATGTGATAAAGAAAGGGAGTCACGTAAATATTTTTTTTGTTTTAGGCTTTATTTTTTATATCATTAAATTTGTCTTTTATACCTTATATTATTATTATATTATATTATATTATTTATATTTATATTTTTTATATATATATATATAATAAAGAGGCAAAATTTTCGCCTCTTTTTTGGTACCATTTTTTTGTATGACCTCATATAACTAACTTCACGAATGTAAACCTAAATAGGAGTCCTAATCTGTTTACAACATCGTTGTTGTAGTATTAGGTAAGGACTGTTAAGAGAAATAACTAGGAGTTCTAATCTAAATACATCCTCTCATTTATATCTATATCTATATCTATATCTATATCTATCTCTACCTTTTTTTTCTTCTTTTTTTTTCTCTACTAAAGAAGCAAAATTTCTGCTAATTTTAATTTTTCCTCCAACTAAAAGTTTGACTCGGTTACTGTTTAAAAATTTCTACTATAAAAATTGTCGTCTTGTTGTAATTTTTTTTTTCTGCCCCTCCCTGGCTGTTCTAGGTTTAGACTCGGCCCTACGGCTTCATCAATTCGTCAAGGAAGGACACGTAGTTAGCACATATGTATATACTACTTCTATATATGATTGGTCCAGGAAAGAAATTTGAAAAGCAAAATACATACAACTTGGACATAAACACCAGTTCGGATCGCTTCGATCAAGACTCGAGGAAGAATAACCGGCCAACAACACGGTGCTGTGTTTGGCTGGCTGGGATCTGGGTACGGACGTTCGTGGCTACCAGCGCCATGTGTGTTCCTCCCGTACAACTTGCCTCTAATGTCCATCCGATGTTGAGTTAACGAGTTGGCTAAAGAGCCATTTATTATCGGAGAGGGAGTAGACTGTTGGAGACCTAATAGCCAACAGAAATGGGCTTCCAGCCCATATGAGGCAAGATAAAATTAATTCATATTTTTTAATCACACTAACAAAACACGTCCGTGCGTTGCACCGGGTCGTACATAGAATTTATTGTCCATTACTGTCGGTGTTTCTACCCCGGGGTATGACACCAACTAGTAATTATGATCGCGTGTTCTCTTCCTGGATGGTGATGCAAGATGACACAAGGATTTATCCTGGTTCGGACAAAGAAGGCCCTACGTCCAGCGGGGGAGGATGTTCTTGTATTACTTGCACCTAAGTGCTTGCACAGTGGCGAATACAAGCTCGAGGAGCGTGGACCGGAGTCCGGACTCGTGTGTGTAAGTGCGTTATTGCTGACCCGTGTGAGTGTGGACCTAGGCTTCTCTGTCTCGTGCGCGATGGGCCCTGGTGTCCTCTTTTATAGAGCAAGAGGAGGCTAGGGTTACACAGGGTTGCACAGGAGTAGGGATGTACAATGTCCAATACAGTGAAGAGTTGGAATTTTGTCTTGTCGGGGTCGCTGTAGCCGGCGTGGGGGTTGCTGTTGAAGCGTCCTTGAAGCATGGCCTCCATCCCTGGCACGGACGTGGAGACGTGGCGACGTGGAGGTCATGCAGCGCCCATCCCGGCACGTACATGACGTGGCATGGTTCCTCCGGGTCTTGGGGGTACCTGTCCTCCAATAGCGTGAAGGCGATCAGGGCTCGAGGGGCATAGGACTGGCCTCGAGGTGGCACCTACGGGGGCTCGAGCCCTCGCAGGTATGGGCAAGTCCCGGGAAACCCGATCGTACAGCAGGTATCCGGGCCTCGATACGTGGCTTGGACGTGCAACAGTATAGGGTATGGTCCAACAGTGTTGCACTTGCGCCTTTTTGCCCATGCTTGTGGTGAAAACGAGTTTTGACCCCTACTCCGGTTCACTGTGGCACACGTCGGGCTCCAGAGGATGTGACCGGAGTAGGTGAACGCATTAAATGCGCAGTGTGGGATTGGCATCCATTGTCTGGCACCGCTCGAAGGAGGTGTGAAGTGTCTCGAGGGATAGGCTGCCGTGCTAGAGAGGCTCGAGGTCCCTGCGTGGGGTCTCGAGCAGCGGTGTACGGCTGTGGAGGGCTCGAGGCCTATGTGCCAGGGCTCGAGGTGTAGGTTGCCGCGAGGCGGTCGGCAGGTTTTCGGCGAGCCCGGGCTCCCTGGCGGTGGGCCAGCGTAGCAGGCCTCGAGGGGTTGGTTTTTGGAAGGTTAGTCTAGCTGGGTTTCTTATTAATTGGTGTTCTAGGTTTAACCTTTTTGTTTTGCGTTGGTTGGGGGTACCCCTTTTGCAGTCCCCCGACAGTAGCCCCCGAGCCCTTGTTTGAGTGGTTGCACTCGAGCAGGGGCTCACGACTGGGTTCTCGAGGGTTAGCTAGCCGGTTCTCGAGGGTTTGGTTGCTTTGATTCCGTGGGGTGTAGCCCCCGAGGCCACGGGGGAGTGGTTAGGACTCCCTCGTGGGCCTTTTCTTGTGTGTGAGTGTTAGTTGCGTTTTTTAGGTTCGGGAGTGTCGAGCCCCTCGAGTTTTTTTTGACCCTCTTTCGTCGAGGGGTGCCAGGCTGAACCGACCGGCCGGCTCTTCGAGCTGTCCGGCACGCCGATTGCCCTGGCTTGTCATCCCGCGAGTCCTTTCGATCAGATGCGAGGGGGGATGCCTCGTACTACCACGAGCGGGCGAGTATCGAGGTTCCCGGTGAGCTGGTAACTGGGGAATCCAAGTGAGACCTCGTGCCCCGTTCGATAGGGTCGACTGAAGCCCGGAGGCGATCTCATAAAACATGGGTGCTCGGTCTGCAGGAGTGCCGGGTCCATTCGATAGGACCCGGTGGCTCGATGCCTCCCTCCGAGGGGATCTCACTGCACGTCGTGCGCCCCGCCTTGGATACACGTGAGGGGCCTCGAGGGCTTGGCCTTCGAGCGATGCTGCGAGTGGCGCCCCTTGGTGTCCCTGACTCGGGTGCTCGAAGCCGGCTGTCGAACCCTCTTCGAGGGCCAGCCTTCACTGCTTCGAGGCTTAGGGCCAGGGCCCGTTTTTACCTTCTTGAAGAAGCCTCCGTCGCTTGGAATCCTTCTGCCCGTTGGGCGCGCCTTTTTAGGCGAGGTAGTGGAGATCGTGGCGCTAGGGCGGCTGACAAGAAGTCAGAGCGGCGGCCGTGGCGGGCCCGGAGGAGCGGAGCGAATGCGGAGTTGCCGCGTGTACCTGTCGACCAGCTCGAGATGCGGTTAGGTGAGCACATTAAATGCGTGCGGTTACCTTTTCGCCACCGTGGGAGATCTCGCCCGTTGGGGTTTTCTCTTATAAATATCGAAAGAGGGGGAGAGGAACCCTTTACTTTGCCTTTGCCTTCACCGCCGCCGTAGCTTCCACACGCCTTCTTCCCGAGCCAACAATTAGGAATCTTCCCGGCCGCCCGTCCGCTGCTCAGATCCGCGCCGTCGCTGCCATGGCCGCCCAAGTGCTGCCGGCCCAAGACTGGAGCCCGACGAAGACGACGCACCAAGAGCTGGAGACGCTGGTGGAGCGGGGGCTTCTCCGCCCCAACCCGCAGGAGGGTCCCGCGTGGTGGATTCTTCCGTCGGCGGACCACCGGGAGCCACACCCGCCGGAGGGGTATGTGGTGAGCTTCACGCGCTACCACCGCATGGGGCTCGGCGTCCCGCCGAGCCGCTTCATGCGGGGGCTGGCCCACCACTTCGAGGTGGAGCTGCAGCACTTCTCTCCCAACTCCATCTCGCACGCCGCCATCTACGTCGCGGTGTGCGAGGGGTATCTGAAGATTGAGCCGCACTGGGAGATGTTCGTCCACCTCTTCCGGGGCGAGCTCTTCCACAAGGCCGCGAAGCCGAGCGGGAGGAGGCTCGCGCGCGTGGGCTCCCTCACCATCACCGCGAGGACCAGGCCCTCGTCGGCCAACGTCCCCCGCGACTACCTCCGCTACAAGCTTTCCACCAACCAGGCGGGGTGGGACGACCACTGGTTCTACCTGCGGAACGAGGACGGGCTCCTTCCGCAGTACACGAGCAGGGTCATCACCCAGCGCCCGGAGAAGTGGAACTGGGGCGTCGCGGCGGACAGGCAGCGCCACCTGGAGCCGCTGATGGACACGATGCGGGTGCTGGTGGAGGAGAAGAAGCTGACCGTCCAGGCGGTCATCTGGGCGTTTCATCAGCGGAGGGTTCTTCCTCTGGCGGACCACCCCCTCCTCATGTTCGAGATGGGGCCGAACGCCCCGCTCGAGGCGCTGAACCGGTTGAGGATGGCCGAGGAGAGGCTGTCTCGGAACGAGGGTACCTCCCGAGTATCGGTCACGGTCCAGGGGTTGTTCCGCCCTGAGGAAACCAACCTGATCGCCATGGCACCCGACGCGGGGTGCCTCGACCTGGTAAGCCACCCTCGAGTCAGGTTGTCTCGAGCCCCCCACCTCCTTTCTCTTTCTCTGAACCTTGTTTACTCTCTTTGTGGCTTTTCACGTCAAGTTTCTTTTTTGCAGGAGGCGTTCACATGCCGCGCGTCGAGGCCCCCGGTGAGGGAGGATGCCGCGGAAACACAGGTGAGGGCCTCTCTGCTCAGAAAGATAAAGAGAGTAAGGATGCCAAGAGGAAGAAAGAAAAAGAGAGGAACTTGCGTCGGGCGGCCCGGGAACAGAAGCCTTGCGAAGGCTCGTCGTAACCGGCAGCCTGGAGAGGAGTCCCCCGAGCTCAGTTCCTCGAGCTCGGAGGAGGAGGACGATGATGAGGAGGAGAGTGATGACGAAGGGATGGATGCGCGTCTGAGGCGCGCGGGGGTCGTTGACGTCAGGGCTGACCGCTCCTCTGTGCAGAGAATGTCTTGGAGGTCCCCCGGCGAAGGGATCGCGCGGACGCAGCCGCGGAAGGCCACTTCAGGCCCAGTCTCGTCGGAGGCTCAGGCACGTCGAGCTCCGTGCCGGACGTGCCGCTGACGCGAGGAAGCCGCGAACTAGAAGCGCCATCGCCGCGGCGTAGAAGGATGGCAACGACCACGTCGACCCAGGCGGGGGGTCCTCGAGAAGGGCCGGCCCTCGAAAAGCGGCCAACATGTCGAGAAGGACTCTGGGCCCGACCACCAAGTTCGTCGAGGCCGACATCGAGCCCGCGGAGGAGTTGGCAACATGAGATGGCGTCGAGCCCCCCGCCACCATGACCGTCGAGTGGGTAGCCCCCGTCGTCTCATGACGGGAGTCGCGAGCGACCCCGGAGCCTGTCGCGCACCGCCGCCGGGGATAAGGAGGGTAACCGGGGGGCGTGAACGCCAGCACGAGCGCCGGAGTAGGTCTCGGAGCCCGCGCCGGGAAAGGCGCCGAGATGACCGATCGAGGGAGACGCGTCGCCCCCCCGTACAAGAGACAAAAGGAGAGCTCCCCGCCGGGGGTCAGCCACGGGAAGCATCGTGAGCCTTCCCCCCATCCCGGGACACGTTGGATACGGCTCACGGGGCTGGTTTGGCCAAGTGGCGGGCTCT